>OY735240.1:31733214-31898214 GCA_963457665.1 Thysanoteuthis rhombus | reverse complement strand
GTCAAATCACTAGTATGCAATTCAAAAGTTCAGTGTAATATTTACAATTAGATATCTCAATAAGTTATAGTGATGGATAAATAGCGGGGGTGGGGGGGATTTCAGAAGGTCGCAAGATGCATATCAGGATTCAAAATCAAACTTTCTTTTTCCCTTTATTCCAGCCAACTAAAAATCCACCTATAGTCTCTGCTTGAAGACCAAACAAAATCTTCACTTGTAGAGAGATAGAGAAAGATAGAGAGACTGGTTAATCAGTTCTCCGACTGCAAGTGGCAATGGGTTGGTGGCCGCTTCTGCCATTCTGGTGACCAACCTTTCGTCCCCTAACTTATAGGCAAGAGTCCTTTTTCTCTTGATATCTCTATTACTAAATTAACTTCCCCCATTTTTTTTTACCTGGTATCAGAACTGAATGACATCCACCCTTTTCTCTTCTATTCTCCTCCCGCTTTCTTTCCTTTTGCACACCACTGAACTTACTATCTTAATTCCACAGTCAAAATCCTTATATACTGTCCTTTTTTTCATCGACCTCTTTTTACATTCTTTCTCCTAATGTCATTTTGATTAGGTGGATGTGACTGACTATCAAGCAATCATGCTTTATCTTGTCAATAAATCTACATAATACATTTCTATCAGCCTTTCGGTGGCTGAGAAGGGTTCCTCTAATACACCCATATGCATACATACAAGTAATGTATCTTAAGAGACCAAGAATGTAAATATAATTCCCCTATAACAACACAAAAAGCATCTTTAACAAAAGTGTTACATAAAAATAAAATCAAATATTCAAGAAAAATGAAACATTCAATTAAACAGTACCATCTGCCCTCATATTGTAACAATAGCAATAACCTGGGTTTCCCCAGAAGGATTTTCATAAGCTTGTGCAAAACTGTATTTAACCCTCCTAAATATACACACACACAGAGCAGAAACACCCTTGTCCTTTAGCCATCCAATTTTCATCTGCTATAACCCTTTTAGCATTCTATACCATATTCACTCACCAGTAAATGATAGAATCAACCTACTTTACTAATGGATATATCTTATTGGCTCACAAGTTCTGATATTCCCTCAGCTCCGAGAAACTCTTGCCCCACCATGCTTCACCGTGAGATGCACTGGCTGCACCCTCCCCCCTTTGGCCCCAGTAATAACATAAAAGATAAGTAATTAGATAGATAAATGCAGGAGATTTTAGACTTTCTGTCTCTGGTGGAAAAATAGTTCAATAAGAAAAAAATACCACAGAAAAAAAATAAATAAATAAATAAAATAATGATAGTCTCAATAGTGAAATTATTTTGCACTAATCATATAACTATGAGGAAACCAAACAAACAAATGACTCACACTTGAAAATTAGGTCAAAGGTGGGGTTTGCAAGTGTCAATACAGGTCCCCCCAACCCTGCTACCAGAAAATATAGCGTTCCTATAAAAACATTCTCATAAACCAAAATGGCATAAAGCAAAGAAGCAATTACCATAATTTCATACAAGAAAAAATTTGAGCGTTCCCAGACCCTGAAAAATAGTAATGATGGTATGATAAGCACAGTCATTGGAGGTAAGTTGGGGTATCAGGAGGTACAGGAGACTGGAGTGTATGAGAGCTGAGGAACATTGTACATTGCCTCTAAGACAGCTTACAGCAAAACAAAGGCTGAACACTATTTTCACTTTTACACGAAAATAGTGTTGTAAAGCTAACTATCGAATAGCGGGATTTACCCAAGTTTAAAAGAAAAAAATGAGCAGTATTACAAATACAAAATGACATCTAATTTCATCCTACTTTTAAGATAAGTATTCTAGTATGGCCTCACTTCTATTTATTCATGGAAGATCTGTCCAGAAAAAATCCAGCTATTTGATATCAACAAGAAAAATGGCCAACATAGGGAAATGTCTCTTTAGTCCCCTTCAAAATACTGAATTGACCCAAGTAAAATGCCACCTCGAATATAATGCCATCCCCAATTTTTGCAGTTAAAAATCAGAAATCTGTCTATATATTATTATCATTTTTTCACTTTAGTATAATACTAATCCCTAACCCCCAAATTAACCCCAATTTTCATATTAAGCTCTTTCACATTATATATGAATAGATAAAGCATCCCCCTTTGGACTTTACACAGCAATACTAGTATACCTTCTGCTATTCAAAACAATCTACAAAGTCTACTTTTGGGATCACCATCAGCTGCTTCGTTCTCCTTAATCTCATCCACAATCTTTGGTGAAAGCAAGAAGTTGCAGGGAGCCAAATCTGAACTGTAGTAGGGACTGACAGATATGGGGGACTTGATGTTTTACCTAAAATCGTGTACAAGATGTGAAGAATCTACTTCCTTGTTGTGAATGTGATGATCATGATGTACACAAGCTAACTAAATGGCATTTGACTGCTAAATGAGTAACCCAATGGGAGAATTTCTGTTTATACATGTGTAGTAAGGTCCCCTCTGAATGGTTGCCAAGTGATATCAAAGTCACAAATCTTTTTGTGAGATGTTCAAAATGGCAGGATACTTTCAGGAAAGACCCCTTATGCTGGATCACCAATTTCATCAATGGGGGCTTAATCAATTCTGCCTTACATTACGGCCCACTTTTGAACACATTTTTTTATTGAAATTCATCAACAATATTGTTTGGGCAAACATGAATGTATAATAAAATGAATTTTTAAATGAAAAATATCTTGACCCAAAAAATTTCCAGGATCCATCCCAAAAATTAAACAATTCTTTCTCATCCCTATGACCTAACCTTCTAGAAAGGGTCACTGGAAATAATTCAAAACCTCGGGATATATGTGCGTATATACCTATAACACAAGGTGTATAACAGTGAAAATTCCCTGGATCCGCCCCCAAAATTTGATCAACTTTTCCCTAGCCAATGACCCACACTTCTACAAAATTTGATTAGAATTCAGTGAGAACTTTCAGAAATATTGGGTGGACAGATAAGTGGACACGAGTGAATACATATAAATACCTCTTCCAACTTCATTAGCAGAGGTAAATTAGTTCAGTTCTTTCATGTCTCGAGTAAAATATAACTCATCTATTTGTGTATGATGCTAGGAATTTAACATGAAGAAAATCAGGGTCAAAATTAGGGAGCAATATTACACTCAAGTGTAAACATATATACATATATCACTGATTTTTGGGTATAAAAAAATTGAGTCACATCATATTTGAAATAGCATTGTACTGGAGTAAATGCAATGATTTTTCTTTCATCGACAGTAGTAAGATATTTTGAATGTGTTCTTAAACATGTAATTGAAGGTTTTTGAGTATATGGAAAAAATAAACTTAGAATCATATAAAATTTGGCATATTCAGACATTGGGAATTGTTACTGCCCTTGCATTGGGTTTCGATCAATATTTTTGCACAATGAGTTGCACTTTTAAAAAAATATTAAAAAATAAGAAAAAAATAAAAATCATATAAATAGAAAACAGCTTAGCAATTAATTGGTTTGGCTTTTTATTGGAGAAAATTTTTTAAGTATATTGAAAAATGCAAAAAATAACCTTCTGAAAACAATAACTTATTTTTGTTTCTTGTTTATCAAAGGAGAAAGCTTTTAAAAAAGGAAAAAAAAATACAAAAAAAAAAATAACAGAAGACATATTTCAAGCATAAGAGCAATTCAACAAAAGCATTAGCTAATTGATTTAAAAACCTGCTTTTTGGAGAAAAAGCAGTAAAATTCTGAATCACTTGTGAAGTTTCTATTTCACCACAAAATATATAGTCATTATTATAGTAAAACCATTTCCATTCATTGCTCATTTGAGCTATTTAGAATGATAAGACAAATTTTATTGAAGGAAAGTGCAGTGTGAATCAGTTGGTTTTAAAATAACTGTATATACAAGCACAAGACGACCTTGGACAACGAATCTTTATGAAATCCACAAAAGAAGAAGAAATCAACCGGAGAATCACCCGAGGATGGCAAGCTTTTGGCAAAGCAAACTCAACCTTCAAAAACAAGACGATCCCAATAATCCTAAAAATAAGAGTATACAACCAATGCATCCTCCCTATAGTCACTTATGGAGCTGAAACATGGAACCTAACCAAGCATGAGAGAATCATGCTCAACCTTACATGGAGAGATCACAAGACAGCACAACATATCAGAAAGTAAATGGAGGTCAGGCCAAATGGCAATGGGCTGGTCATGTTGCAAGAATGAAAGACAACCGATAGACATCACAACTCACAACATGGATCCCCAGAGATCATATACGAGACCGAGGCTGACAAAAAACAAGATGGAGAGATGAACTCGACAAATTTAGAAAATACTGGCTCCAGAATGCCCATGATAGAGAAATGTGGCGGATCCTGGGGAAGGTCTATGTCTCATGACGGACATTAAAAGACTGATGATAATGATGATGATGATGATGACAACATTTTGGTTTTAATGTATCTCTTATTTACCATTTGGAATTGAAGAATAGATCTCAAAGCCACTAGTTCAATGTTGTGTTCATGGAACTACAATAGGAGTTATTTCTATTATTATTCAGACTATCCTCATCTTGGTGGTTTTTCATACAACGTTTCAGCCGTTGTACTCTATGGCCTTCATCAGGTATCATCTGGTAGGTGTGGGGAAGTAACTAACCAAACCCTTTATTTAACCGATGGGGGGTATATTGACAGCACTCCCCTCTTAGCATTAGTAGTATTATTATTGTCTCACACTAGGATTGAACCTAGAACCATCAGATTACTTGCAGTAATTTTGTCTGATTCTGTAACCACTGCACTATGTGTCCATAGACAAATAAATAAAGGGTTCGGTTCGTTACTTCCCCACACCTACCAGATGATACCTGATGAAGGCCATAGAGTACAATGGCTGAAACGTTGTAGGAAAACAACCAAGATGAGGATAGTCCGAATAATAATAGAAATAATAATAATACCTCATCTCAAAAATTCAGAGAAATACAATTGGAGTATTAGGTTGTTACATATGAAATGTTTTTTCAGCTAGAAGATGAAGGATATTACAACAAAAAAATGGTGAATATCTAATCAAAATATGACTCTTTAAAGCAATAACCTTTTTTCAACAATCCTCTAATGGTAATATGCTACCTCTATGGAATTATTTAGATTTAATAGTCATGTAGTAGTAAGAATGAATTATGGCTTCCCAATAATTGAAGCTTTCTTTACAGATATGAAGTTCAGAAAAGATGATAATCCTTAAAAGAAATGTCAGGTGAATTATGGCTTCCCTACAATTGAACCTTTCATTAGATTTGAAGTTCACAAAAAAAATGATAATCAGTAAGAGAAATGTCAGGTGAATTACAGCTTCTCTACAATTTCATTATGGATATGAAGTTCACAAAAGATGATGATCCTTAAGAGAAATGTCAGGTGAATGTGGAGGATGCTGGAAGACTTCATATCCCAATTCTCAAAACTTCCCAAGTCAACTAAAAGGTGAGGGATCTGCCACTGTCATGGAACATTTCATTCAGTTCATGTGGGACCATTTTTCAACCCTTCCTTTTGCTTTGAGATGACATGATAGGATCTAAGTTGAACTCTCAATGTCTCCCAAAAGTGCTTGAAATCAGTGCTTGTGGGTCATTCGTTACTGCTCTCAATAAATCTTCATTAAGAATAGGTTTCTATATTTCCAGATCTAAACATATTGAACCAATGCTGAGCAGTTCGCATTGTCGTAGTATTCCCTCCAAATGTTTTGTTGATATTATCAGCAGCTTGGGCACATTATATCTTATTTTGAAATTTAACTCGAAAATCAGTTGACTGTATTTCTCTGTATATAACACGAAACATTTTGAACCCCAATCTAAACAAAAATAGGGGAGGTACTATACTCAAACGTACACATTTATCTTATCAAGAATAGGTTTCTGTATTTTCAGATCTGAACCTATTGAACCAATGCTGAACAGTTTGCATTATATTAGTGTTTACTCCAAATGTTCTGTTGATATTATCGGCAGCTTGGGCACAAATTCAACTTGAAAATTAGTCGACTGTATTTCTTTGTATATAACACAAAAAAATTTTGAACCCATATCTAAGTAAAAATGCGGGGGAGGAGGCTATATTCAAAACACACACAGAAAAAAAATTCTACATTACTGAATAATGAAGATGATGTAAAATCGACAAATCTGTAGCTGCCCCCAACCCTCCGCTAACTATTCAGGAGGAGAAAATAGAGATGGACACTCGAAAATAGATTCACGGAGCGGTTGGGTCTTAATAACAGCAGATGGGTGGAATTTTTTTTCCAAAATTGATAATGGGGCGGGGGACAGTTATTAAGCACTCAAGAGTAGGTATCTTTTTTTTTTTTTTTTTATGAACTTTAAATAATTAGAATTGTAACAGTCCACAACATAAAATCCGTGGACATTTGTTATATAATGGCAGTACACAAATTCAGAATATGAAGCATGGAAACTTATAGGAATACCAAACAGCAACACCAAATCGAGTAGCCATGTTATACAAGAGGTTATAATTTAATACACTGGACCTTCATTAATCTGGTACCATTGAGACATTTAGAGTGCCTGATTTTGGAGAATGCCAAATCTTGTTTTATACCTTTAAATGAGAGCCAACCACTTTATCATACTTTTAAAATGTATAAATCAGTACAGGTTAGATCATAAAAAGACAGCAACTTTAAAGGAAAAGCAAATGAAATTTTAATGAAGTTATGTTTCGTACAGGCTCAGATATTTTTACTTGATAATCATGGTGCTTTCAATTAACAACGCCGGAAACACTTGATTCACCAGAGTCAGAACTAGGGTTAGATAAGAGCAAATGATATCAATAGATGCAAATGGAGAAAAAAAAGGGGGGGGAGAAAAGACAAGCATGAATCACTAGCCAATGTTTACTAGAGTGCACTAACAGGTGAACATGTCTACAGTAACAAAAACAATGCACAACAGATCGGGGTTGTATTCTGGGAAATTTGAAATGATAGCGACTCAGGAAATTTGAAATCAGTACCGAATCAGTGAAGGACCTAAATTACAGATATCAAGATTAGTAAAGGTCTACTGTATATATTTTTACACTTCTGAATCAAGTACTTGTTTTTTACACTAAGAAATACTTCTGAGTGGACTCCATTGCTGTTAAGGGCTCAAAACACTCCAATGATAATGAATCATATTGTTATTTACATTGAATCTGGAGAGAAAAAAAAAATTGCAATTACATTCATAAATCTTCCACTTCTAGCATTATTCTCCATGATATAAAAACCATAGATGCATTAGTTTGATCTTTACTCTCTTTAAAAACTGTTACCTTTAGAGAGTCAATCTTTTCTAAGCTCCTACCATTCAAAACCATTTCCCCAGAAAGCACCTTCATTTAACACTAATGTCATAGTGAAATAGGATTTCATTGAGGTCTTCTGATGTAGTAGAATAGAAGTCCATGTTCTGATGACATAATAAGTTGTCACTTCAGATTCAAAGAAGGAGTAGGAGGGAATGCTTTGTGTTGATGGTGTGAGGTGTTTGCAACATCGATTTGTCAGATTGTCTGTCAGTGACAGCAATTGTCACTATAGATGCTAGCAGATTTAAAAAACGTTTCATGTGTGCCAACAACGTAATACATTTGGATAAGACTTATTTTTGTCCTTAGTTTTGAGAAAGGTCATCAACTGACCAGTGACATATGCACGCACGTGGTTGAATTTTTGTCTAAAGTTATATTTTTATGCATTCTAGTCTCAGTCATGAAATACTTGGTAAGTTTTGTTCGCATTTTTAATCAACAATTGCCAGATTAAAACAACTGGAGACAGTAGACTAGGACAGAGTTTCTCAAGGCAGGGGTTGTGAAAGCTCTGGGGGGTTAGAAAGATTATTTGGAGTCTAAAGAATATTTGCAAATCTTTTTAAAAAATAGTTATAACTAGTGATGTATTTCCTTATCACTACACAAAGTGTATTATTTCTAGTGCTTATTGTAAAAACAATTTTATGCAATTAACAAACTTATTTTAAAAAGAGATTTCATTTTTTTTTTTTTTTTACATCTAATAAATTTTTTTTCTCATAATGAATACAGAAAAAATATAAAATGGTAAATAAAAATTGAGGGGGGGGACAGGAGGTCGAGGCCCCCCCTTAATTATGATGTCCTTTGACATTAGCCATATATTTGTGCCACCACATAATTTTATTGGTGGAATACAACTAAAATAGACACTTTAAGATGTTTTTACAATTAATAAATAAATTGGTGATTATCAATTTAAATCAAGAGGGGAGATAACTTTTAAATAATTCCAAAAAGGTCATCATCAGTCTTTTTACATCCGTCGATGGACATAGACCTTCCTCAGAATCCACCAAATTTCAGTCATGAGTGTCGTGGAGCTAGTGTTTTCTAAATTAGTCTAGTTCATCTCTCCATCTTGTATTCGGTTGGCCTCAGTTTTGCATGAGATCTCTGGTGATTCATGTTGTCCAGTTGAGATGTCCATCGGTGTCTGCCATACTTGCCACATGACCAGCCCATTGCCATTTAAGTTTTCTAATCGATTTGATGATGTCTCAGACTCCCATTCTTTTCCTGATAAAAGGTACTTTGAACAAAATCTATTAATTTTCACATTATAAAGTCATTAGAATACAAACCTCCACTTCAGTAAATCAAATAGAAAGCACTCGGAGAGTGCATATATCTGCCAAACCCATTGTCACTAAAAAACAAACAAACAATCAGGTTACAGATCCCAGACAGAGCAATGATAGGAGCCTGTAATGATTATTCATCTGAAACACATTATTAATAGTTTGAAAATCAACAATAATCCAGTTCAACCACATTTATTCCTGAAGTTATTACAGTGTTATGGCATTCAAAAAGTAAAGAAATCGTCCGATTTTGCAATGTTAAATTATAAAATAAATAATCCCTGGATCCATCCCAGAACTTGATCAAAAGCTCCTTGTGATAACCTTCCATAAAATGTCATTGAAATTCATCGAGAACTTTTGGAGATATTGTGTGGACAATCAGGATGAATGCATAACCTCTATCCAACTTTATTGGCAAAAAGTAATTTGAGAAATTTTTTAAGATTTTTAAAAAATTCTAAAATGTAAAACATTAATTTGGGATGGTTGTTTTTATCTTTTTTTTTTTTCAATAATTTTTTGAAATAATGACAAATTTTATCTTCTTAGTTTTGCTGTCCAAAGACAAAAGTTCAGTGAAAATTTCATAGTTACCTCTGCCAATAAAGTTGGTGAGGTATTAGTATTTGGTTGGTTCCAGAAACATGGAATGGATTTCAATGAGATGGTGGGAGAGAGGGTGAGGAAGAGTTGGTTATATCTTGGGGTGGATCCAGGAATTTCTTTTTGATTGAGAGATGTTTTTCCATATATTTATATGTATGCTCATGAAATCCCACACAATATCTCCAACAGTCGTCAATGAATTTCCATGAAATTTTGTGAAAGGATAGATAATAGACTAAGGATGAAGTAATTAAATTTTGGGGAAGATCCATGCACAATTACCCCCCAACCCTTACAATGGCATTGGATGAGGTATGGATTTCAATGAAATTTTGTGGAAGGGTGGTTTACAGGGTGAAGAAGGTTTGGTTATTTTTTAGGGCGGATCCAGGAATATCTTTTCGATTGAGAGATTTTTTCTATTTCATTTCATATATTTATGTACATGCACATGACTTCCCACTCAATATCTTCAACAGTCATCAGTGAATTTCCATGAAATTTTCGGGAAGGATAGATAATAGACAATGGATAAAGCGATTAAATTTTGGGGAAGATCCATGCATAATTACCTCCCCTAACAATGGCATTAGAAAAGGTATGCGCACACTGAATACTTTCTAGTCCGTCAACTATTTTTCAGGGGAGATCACTCAGCTATTTCAAATTACATTGAAACCAAAGTACATTGCTAAATCTATTATACCTTGTTGTGGTGTAATGATTAGTGAGTTTCATCTTGCAGGTCATTACGTGAGTCTGTTTCTCAACTGAGTGTCTAATATTTGTGGCCTTGTCTCTGAGCAGAAATATTCGGAATTTGGGGTTTGGGGGGGGGGTTAAATACTGGAATATTTTTAAAAGCTATCACTTCTCCAATCAATTTTTCAGCTGAATGTAAAATTTTCTTCAAATTATAATTACATTTCAACTGGCACAGTTGTCACTATTTTGGAAAAAAAATTTCATTAAATTTACAAGAAAACTATTGAAAGTTTCAAATTTATCACTGCTTTAATTATCAATAGAAAAACTAATCAATTTCATAAAAGAGAAATGAAAATAAATACATGCTTATATAATTTATCTGTACATAAATAATCCAGTCATTTTTAACTGTTTCCATACATCTCTATTAAATGCTTCTCGTTTGGTCGAGTGGTCAGTCCCATTTATGTTAAACAGGAGAAATAGAAAAGCAACGAAAGAAGTGTGATGTCATTGAAAGAACACTATTCCAATCAATTATTTTTTTTATTAGCTGCTAATCATGTCAAAATGGAATATGCAAGGTCCACGTTTCTATAATTAAAAAAAGGCCACAAATATCCTTTTACAATTTTTATTGAAAATAATACTTGTAAAATATTGTGATATAGAAATGTTCTGCAAGTATTGGAATCAATTGACTAAAAGAAAAAGAAATACTTGTTGTTCTTCCTGATCTTCCTCTTCCTGCTACTACTACCACAGACGGTGGATGCACTGTTGAACTCCTGGTTCTTGTTTACAGATACTACACTAGCAATATCACAATTTTCTATGGAATTTAAAGCTGTTCAAGAATATAGAAATTATACCAATAATATAATACATCACTTTTGACACAAGATGTAGTCAAGTTCAACAAAATGGTTTTAATTATTGTGAACAGTCTTTAGAATCTTTTGTTATATTTGTTAGAAAGCAAAATGAACAATCTATCCAATAAAAATTGTTTCTAAATAAGTGGCTAAAGAGATGACAATTTAAATTTCATCGTTTACATTTATTTTGTGTCTTATGGAAAATTTAAATGTCAGTAAGGTAGAATGATGGATAGAGGAGAAAAAACAATCTACATCAACTTTATATAACAATCATATAAGTAATATAAACATTAGGAAAAGAGAAAGAGTATTAGGATTGTATTTTTTCATATTTTATGAAGAAATTTTTTCATGTTTTTTTTTCATACTGCTGATCTCCATCTCGTGAAAAAGACAGCACTACCCCCATCAAACTGTCATGTTCAAAAAGTCTAAATAAACTGATATCCCAAATTGAAAAAAAAATGAAAGGTAAAAAGTAGATTTATTGCGATACATACTGTAGTATATTTCTACAAATAGTTTAATAAGCATCTGTATTGCAGATGAATTTACACGGAAACTAAAAAAAATGTTAAGTATATGTTTCACCTTTCTAGATTGATCGAATATAATTTTTCCCATCTTTATTAACTAGTTTCCTCTTCTAAATATTCATAAAATTAAAAATTACAATACAGAAAACCTCAGTTCTTCAAACATCAATTATCCGAATTTCGGATTATCTGAACAAGATTTCAAAGTCCCATAACTGTGTTCGGTATTGCTTCCTTTTTATGACCAAGTCAGTTACCTGAACAATCAATATATTTTCCGTTCGTTTTGTTCAGATAATCAATGTTCCTCTGTAATCAATTAAATCTCATTCTTGAATTTCAATCAAACTCTTTACTATGTCCGACAGGACCTGCTGCAGAAATTATCTAATTTCTCTTTCAAATCCGACGAAATGTGTTTGTATCATGATAAAACAAGGGAAGTAACTCCGTCTTGAAAAGTTGAAAATCTATTACAAAAATTTCATCTGGTGTAGTCTACATCGACTTATCCCCGACCAAACTTACGTCCAATCACATATACGTCCTACAGGTGCTTAAAACCCCATTAACTTCAGACGACACGATATTCAGGCATTGCAGTTCTATGGCTCAACTGCGAATGGCGAATATTTCCGTCGTGTATCTTAGTTTACCAAAGAGATGTGTCTCCGTCATATTTGCTTCAATTTCTCCAGACAGAGAAGACGAGAAGAAAAAGGTAAAAAAAAAGCACACACCATGCTTAGTGTTATGAATTTGAGAAAGAAACTTAATGGATGACATTTGGTCTTCTCTCTTCGAAAAGGCAAGGAAGTCTGTACAATATATAGGTTTCTGTAAATATGTACGAATTATGGTATCTTAAACACTCAAATCTCATTTCACCCTAGAGTCATCAACTTTGTACAGATAGAGTTGTGTCAATAATAACCCGGACATAAGTTGATGCATGACTGTCCTTCACATTCCAACATTTCGTTTACACAATCTCAAAATTGTCAACATAGCTTCCGCCAGTTTCCAAGTGAGTCAGGCTGGCTATGTATGTATGTATGTATGCGTTGTACAGTCTGCTCCAACAGAGCTAGAGGGCTAAAGATTTAAACATTTACTCATCGTCATAAGCTTTTTTTTTTTTTTTTTTTTTTTTAATCCAATCCAGAAAAATCTTTATTAGGGGTAGGAGCAGGTTCAATTTACAAAGTTTATACTAGGTTGGTCTCTTAGTTTTATATCAGTGTTTACTCTTGTTCTCAAAATTAAAAAAAATTTTTTTTTTAAATTGACTTTTCCAGAGATCGCCATCCCACAGAAGGTAAGCGATGTAATTTATTAATTGATCACCCCCAACACAACATGTTGCAAAAAAACATTTGTCAGGTGATAATTTCTATAGAGTGAATAACCAAACCCGTTTTATTAGTTGTTTGAATTTTTTTCTAGTACAATTAGTTGGCAAGTCTTCAATTTTAGTATTGAATTCAAAACCATTTTTCTCATCTAATAAATATGGGTACTTGGCGTGTTAATTATAGCAATAAGACTAGCATTCCAAGGGAAATTATGAATCACTGCCACTCATATATGCTCATTTTTATCATGTAAATTTAGTATAAACTTATATTGTATGTAGATTGAACCCTTCACTGAAAACTTAGGGAGGGGATTTTTCACAACTCATTGGGGAGAGGATGTGTGCGCATGCAAAATTTGAAGTTTCTACTCTGAACACTTCAAGCTGGTTGAAGTCCAGATACATAGATAAATACATATATGAAATAGTCAGAACACATGAATAACTTAAATCCAGCAAAAGTGTTTAAACCGGTTTGTTGTGGGTAGTAGTGATTAATAACAGTAACGGTAATAACAGTTACATGCGTAACAGATGGGATACATGTGAAAAGGGGTCCCAGTGACCAACATCTTTTGGCAGCATGTCTCCTTGGGGTGATCAATTAAATAATTGGAAAGAAGGGTAATCAATGAGTTACTTCTCTCACCTTTTGTTGGAAAATAAAATATCCAAATTTTCAACAAAAAAAAAAAAAGAAAAAAAAAAAGGGGGGCTGGACAGAAACTTAGGGACCAATTTACCATAAACTTACATTGAAAATTTAAGCTCCCCCCCCCACTTAAACTACCCTATACGTTGAGGTGAGTGCACATGCAAAATTTTAAATTTCAACTATGAATGGTTAAGGCAGGCTGAAGTCCAACTACATGGATCCATATAAATGTCAGAACACATGAATAACCAAAACCCAATACCTTAACAAGTGTTGTGGGTAGTGGTGATTAATGGTTGCTCCTGTTGGGACAGGTGTGCTGTTGATTTTAATAACAGTGAGAACAAGCTTGGCATAGCTAGGGCCAAACTCCCCTGCTTCATTAAAATCTAAAAAGTAATCAAAACAAAATTCATTCCCTGATACAAAATGATTCCCAAACTACGTATCCTATTTCAACTTCTTGATTAGTAGACCCTGTAATAAAACAAGTCAACTAGAGTTGAAAGTGTGAGTGTGCCATCAGATTTTATGTACATAACTCTTATTTGCACAGTCATGACATCACTGGGTTTTGGTGAAGTTTTTATTATAGTGACAAACGAAAATAAAGTCAAAACTCCATAGCAGGAGTTTGACAATAAAATTTTTCTTAACAGAAATTCGAAGTTCACAAAAAAAAAAAAAAAAAAAGAAGACACAGAGAACTCACAAACGAAGGTGACATAACATGGCATCACTCTTCCCACCCTCTCTCTCTTATTCATGTCTTGGATTCTGAATTCTTGAATTCCAATGTCTGACGAATTTACAATATGAAGTCAACTCTCAGAGTTCGACAAAAAAATCTTTACGATCTCTCACGATTTATCTCCCTTTATTCGACCCAACATTTTCTTCAGCTGGTCAAATCGGTTTTCATTAAAAACAATAAGAGCCGTGTTTGTCATACTTACTGTATCAGTAGCAGACATCAGCCGAGCCTGTTGAAGTACATTTATGATAATTGTCAGCAAAACGATGCCTCATTGACTAGTATTAATAATAATGCAGTATCAACTGTATATGAATGAAGGTGTGTCTAAGTAAAAAGTGTTTTTTTTTTCTACTAGATGCAAAAACTGATTTCAGATAGAATTTATACGTTATCACTAATTTTGACAAGTTTTCAACTTCATCCTAATTTTCAGTTGCTTTTAATCACAACTTTGAATTGGACCATAATCGTATGGCAACAATTACACAACGTAATCGGAAAATAATGAGCAAGCTAACAATGAGAATAGAACTCACATCCTCTATCCAGAGAGATCCACTATATGCCTAGGCCACTTTTAATCATTCAGCCACATGGACTTTATAGTTAAGCAGAGGCTGATTTTGCACCTTAAACCTAACTCAATATTCCATGCTTGTTGACGTTTACAATAGAGACCTCATAATCTTTTTAATACAATGATATTGTTATTTTTCAGATTTTATTCTTGGATGAAGTATTGCAACATTATTATTGATTTTGACTAGTTTTCACATTCACCGTTTCACTTGCTTTTTATCACAACATTGAATCGAACTGTAATCCTATGGCAATGATTAGACAGTGTAATCGGAAAATAAAGAGCAAACCCATGTTGAGAATCGAACACACACCCTCTAGCCTCAGGGGGTCGAGTATACACCTGGTTGCTTTTAACCATTCAGCCACAGGGACTCCATAGTTAAGCTGAAGTTGATTTCACACCTTAAAACCTAACTCCTTACAACTGATATTCTATGCTTGTTGATGTTCGTAATTGAGACCTCGTAATCTTTTCTAAACAGCGATATTTTTAATTTTTTCAAATTCATTCTTGGATGAAGTTTTGCAACATTATTAATTTTAACTAGTTTTTACCTTCATCCTAATTTTTTTGACTTCATGAAATTTAAAGAATTAAAAATATCGTTAAACTTCATACTGTTTACACATCCTAATGTTTTTTAAAAATTTTATTGTCTTTAATCAGTCTCCTCATCATGAGACAGGTCTGCTCTCCCAATGAACAGGTTAGAAATTCATCAGTATAATTCCAGACTTGATTCTGTCAGTAGGAATCCAATTCTGATAATTAAAATTTTGAAATTTTCTTTTCTCAATACATGTACCATATTTACTCATGTACAATGTAAGAAGTTTAATATGAAAAAATTAGGATTAAAATCAGGGGGGGTAGTATTATAGTTGAGTTTTAAAATAATGATAATAATGGAATACTTTAAACAAATGAATCACCATAGCCAGTCCTTAATAATGTTCTCATGCAGATTTTCTTGGTTGTAGCCCCAAAAATGTAACCAGGAGTGTCCGGAGACAGACACACGGACATGTGAAAAAGAATCTGAAGCCAATTTGGCTGGTTGGTCATGCAGGCCATTTGTGGGGCTAAGGTGATTCTCTCTCATATATATCGGGTCCAATGTGAGGGTTTCAATTCTGCCTCATGGTACTGGATGGGTTAAAGTCTATAGCCACACTGAAGAGATGTAATACATCGAAACAGCTGTCTGTGGATGACACAATATATGATAGAGAGAGAGATAGAGATATTTAGAATTACCTCTATTTGATTATTGTCAGATTAGGGTCAGGGAGGTCACAATTCCTGAGTAGTCAGAATATATCCCCGTCAGTAAATCAAAATGCACGTGTCAGCAGGTGCTAAACCGTGTGCCAAGAGTTAATGTACTTTCAATGATCAGAGAATGGCCCTTCTAGATAGTTCACAATCTCAATGATTTGGTCAGGTCATATAGCATGACCACCGTTGAGGGCAGGCACAGGCAAGGGCACCGTTGAGGGTAGGCACAGGCAAGGACAGCAATGGGAGGGCTGGTCTAATCATATGAAAGGATGGACAGTCATGACCATGCTAGGACTCTGCAGACAGACTAGCATAAAAGAGGAAGTCGGCTTCTTCTACCCTCAGTTCCTTCCGACAGCGGAAAGAGACAAGGGACGGAACTGAACTGTACAATCTCCAAGGGGGAGAAACATACAAGATGACAAACCTGGCTGCTTCAGGGTCAAATTCCACTTCAATTGAAGATAATTACAGCAACTTTTGGATGGTATACATAATAGATGTATTTGTAAATATGTATGACTTATTAGTTTTGATCAGTTGGTAAGAGAGCTGCCTAGCAATCACTCGGTTGTGATTCCAAATCATGGTAGGGAAATGGTAATTTTCACATATGGATTTGGTTTAAACGTGACGGGATAGAATAACATTGAAGAGTTTACTCCCCTAAATTTGGAGAGGATTGTTCTTATGGGGGAACTCCAACTTGGCCAGGTGTTGGACAAGAAAAAAAAACAAACGGAATAAAAAAAATAAAAAATCATTCAATGCAGCAACACAATCCATTGAACTTACCTCACACTCAGCTGCATTCGTATCTTGGACATGACCATTAACATCCAAATTATGAAGAGCAATTTCAGTCGGAGGTTGATTATCCAATGGGGTTATTGGTTCGGGTTGGGACAGAGGACCCTGAGTAGTGGTGGCCAAGTTCTGAAAAAATATAAAAAGGTTGAAATAACTGAGTGTGAGAGAATGTATAGCACCAAAAATTTATAATAGATCTAAAGAGTTTGTGTAACCTCATAAGTAGAGGAGACTTGCAATTAAAAGAAAAAAATGAAAGGTAATTTCTAGGTTTAAAATCTTACAGAGAGACTTGGGAGAACAAAAGAGTTCTGATTCCCAGTTCTAATGGAACCATTGAATAACTCCGAATTATTTGGTTCTGCACAGATTTTCTGCTCAAAGTAACAGAGAGAAGATACTTCATCATCATCAGATTTTTAACATCCATCATTGGATATAGACCTTCCTCAAGATTCGCCAGACCTCTCTATCATGGGTATCGCGGAGCCAGTACTTTCTGGACCTGTCCAGTTCATCACTCCATCTTGTATTCTGCCGGCCTCGATTTTGCACATGATATCTGAGGATCCATGTTATGAGTCGTGATGTCCATCGGTTGTCTGCCATTCTTGCAACATGACCAGCCCATTGTCATATAATTTTTCTAGTAGATTCTATGAAGTCTACGACGCCAGTTTTCTTCCTGATATACTGTGCCAGCTTACTTTCTATCAGCTACAATTTCGCATATGATCTCTGGAGATCCATGTTGTGAGTTGTGATATCCAACCCATTGCCATTTGAGTTTTCCAATGATGTCTATGATACCTCAAAATCCTGTCTTTTCTCTAATATACTGTGCTGTCTGATGATCTCTCCATGTGAGGTTGAGCATAATTCTGGTCAATCTTTTGGTTAGGTTCCATGTTTCTGCTCCATAGGTGACTATCAGGAGGATGTATTGGTTATATACCCTTCTTTTCAGGACTGGTGGGATTTGTGTGTTTTTGAAAGTCGAGCTTGCCCTACCAAAAGCTTGCCAACCTTGAGTAATTCTTCATTTGATTTCTTCTTATACAACCAATGCATCCTCCAGATAGTCACCTATGGAGCTGAAACATGGAACCTAACCCAAAGATTGACCCTAAAACTGAGAAGTATGCAATGTGCACAGGAGAGAATCCATTGTACCTCATATACACAATTGAGAAATAACTTTTCAACTCTGTAAAGACCAAGCACAGTAATAAATGATGGTATAAATTTATGGGAGATTCACACGGAGAGATAATAAGACAACAAGGTTTATTAGAGAAAAGATAAGAGTCTGAGATATCATAGGAACCATTAGAAAACTCCAATGGCAATGGGCTGGACATGTTGCATGAATGTAAGACAACATCACAACCTACAACATGGATTTCCAGAGATCATATACAAAATTGTGGCCAACAGAAAGTAAGATGGAGTGATGAGCTACACAAATTCAGAAAGTACTGGCTCAATGATACCCATGATAGAGAGGTCCTGTAGATCTTGGAGAAGGTCTATGTCCAACAACAGACGCTAAAAGGCTGATGATATGTTGTATAGAATCTCCTGTTTATCCAAATATCCATAATTATGTTTGGTCTTTGAAGAGTTGAAAGGTTATTTTTCTCAATGGTATATGTGGGGCAAAATTGATTCCTTATGTGGCTGAGACACTTGGCCCTACTCGCTGATTCACAGTATAAGCTTTGGAATCTTCACTCCAACATGGGTTTAGAGTTAAAGATTCGTGCTTAGTTGTACAGTAAAAATCATTCGCTACTTTATCTGCCAGATCATTAACATCCCGCAACCCAAATACAGATGACATTTCTTTTAATGTGAAGTTTTCAAAGCAGGAAAAATCCAGATCTTAATCTTTTGTATTTCCTCAGGTAGAAGACACAGTAGGAATTCTGTTTGAGCACACAATTGGCATCTCAACAAATCCCATTCAAAAAAGGGTAGCAGCCCGGGTGGTGCACCACAATGGATTCCCCGTCGACATGAGAGATTATTTTTTTTTTTACTTACCGAGATAAAAAATTCAGTTCTTTTAATTAAGAATTATTCTGTCAGTTCATTTCATGTTGTATATCAGGGAACTAAAAGAGCATTTTAATTTTACTTTCGTATCTTTCTTAAAGACTGTGAATGTGACTTTGCATTGAAGGTTTCCTCCAGTGTGCTTAACTTTTGCCCAAAAATGTTTGAAAGATTTTTATGATCACTTTTGTAACAGTCTTCAATGTAACAATACTTCAATAAAATGTTCAGTTGATTCCATTCTGGGACTCCTTTGAATCATTCAATCTTATGATTCACAGTTCAGGGGAGGGGGGTTCACCGAGTACAAGGGCTGGAGCACAGTGGATCAGAAATAAATTTTTTTTTTTTTAAAAAACACATGTCTACCAGCTGTTAATTTGGGGAGATATTATTTTCTTATTATATAACTTGTTTCACAGCCATCAAAGTTGATTTTTCATTTTCTTTTTCTTTTACATGAATGAATACATTATGAGAATTAGCTTCAATTTACAATCAATTTTTTCAGATCTATTATCTCCAGGTTTCCCTTATATACACCTGTACCATCTCTGGAAAAAGGTCCAAATAGAAAATAAGGAACACTGCTGGAGGATTAGGAAATTCAAAGAAGCTGCATATACCAACTTTGCAGATACACAAATAGGTCAAGGGTAGTACAGATTTTTTTGTTAAGCAAAGGAAAGGATTGAAAAAAACCCATGGAATCACTTGTGACATAAACATTGTTGTATTGGTACCATAAGGAGTCTGATTAGTATATTTATCATCATTTTCATTTGTTTTATGGTATTTGTGGATATTACCCAACAGTGTAATGTAATGGGAACAGGTTCACTCATTTTGGAGGGAGGGGAACAGCATTCCTTCAGTGTATCGACTTTACACAATATACTGGTATATTTACAAATACAGCATAAGATGAAGCAATATCGTTTATACTAATATAGCTACAATAATGCCAATATGACAATTTAGGGGCTAGATCCAGCTCCCTTATTTTTTTTTCAGGCTTGCCTGTCTTCATCCTGAATAGCTTACGCAATCCCGTTGCCACTCCCCCCTCTATACGACAAACCCGTCTTCCTCTCCTTCACAGTTACGTCAACAATATACCTTAGTAAAAAAAATTATTTTTTGTTCTATTTACATTTTTAGTTTCTTGTAGTCAGATTATTCTGCGTTCTTGATATGGTTGAAAAGCAGCATTCTCAGAGAAGTGTCTGATATTTTTATTCATTTTATTTATTGTAATTTTGATCTCAGTTTGTTTCAATGAAATTTCTTACGTAATCTAGCGGGTGTGATCACAAGGAAATATTGAAATCTTGTGGCTTCAACTTACACACAGGAAAGGAAAAAAATATATATACATACATATATATATATGTATATATCGTTGTGTCATCTATAGACAGCTGTCTCATTGTGTTACATCTCTTCAGTGTGACTATAGACTTTTCATTATCACATCCAGTAGCACGAGGTAGGATTAAAACCTTCGCTTCAGACCCAGGGGTTGGCATCTTACCTCTGCCCCACGGAACTGGATGGTCAGTAAGATTGAATTTAAGCGATATTTCTATTCACACATATATTCCTCATCCATCAGAGTGCTCTATTCCTACATTTGAAGAGCATTGCATAAGCTTATAATGAATGAGTTACCTCACTTAAAGAGTGCTCAACCCTGAATTAGGGCACAATTCAACCAGACTATACCAGTATATGAATTTTTGTCTATTTCACGTAACCTTATATACTACAAGAATTCTCTAATTGTACAACTCACTGAGAAGAATTAGCTAATTTATGTCCAAATATTCATCCCATCCGGCCTTAAAATGTCTCTGAAATTGGTTAGAATTTCAAAGTTTTCCCCAGAAAAGGGGGGGGGGCTGACCTCCTAAATCATCCAGTTGTAGAGGCTTGCTCCACTCACCAGATCATTATGCTCACAAGAGCACTCAACCATTCACATTCACTAACAAAAAAGAAAAAAAAAGAAACAAAAAAGCATTTTCTCTCACTCATTAACATCACAAGGAGTTGATCAGCTCATTACTCGTTTCACTCAGTAGAGTAAAACAAGGCGGCCGACACTGTCATCATCATCATCATGTCTTTTAACGTCCGTCATTAGATAGACCTTCCCAGGATCTGCCACATTTCTCTATCGGGGGGGGGGGGGGGGCGCAGAGCCACTATTTTCTGAATTTGTTAGTTCATCTCTCCATCTTGTATTTTGTCGGCCTCGGTTTCTTTTGCATGCATTTTCTTCCTGATATATTGTGCTGTCTTGTGGAGTCAATAAATTCTTTGTGATATTAATTTAATTGCTCTACATAAAAGTATTGAGCATTTCAAAAATAAAGAAATTACAAAACACATGAATGTATATAGATTGAACACCCGAGGAAGGTTATGGAATGGATTGGCCAGAAAATATAACAACAAAAGCAAAAAACAAAAAACAACTCCTGGAATGATGATGATGATCAGTCTTCCGAGCCAGTACTATCTGAATTTGTCTAGATCGTCTCTCCATCTAATATTCTGCCGGCCTCGGTTGCGCATGTGATCTCTGGGGATGTACGTTCCATAGTTCTCAGTTCGCGGGTCTGTCTCTTGGTTAGGTTCCATGTTTCAGCTCCATAAGTGACTATCAGGAGGATGCATTGGTTGCCCACCCTTTCTTTTTTTTTTAGGATTAATGGGATGTTATTTTTGAAGGTTGAGCCAAAAGGTACAGACAGTATTTATAGGTTTGTGTACAGATTTTGGTACAAGTTCATTATTGCTGTCACTAAAAAGAAGTGCCATCCTCCAACAGAGCTAGTACTATATCTTTATTTTCACATTTTATATTGCCATGACTGTAGTCCTGAATTACCTAGCCCAAACATTGACAATATTCCAGTTTTGCCGTATCAGAGTTAAGGTTTGGGACCACAGAAATCGGAGACGCAAAAATAAACAATACAAGCTCTGTACAGAGGGACCACATTATTCAAGTAGTACATAGATTTTTTTTCCAAAAAAAAATCTATAGATCTCAAACAAAATCCAATGAAATAACTATTGAACTCTATGCAGATGATAATTTATTATATTTCATGGACTATATCTATGATGAACATTTCTAAAAATGAAATAAATAAGCCTCAGAGTTCTGTGAAAAGAAAAAAAAAATCATCTAATCCTACCATATATGCAAAAACATAAGACTATAATTTGATTTTTTTTTTATCTTTAAATTTATATTTTAAAAAATTGATCCCTTTTTAAGGAAAAAACTTCTGATTGAAATTAGCTCCCTTTGACAATACAGTGAATTTTTGAGAAAAAGTTTCTTTTTCAATTCAGAGAAGATTTTCACTGTTTGTTTGGAGCGATCCATGAATTTAAGAGTTCAAAAAAAAAAAAAAAAAAAAAAAAAAAAAAAAAGAACCATGCAAATATTACACTGCACTTATGCACTGGTATTATGATTAGGCGACCACCTACTGTGGCTCAATATGAACAGTTATCAGGCTTGGATGAGTTGCAATGAGCATTCGGCCCCCAAAGACCCTAATAAACCATTCATTTTCTAGTCTGGTATATATGGTGTGCAGATGTTTATTTGAGTTATTTTGAGGAATAACAGTCTATAAAAATGGATTGATTACACACAACTAAGTAGATTTTTATTATTCTTATGCTATCAACAGCTACAAAACTGCTACTGCTGCTTCTATAATTATAGCTGCCTCTCTGTGTAACGATCACATCGAGAATAAGGAAATAACTGTAAAAATCGAAGATGCAAAACTGAGGAAAGTAGACCAATATATCTACCTGGGACAGCGGATCTCCATGAAACCTACGAAAAAGGAAGAGATCAAGCAAAGAATCACTCTAGGATGGCAAGCCTTAGGCAGAGCAAGCTCAACCTTCACAAACAAGTCGATACCAATAATCCTAAAAAAGAGCTATATGAACAATGCATTGTCCCGGTAGTCACTTATGGAGCTGAAACCTGGTACCTAACCAAGAGACAAACCCGCAAACTGAGAAGCATGCAACGTGCGCATGAAAGAATCATACTCAACCTCACATGGAGAGATCACAAGACAGCACAGTATATAAGGAAGAAAATGGGAGTCAGAGACATCATAGAATCTATTAGAAAACTTAAATGGCAATGGGCAGGCCATGTTGCAAGAATGAAAGACATCCGATGGACATCACAACTTACAACGCGGATCCCCAAAGATCACATGTGAAACCGAGGCCGACAAAATACAAGATGGAGAGATGAACTGGACTAATTTAGAAAATACTGGCTCGGCGATGCCCATGATAGAGAATTGTGGTAAATCCTGGGAAAGGTCTATGTCCAACAATGGACGTTAAAAGAATGATGATGATGATGATGATGATGATGATGACGACGACTCATAGGAGGATTGGACAGAGTAATCCCGGTCACTGACGTTGTGACCACCACTCACTGAAAATAAAACAAATCATCAATTGGATATAAAATTTAGAAGATAGATAGTGAGATGGCATGCATACAGGGGTATAGGTAGAGATATGGGGGCCCAGGGAGGTACTTGGCTATTGAAAGGGGGCCCCCCTCCAACATTTAGTGAGGTTTGATAAAAAAAGGAATATTGCTCTATCACATGATTGATGACAAAGGCTAAATTATCGTTTATGGAATTTATGTCTGAACTAATATGTCCTTGTTGTTGAAGGTCATTAGGTGAACTAATATTTATGAAGCTTTAGAGACCTCCCTCCATAGGGAGCCTGAGGGAATTTCTTGAAGAGTCCCCCCCCCCTGCATCCAGAGATAAATCTTTATAAATGTAAGTTTGTGTCCATTTCTTTGTAATGAACAAAACATGTCATTCTAAGTTTTTGTTCAAATCTAAGATTGTAGACCAGATTCATCTTTCATATTTGGCATGCACAAACCCTAACTAAATCCAAATAAGAAAAAAAGAATTAAATTACTTTTGTTTACTTAAAGCAGGTTTTAATCCTTTTTTTTATAAATTATCTTTTTGAATTAGTTGGCACTAAGACTCATAGCCAAACCACAGTTCTCCTGCGGTCATTCAACAAAATAAGCGAGTAATTTTTTCAATAACAATAGATAAAAATTCAAGTTTATTTTGATAGATTTACCTTCGATTTTTACAAGCCAATCATAAAGGATTACCAGCAATAGTGCATACACACACAGAATTCTTCAATTGTAGCAAGATAGATTGAAAAATATTGAATTATCAAATCAGTTCTAGTACAATATCAGAAGATTTAAAAGAATGTGGTTGTAAGCAAACCATGTACCTCAATAAATCCAGAAAGTCAAGGCCAATAGTTTCCAACAAATTGCAACGAATAAAGTAAATAAATCTTTATCAAGAGTCAAATAATTGATTTTTGTACGAATCATATGTCATATCAGGTACCAGCTATAAATCCTTTATCTCTTAAATTTATATAAAAAAAATAGAATCTCAACTTGATTTCAAGGGAAATAACTTCTGATCAAAATCATCTTTCGACCATTTGGTGATTTTCTAAATTTTTAAAAATTCAATTCACAAAAGAGTTCTGCAATTTTTTATGCTCTCCATTGGAAAGTTCCACTGTCAGTTATTGGCGGTTTATGAACTTAAAAGTTGAAAAAAGTCCCAAACTCACTTTGTAATCATCGACAAACCATAATCTAACAATCAGCACAGAGAAAGGAATCATTGACAGAAGTTCAAACTTTGGCTGAAACAGTCTATGTTCACTTCCCTTCTTCCAGCTATGAGTAAATTAGCAGGACTGGCTTCTGTAGCCTTGGTTGCCAACTAGTCTAGGAGCCTGACAAACTAAAGAGCCACTCCCCATTGACAATTCAATGTCAACTTTTACTTTCTTCTGGCAGTTCCTGCAGCCAAGCAGATGCCAAATATATTGTTCTGCCTTCCTTTGAACTTTATCAGCAAGCCTCAGGGGGGATGCTATCGTCTGGGCATCCCATAATATCAATATGCTTTGCCTAGGCAGAAGAAGATTATAGAAAACGCCTTTTCCATTAACTCTGTCAGGTCAGCTTTGAATTTTGCAACCATTTTCATATGACAGCCATTTTGAATACCTAATGAGGACCTATGACCATTATCTTTGTACTTTCTGCCATAAATGAAAAGCATATCTTGTAACCCACCAAATGATATATGACTTCTCAGGGTTTTTCTTAGAAAATAAAAAAAAGCTTAAATTTATCCATTGACACCCTTGCTTTGTAACCCTTAGAAAAGAACCAGAAACCAAAACTGAATGGGGGTGGGGACAAGAAAAAAAAAAGAAAAAAAAAAAGAAAAAAAAAAGACCCTTAAAAGATTGGCATCCCTTGTTATAATTGGGTTTTTTCCAAGGAGCCCTACGGTATTACAACTGAGCCTCAATAACAAGTTCTTTTGGAGTTAGATTATTATTTCGGGGCTCATCATCTACTCGCTTTTATGAACTTTGAAGTTTTGAAACAAATATTTATAAGGGAGCTGCCAAAAACGTGTTAATAAGAGGTTTTCATTTATACTATATATTTATACATCAAATCATCAGAAGTGGCTATTTTAGCAATAATGCAAAATGTGGCCATTTTAACATAGACTATTATTATATCAACAATTTTGAATGGCTAAAAGTGGCTAGATTTTTACCACTGTTATAATGATATTAATTTTGATTTAAGAATACCATGTTTTTATTGCCATCTTATAGTTAAAACACAATGGAAAAGGTATTGATTTGTTCAGTTTTATTTTATTATAAAATTAGTGTCTTAGGGAAAATTGAATCTGTGAATTAAAATGTTATTTAAATGAAATAAGTTAGAATAATTCACACACGCACATTAAATATTTCGTCCCTGGATAATTTAATTGATCACTTTTAAAATTCGTAATTAATATCAATGCAGAGGAAATGAAATCTACCGTTATCTAGCAATTAAATCTACCCAATAGCCATTTTTCAAAGATCTAGCCACTTTTAGCCATTTACATTTGCCAGTATAAAAATAACCCATATTGAAATGGCGACATGATGCATTACTGCAAAACTAGCCACAGAGGTTTTTTGATCATTGAACTTTAAGGATATTGTATAAGTCACACTGTCACAAACAGAAAATAATATCCTCTCAGTGCTTTGAAAAGTACAGACTTCAGAAACTTAGTGACATCAGAAACCCAGCTATTTCTAAGAAAAAATTATCAAATTCAACAAAGTTTTTTTTGTATTGATAAGTGAAGTACCGTTCTTTCTGAATAACAGAGTCACAGAAGTATGTCCATATTATGAACATTATTGATCAAATGACAATTCTTTTTTTTTTTAATTTTTTAAAGGCACTAAAAAAAAATTTCCAGCAGATATCTTTTTTTTTGTAAAACCAAAAAGTGTAGATAATTGTTTGGAAGAGGAACAAAGATATCTTATCGAGATTTCATAAAACTAAACAAGTATTCTGTTAATATTAGGGTGCTTATGAATTCTGGGTTATTCAGGTAACTCCGTGATGTTAATGACCCAACCCTTCAGTATATAAAATATGCCTAGTCTATGCTACACTAAAAACCTAATAATTTCAGAAACTCGGGACACGGCTCAGTCCTAAGGTTGCTGGGGTTATGATGCTGAACTGGGCTTTTTTCCATGAATTGTAATAAAACTGTAGGTCCTCAGTAAAGATGAAGGTTATCAGTATAAATACAAACTCTTAAGCAGAGAAAGTTCATTGCCCCTCAAGAATCTTAATACAACATATGACATAGTCCAAGTAAGAGATCAATCAGATTTTTTATTTTGTTCTATTATTCATGATTTGTTTAAAAATGTATGTGCAAACAGTAACATAGATCTGAAAACAGTCCACAGAAATTCATAGTTTAAGCAGCACACTTGCTGAAGTCCCGCTCAGCAGCTAGTTCCTGCAGAAGGCCTACATGGGAATTTGAATAAAGATATATGTTGATACGTATAATAAAAGGGAAATAGAATATGACAGATGATAATATAGAATGAACACGTGAAAGAGAAAGAGATGAAAGAGACAAAAAAGAAAAAAAGAAGAAAGAAAAAAAAAAAGAAATAGAGATGCAGACATAAAAATAAAAAAAAAGAAGACAAATGAAAAGAGAGACACAGACAGAAAAAGACATTATTCAAAAATAATGAACATCATATTGGGAAAAGAAGCCTCGTTTCAATCCCAGAACTTGTTGCTATGGTAACTCAGCGACTGCGAATTATGCACACATCAAGCCGAGCCACCATGGAGATCCTGCTTTTGTTGCTCGGCCAAACGCAACACGGCTGATGACAGCATGAGAAGCTACTGAAGAATAGATACCTCTGGAAGGATATTACAGCCGACTCCCACCATTACGGCACCCTTTGGGATTTAAGAGTGCAGTTATAACAAATTTGCTGTTATATCAGGTGGATTGTATATGGAGTGTATTAATAATGAGAAACCAAAAAGTACAGACAGAAATTACTTTTTAATCATCCTTTCACAGTCTAATACCCTGTGTACAGGTTAGAGGTCAGCAAATAAAATGGATGAACCGAAAAAGAATCATGCTACCCATATTCATGGAGGTACGTGATTGATAGTTTAATGAACATGTCAGTAAATTCTTAGAAAAAGAGTTTCTTTTGGATCTCTCTAGGAAGCATTATTTTGAGGATTCACTAATTTTAGTTTTTTAAATAACTGAAATCTTGGTGTACTGTTGCTGCAGACTAATCTCGGACAATAGTCGTGTGATAATACAAAAACAAATGTGTCATTAAAATGCAGGATTCATTGAATTGCATTACAATCAGAGTTTACAGGCCTGTTTCAAGGTGAAAAATGTTGTGGTGGGGGGTGAGTAGAAACCAAACCAAATGCAATTGGGAGAGGGGCTGTAAGCCGGCTCCCTCCACCTCCAATGATGTTCAGGGGTGAAGTTTTTGAAAATTTATAATTTCCAAGTATCTTGGGACCAAAATTCTTACTTATATATTTTTATTCATATTTATTTCCTGCTCCCCACACCCACATGTTACAGGCCCAAGATTTAGGCAAACTGGTGTTTCCAATCAAACCAAAATTACTATTTCAGCTGCTGATCAATTTTGGTATCTTCAAAGCCATAATCGTATCAGCTTCAATAGTATAAGTAGATGTCACTGTAGTAGTACTAATTCCTCTACTATCAAATTCAACAGGAATGGATTTCATATCTGGTGGGAATTGAAGCTGTTTTGGATTAATTCGACCAAAGAATAAATGCAAATTGTTCTGTCAAATTACCCAATTACATTAAGCCTATAAAAATAAATCAATAAATGTCTTGCAGATAAATTTTCTTATCCACAATGGTGTGGATTTTTTTCTGCTTAGCAAGGAAGGGGTTGAAGAGCAACCCTGCATATAATGGGTGGAATCGCTTGTGACGTATACATTGTTGTGCGATTGGTTTATTGATTGGTCCGATCAGTAAATTTGTTATCTTTTTTTTCTCTTGCTTCACAGCAGGCCTTAGCGTAATGGGACAATTTTTTTTTTTCGGAGCTGACCAGATTAAAAATGCTTTCAGGTCTTGTAGCCAAGGTGATTCAAAATGAAACTACACGGCTATGGACACAGCTGATTTGTTTTTTTTCTTGAAAAAAGATTGAATTTTCATTATAATAATAATAAATAATAATAAAAATATATAAATAAATAATGATAAAAAATAATAATAGTAAAAATGATAATAATCATAATAAAATAAATGATGATAAATGATAATAATAATGATAATGATAATAAAAAATAATGATAAAAAATGATAATAATAATAATAATAATAAAAAGAAAATCACATATGATTTTTGATTATAGGAGTATATACCTATATAAACTACCATATACTCAATGAAAATTATGAATTTTTTGGTGTGAGGGGGCAGGGGCCAATGTCAAATTTAGTGTATATTAATAGAAAAGCAGGAATATGTATGGTTGAAGCACTTTTACCTATAAGACATTGATTTGTTTGAAGCCACTGCAAAAAAGTCTCTCTAGTTCTATTTTTTTCAATACTGGATTGTACTGTTCCCTAAACTAAAGATAGAAAAAAAAAAAAAAGAATTTTTGTACACGCGACGTCACACATTCAATGAAGTCGGCGGAATAGATGAAACAAAACTTCACTGACCGCTGTTTGATTTTTTAAAAATCAGTATTAGTGGACACTACCAGGGGTAAAAAGAAAGAGAGAGAGAGAGACAGCGAGCAAGGGGCCCCTCTCTTTCCACACAGATTGTACACCTGAGGAAGACTGTAGAATGGATCAGTCTGGGAGCTTTGTCCAATCTGGTAACAATAACAGATGATGCTCCTACTTTGTCGGCTTTACTTTGGAATACGAGTCATCCAAAGTAGGAGCTTACATGATACATAGATCTTAGACTAAATTCTGTGAAATGATTATCCAACTCTAAATTGTCCAGTTACATTCAGCCCAAATAAATAAATCCATAAATTTATCTGTATTCACTGGGTTGAGAGTAAATGTTCTTGTCATAACGGATATGGTCTTCAAAATGGTCCCTAGACCAACCTTTTAGAGAGCAATTTGGTCTAGGTAAAGCTTATTACTTCACAGAGCTGACATGGACATAACAATTTTAATAATAGCAGTGGTAGTAGTAGTAGTGCCCTTATGCTGGCTAAGATTTCAACTGTCTCTGCCAGGGATTCACATATCACAACTTTCTCTGCCAGGGATTCACATATCACAACTGTCTCTGCCAGGGATTCACATACCACAACTGTCTCTGCCAGGGATTCACATACCACAACTGTCTCTGCCAGGGATTCACATACCACAACTGTCTCTGCCAGGGATTCACATACCACAACTGTCTCTGCCAGGGATTCACATACCACAACTGTCTCTGCCAGGGATTCACATATCACAACTTTCTCTCTCTTGGCAAGTCCTTAGAGGTTTGCGATATGTGAAATAGACTAATAGTCAACAAGCACTTAAAATGTTATCACTTCACCATACGAATCATAGTACTATCTAGATAATAATAAACGCAAGATTTTGTTTATCTGCAAGTAACCACAAAGTAGCCAGAACAGTGCATTGTAGCTAGAAGTTTGAATAATGGGCTAACTTAAGGAATACAAAAAAAAGAAAAAATTCTTGGCTATTTGCATCTTAATATTATAATGACCAATCGATTATAGAATATTTTCATTTATTTATTAATTTGTTTGCAAATGGGTAGGAAAAAAAAATCCAGTTTATTATGGTCACATCAGATTGCTCTTATACTTATCTCAAAGGGTGAAAGAAAAGGTCATAGGGCTGGCAATAGTTCTGCACTAATGTTATTAGAAAGACATTTTTATTGGCGGCTGGTATTACCATATGAAATAAACTTGTATTTATGGTTGGTTTATGAACTGCTTCATAATTCACAAAGTCAATATGATTATTTATCAAGTTGATATGATTATTTCTTCAACTCTGATAACTGAGAAATCATTTTAAAAAATTAGTTACACTCTGAAAGTGCAAATCACAGAAAAGAGCTATTAGAAAGAGCTAAGGAATCAAAAAGGCTTGTATGATAAAGGCTAAACAGCAAATTACCAAGTTGATCCTGCTGGTTATGTATGTATCATGTATACAAGCCACACCAATAACGGTAGAGAGCGCAGAGATTCCAACATTTACTCCTTATGTCTACAAAATAAAATTTTTTTTAAAAAGTCTTTTTTTTTTTTTTAAATACCCCAACCAACAAAGGTTTTTCGGGGTTGGGATCAGTTCACAATGTAAATCTTAGCTAAATTGGTTTCTTAGTTTGTGTCCAGCAGCATTCACACTTTTTCTTTGAAATTTCAGACTTTTTTTTTTCAATGATCACTGCCCAACAGAATTCAAGAGAAGTAACTTATTCATTGATCACCTCTTACACCACATGCTGCCCAAAGACATTGGTTGCATGACAGTTTCTTTTGAGTGACTCACCAGGCCTCTTATATTAATGTAGGTTATATATAAATTGAGAATTAAAAAAATGAACCTAACCCAGCATTCAATTTAAAGCCTTTCGGAGCCTTTCTATGTTTAGCTCAAACAAAGTATTATTAATTGTCACCTAGCTCTTTTGCAGCTAGCCCTTTTGTGACTAGTTCCTTTATGGCTAGCTTTAAGTGAGTTCAACAACAAGATTAGAATTGAATTCAGTTCAGTCATCTCAGAGAAAGACAATTGAACAATCACATACATACTAAGTACATATTGACTGTGGAAAATTTTTTTAATCCCCCAGAAAGATCACTTCAACTAGTTTGACAAGTCAGGGAACCAACAGAATACAAACATTAGTAGCAGTAAAGTATTTTGATACCAAGTTAGATCAACAAGACTTATATAAGACTTACTCAAGTGGGCTCATCAATAAGTTTGCGGCCTAAGGATGAAATAATGATGAAAAAAAAATATATCAATAGGATGCATCGTTGGTGATGTTCCTAGGTTTATCAGGTTTCAGGTCTTGCAACATCAGACCTCCTGACCCTGGTGACCTAGCAGGGGTTGATCATATCCCAGCAACAACAAAAAAAAAAAAAAAAAAAAAAAAGTAGTACAGGTTTGTCCAACTTATCTGCGGTCTCTCAGTTGTTGACAATCAATTTGGGCTTGCCCTTTTCATCCAAAGCCACCTTGTGGCTCTCTCAGCTGCATTAGTAATTTTCCATACGTTCCCTCCCTCAGGGCCTTGCAAAGGGAGCTACCTGCAAATCCCAGGCAGTCCACACCAATTGGCTAACACTGCCAGCAAAGACAAGCATTCATCTCAAAAAACAAATTATTTATTTTCCAACATGATCTCCTTTCTTGTCAATGCACTTAATTCACTGGTGAACATTAATCACCTAGTTCGAACATTATACAGTGAAAATTTCAGATAAATCTACATCTCCATTACAGTTTTTCTCTTTGGCTTCCAGGAGCTGATCAGCTTTTTCTAATAGGCGACCGACTGACAAAAGAAAATTTTCCATAACTGCACTTCAGACTTATTGATCCAGCTTCGGACATAGATAGGTCAACAAGTCCACAAACTAATGATGAAAAAGAAAAAAAGCATTGGTTTTACACAACAAACATTTTTCAACATAATCTCCTTCCTTATCAATGCACTTAATTCAGTGGTGAATGTGGATTGCATAGATCAAACATTTCAGATCAGGACTGATTACTACATGTCAAGCAATGGATTTAGTGATCCCATCGCCCCCTTGTATTGCCGGATAAGTGTTTCAGGATGGGTAATTACTTTTAGAATGTTAGTATGGACTGTTTATTCTGGAATCATTTCTCTCCATGTTTACTGCCCAACCTCTTCTGAAGACAAAGACTGACACTTAGCACAAAGAATGGTTAAAAGAGAAGAAAAAAAAAAAAAATAAATAAAAATACACACACATATATATATATATATATATATATATCAAATGCCCTAATTTTTAAGGTTGCAATCAGATTTTATTTATTTTATCAGGACTCGGTAGGAGCTCCAATACCCACTTAACAAGCTGAATTGACAGTGCTATGGCAACAATGAATGCCACGCCTATTGGAAATAGGATGTGTTAGGGTGCTTCTAATATATTTTTGTGGATAAAAAATACATCAAGATACTGCATTATCATTATGTTTTGACTGCTATTAGCCCAGTTATCTTCACAAAAAATAAAAATACTAGTTGAAAACCTGCTCTAGACAAGGCCAGTGGAAAGCTTAAATTGGGTCTTTGACCCCAAGAAGAGATCAAAACTATTTTTTAGCAGTTCCTTAATTCAACTCTTTGGCAAAAATACATCATTTCAGCTACATAGAAGTTATATACAGACAAATGGAATTAGACTTTTAGTATTATAGAGATGGATAGAAATTAGATCATTAGAGTTGGGGGTGAGCATGAACACTGAGGCCACACTAACATCTGATATAACCAGAATAAACCAGATTTTTCAATCCAGTAGATTAATAAATAAAAGAGGATAGATAGAAATGAGATTATCATTATCTATGTGAGTGCAAACATAAACCCCTACTATATTTAGGGGGTTATTTTCAAAACTTGATTTGCTATATCATGCAGGGGTGTCACTTTTGTACACACAAAAAAATTAATGGACATACGTTGTGTAGTTTTGGAGTTAGGTTGTCACGTACAGACAGGTATTTGGTTAATTCCAATAGGAGGATGTTCTTCCTTTTCAATAGGTCATCAGCTTTATTTTCCACCCCAGAGAAAAAAATAAAGCATTTTTGCTACAGTTTATAAACCTGATAAGGGCACAAGAATAAATCATTGGAAACATTGTGTTGGTACACATAGCACACAAAGAAAGAATTCAATTCGCCAATTTATGTTTCAAAAACCTGTTTATCAGAATTGGCACCACAACAGACTGTTTTGTAAATTCGTTCTATGACAATTTTGAAAGAATTTGAAGCATTGATGAAAATAAGTTGGGAGAACTAGATGAGATTGCACGTAGGATTTATGCTCAGGGATCACAGAGGGGCCATCAGGTGTGAGTGAAGTGAGCCCATGCATCCGAGGGCTCCCCAAGGCAACATAAGTCTCTGTGGGTAATTGAAAAGAAGTTTAGGGAATATGGCCAATTTCAAACACTAAGAATGAACAGGCTCAGACATTATGTATACAATGGTCACATAGTGAAAAAAAAACAACGCTCGCTTAATGACTGAGTAGCCCCATCGCATGGGAGAGTATGTGCAGTAAGGTCCCCTCTGCTTGGTTTCTAAGTTACATCAGGGTAGCGTAACCAGTTCACTAGCAATTCAAAATGGCTCGACACTTTCTCTTCACAGAACCCGAACGTCAACTGCTACTATCATTTCAGGGAATCAAACCATTTGGTTTGAAAATGTAGTTTTTTTTCATCATGAGAAAAGGAAAATCACAGTAAGACATCTACTTATATAACACACCACAGGAGTTGCTATATTTTTTGTCTGTAACATTCGTCAAAGGAGGTAACTATTAAAATGCTAATTATCGAGTAGTCCCCCGTATTGTCAAACTCCCACTAGTTAGTTTTAATTTTATTTTCATATGTAACAACAATGATGGATGACAATGACCAGACCAAAAACCAGTGATGTCATTCACAAATAACAGTGACGTACGCAAAAACTGATGACGAATTCACTCCCACTTCTAAAGCCCAACTCAGGTAGACTTGTTTTGCTAAAGTTTGCAAATCCCATTTACAGGAACTATTAATAGGGGAGTTGAAATGAGACACGTTAAATATTAATGAAGCAAAGGAGTCGACCCTAGTGCAGCCAAACTTATTTTTTTTATTTGTTTGCTCTCTGTTCGGCTGATGAAAACTTGTAGAATCGAGTGGAACAGCTGCAGTTTGAAGGTCCGACATGAACATAAGCAGCCTTATAAGTTACCAATAGACTAAGAGTACGCTATTGATTCATTGTTGAAATTATAAGCATAAGATTATGAACAATCTGAAGGTACATCAGATTGTTCATAATCCACCACAACTCCAACCCACCAAATGTACAAGATGGAAATAGGACAGAGGAAACTTCTTAAAAAAGATTATTTTGTATAGAAGTACAACTATTTAGATTGATATTCAATGGAGAAATGAATTTGGTTCGTTAACCTTTTAGATTTTAATGAAGCAAGGGAGAGTGACCCAAACTTGTTCATTCATTTTTTGTAAATGCATAAAAGGGATTTTTTTTAAATCCAGGTTTATTCTGGTTGTCTGGTAGACAAGAAAATGTAGAACAACTTGATGTTTTTGATGGTTTTTTTTTAGAACCATGCCATAGCAAAATTATTCAAGCACCCATGTCATTTTTTGACAGCAGGAGTAAACTAGTACCCATATAAGACGTAAAAGAAATCAGAAAAGAAACAATTTTTTTAAAATTTTTACCATAGAAGCATCCGCATGGGTAAATCTCGGGTCCTCCCATTGAGTGGTCTTTGTCGAATGATTTATGTAAAAGCTGAAAGAGAAAAAAAAAAAAAACAATCATAAGAAAAATAAAAAATTAATAGATAGATAAGTTAAATGAATAAAGAAAGAAATAAAAATAGGTTAGGTCTTGATAAACTCAATACAGACCTCCCCCCCCCCCCGTTCTAACACAGTTCACATTATAAGGTGGGAAGGATGGTAGATTCCAAATTATTTTATCAGGGCTTGATCATAATGCGGTTAGCTTTCTTGGCCTCCAATACCTACATTATAACAGGGAACACCTTTATGTAATGTACTTTTAGCATTGATATTCTATCAAGTTACAAAGTGCTTTCTCAAATTTTAATTCATCCTTTAGAAAATGCTGATATACACATATGGATACCCAATCTTGTGAGTGATAAGTCAACAGAGCAGATCAGAAATAAAGATTAAGACCTTTATGGAACTCGAACTCATGTCCCTTTTGTTTTTGGAAAACCTGGTTAACCATACCAGCTGCTCTTACCAACTGAGCTATGAGAACTCTATGGGTCAGCAGAAGATTAAATCCAAGCCTCAAATCTATTCTTCATTCTAGCCCATTCTCTCTCAGCACCATATGTTGAATAATAATAACATTGTTGCAACTGATACTACTAGTGTAAAAACAATAACAAATATGGTGCCGAGAGAGTACAAGAAAGGTTTAAGAGTTAGATTTGATTGACTGTCACGCCATAGAGTTCTCATAGCTCAGTTGGTGAAAAATGCTGGTTTGCATTACCAGGCTACCCAGATTCAAAAAGGGCAGGAGTTGGAATATGACCAGGAGCTTATCCTTTATTTTCGATCCACAATGTTTATTCACTGCAGTAGATTGATGGCCCGAGTAAAGTGGTGATACTAAAAAAATATCAATACAAAAGAAAATATTAGTCAAAAATTGCTAATAATGCTTGATAGTTCTTAATGGAAGAAAAACTGAAATGATATTTCCGTTATACAGGGTGTGTGAGAAAAGATACAGCCCTCAGGATAAGAGGTTAGAATTTACAAGCACGTAAATTTTATGTGACAATATTAGTCATTTGACTACAGTGTACTTAGAGACAATAGTATTAAGCATTAGATATGATTGTATTATGCACTAGCTTCATTCGAGCACCATTTCTTTGTGTGGTGTCAGCCATGTCATTTTCCAAAGTAATGATATGCTTATGAGATGAAACAGGCACAAACAGGCATCCAGAGTAGAGGGAATCACTTTCAATATCTATTGTAATCAACATCTAATTGGGTAACTATCATCTCTTTGAAATCTTTTTACAAATTTGTGTCTAAAAATAGTTTGGGGATTTAAAATAATTTGAATACAAGTTGTTAAGATGGTTGTAAACTTTTTGAAACACTCCGTATAAATCACCCACCTAAAAGCAAAAAAGAAAGTCTTGAAATACCAACATACTAGCTAGAATCTGCCCTATCAGGCGGTTTCCAGTTAGTATGTGCAAGTATACTGAACGGAAAGTATAGGTTCAATTCAGCATTACAGTTACATCTTAAATAGAATGTATACATGTATATTGAACAGGAAATAAAATTTCAGAAGAAAAACAGGAGTCTGAGATGTCATAGAATCCATCAGAAAGCTCAAACAGCAATGGGCTGGTCACGTTGCAAGAATGGTAGACAAACACTGAACATAATGACTCACAACATGGATCCCCAGAGATTACTTGCGCAGCCGTGGCTGACAAAATATAAGATAGCATAAAAAACTAGACAAGTTCAGAAAGTATTGGCACCGCAATGTCCATGATGGAGAGGTCTGGCGAATCTTAAGGTGAGTCGACGTCCAATGGCAGACACTAAAAGGCTGACGATGATGAAAGGTTCAGTTTTACACTATTGTTACATGCTAATAGAACCCCCTTCTAAGGCCCTTGAAATCTTTTTTTTTTTTCTTTTTCTCTTGAACCAAGTAGTCCAAGTTCTTCACCAAGGTCCTCCAAGTATACATACCAAATTTGGTTGAGCTGTGCCAACATTTAATCAATTCTTGAGCAACAGAGCCAGTTGTCTTATATAAAAATAGATAGCTAGATAGGCAGATAGATTATTAGTTCGAACATCGACTTCTTGAAAGGTCTGAATTATTCTGCGTTGCCAAAATAATCACTGCAAGGTCATCATGACTCGACACGAAACTCGGTATTTGCAAAAAGATCCTGAATCCGCAACACTTTCTGTTTTCGGAATAAAAGTAATGATTGCGATTGGAAATAATTCAAGTAACCTTGTAAGAAACAGGTAAATATAGATAGGATACGAAGCTGCTTTTAGTAGGCTGTCCTTGGAGAAAGCTATAAAAAGAATTTCCCCGAATCTCGTGTCTCCTCCATTGATGATTCAAAAAGTCTAAATTCGTATAATTACAAGGTGTGTCTATTAGAAAACAAGACGTGGCTTATGAGAGCCGAAAAGCAGTCATGCGAAAAATACAAGCTTTACATCACCAATAAGCAAGGGTAAATGACCGCAGGAAGTTTCAATTTAGTGTCTTCAAGCTGATGTTATGAATTACAAGTTTTTCTGACCAATCAAAAAAAAAAAAAAAACACACACACACACACAACAAGAAGAAAAAAAACGGTCAATAAAAACAAAAAAATTTTTAAATTGGAAAAAGAAATAAAAATTTTGAAGTATCATCGCAGATTCTTTGGAGATAGTGAACCAAACATCTAATTAGAGTTTGGGTGACGTTTTCTGATGAGACAAGTGCAATTTGTTAGGAGTGGAAAAAAAATAAAATAAAGACATAACTAACCCTAGAATTCCAAGGGAAATTATGAATCAACACCATCAATACGTTTTGTGTTAGGGTGATCAATTGAAAAGTTTGAAAAATAAGTACAATCTGTTGACCAATTCAGCATAAACTAACATTGCATATTGAAGCCTCCCCACTAAAAACCTAGAAAAAAAAAAAAAAAAAAATGCAAAATTTCAAGTTTCGATCATGAATGGTAAATCAGGATAGATAGGTAAATAGATACATATAAAAGTCTGGACACATGAATAACCTAAACCCAGCAACAGGAATCAAACCGATCAGCCATGGGTAGTAGGGATTAAAAAAACATTAATTGATGGATAATTTTATCTTGTACGGCTCTGCATTTAACATTCACTCTAAGGTAGAATGGAATTTTAATAAAATGACAACCATGAATAAAAATCAGTTTATTTCAAACCAATTCATTTGACAGTTATTGCCATCTTAGTTGTTATAGTCACTCTATTTCAGTCCGGCCTTCTCCGGGTATCCGTCATATTTGGTAATGATCTCGGAATTCATAACTGAACCCTTTATTCAATCCACAGGAGTTGACTGTACAACTGTGGTTGGCTAGCCCAAATAGTGCCATGATCTTCGAGTCAATAAAAAGAAAAAAAAAAATTCCTGCTACAGGAATCAACCAGCAGCTGTTGAACTCAAAAAAGAGCATCGCTACATTGAATCGGCTACCCTATCCGTGACAGGTTCAATTCCAGCAGCAGCCCCTTTTTCTTTAATTGTTTATTCTACTCACATTGTCTAAATTGAGTGATATATTAACCATGTAATGACAGGAGATTATTCCAAATAAGTTTCTATATAATATAACACAATTTATAATTCATTCTGTCAGACCAAATATGTCCATTCCTGGACACATAACGATCACGTTGAAAAAGACGTATAAACCTGGGATAAACGAGGTGAGTGAGTGAGCAATGGATAGCTTGGGTTCATAATGTTTTTTCAATATGTCAGAATACGAAAAGGAAATATAAACAGATTTTTTTTCAATGGTTCATGATATTTAATCAGAGTGCTCAATATTTATAAAACTAAGTACAGCTATTAACATATAAAATAAGATTTACAAAAATATATACCTAGCGGAAAAAAAAAAATCATTGCCAGTAGCTGGAGAGTGCTCTAAGCACAAAATGTTGACATTCACCAGTATATAACCCTGTAAACTTATATATATATATATATATATATATATATATATATATATATATATATATACATATATATATATATACACAAGCAGTGACTGTCACACATAGTATCAGTAGCAGCCATCAGCCCCTCTCCCTTCCAAGCCTTATCAAACTACCTTAATTTCTTTTCTCCCCTCTAATTAAACTATCTTTATTTTTCAACCCCCTCACTTCCCTTAGATAGTTACCTTTCATTCTCTCACAGTTATAACACCAGCGGTAGCCACATCTGTTGCACACAAATAATAGTGACACACCAGGCCAAAGATTAGTCATATTAGAAGAAATCTTGATCCTGAGAAAGTGGGTCAGACCATGACCTGTAAATGACGGAAATTTCAGTCATTGTAGTCATAATAAGGATACTTCTTGCTGCCTGTCGTAATCAATGGGTTAAATTCTGATGACATGAGTGAGTGTTGCTGACATAACAGTTTTGATCTCATAGTCAGCTGTGATCAGACCTAATGTCAATTGTGAATCACCACCATCCATACAGTGTTGGGGGGTGATCAATTAAGAAGCTGGAAAAAAAGAGTGATCAATGAATAAGCTACTTATCTCACCTTTTGTTAGGCTATGATCACTTAAAAAAGGTCTGATTTTCCAAATAAAAAGCGGGCACAAACTGATGATCAATTTAGCATAAACTTACATTGCATATTGAACTTAATTTTGAACCACAAAAAAAAAAAAAAGGAAAAAAATAATTATATATATATATATTGGAGGAGGATTTTGAAAAAAAACAAAAAAAAATTCCCTCTACTCAATAAGGAGTGTATGTGCAAAATTTTAAGTTTCTACAACAAACGGTAAGGATTGCGTAAAGTCTGGATAAATACGTAAAAGTGAATAGTACATAGTTTTTTTTCTGTATCGCTGCATGTGCTTTATGAACAAGTAGGAGAAATCAACGATACGCATGAAAGCCCATCCTTATGATAATAAAATATTTGTGATATAACACTTGTTTTTTTATCACCTTCTGATCGTCCAATTACCAACACCATAGATAAATACATATAAATGTCAGGACATACGAATAACCTAAACCAAGAAACAGTGATTAAACTGGTCAGTTGTGGGTAGCAGTGATTAAGAGAGTCACATCAATAGCTACTTGAAAAGGTTTATCCAAACAGAGTATTCATCAGTAGATGGATACAGCTCTTGGCTTACTCAACAACACAATATCATAAAACCTCTTCAAAAACAATGCGTTGGGTCATACTGTTGGCTCAATGAGATTGACCTAAACTGAAAAAAAAAAAAAAAAAAAAAAAAAAAATTCTCCTTCTTACGATTAATTATCATTATTATTATTATCATTTCTCTTTCGACTTCTTCTTCATCATCATAATAATAATTATAATTCATTCTACACAAATGATTAGTTATACATATAAAATAAAAAATTTTTTTTAAATCTTGACGAATACTTAATTCTTTACAAATTATTAATACCAAAACAGTACAGAAATGCTTTGATTACAGTGGGTTTCTGCGTAGTACGGTTTAGGTATTGCTTTACAAATTAATATAACCAAGTATAAGCAACCTTATACGGAGAGATCACAAGACAGCACAATATATCAGAAAGAAAACGGGGGTCAGAGACATCATAGAATCCATTAAAAAACTCGAATGGCAATTGGCTGGTCATGTTGCAAGAATGAAAGATATCATGGACATCACGACTCCCCCCAGAGATCATGTGCGAAACTGAGGCCAACAAAAAACAAGATGGAGAGATGAACTTGACCAATTCAGGAAATACTGGCTCCACAACGCCCATGATTGAAAAATGTGACGAATCCTGGGGAAGGTCTATGTCGAACGATGGACATTAAAAGGCTGATGATGATAAGCTTCAAAAATGCACATTAAATCATAACAAGGCCATAAACAGTGAGGTTTTGAACTGTACGGAAAATGTGGGAATAAATTAACCACACTATAACTGTACTTAAGAAGTGAACCCTCACTTTACAAAGAAAAAAAAAAATCAATTTCTACCAATAATGGCTCATTCTATGCAAAAGATTAGTTATTATGTAAAGAAAAATATTTTGGTTATCTGTCTGACTTGCTAGTGATTACCACCATAATCGTAGTCAAAAAGATATGGAAAGAAAAAAATACTATTTCAAGTCAATGCATAATCAATACTGCTTCGAGATTATTACATCAATCAAATATATATCATCATCATCATCATCATCAGCGGTACTAAAATCCCATAAGGATGTGTAGATGGCCGAACGATTAACAGAAAAGAGAATGGAATTGCCAAACCTAGCTCAAACTCCAGCTGGGATAGTTTGCGTTCACTTTATGTTAATGCCCTTGGGAAAGACATCAATCTATTTCTCCCATCAGCAATCGGTAAATAGCAGGGCAGTTGGAGCCCTTTAGCCCTGGAAGGCAGGACATCTAATTGCTACAGTGATTGGGTCTCCATGGATATTTGAAGAGATGGGGACAAAATATCACTGCCTCAAGTCCAACAGTAGGCATCACTGAAATGAGCCATATAGCTATATTCTTTTCTTCTTTGACCTTTAATGATTGGGTCTCCATGGATCTTTGTCTCATGATGCACAATAATCGTGTCTTGCAGTGAAACTTCCAGAAACTATTTTCCTTCATGTTTTACATTTAGACTGACTTACACACATTCGAAATAAAATGGACGTAAAATAATTCTAGGAGTGTTTTTTTTTTTTTCTTTTTTCAAATGACATCCTATTTATACACAGTGAATATGTCAATTGGTCAAGACAGGACTTACCCGTAGGCTGATTAGCTCAAATGGTAAGAGTGGCGTCGCATTAAGATGGCCTCCAGCTGGACGCAGCCCATTTCTTTAATCGTTTACACTAATTACACCATCTAACCCAAGCGGCAGAGTCAACGTATAAGAACAAATGATGCATTTATAATTACACTTTCAGAAGTGATACATTTGGGGCGATACTAAATAGGACTTTTATTGCTGAAGACAATTAGAAAAGGTCACCAAAGGTTTCTTCAGTTTTCAGGTTGATCCAGCTAGCTATACATGTATCATGCATCCAGGCTGCACCAATGAAGCTACAGGGCTGAAAAGTTATGCATTTACTCATTATTATGTCTACAAAAAAAAAAAAAGCTTTGGATTCCGAAATTGTGATGTAAATATACTTGCAAAATTTTCTACTTGATAGTTCCTTTAAACGTCTTTTTTTTCATTTTCATCATTTTTTTCCAAACCATCCAATGTCCCCAAGGAGGAATCCTTTTGATCCCTATTTCAGCCACAGCCGAATAAAACCAAATTTAAAGTAAAGATTATTTTGTACTTTTTCTTCTTTGGTTACAGTTAGACAAGTCAAGCACAATATGGAGAAGAAGTTATTTCTATTATTATTCAGACTATCCTCATCTTGGTTGTTTTTCATACAATGTTTCAGCCATTGTACTCTACTGCCTTCATCAGATAGGTTTGGGGGAAGTAACGAACTGAACCCTATATTTAACCGACAGGGGTATATAGACCACACTCCCCTCTTAGCAGTAGTAGTATTTTCGAATCATTATTGTCTCACACTGGGATTGAACTTAGAACCATTAGATTACTTGCAGTAATTCTGTCTGATTCTCTAGCCACTACACTACGTTGTATGAAAAACAACCAAGATGAGGATAGTTCGAATAATAGAAATAATAATAATAGCTCATCTCAAAAATTCAGCGGGAGAAGTTGTCAGGAAGTTTTACATCATTCTCTTCAGATAATCATTCAAATGAATAGTGTGGAATATTTTATTTAGAAAAAAAAAAAAAAATGTCTTTTTTCTCGATTCCAAATTAACTGTCACCTTTTATTTAGTTCATGAACCATGGGCTACAAGAAAGAAAGTGAACAAAATGACCTTCCTCTGGGATTGGTACTCTGTTGGCTAATATCTTTGGGTAGCAGCACAGTTGCTTTCGCACTTCAGGATACAAGCTATAACCAACTATGACAGACATCAATGTAAACAATACTCAGTCTCCTGGGCCTAGGAACTGTGTGAAAAAGATGACTACTAAGCCCAACTACCAACCCTATTCTCGGAGCTGGCAAAACCTTTCAATTTTGAGCTCTGAATGTTTGAACTGTGCTACACTAGAACCAAAAATTGAGCCTGGTACACTTGTTGTTGCAACACAACAGTGTCAAAAAGAAAAGGACCCATCAACTGAGCTGACAACTCTGAAAGCTCCGGCTATCAACAGGGTGTAGTGGAAAAAGTGCATCAGTAACATACTTGATAGTTGCCAGCAATGGCCCACTTGATAGCAGTATTGACTTCGTGTATATCAATATGAATATGCACAAAAACTAAATAAAAACTCTCATTAGAAACCGACACATGACCAACGTCTTCTGACTGCATGCTGTGTTGGGGGTTGATCAATTGGAAAATGGGATGATCAATGAATAAATAAAACCTTTAGTAAAAAAATTCAGAAAAACATGAAAATAGTACAAATGCATACATAGCACCATATGTAAATATAATCAACATTGTAATAGAATATAAAATAATCATATATATATATATATATATATATATATATATATATATATATATATATATATATATATATATGATAAATAAATAATAGACCGAAAAAAAAAAATGAGATGAGAATTTGGTGTGAAAGCATTCACTTGAGCCTTCGCATTACCAGCGACTATTTAGCTCAATGGTAAGAGCATCACAATGTTGAAGTAGCTACCCTATTAGTGGCAGGTTTGATTCCTGCAGTACCCCCATTTTCTTTAATTGTTTATTCTATTACATTGTCTAGGGCAAGTCATATATTAATCATGTAACAATGGGAGATCATCTCAAATAAGTTTCTATATAATATAACCCAATTTATAAGTCATATATATATATATATATATATATATATATATATATATATGAATAAATGGTCTAGAAAGATTTAGAGCTTTAAACACATTAAAAACTTTTTATAAATTTATTGTGTCACTTTAGTCATTCATCCCCTCCCCAATATCTGTTGATGTAATTTATGTCATTTTCTTCAGTGCCTTTTTGTATGTTTCAGGGTTCACTTTGTACTAATGACCTTGGAAAAGGAATGAATTCATCTCTTCTCCCGTCTCCAGAGAGAGCCTAGTTGGCAGAGAAAACTAGGCACTCTGGTCAGGGTCTCAAGCGGTCTTGGAGACTGACAACTCCAATTCTGAATAAGGGAGCAAGCCCCCTTATAGCCAGCAACGCGTTGCTAAGTGCAAAGCACAAGGCAGGACCTACAGTGCGCCCTGGTCATCCACCGCATCTCAGTCTGCCTCCGACCGTCTCGCCGCTGGACCCAGGCAGGAAGGGACGAGAGAGTGAGGCCAATGACGCCCTCATTATAATTCCAGTCAATCACCAGTCGGGACTCCAGACACTACAATACACCACAACTGCTGCATCACACAGAACTTAAGCCACGGTCATCTTCTACCATGAAGGACAAACATGATTGAATACAAAAAAAAAAAAAAAAAAAAAAAAAAAAAAAATTCATATATATATATATATATATATATATATATATAAGGTATTTGAAGTAAATGGGATTTGTGATGTAATTATTTCATCTCTTTTGGTTTCTAGAGCCAGCTTTTATTATATAAGTCCTTCTTAAAAATTAGTAGTAGATTGTTATTTTGCTTTTAGTCGATAATTCTGAATCAAGGTAAAATGAAAATGAATCAGGTAAGAGTTGAAGAACATTCTATGGCTTCCTGACTGTTACCATAGAAACTGGAGCATCAGTTCTGAATTCCAGAAATTTATCTTAAAAAACAAATGCACAAAAAATACAAACAGATTCATACATTTTATCAATAATACTCTATCAGCCAATCTATAAATCAACTTTATAAGTATAAAGAATTTTCCCCTAATGGGTCATATTAGTCTGCTTTGACCCTATAAACTTAACCTTGATTGACACAAAGCTGCCTTATTTTGGAGAGTTAACTTATAAAGCAAATATTGCACTAAACTTGAATTAATCCCCTAGTTTTAGGGTTGACTTATACACCGTTATATATGGTATTCATCATAAACTGATGAGCCAATACATAATGATCAGCGACACGAGGCAAGAATGACAGCTACTTCTCTGTCGCAATCAGAGCTGTATAAGCTGGTGAGCCAGCCTCCATTTTCAGGTGTTGAATGCTGCCATAATGGGCAAGGAGGAAAATCTGAGAGACTCTGATAAAGGCCAAATTGTTATGACCAAAAGAGTAGGTCAGAGCATTTCCGAAATGGCATAGGTGTTAACGCATGGCTGTGGTGAGCATCTATCGGCAGTGGTCCAAGGAGAAGAGGAAAGGGGAATGGGGAAAAAAAAAACAAAAAAAAAAAAACAAACAAACACAGAGCATTGGGTGATTAAGACTTATTAACAAAAGAAGTGAAGGGAGGCTTTTCCGCCAGACATGAGCCAACAGACGGGTAACTGCCAAAGAAATTGTAAATAGCTTTAATCAAGGTGGAGGAGTGAAAACATCGCAAGACACAGTTATACATAGGGTTGCATAGCTGTAGGTCAGAGAACCCATGCTAAATTATGTCAATCACCGAAAACATCAATTAGTACACAAGCATTAGAACCGGACCTTGTATCGATGGAAGAAAGTCACCCACCAAGTCCAGTAAAAGTCACTTTCTCCTGAATAAAGTGGATAGCAGGGTACATGTGTGTGAGAGTATCCTGGGGATGTGGTGGTACCAGAAGGCACTGTGGTGGACACAGTGTGATAGTTTGGGCTATGTTCAGCTGAGAGATACTGGACCCAAGCATTCACCTGAAAGGTAATTTGTTGCATACCACCCACCTAAACATTATTGAAGACCAAGAACACGCCTTCAAGGCAATAATCTTCTACGATGACAGTGGCATCTTTCGGCAAGTCGATGTGCCCCGTCACATTGCCGGAGTTGTATGGGTATGGTTTCAGGAACACCAAGAAGACTTCACTGTGTTACCCTGATCACCTAACGGATCTCGATCCCATTGAAGACTTATGGGATCCAGTTTGTGGAACAGGAATTTTTTTTCTTTAATTTGGATTGATTTGCGATAATAGAAAAAAATCTTTTGTTTTTTTTTTGTTAAAAGAGAAATCTAAAAAGTTTTATTCTGGATTTTTTTAGGAGAGGAATTATGATCATTATTCACCGAGCATCCTCATCTTGGTTGTCATTGCCACAAAATTTCGGCTGCGATGTCCTCCAGCCATCCTCAGGGGTCTGTTGAGCTTTTGGAAATTTCAAGCTGAACCCTTTATTCAAATCATACTAAGAAGTTTATTTCTTATTTATGCCTTTACAGTAACATTGCTTCAAGTCAGAGAATATGAATAAACATAGATAAATAACTAAATGACTAACAGTTCATAGTTCATCGTTATTTTCTTCTCAAGTGTTCTTAATAGATTGTATAAACTATTGTGGATCATTCAAGCCATCTTATTATTCGGTACTCAAAATTCTTGACTGGGTTTGTGGCTCGCTTTGTTTTTGATAATTTATGAATTATAGATCAGGAATTAGAACAGGTCTGGTTAGTCACTCAATAGAAACAGTCATGAAAAATGTCTTTTGACAGCATGTCATGTTGGAGGTGATCAATTAAAAAAAGGGGTGACCAAAGATTAAGTCACTTCTCTCGCCTTTTGTTGAGCAGTTATCACTAGAAAAGTTTGAATTTGGGGAAAAAAAATTAAGTGTGAATGCTGCCAGAGATATCTTAGGACCAACTTAGCATTAATTTATATTGCAAATCAGACCACCCTCTGAAAAAACTATTTTAGGTGGGTATTTCCAGAAAACAAGAAAAATATTTTTTTCTCTAAACTCAGCAAATCTTGAAATTTTCAGCCCCCAGCTCCATTGCGGCCTATACATGCAAAATATGCACCCATAGCCAGCCCAGCTTTAAAACTGAAGAGACCCATGTTGACAGTTTCTAATACATAATTCATAGACAACCTAACATAGTCTTTGTTGAAAGGAGTGTGGAGAAGAAGAAAAAAAAGAAGAAAAGAAGCCCTAGTGCAAGGTCGTTTCGCTTGAGACGACACACCATCATTATTGAAAGGGGACAACATATAAATCTTATCTTACAAGTAGAGAATAGTGAACTACTTTGTGGAGTAATTAAGCTTTAAAAATTCTATTTTTTCTATCCGCCTTCCTGTTTAAGGTACAAGTCAAATGGTGTGGATCCTAAAAAAGAAGTGTTTCCTCGAACAGGGCTAGTAGTATTGCTTTATTCCTGCATCTTGTACTCTGTTGACTGGGGTCTGGAATTACCTAACCTTACCCATAATCTTAGTGGGATACAACAGGAATGTCAGCAATGTTGAAGTACGAGATGCAAAAATAAGGCAATACTATTCACACTGTAGGAGTGACCGCACTAGTTGCACCTACTTGAATTCAACAACAAATCGTAAATAACGGGTAAATCTATCGGGTCTAACAACAGTCCTAACTATTCCAGAGAAGATGATTACTGCAAATTTTGTCTTGTACATATAATAAACAGGAATTAATGAAAAATGATACTTTTCAGTATAAATATGTTCATTAGAATGAAATAAGCCCTTGCATACTCCTAACATGAATTTATATTATATGGATACTTGTCAATTTAGCTCAGTCAGAAAGAGAGCCACCTATCAATCATTTGGTTGGGATTTCAAGTCACGGCAGGGAAATACTAATTTTACAAATATGTTTATTAATCAGAACGAAATAAGCCCTTGCGTATTTCTAACATAAATTTCTGTTGGTAAGTGTGCTGGCTTCCAATTGCTTGGTCTTGATTTCAAAAATTGATCTTGTATATTGGTTTAGTTCAATATGACAGCACAGACGAACAGTGAGGTGTTTATCCTCCTAAATTTGTTCACGATTGTTATTACAATAAAAAAAATGAAGTCAAAGTGGGAAAAGAAAAAAAATATATATATATATATATATATATATATATATATATATATATATTGTGTCATCCACAGACAGCTGTTTCGTTGCATTACAACTCTTCAGTGTGGCAATAGATTTCCCATTATCCCATCCAGTACCACGATTGAAACCTTCACTTCAGACACTGAGGACGATATCCTACCTCTGAGCTATGGAACTGGACGGTCAGTAAGGCTGAATCTAAGTGATATATTTATTTACACATAAATTCCCCATCCACCATAGTGCTCTATTCTTATGGAAGAGCATTGCATAAGCTTACAATGGATGAGTTACCTCACTTAAAGGGTGCTCAACCCTAAATAAAGATATATATATATATATATATATGCTAAAAAAATCTTGAAGATAATTAATTTTAACCTTTATCCACATTTTGCATCTGTATCTGATATGCACTTGATAACAGAAACACTTGACTTGTGCGTTCTAGTATTTTGCTGTATACATTTTATTGAATGACTCATATTGTGAATATGCTTTTCACAGATTATTAACATTTAACAATTTTTAAAACTGTGTCTGTTACTAATTCGTGGAACATTTGCTGAGGATAGAATTCACTAGCAATAGCTCGCAGAACCTCTAGCTAGTGGTAGGTTATCATCGCAGAGTTGCCATTTGGGCTATTTTATAGCTAAATTTGACAAACCTGGCCTCTTTGAAAAGCATTTGGTTGCATTGTTTTATAAACTATCATAAGATTAAGACTATTTAGTATGAAATGATAAGAAAAAAAAAGAGAATAAAATAAAATGAAAAAAAAATTAAAAAGTGTAAAATCAATACTTCAACTTATGAAAATAGACAGTCAAATATTAATTGCTTTTATAAACAACTAGCAGGGGATCCTGGGATTGTCCGGGAAAAAAAACTGAGCAATTCAAAAATTTAAAAAGAAAAAAAAAAAAAAAAAATCCATTAATAAATGTCTTCTTACACAACACAAAATGGTAGGTGGGGTAGTGCAAGCCAAAACATTTTTTGAGTGCAGTAACTGGCAGGTAGTGCAATAGAATTGGGGCAGGTGTGTCACACACCCTTGGGTAGGTTCGTGCACACTTCCCAGCTCAGTGGACCCAGACATTGAAAAAGCTAAAAAAAAATTTTCACAAGCATTATTTGATTGGTCTATATTTAATCAACATAGAATTTCTAGAAACTCTTCAATAAATGAATTCCTCACTGGTTTAGAATGAAAGTCATTTTGAAGTTTGTGAAAACCATTAATTCAGGCATGTAAATTATCAGATCATTAAGAAGATCAATTTCATCCAAAAATATAGAATTAAAATATTCGGTGTAGAGAATGGGTAATCAAAGAAACTTGTATACTTCTGACAAAGTTAACCTGGATTTCATTTTTAAAAAAAACAAAAAAAAAAAAAAAAAACATCAATTCCATTAAATTTTGATAACCTAGGTCAGATAACTAATGCTTTATTTTATTTTTTTTTATTTCATTTTTTTTTTTTTTTTTATAAACAAAAATTGCTGAAAATTTTGATAAAAAAAAAAAAAAAAAAAAAAATCCAAAGAATATCTAGGAAAGTGCAGAGAGTATCATATCGAAGTACTTTGGGGTTGGGGGGGGTTGAGAAAGAAAGACCAGAAGCTATCTATTTTTTGGCACTTTTCATTAGAGTGTAATTTGAATTTTGAGACTCATAATTTTCCTTGGGTCAAGTTGAATCATACTTAACACGACACAATACATCACTCAGTTGAACAGATCGCTTTGAATGATGGTCAGGGAAATCCATCAGAAGAGAGTTTAGAGGCCAACAATATGGACATTGAAGACTATCTTCAATTTCTGTGCTGAAAATCTTCTCCAATACTTCTGATTCAATCTCCAAAAGGTTCTTCAACAAATGTATCATAATATTTCCTGTGATTGATTAAATGAATCAGAAGTATTGTATTATATAATGTTAAAACTTTAAAAGAAAACATGTCTTCCTGGCATTCATCTAATGCATAAAGTTCCTAAAAAGGCAATTACTACCATTATATGATTTACCAATCTATCAATATCAGCCAATTTCAAGAATTTTACATTCAGGGCTCACTGGGCTCCAGGCAGACATATGCAGGCCCGCGCACTGTGACAGGTCAACATAGTCCATGCAAGTTTTTGTGTCACTGTTTATAAAATGTTTGAAAGGAGTTTGGGTTTAAAATTCTGATGATATGAAATTTATAAAACAGTTTCTTTCCACCCTAAACGATATTTTTTTTTTTTTGCACATAAGGTAATCAAAGTAACCGAATACTTCAAAGGTACACTTCTGTACAATGGATGGAAAGCAACAACCTATTCTAATATTAAATTTACTATGTAAATAGAACCCCCATCTGAAAGCTTGAATTTTTTTTTTTTTTTTCAAATTTTCAGGGGAAATGAAGGTGTTGAGTATTGAGAGCAGAAAGAATTACTCGCAAAAAAAGAAGTTATCTAATTTTTCTGAATATATCGTTGACTCAAAGCCAAAAACTTGATTTTGATGAACGTTCATAGAGCAACTCAGTTGAGACTATAAAATTAAAAATTGTTTGCTTAACTTAAAAGATAAAATTGGTTATCAACAATATTTTTAAGTTTAACATTAAAAGTGGAAAAGTTTATAAAAAAAAAAAAATTACAAAAAAAAAAAGGTGAATGTTAAGCAAAAGCTATTTGTTTAATGTTATGCTGACACATGAAGGTTAATAAAATGAAATGATCGGTTGAGAATGTGAAGGCAAATCCTTAGTAATAATGTTGACTTGTGATTACTATTTACATTCATCTTCACAATTCACTTTCCAGGTTTATCGGAATTTTCATTTAGAATGTTATGCCAACACACAAATGGCCATTGTAGATTTTTATTGGAAAATGGGGAGGAAATAAATGATTTTTGTTAAAATCAGCCAGATAATTCAGTCTGGTCTGCTTTTTGTCTACTCCCTCAGGAATGTCAGCCAGATCTGTCAAGACATCTTTCTTTTTTTCTGCTTGCCCTCTCTCTCATTGAAGATACAAACACAAATAGACATCCAAATTTATTCATTTATTAATTCACACACACACACACACATTATATATATATATATATATATATATATGTATATATATATATATATATTTATATATATATGTATGTGTGTGTGTGTGAGTGTTATAAAGAAATGGATGTATGATCCAACAGAATTATAAAAAATTGCGTCATATTACAATAAAACTTATTTGAAATGATCTTCCGTTATTACACAGCGAATGTATCATTTGGCCAAGACAGTATATATGAAATAAACAATTGAAGAAAATGGGGCTACTGTAGGAATCAAACTTGCGACCGATAGGGTAGCCACTTTAACGCAGCGTTGCCCTTACCATTGAGCTGAACAGCCACCGGTTATGCTAAGGCCCAACTTGAAGTATGAAATTAGCTATAGGGCCATTTTCGCGTGTTTCTTGCCAGGAACGTCTTCAACTATCAGGCACTCCTATTCTTCCCGTTGTAATGTAAATAAGCTATATGACCCAGTTTCTTCTGTGGCCCAAAGAAAACTGAAAGAAAAAGGGAAAAGAAAAAAAAAAAAAGCCCGTGCAATGTTAAGAATGTTAATGAACAGAGTTTCGTTCATTGACTACCGAAATGTTTCTGTTTAATTCATTTCATTTTCACACAGTTGGTTTGCCGGCATACGCCAAATATGTATCTCAATGAAGTGGGAGTCACCTCTGTCATCAAAAATGGCTCTACGGTCAGTGTTGCCAATTTAGCGTTTTTCATGCTAAATTTAGACGCCTTTCTCTCCCGTCTGCGCGAAAATTCAACATTTAGCGCTACTTTCTGGCAATTCTAGCCGGTTTGTGGCTATTTTCTACCCATTTTAGCCAAATCTAGCCATTGAAAATACTAATAGCATATTCAGCGCATTTTCTGACGTTTTTCGTGGTCGATTAAGCGAAAAGAAGAAATTGTTTGAGTCAGCAACTTATCTGAGGGTGTAGTGAAATAGCGCTTACGGGTTCAGTGGAGAATTCTGATTGCATTCGCGGTTTTCTAGACGAGTGGGCGATGTAATGCAGGTACAAAATGTTCGAGGGGGATCCGGTTCCTCTAATTAACCTTCTTTTATCACGAACCGTGCTATATCGGGGGAACATCAGAATGAAATTTTTATTCTTTGTTAAGAAAAAAAAAACTATCGTAGTCACAATCAAAGATATCTCCCCAAATAAAACGCCCATCGGTTTTCATTTCATACAAGCTACCTTCGGGGAAAACTCTACCCCCGACACACTAACTGGAAAAAAAATGTCTGGCTCTTATTTTCAAATGTTTTTTGTTTTTCCTCTACGATAACAACTGAATTTTAAAAACTTGTTGCTTTTCTTGGCCAAAAAGTTTGAATTAGAAGAAAAGGAATTTTTTTTTTTTTTTTAAATAAGCATTTACACACTTGAATGAAGATTAGCATCCAGAATTTCGAGTAGGCGGAGAGGGAACGGGGGGGGGGGGGCAATTAAAGAAAAAAATTAATTTTCCATTTTATTTATGATTGATTATCTATGATTAATTTGTATATTAATATTTGGGGAGGGATATTCATTTTTTTCCGATCTAGATATCAAAAAAAAAAAAAAAAAAAAAAAAAAAAAAAAAAAAACACTGAGCTCTCTTTGAGAGTGTGTGGGGTGTGCTGAGTCCCCTTTTGGATCTGCACCTGAGAAAGTAATTATTCTATCATCATTATTATTACAGTAAATTCTCATTATCCAGCACCCTTGTACCGTTATAACGGGTGGATTTTATACGAATTGGAATAACAAGAAACTAGAGTACTGACAAAAATTGTCTTTTTTTTTTTTTTTTTTTTTAAATCACCCTTTCACAGTGCAATGCCCTACACAAAGGTCTGCATAGAAAATGAATGAACAAAAAACAAAAACAAAAAGTAATTATTCAAACCATATGTTGGTACGAGGTTTGTCATTAATTATTCATTTGTTGAATATATATCAATAAACCTTTACAAAATTCCTTGAACAGGCGGCATTATTTTAAGGGTTTACTATTTTTAGGTTTTTTAAATATTGCACTGAAATCTCCATGTGCTGTTGCTGCAAACTAATCTCCGACAACGCCTTGCGAGAATACAAAAACGTGCCATTAGAAGGCGTGCGTCTGATTGTACGAGTGCCGTTACAACGAGAGTTTTACTGTAATTTCAGAAGAAGATGAGGTTATTTATGGGGTTATTCATGGGGTTTAGTGTCACTAATTTTTAGTGATCTTTATTATAATCTAAAAGAAAAATGTACCATTGATGGCAGAGGTAACGATCAACAGGTTGTTGTTGAGCCACGCCCTTTGAAATAACCAGCTTGCTGCTAGCAGCATCATAGGAGACAAATCAAATCGATGCATAGAATCTACTGTGGATTCCGAATATATCCTCTCCCCCACCCCCACCCTCGGAATATATCCTTCTGCCACCCCGTACCCTCTCCCCCCCACGCAATTGTGGCAACGGACAACCATGCGCTCACAACCGGTGTTGCCAATTGAGCGTGTTTCTGATTTTGGCAGCGCGAAAATTCAACATTTAGCGCTAATTATAGCCAATTTTGGGCGCTAATTACCAGCAATTTTAGCTATTGTATATAGCTATAAAAATGCTATCAGTGTTTTTATTTAGCACATTTTTGGCGCTTTTCGTGGTCGATTTAGCGCGAAAAATGTTTTCGAGTTGCCATCACTGTTACAGTGTACATGATACAAGATCGGCGTGGGCTGTGATGCCGAATCAGCCTTTATTTGGATAAGTCTAGCCGATTAAAATCGGCAATAGCTGATAATCTGGCCATTTTGAAAAAAAATATTAAGCCAATTTGATTCTAAATCATAGCAAACTCGAAACATATTTAATATTTTTAATCATAAAGTTACCTGAAAAGGGAAAATTTTAGCCATTTTTGTAAGTTATTCAAAACAAACTATAAGGGGAAAATATTTTTTCATCATTTTGAATTTTTTCTCCACCTGAGATCGATAAATCAAATTTTAACAGAAACTTCTGCTTTGAGAATGTTTAGAGTCGGATACTAAAATCTTTTCAGCAAACCTATTACGAATCTTATAAGTTTACAAATAGTAAATGTACAATTTTCATGAATAATTTGTTCTGGAGTCTTAGTATATAGATATCCTATTTGATAATTCGGCTTTAAATGGGTAAAAAGAAAAAGAAAAAATAGCCATAAAGTTAGTCCAAAGTGGAGTAGATTTAGCCGGAAAAAAATAAAATAAAATTTGAGTTGCCAACACTGGGCGTAGGCCAACATCTCAGCAACAGATGAGAGCGAAAAGGGTTACAGTATGCAGCTGATATATAAGCTTCGTTCATTGACTGAAATGTTTTTGACCAATTCATTTCATTTTTACCAGTTACAAATGTTGCAGGGTCCAAGAGAGCCAAATTCACTTTCTTTCAGATCAAATTTGAAAAGGGTTGGAAGCATTTATAGGCAGAGTGAAGACAAGAGGGAGAGAATCACGTTACAATGTAATTTATATGGATGACCTATTTTTCATGGCGTCGTCCTGTCAAAAACGAACTTACCTCGATCCCAATTATCAGTCACAGAATTTGTCAACAACATTTGTCACAGTTGGCGTGGCACAGGAGTTACATACCCAACTAATTTGAGAAAACTGAGTGGGTGTGTATGTGCCGAGATAAGTCAGAAGTTGGTCATTGTACGCGTCTGATATTTGCCCTTTATAATAATCAGCACACCGGGCATTACAGTGTCGAATGAAGTTGTTTGGATCAGCGGTTCTTGAGATATCTAATGCACTGCGATCACTAGATAACTGGCCATTCATTGAACGAATCTTGACATTCTCCAGATATATTAGTTAGTGCACGAGGCAAGGCAGTATGGAGTTGAGTTTTTTTCTTTATCAGCAGTTCGAGAAATCTAAAATATTTTTAAAAACTACAGATTACAGATATTTCACCAAAATTATAGATCTAAGAATATATTTTTTTAAATATCTGAATTTGCAATAAGATATTCAAATCGAAGTGACCGTAATAATTCGTAGATGTAGTTTTGTACGAAAGATGAAAAATTAGATTACATGACAATTATGGCAGGTTGTTACACATGCCATAAAGTCCGACCCCCTCCCAAACAGGCACCTTTGGGATGGGCACTGCCCCATTAATTCTTAATGTACTGTCGTCATACAATAAAGTTTTTAAAAAAACAGTTAAAATTTCAATATGCCGTCATTTTTACGGTACCCTCAGAGTTACACCAGTAAAACACACATGGTCACTCTTTGATTAAGATGGGGCGGGCTTGATTTGCATGAAAATTCATACGGTTTTGCCTGAAGAAGTGGGTGGCATTTGCACCCCCATTTTTTGGCTGGAACACCTGGGAGAACTGATATTAAAGTGATTTGGGGAAAACCCCACCTTACAAATAAATTTAGAGTAAAACAATAGTATTGGCTCACTCCAGTTTATACATGAAAAAATGTTCTGCTCAAATTGTAATTTAATTGTTTTGTTTTTTTTTCTTTCTCCAAGGCAATTTTAAAACAGTTTTCTTTCGTCTTGAGGATGCAAAGTTTCAAAAGTTGTGAAGTATAAAATTGTTCTGCAAAATAACGGTTGATTTAAGATCATAAAAATTAACAAGGGCCAGTTGTTTTTACCTTCCCAATGAATTGACCGAATTTTCAGGGGTTTAGTTTGTAGAACAACGAAAATTCATTGAATATTTGTTTTCTGATTGAATTAAAGTTTAAATCCGGGTGAAGTTGAGGAAATATCTATTAATGTAGCAAAATACTTTTCTCTATTTTAATTCTAAAGGTCAGTAATAGAAAACATAATTTTTTTTTGGATAACACTTACCCTTGCAATAACCCTTTCAACCACGCATCTGTCGGAAAATTGACAGTTTGATACTCAAAAAATAAATAAATAGTCACTTCATTTACGATGGTTTCATCAATTTTCATAAGATTTATAACATTAAAAAGAAGGAATGAGAAAAAAAATCTTCTATAAGACATTATTTGCGAATAATGCTATTTAATAGAAATAGTATTAATGGATGGAAAAAAAATGTTTACATATGTAATTTGGAGCAGAAAAAAAAAGAAGGTGCGCCATATTGATGAAGGGGTTAATGTAAAATATATCTAAAATTAATTAATCCTGGAAGTTATAGATGAGATAACCAATTAGAAATATAAAAAATAATGAAATGAGTCTGTGTATATAGTTTTGAGAAAACCAAAGATATCTTGTCTTCAGGTTGATATTGAATTCGAAGAAAAAATTATAAAATTAAACCATTTCTTAGATACTTCATACGATTTTTTTTTAATCGAGATTTTTAAGGACTGAAGGAGTTGATTTTAGTCTGTTTAGTTATTGTTGTTTTAATTGTTAAAGGCTAATTAAATTTGGAAATTAATCTTTAAAACGAACGGTAGTATATGCATTCCTCATCAGTTAATAATATATCTCATATTTTTAAAATTACCAACGAAAGATACCTCAAGGTGCAATAGGGGTTGGCATTATTTCAAGGTGTTTGTTTATTGTATCTGTAGGTCTCATTCCGTGTATGTTTACACGTTTGGTCTGATAATATACACGAAGACAAAAAAAAATCATCTGTGTATTCGTCTTCCGAACACACAAATATAAATATATATTAATGAAAGACTATAGTCTTCAGTACACACTGTGTATGTCAAGTTGATATAATGTGTACATCTAACAAGCAACATTCTTCAACATTCATTCAAGAGGCAAGTGGTTCAGAATTGAACTAAATTGGACGAATAAAAGTTTTCAAAACAAATCTAAACAATACTAAACTATCGAAATATTGATCTAATACATTTCTTTTTTTCAAATATACATTTCTCGTTCATCTTCTGAGTCTGTCAATGTCTATTAACTCTGAAAAACTAAAGGAATTGTTGCTTCTACACTGAAAGTTACGCACAACTTTTACTAAAATGAACAACAAAACATACTAAATCCACAACAAATATATATTTTTGGGTATATTAACAAAGTAAATACTTCGAGTAAACTAATATTTTACTCCAAATTACAGCCGAGTCGATGTTTTTTAATTTTTTTAAGCAATACAGTTATAGGTTCGTGGAATTAGTTAATCAGAATTAAGCTATTTACAGATGCACCTACTTTTAAATCAATTATATTTATTTATCATGACACCACAAATGTTTAAGGGTATAATATTGTACAAACTAGATTAGTTATGATGCTAGTTTGATTATATTTCATGTACATTTTTTCATACTAAATGAATGTATTATAAAGAAAAAGATGGTAATCTCCACCAGGCAGATGTTTTGAATCTTTCAAAGAATTTGGGGGATCGAAAAAATAAAAACCTTAGTAAAATATACAACATATACTACAATTTAAAGAACAAAACAATCATTTCTCTCATTCTTTATTTATATATACATATATGATATCATATTAGATAATTATAGACCTAAATAAACTAGTTAGTAGTAAGTAACTTAAGACTAATAAACGAGAAAGCGAAGCTGTAATGCCAAATAAATTACTAACTCTGTCCCATAATAGTTGCTACATTCAGTTGATAAATGTATATAAAAATGTATCAACTATAATGGGACAGAGGTTGTACGGTACGTACGTTTAAGGCGTTAAAATGGTTGAAAAAAAACATTGAAAGCTGGTTTTTATATACAATTGTAGGTAATCGAAGTCTTGGATAAACTTACTATTGTCTGTGTTGGTGGTGATATCGAGCTTCCCAACCCGGGGGTAAAGGTGGGACCCAAGTCTGGGGCATCGCCGACATTTTGCAACGGTGTTTTGGTATTAAATGTTTATAGTACAGAATCGAGCCTCGTTTTGGATTTCAGCGCTTCCCAGCTTTTCGTGCTATACTTTCCTTTTTTTTTTTTTAATGTAATGGAGACATTCATCATCACTCACCGGTTTAGGGTTGAGGAGGCGTGGTTCCGTGTTGGGGATGATCAATCAAGTAAATCGTGAAAGGGGTGGTCAATGGATACATTATTTCTCTGGCCTTTGATGTGCGGTGATCACTAAAAAAAGTCTGAATTAAAAAAACAGTGGGAACCTTGCAGGATACGAATGTGAACTAAGGGACCAATTTAGCATAAGCTTACATTGTAAATTGAACTCCCCCACCTCTAAAATTAAAGAAGAAAGTATTTTGCTACATTAATAGATATTTTCTTAACTTAACGCAGATTCAAACTTTGATTTAATCATGAAACAAATATACAGTGGTAAATATTCAAATTTTCATCTATTGACCTTAGTGCAACCTGCACACGCGACACCTACATAGATATCCACCCACTTAACCAGACTCATTTAAAAACTGAAGAAACCTAAGTTGACAGTTTTGGTTGACGGTTTCTGATGGTAACATTTAAAGTTTATTGATAACAAGAAAACTCCAAATATAAAAGTAAATTAATGTCAACAGAAAAATTCCATTTATGAAATACTGATAACTTGATGGAGAAAAAATACATTTTTATTTCAATTTCTTTATTTGCAATAATTGCTGCTACTATGAAGTAATTACTTACTTGCACGATTTTGCATTATGATACGTATATGGATGCAATATATCCAAAGATATGTATTAAAGTTCAACTTTGTTCATACTCTTACCTAATTTTTCAAACATATGGATCCATTTTTCAGATTGTGGTTTCTTTGTGATCTTAAATACTTGGTGATTGCCGCTCATGCATTATGATATCATGAGACATTACTTGAAATAAACAAAGATTTCAATATTGTTTCATTTAAAATTGCTGCTTTGACAAAGCCGGAAGGTGAAACACGCTAGAATAATAAATCTAATTTTAATACAACTATCTTTCCTTATTGTCAAATTAATACTGTTGCATTATAGAAAATTGTAAATGAGAGAAATTAGATAAAAGAAATTAGATATGTCAGGTCTGGTTAATCATTCAACAGAAACTGTCACATGGCAAACAACTTTTGGCAGCATGTCATGTTAGGAGTGATCAATTGAAAAATTGAGTGATTTTATATAAATAAATACAAATTGTGCTGGTTTTATCTATTGTTTTGTTTATCTTGCTTTGAGACAGTGATATATCTGCAAAAGTAAAATGTTACTTATATCCAGCGTCTCTTGGAGTACAGCAACTTGAATGAGGATCCTTGCGAGAGAGACTATCAACCATAACTGTCAACTTGGGCTTATTCATTTCTGAAGTGGGTCCTTTTGGGACTTACTCTGTTTTAGACGCAAGTTGAATAAAATAGCTAGTTTTTTTTTTGATTGATGATCTTACCAGTTTTTTTGAGTAGATTGATGGTGATATTATCTGGTCCTGTTTGTATGAGTGATCAATTAAAAAATTCTGTGAATAATTCACTTCTCTTGCCTTTTGTGGGGCAGTGATCACTGAAAAAAAAACATGCATGAGCACTGCAGGATACAAACCAAAGGACCAATTTAGCATTAACTTACATCACAAATTGAACCTGCCAAAAAAAAAAACTATTTGGGGGAGAATTTTGATAAAACCAAAAAAATGCTTTTTCTAGACATAATAAGGACTAAATGTTCAGATTTTCCTGGTTGCCTGGCTATCTACTCTTAGGTACCAAATAAACATCCCCCATCCCCTCTTATTATTTTTTTAATTTTTTTCCAACCGCAACCAACCTCCTTGGCTAAACTAGGCCCCAGCTTAGTTTATTCTTATTCCTGTTCCCATGTTCTGTGAATATTTTTTTTGATTAAAATACCTTTTTTTTTTATGTAAGAAAACCATTCTCTTCCTCAAGCCTCAGTTCTCTTAGCAAATCTCTTCAAATCAGGCTCAAATTTTTTAATTGTAACTAAATCCGCGTGTTTCAAGTCCACAAAATTGGAGGGACCCTTGCACTTGATACATTAGTCTCATGTCATTTTCAACCCTCCACCGTTTGTTAACCGCATACATCCACTTACTTATTTTCAATTTCTTCCAACCGCTTATATAGACCTCCCCCTGTTTATTTGGCACGAGTGTATGTATGCATCATGCATAAAGACTACACAAATGTAGCTAGAGGGCTGAAAACCTGAACATTTATTCCTTATCATGTCTAGAAATAACATTTTGGGGGTTTTATCAAAATTCCCCCCCAAATAATTTTTTTTTGTGGCGGGTTCAGTCTATAATGTAAGTTAATGCTAAATTGGTTATTTGGTTTGTATCCTGCAGTGCTCATACATGTTTTTTTCCAGAGATCACTGCCCCACAAAAGGCAAGAGAAGTGAATTATTCACAGAATTTTTTAATTGATCACTCATACTAACAGGATCAGATAATATCATCATCAATCTACTCAAAAAAGCTAGTGAGATCATTGATAGAAAAAACTAGCTATTCTATTCAACTTACATCTAAAACAGAGTAAGTCCCGAAAGACTGAAACACAACAATCATAATGCTTTTACATAAAAAAAAGGAAAACCCCAAAGACCTCAACAACTATAGGCCTATAAGCCTACTCAATTGCATCTACAAATTTTTCACAAAAATCATCACCAACCAGATCACTAAAACACTAGATGAAAACCAACCACAGGAAAAGGCTGTATTTAAAAGGAGTCACTCAACCATGGACCATCTTCATTCAATAAAACATCTGAAAGAGAAAGCAGAAGCATACAAAATGCCACTCGCTGTAGCATTTATGGACTTCAAGAAAGTATTTGACTCAGTGGAAATTCCCATGGTCATGAAGGCCATCACTCTACAAAGTGTAGACCCTACATACCTCAGAGTACTGCAACATATATATAGTCAAAGCAACTCCTTCATCAGGCTACCAAAAGACACTGAATCCCTCCAGCTCCAAAGGTGATACCTGCTCACCCAAACTCTTCACAGCCTGTCTTAAGATGATCTTCCAAAACCTGGACTGGGAGAATAGAGAAATCAAAAAAGACAGCGAATATCTGAGCAACTTCAGATTTGTAGATGGCATCGTCCTTTTTGCAGAGAACCTACACAACTTCCAACTAATGCTAGATGAACTAAATGAAGAAAGCAAGAAAGTCAGCCTACATATGAACTTCAGTGAAATGTACAACAACCACATCAAGAATAAGAACACAACTGTCAAAATCGAAGATGCAAAACTGGAGAAAGTAGACCACTACATCTACCTAGGACGAAGAATCTCTATGAAACCCACAAAAAAAATCAGGCGAAGAATCACCCTAGGATGGCAAGCCTTTGGCAGAGCAAGCTCAACCTTCAAAAACAAGACGATCCCAATAATCCTAAAAAGAAGAGTATACAACCAATACATCCTCCTGATAGTCACTTATGGAGCTGAAACATGGAACCTAACCAAGAGACTGAACCGCAAACTGAGAAGTATGCAACGTGCCCATGAGAGAATCATGCTCAACCTCACATGGAGAGATCACAAGACAACACAGTATATCAGGAAGAAAACAGAAGTCTGAGACATCATACAATCTATTAGAAAACTTAAATGGCAAAAGGCTGGTCATGTTGCAAGAATGGCAGACAACCGATGGACATCACAACTCACAACATGGGTCCCAAGAGATCACATGCGAAATCAAGGCCAACAGAATACAAGATGGAAGGATGAAGTAGACAAATTCAGAGAGAGAGCCATCTGCACATGTTAACCCTTCTATACCAGTGGTTTTGAAACTGGGGTTTATAGACTATTGGTAGTCTGTTTGATAATACTCGGGTGTCTACGGCAATGTTCCCTCTCAATCTGACATTATAAATCTTGTGGCAAAGAAACAACATCATCCATCTCATAGCTAACAAAAGGTGTAATTATTTTACACAAACCTGTACCATATATTAGCATTTTGATAAATGTAATTCACTTTGAAAAAAATGACTTTTAAAGGTAAAAAATTTCTTCTTATTGTAGTTCATTAATTAGTCTAAAAGCGAAATGTTAAAAATAGGACTCTGCTAGAATGTTCCCTTTATAGGAAGGGTTCTTGATTTTTCTAAGTTCGTAAACCACCAGACTGCGCCATGTATATTCTGGTTGGATTGTGCTAGGGTTTAAAGCAGTGGCATTTTCACTCTTGAAATTCAATCTTGGCATCAGTTTTGAAGGAACCGCCAGAAATAAATGTATTTGGCTGGTCAGGTCTGGCAGAACAATCTGAAAAGGGTTAGAAATAAAATTCAATGATTATAAAAAGAAACGTAGATCTGTTTAATCATACAATAGAAATTGTCATGAGGCCGATGTCTTTTTTTTGCCTTGGTGGGGGCGATCAATTAAAAAGAATCGAAAAAGTGACAATCAGTGAATAAGTTACTTTTCTTGCTTTTTGTTGGGTGGTGATCACAAAAAAGTCTGTTTTTTTTTTCAAAAAACTGACAGACTCAAACTTATGGACCAATTCAGCATTAATTTGCATTGCAAATTGAACCCCTTATAAAAATCTATTTGTAGGAATAATTTGAAAAACAGGAGCTCAAAAGTCATCCGGAGCAGTAAATGTTGAAATTTTCAGCTTGATTGGTGCAACCTGTACATGCAATAAATGCATAGTCAGTCAGTCAGTCAGTCAGTCAGACCCACTTAAAAACTGAAGAAATCAATGTTGATGATGACTATCTTGATGTTGACAGTTTTTAACAAATTTCAAATCACAGATGTGTTAGCTTTGTCATGCAGACAGTAGGAAGGCCAACTTATAAATGATATAAGTTTTCATTGATTACCTATAACGTGTCCCAAGTGAATTACAAAATTAGTTAGAATATTTTTCCCGGATGAAACTCAATAGATGTAATTCTCCAATGAGATAAAACTTTGCCAGTTCAATGATAAAAACATTGGACTAAAAATAATGAGGTTTATGATTGAATAATCAATGCGAGATAGGTGAGGCTAGGTCTCACAAGGGAAAAACATGAATACTAGCAATTCAACTAGTTGTAGAGTGATAGCTAGAGGATAAAATCCTTGGATGGAGGTCTGAAGGTTCAGGGGCACTGGAAACACAGCTGCCATCCTTGTCTTTCTGGCACTGGAGTAGTGGGAACAGCTGTGTGCCTTTTATGAGAATAGGAAAGTGTAAGACATACTGAAATAAATATTGATTGCCCAATGAATGGAATTTTTCTCATAACTGTCAAAACATTTTCACTGTTAGATAAAATCTCTGAATTATTTAGCTTCTCTATTTTTTATAAGCAGAAAAAAACAAAACTCTATTACTTAAATCTGTAGAGTAGTAAACTTCTGTGTTTTGTCAAATTCATTTCCTCTCCCTTTATGAAATAAACAAGTTGTCATCATTGTCTTTTGACCTTCAACTGAACTTATAGAACGCAATAAAATATTCTTGCCTGAACCCAATCGAAATGTTATCTATTCCCTTGTAAACAACCCAGTGTTGACAAATTAACCATTTTTCAGCTAGTTCTGTCTGGATTTTTTCCAATTTATTCATAATAGATCTACAATAGCTAAAAATGTGGCCAATTTTTAAAATAATTATTCAGTTCAATTCAAGTAAACGTTTTATTCTTATTAATAATTTTTTCTGAAGACCTAGTTATTTTATTTGATAGGTGGACTTTAAATGAGTATAAAAGACATTTTTAACAATTAAGTTGGCAGGAAATTAAAAACTTTGGCCAATTTCAGACATTTTCAAAGACAGTTTCTGCTATAACTATCATGCACTTCATATTCGATCAAGAAGCTTTTGGAAACTTTCTAGTGAAAAATTTGCCTTCGTCAGAAACTTTCTTGAGGTCTACTGCACAGGTTTGCTCAAGTTATTATTCTTTTATTTAAAAATCTAGGCTGTTGTTCACTGGTATGTTTTTTAGGAAACTACCTCTTGAATTGATGGACAGAGTTCTTCAAATTAAAGGCAATTAGAAAAGGTGAGACATTTATCCTTCCTTATTTCATTAAAGAATTATACTCAGCCTCACATGAAGAGACCACAAGACAGCACAATACATCCGGGAGAAGACAAGAGTCTGGGACATCATAAAATACATTGAAAATCTCAAATGGCAGTGGACTGGCCATGTTGCAAGAATGGCAGACAACTGATGGACATCACAACTCACGACATGGATCCCCAGAGATCACATGCGCAACCAAGGCTAGCAGAGTATTAGATGGAGAGACAAGCTAGACAAATTCAGAAGGTACTGGCTCCGTAACGCCCACGATAGAGAATTGTGGCAAATTTCTATACTTGCTCCTGTCTGTCAACATGATATCTCAAAAAGTTCTCAATTAATTTATTGTAATTTTGTGACACATTGTAAGGAAGAAGCAATTACATTTTTGGTGGGGGGGATCCAGAAATTTCTGTTTGACAGAGAATATTCTTGAATATTTTTCTCAAAGATTTCTCTATTCCTAGATCCACCCCCATTATTTCTTACCCATCAAGTGCCTAACGCTATCGAAAAATCGAAAAATTTTATTGAAATTCACTGAGAACTTACAGAGATATTGTTTTGACAGACAGGAATGAATATTGAGATTTATAGGAGGGGTGTGAGTAAATGTAAAAATATCTCTCAATCAGAAAGAAATTCCTGAATCCACTCCCAAATTCAATTACCTCTTCCTTACAATGTGCCTCACCCTTCCCAAATTCCGTTGAGAACTTTTGGAGATATTGTGTGGATAGACAGGAGCAATACAGAAATATATAGAATAATAGAACATTTCAAAATATGCATATATATTCTAGAACATATACCATCAAAAATGACAGGGTTATTCATGTACAGACCAGCACTAAGGAGCTTAAAGTTATTTTATAAAGTAATTTATTTTTAATAATTCAAGTATCTTAATTTCAAATTTTTGTTAAGTCTCAACTCAACTCAAGCTGTTTTAATATGTGATGATCAGACATGAAGTTTTAAGAGTTTCTATGATGTAATATTCATTATTATGTCACAACAGACTAGCTTTAAGTTTTAACCCACAATCAATGTGTTGTGTATTGAAAATCAAGAAGAAACAGATTGTAAGTGGTTAAGAATTGTGGCAATAATTACTGACAAATTAGGGATATCAGATGCATATGGTAAATACTTTCCTAATTATTCTACTAAAGAAAAAATTGCAGATTAATTTACTATAGAACTGTAGAAATGAATCGCATATCAATGAAAGGGATTGTCAGTGGTCAGGAATGAATGCAAGCATTACTAACAAATAGAATAGAACTATTTACTTATATAATACGCCACATGATGGTCAATATGTTCTGTCTGTAACATTTGCTAAGGGGGAATAACTATTAAATGCTAATAATAGAGAAAGAAATTTCATGTATTTATATATTTATTACAAATGCATAAAAAATGAGTTCATCCTGGTTGGATATGAACAAAGTAGCATTATGAGTAGGAAATTATGAATCACAGCCACCCATATATGCTCATTTTTATCATGTAAATTTAGCATAAACTTATATTGTAAATTGAACACTCCATTGGAAACTGAGGGCGGGGATGTTAAAAAAAACAAAAAAATGATTTCATTACTTGTTGAGGAGAGTGCGTGCATGCAGAATGAGCGATTTAATAAAACACTTGAGGAAAGTGATTCCAGTGAAACACTGGGTAAATTCGACAAAAAGTCTGTTTTTGTTTTTTAACGGAATTCCTAAGGTCCTTGAAATGAAGTGGCTCTTCACTACATGTCACCTCATTGTCTGTAGTATATCCGTTCTCTGATAGTCAATTCAAACGGATATGTTATTGGTGTCCACTTTCCCGCAGAGGTTAGCAAGCTAGTATCGCAGATAACTAACAAGTACAGTGAGTCTGATCCTCACTGTTCGCCCCAGTGTTCTCAACGTCATTTACTTTCCGATTGAAAGATTTTTTTTTTCAATATTTTATGCATTTCTGCACTTTCTGCATTTTTGCTCCCATCTCCAAAAGTTCTAAAAACAATTTTGATGTAATTTTGTGACACATTGTAAGGAAGAAGTGATTAGATTTTGGGGAGGATCCAGGAATTTCTATTTGACGGAGAGATATTCTTGTATATTTTTCCCTTAAATTTTTGTATTTGCTCCTGTCTTTCAACACAATATCTCCAAAAGTCCTCAATGAATTTGAATAAGATTTTGTGGAAGCATAAGTGATGGGGTAAGGAAGAAGTAACTAACTTTTGGGACGGATCCAGGAATTTGTTTTTAATTGAAAGGTATTTTTCCGTCTTTTCTTCTTCCTATATTTCTTAGCCACCTGATGGAAAAAAAGTAACTACATTTTTATGATTTTTAGGTATATTTTCACTTTTTCTTTGAACGTTACTATATTCACTTATGTCTGTACACACAATATCTCTGATAGTTCTCAATGGATTTCAATGAAATTTTATGGAAAGGTGAGCTGCAGGATAAGAAAAAAGTAATTTGGAGATGGATCCAGGAATTAGTTTATGTAATGTGTACTGCTGTATGAAACATCTATAATTCATGTATTAAAAAGTAGTAATAATTATCATTGAATGTATAATTTAGGTTTTTTATTGATAAAGTGGAAAAAATTGATGATTTCATTATCATTTGAGTATAAATTTATCCAAGAAATGGACATATTTGGTCTGACAGAATGAATTATAAATCGCTTTATATTATATAGAAACTTATCAGAAATGATCTCCCATCATCACATGGTTAATATATCAATCAATTTAAACAATGTAAATAGAATAAACAATTAAAGAAAATGGGGCTGCTGCAGGAATCGAACCTGTCACAGATAGGGTAACTGCTTCAATGTAGCAATGCTCTTACCATTGAGTTAAACAGCTGCCTGTAATGCAAAGGCCAAATAATTGCTTTCAACCCGAATTCTCATCTCGTTTATTCTCAGTCTTTTTCATCTCTTTCAATGAAACAGTATGTATTTAAGAAATGGAGATATTAGGTACGACAATGAATTATAAATTGCATTATATCATGTAGAAACTTATTTGAAATGATATCCAGGTAATATATCACTCAATTTGGACAACGTAAATAGAATAAATATTTAAAGAAAATGGGGCTGCTGCAGGAATCAAACCTGCGTCTGACAAGGTAGTGTCTTCAATGTAGCATAGGCCTTAGCATTTCCAGTGACTGTCTAGCTCAATGGTAAGAGCATTGCTATATTGAAGCGGCTACCCTATCAGTGGCAGGTTTGATTCCAGCAGCAGCCTCATTTTCTTTAATTGTTTATTCTATTTACATTGTCTAAATTGAGTGATATATTAACCATGTAGTGACAGATCATTTCAAAATTTCATGTAAATTATCTAAAAAAATAAATCTTCCACCCAAAATTATTTTTTTACATTGATTTTTTATGTAGAATTATCTATAAAAAAATCTTTTATCTAAAATTATTTTTTCAAAATTAATTTTTCAAGTAAAATTATCTAAAAAATATACCGACACAAGATTTTGACCATAGAGACCCCAAAAGGCATTTTTTGAAAACACCAGAAATATCATTCAGATGATATCTAGTGGTGGGCAAATCTTTATGGTTATAGCTCCCAAAATGTAACAAGGAGTACCCAGAGACACAGACACACAGACGAGCAAAGAGAGGAGAATCTCTAGCCCATTTGACTGGTTGGTGGGACGGGCTATTTGTGAGGCTACACTGATTTGACTATATAAGATAAATAATAAATAATGAATTATGGAATGTATGAACAGTACAATGGACTTGTGATCGATTTTAGATAAAGTGAGGGTAACTTGATAATTATTTACAAGCTAATCGTTATTGGACAACTTAATGCAGTGTCGAATTGTTTATTCATTTTAAACCAATTAGGGTATAAAGCGAATGATTGATAGACGACATGATGGATATTTTCTGCTCTCGTAACGGACCTGAGCAAACAATCAACTTTTGAATGGATTTCTGGACAATCCAGTCATTAACTCAATCAGACCAGGGTTTTTTTTAAGGATTACAAAGCAAGAACATCAAGGATGGATTCAGGTTTTCTCATTTTATTGGAAAAACCCTGGGAAGACATGTATCATTTTGAAGGTTATAAGATTTGGATTTCATTTATGGCAAATATAATGGTCATTTGATCTCATTATGTATTCAAAATGTCTGCCATATTCAAAATAGCCACAAAATTCACCTACATGATCTCCTGGCCAGAATGAGTTAAACTAGTGGTTATCAAACTCTATTGTATGATGGCACGCCAAGAAATATATTTGACAGGCACCACACACCAATTTTTGCAAGAAAATATGAATATACATTGACACTGTTTTTTTCTGTTTAATCACTGTCCTGCTTCCATAAACTTTGAGGTTGTAAAGATAGTGAGTAATGTAAGTCTGTGGGTTTGTCTCCTGGTTAGGTTCCATGTTTTAGCTCCATAAGTGACTATCGGGAAAATGCATTGGTTGTATACTCTTCTTTTTAGGATTATTGGGATTGCCTTGTTTTCGATGGCTGAGCTTGCTTTGCCAAAAGATTGCCATCCTAGAGTGATTCTTTGCTTGATTTCTTCTTCTTCTTTTATAGGTTTCATAGAGATCTGTTGTCGTAGGTAGATGTAGTGATGAGAGAATCATGCTCAACCTCTCATGGAGAGATCACAAGACAGCATGATATATTAGGAAGAAAACAGAGGTCCGAGACATCATAGAATCTATAAGAAAACTCAAATGGCCATGGGCTGGTCATGTTGTGAGAATGAAAGACAACCGATGGACATCATGACTCATGACATGGATCCCCAGAAATCAAATGCGGAACCGAAGCTGGCAGAATATTAGATGGAAAGATGAACTAGACAAATTCTGAAAGTACTGGCTCCGTGACGCACACGATAGAGAAGTGTGGCGAATCCTGGGGAAGGTCTATGTCCAACAACGGACATTAAGAGACTGATGATGATGATAGATGACAAAAATCAAAATATAAAATTAAAAAATAACCATTTGAATAATTACATTCTAGGTAAAATCATATTTTAACCTGGACATGTATCAAAAATGTCATAGCTTGAATTATTGTCCCTAGATGATATTTCAAGAAATAATTATCATATTCAAACAAATTGATAAATAAATATCATATTTGAATAAAGAAATAGTAATGATATTTCTATAAACAAATAGTCATATTCCTTTAAACACTAGTAAGTTGTAATCATACTTAAATAGAGAAATTATTTAGATAAACAAATAAATAGTACTAATATTTGAATGAATACTACTCATAAGATAATCATCATTCTTAAATAATAATCATATTTAAATAAATATTAGTAATATTTAAGAAGTAATCATTTATTCAAGTATTAATCATAAGTAAGTAATACTGGCTCCGTGAAGCCCATGATAGAGAAATGTGGCGAATCCTGGGGAAGGTCTATGTCCAACAACAGACGTTAAAAGACTGATGATGAAAGAGTAGTCAAATGAGATGAACTAGACAAATTCAGAAAATACTGGCTCCGCAACGCCCATGATAGAGAAGTCTGGCGAATCCTGGGGAAGGTCTATGTCCAACGACGGATGTTAAAAGACTGATAATGATGATAATGACTGCAAGTCAATGCACTGTAAAAATGAAATGAATTAGATAGAATCATTCCGGTAGACAATGAACAAAACTTTTATATCAGCATACTGATATATTAAGCCATCATCCCTTATTTCTTTTATGTTTTAGTAAGAAGTTCAAGATCTCATAAAATCTGGTCATTAAACCACTAGATTGGGAAAGTCTTAATACCCGTAACAAACATCTTCAAGGCTTAAAACACATTTTTACATATTTGGAAAAATTTACACGGCACCAGGGCCTCTGGGAAGGTGTAGCAGCCAGTGCATTGCAATGGGGCCCAGGGGGGCTCGAGGGCCAACGAAGGGGGTCTGAGAATCTCTTGGGTAGAACTTTGTATCAGAAATTCCAAGTCAATATGATACGTCCTTAAATAAAATAGGTTGACTCTCATTTATCAGTGAGTGGATATAGTATGGCATGCTAAAAGGATTATTGTAAATTACTGCAGGATGGCTAAAGGATGAGGGTGTTTGTGCAGTGTGTATGGGGGAGAGGGAGAAAACCACTTTTGCATTGCCTTATAAAATTCCTCTAAGAGTCCCTGCAAGGCACACTTGGGAAATAGTCAATGACATCATACCTTTTGATAACATCACACTTTATCCTTTTTCCCTATTTTTGTTATTCAATATACCTGGGACTTTTTAAAAAAAGAAAAGTATTGAATTAAAATGACTAAATAACAAAGAAGAATCAATATACCGAAATAATTATTTCTTTAATCATAAATTTTTTGTTAAAAGTAACTGACCTTTATTTCTTAAACTTCAGAAAAAAAAGCGATGATGATCTCAGAAGTAAAAGTATTTTTCACATACACACACACACACATACATGCGCGCACGCATGCACACACGGATGCACACACACATACTTTGATTTATCTTTAAAAAAAGTGAAGGGAATCCTTTTCCCCCCAGAGACAGCAAAAGAGACACCAAGATAGGCGGGGCCACACCCACCCAGGGTTAAGCTTGTTATTCATTCACTGTTGCCCAAGAATCATCATTTGTTTTAAAAATCAGTGTCTCTCCCTTTCGATCAACGTGTATAATTTCTCTTGAATCTAATATAAACAGATCTGGCTTGGTTAGTCACTCAAAAGAGACCATCACATGATCAATGTCTTTTGGTAGCATACTGTATTGACGGGGTGATCAATTAAAAAAATGGAAAAACTTGATGAGTTTTTTCTGTGCACCATGATTGCCTTGTTGCTCCAGCAAGGGTATGACAGGTTACATCGGTAGTTTCACAAAAGTATTTTTGTCCACAGTTTTTTTTTTTTCTCAGCAGCACCTATACACTTAGAAATTTCCTCCTAAAGACGTGGCACTATTTGATCAAGCTAAAGCAATAATGTGGTAATACACCGATTCTTGGATTTTACGACATTCTTGTCATTTCGAGACGCCAAAATAAAAAGTGAACAACGTTTGTCAATCGTAGAATGTTTTGGTGTCCCTCTGACTACCATTACTGATAATCAATTTGAAGAGACGGTAATTTTTTGTTGAAAGTGAGAAGCTTTTAAGTTGCAAATTAAAATTAGGTCACATCCTGTTGAAGACTGAATTTTTCTTGACACTCTAAAGACTGGTGCGTTCTTTCGAGCAAATTGAGTCTAATCTATAAATAAGGTTTTCTATTTTTGAGTGCTTATCTGAGAGCAGCAGTGAAGTCTTATGGGGTGAGAAGTATTTTTTTTAAATATATATATATATATATATATACATATATATATATATATATATATATATATATATATATATATATATATATATATATATATATATATATAAGAGGTATCACGCTGCCTACTTGTCTGACAGAAACCACCTAAACATAAGTGCAGCCCAACCAAATTTGTTGTGTATACTCAATGGACCTAGGAGAATATTTTGAAGAGAGAAGTTTCACAAAAAATTTTCTTAATTTTCTAGAATGTGGGTTCTATTTATAATGTAACTAAAGTTTCACGTCTGTGATAGACCTTTATTTTGAAGTTCAACAATCCTACCACAAATTGAACAGCTTTGGTCTCTTTCTTGTGTGGACTCAATTTTTTTACCAATAATAGAAACTGATGAATTGAAATTTGGACATGTTTTTTCCCTTAAGAGATCAAAAGTGAAGGGAAATTTTTTCCCCTCATTAAGGAGTCAAAAACGAAAGGAGAATTTTTCCTCTTCTCAGGATGAAAAGTGAAGAGAAACTATTTTTTACAAGCCTGAGCGCTTTCATCCTTTTTTTCATTCCTTCAGTATTTAACCGGGTGTAGATGGATACTTCAGCTAGTAATATAATAGTCCTATTCTTTCAGAAATGCTTGCATTCATTTTTGACAGCTGACAACCTTATTTTTCCTGATAATCAATGCATTTTCATAATAAAATGACTTACTATGCAGTTTTATAGTAAATTATTTGTAATATCCGTACCTCAAATGAATGAATCACTGAAGCCTGCACATGTACCAGAACTAATTGTCTGAAAGATTATCTAAAAAAATAGATCTTTTATCTAAAATTATGTTTAGAAAAATACCAAGAATTGGGTATTGTTGATTCAAAATGACCATACATACCCAAAAAGCGTTTTTTTCAAAAAGCAAAAAAATTTCTTAACATTTTCTTTTATTTCCATTATTATTCGGACTATCCTCATCTTTGTTGTTTTTCATACAACGTTTCGGCCGTTGCACTCTACGGCCTTCGTCAGGTAACATCTGGGAGATTTTTTGGGAAGTAACGAACCGAACCCTTTATTTATCCGACGGGGGTATATCGACCGCACTCCCCTCTTTCAGCGTTAGTAGTATTGTTATACTGCCTCACACTAGGATCGAACCTAGTACCATCAGATTACTTAACAGTAATTTGTCTGATGCTGTAACCACTGCACGATGAGGATAGTCCGAATAATAATGGAAATAATAATAATACCTCATCTCAAAAATTCCGAGATATACTAATTTTCTTTTATGTAAAAAAAAAAAAATTAAAGTGTTATCAATATGTTTATGGAACATATATGGAAATTTCTTCTCTGTTTGTTTGATCTCATTGGTTGATTTACCTTTCAATTATGAAATAACAATAAAGATTACATAATAGTAACTCTTGAGACTTAATGTCTGATCAAACATTAATATAACTTGAGTTGAATTGAGACTTGAAAAAACCTCAAGATTAGGATACTTGAATTATTTAAAATAAATAATCTCATGAAATAGGTTTGGGCTCCTCAGCATCAATCCATTTGTAAATAACCCTGTCATTTTTTATGGGTCTATGCGAGTAACTTGATATATTACTACAAATAGATATTAGTATTGACAAAAGAGAAAGCTGATTGGATTGTCATAGGTACCTCTGCCAATTGTATTTCAATATATATTCATTAATTTTTCTTACAAAATATCTTTTTCATTACAAAATTTATTAAAGAATGAATACTAAAAATTTGATTAGAATCAGCTCATTTTTTTAACTATGGTTAAAAATTAACTCTAAGTACGTCAACTTAACTATCAAATTTCACTTGTTTCATTTTTTAAAAGTGTGATTATCGTTTGGTCAGATATCCTGAAGGGGAAAAAAACAAATAGTAATCAATTGTTTTAATACAGCATAAACTAGCTGACCTATACTTACCCAAAGTGCAAAATTTCTGTGGAAATAATGAAAAAATCAGCGACAAAAAAAAAACATTGTTTTTTTTTGTCAATGTTATTTCAGTACAATCTGGAGCCGGATGTATGCTGATGACATCATCAATTTGATACTCCATTGTTATCGAGGTCAGCAGGATATTCCTCACAATATTTGCACTCTCATTACTCTCATGTAGATTGTCATTTCTCATAAACCTCTCAACACCCCCTTATTCACTAGATTATTGATCCGCTATTCATGACGCGAGATTCAAAGAAAGATGTGTAGGCAGTGATTTCCAAACTATTCCATTGAAGTGGCTGGTATGGAAACTCAACAGAAACTGTCATACGACCAATGTATTTTGGCAGCATGGCATGTTGGGGGCGATCAATTAAAAATTAAAAAAACAAGTGCATTTTGTTGGAGGTGAAAAAAAAAAAAAATAATAAAAGGAACTGACCTTAGCATTCCAAGGGAAATAATGGATCACCACCACCACCAATACGTGCTGTGCTGGGGTGATCAATTGAGAAGTATGAAAAAGGGGCAATCAATGAATGAGTTACTTCTCTCGGCTTTTTCTGGGCAGTGATCACTAAAAAAGTCAGAATTTGTGAAAAAAAAAGAGAGACACAAACTGAAGAATTTATTTTGCATAAACCTAAATTTGTGAATTGATCCCCCCAACTACTGAAAACCTACTTTAGGAAGGAATATTTGAAAAAAAACAAACAAAAAAAGCATTTTTCTTGACTCAAGGAGTGAATGTTTGAATTTGATTTTCAGCCCTCTGACTACATAAGTGGGGTCCGTAAATGAAGTGCATTCATAGCCAGCCAGCCAGCCAGCCAGCCAGCCAGGTAGACCAGCTTAAAAACTTAAAACTGAGAGAAACCTATGTTGACAGTTTTGGTTGACAGTTTTGGTTGACGGTTTCTAACACATTGAGTGATCTTGGAATAGAGGTGAGAGCGTGTACAATAGGATCCTTGAGCTATTCATGTTTACACTAATGCCCTTGGGAAAATCATGAATACCCCTTCCTCAACCCTAGCTATGGGCAAAATAGTGAGACAGACTGGGTTCTCTGTCCTCGGGAGGCAACCTGACCACGAGGAGGATAACTCTGAATTCAAAATCATGGAGAAGGTAATTGAAAACCAATTCACCATTCCTCAAGAAAAATGATGATAATTCACAGTTTAGAGAAAGGAAGCTGTGGAGAAGTGTGATCACCCTCATCCTGCAGGGACACAGCGTTTCGAGAGACTTTGAAAACCAACCCTGTACCAAATCTTTGCTGGGGGGGGGAGTCTCTCAGCAAAAATGGATAGCAGAAGAACAAAGGCTGATTAGTAAAGACCAGATTTAAGTCAAGCAAAAATGTCATTTATTACAAATAACAATGGCACTGATCGATGAATAATCCTAACCCTGCTTAACCTTAAATTCATTATTTAATCACTACAGATCTCTTTATAATGGCTTTTGAAAATTATATTACCTTTGCTTTTCATGAAGCAATGAGAAACAAAGCAAAGATATCATTTATTACCAATAACGATTGCTGTAATAAATTAAACACGAACAAAATGAACATAAATTTTCAGCATGAAATCAATACCTGATAAATTTTCAAATCTGGCAAAAATCAGCATATAATTCGATTTTAATAGAATTTTCAATACTTATTTATTAAAGGAGGAATTAAAGAAAAAATGATTATCCATTCAAAATTTTGGAGAACAATAATTTTTTTTATATTATTCCTAAATTTGATGATTTATTTTATCAATACTTTCATGCTTTTGTTGATTTTTGCACATTTTACAGATAAATCCTTGAGATATCAATTATGTTTACTTTTTCCAGAAAGATATCCAGGAACTGTTCGAACAGAAGTCTGATTTTGCTTATTAAAAATACAGGAAAATTAAGTAAATTATTTTTCTTCTCCGCAAATTTTCATTTTTTTTCGATTAATTTTTGTTTAGGCTTTTGATCTGGGGAAAAAAATCTTTTTTTTTCATTTAATATTGAAAAGAAATATTTTTCATAATTTTTATTGATTATTTTAATCAATCCCATATTTTTAAATGTATATTTTCTATTCTTTCTATATCGTGCTTTAACTGAAACTTATATGTAACTATCATAACAAGAATAAATAATTAATTGATAATTTACAATGAAATGATGGAAAAATATCCTAATGGGTATATTTTTTATATAATCTATGTTTTTCTGTTCATATAAATCAGTTGTGGTACATTTTAATGTTGTAAATTCCACTACGTTCTCCCTCGGTCATCTGTAGTCAGTAGAAATGCCTTGGACATCAGCAGTCATCAAAAGAGATCAATAACTACCTTGGAAACGTGCTGATCAAAAGTATAAAAAGTGCTCTTGTATTTTTTTTACAGAAAAAATAATCAACATTTTCAATGCAATTCAGTTGACCAATGATAAAACTAAACATTTTCACTAAACTCATCTGAATGTAATAAAAACGTTTTTCTGGGGAGATTTTTAAAGATGGAAATTTTTGTTTCTAAAAAAGGTTTTGCACTGTCATCAATAATGGCATCATTATTGATTTTTTTCTTAATACAGAAAACACAGAATTTATAACAGTCAAAATTTATGTGATGATAAATGAAATTTGTTTTTTTGTTTAGACTAAAATTCGGGCTAACATTAAAAAATTGAGATTGGAATTTGAAAAATTTCAAAATTAGGTGCTGAATTCACATGGAAATTTTTTGTTTAGAATTGATCAGATTAGAAATTAATCAAAAAATCAACCAAGCCCTAAATTTTTTGATTACTATAAATGTTAGTGTATAAGTAAACCCCAAAACTAAGGTTTGATTCAAGTTTAGTCCAATATTTGCCGGATATGTCAACACTCCAAAATCAGGCAGCATTGTGTATATCAGGTGGTCAAGTTCTCAGGGTCTACAGGGTGGGGAAGCAAAACTTGCTGTAAAATTAAAACTCAAATTTCCCACAGACCACTTCAACAAATGATGTGAAATCAAATGCAGAACAAAGAGTATCCTGTCAGGAAATAATAAAAATCTATTTTTCTGGAATATTGCAGAAAGTGGTTTCATAGAAAGACAGTCAGCGAAGAGTGTCAGACTTGCTTTGTGCAATATATGACCCTAAAAGAATCCCTAATATAATTGATATATCCTTGCGTACTGTCCATGATGTCAAGAAGACATCAAACATGGGCAACGGCCTCCAAAGGAAGCCTGATATAAGAGGGAACAACAAGAAGGAGAATTGGGACTTCATTAACATCCTCAAAACCAAAATTATAGAGAACCCAACAACATCCATGTGTAAAGTAGCTGCTGTGCTAAGACTGTCAGAATGGCTGGGGCTTAAATCATACAACATAATGCCAAGGCACCTCCTCATATAGTCTAGGGAGGCTGAGAGGCTGGAAAGATACAAGAAAGTGCTCAGGTACCTATAATTGGAATAGCGTTGAATAAAGAGGCTGGTATTGAACCACTGCTGTCCACGCTTGCTTGATTTCAAAATTCGACACTATTCCAATGCCTGAGTTGGGTAAGTCTCTGTGATAAATCTAGGAATATCTCTTCTGGCTAAATCTGGCAACTATGGTAGCCACTGTCTCTGTAAAGCTAGGAAGTCAAATGAAAAATAAAAATTCATTTTTAGAAGCATCCTAGCCTCTCTATAAGAGGCTCTGTCCATTCGTATATGTGTCTGCCCCCATATTGTTTCTCAGCTGTTTTTGGTCAGATTTACTTGAAAATCAGTAGAAAGGTGTCTTTTGATAATATGTATCTTACCTAGTAAAATCCTCCCCTCAGGGTCTTGTGATCTGGCTATAATAGCAAACTTTGTTTTACAATCGATTAAAATTGATTTTCTCAGCTGTTCAAGTCAGATTTACTTGAAACTTGATAGAAAGGTGTTCCTTCCTAAGATGCTTCTTACCTAAAATAATCTTCTGCTCAGGGTCTGGCAATAATGGGATTTAAACTTTACAGTGCTTTGGATTTTTGGTTCTTGCTACAAAAAGATAGGATGAAAACAATCCTCCTTCCTGGACACTTGATTAACAGAGTAGGTGTATCTTTTAGAGTATGGACAAGATATGAATGACTTTTGCAATTTAAATGGCTTCAGGTGTCAATAATGAAGTCTACTCAGTGCTGGCAACAAATCTTCCGAAATGTATTGAGAGATAGAGTATAGACGAAAATGTATTGTGCAAGGGAGATAACTTAAGCAATATCTGTTGTTGAGAGAACTAAAAGATATATGATGTACATCCTAGCTATGATTAGCGAAATCTCCGTGTATATGCTACTGAGATAATTCGACAACTGGCCATTATACGAAGTTGATATTCTCCAGATATGTTGTACCGTGTACCAGACATTGCAGTGTCAAGTTTGAAGATGTTCGGATCAGCAGTTCTTGATAGGCGGGGTGAGCTTGACTTTCAAAAAAAGAATCTACAATGAAATGAGTTCATATATCTTTGATTGTTCCAGTGACATGGTCATAATTTGATGTGCATATCTAATTCTGAAGTAGTTTCAGAAAAGAATCGGGAGAGAGAGAGAGAGAGAGAGAGAGAGAGAGAGAGAGAGAGAGATAAGAAGAAAGAGAGATAAAAAGAAAGACAAAATAAGTTTTTATTTTCCTGACTAATTCTTCTGTAGATTGATTAAATTGAACTGTAGTATGGATGACATAACAGCATGTTTTGATTGTTGCTATTAATGACATCATAAACAAAATCTTTTGTTTTTCCTATTTCATCAAACCCAATTTGAGGAATAGATTCTCCTTCTTTCTACTTATTCAACATTTTTCTACAATTTGTTTTTTCATCAAAGAAGAAAGTATGAAAAATAATTCCTTCATCAATGTAGAATACTTGAGGATTGATTTTCCCAATTTTTATTTATAGATCTAAATTTGGATATGAAACATCAAAATTGACAATGCTGAATAGAATTAACCAAAATATTTTGAAGCCGTAGTTTTTAATGGTGTCTGGGAAATTATTTTACATGACATCTATAGTAGATTGGGCCACGCACCAAATATTTGCCTTCTGAATGGGCATACCCTAGTACAAACAGTATCTATTCTCATTTGGCTTCTTAAAAATTATAATACAACAAATTTCAATACTTCCTTGCTCATTAGGTTTCAGAAATATCTAAGTTGGTGTCAGTTAAAATATTGATTTAGGATACACTAATGAATAAAGAATATTTTGTGGTATAAATGTAGTTTGGAATATAGAGGTAGCTGTTCATTATAAATCATGGATAAAGTTATCCATTGGTTATTGTAATCAAAATCAGTTGGTCTGGAACATTTTATTTAAAATGAATCGAAAATTTTTTAAAAACAAATTCAAAATTTTTTAAAAACAAATTTCAAATTTTTTATAAAGCATAGTATTTAATAACAATGGATAAAAAAAAAACAAATGCAAAACACTGGGTGTAAATTAGTCCCATTTTTATATCCATTACTTAATGTTATCAGCCTGTTATTGTTCTCTAAAAAGACCCTGTCCTAAAGTGATCACAATAAGTGGCTTTGTCTATATTTTGAGATTTTGTCTTCAGTAATATACAATGTAAATTAATGTATGTAAAGCATCAAATGTACAAGAGGCTTCATTCAACCAAAAGAGAAAGAGATAAAAAAAATTAAAAAATGACAGAGAGACTTAATTGACCCGAAAAAGCAATATTTATTCCATCAAAATAAAAGTCAAAAAATTTTATTAAAAAAACATTTCAAATGCCAAACAAATTTGTCACAAGTTACAGAATATTTTTTTTTTCCCAAATAGAATAGCAAAGATGTACAGATCAGTTTTGGTTAGAAAAATAGAACTTGTGTTTCTTGTTGTGAACAAGAAATATTCCAGGCAACCATGGGCAAGAAAGAGAGCCGATTTAATGAAGATACAATTTTAATTGATTATTTTTTTAGGGGGTGGGGAAGTTATTCATTTGACTTGTATATTACTAACTCTACTATTGCAAAATTAAAAGTTTTATAACACGTACTGCTTTACCCAAATAGTCAAGAAATGATGGCTGTATTAAAATAATTTTGCAATTGAATCGCACTTTGGAAAAATATCAACACATTATGAGGGAGACTACTGAATAATTAGCATTTAATAGTTATCTCCCTTGACAGCTATTACAGACTAAAAAATGTGGTATATTATATAGGTAGATGCAGTAGGTTTAGGAGGTGCAGAGTGGCGGAATGGTCATCAACACGGAGAAAGGAACTGGTGAACCAAGTTCAAGTTTCAGCCAAGGCTGCTTGCATTCACTTCACAGTGATACCATTATAAAAGGCACAAATCAACTTCTACCCCTAGCTATACAGGTTAATAGCAGGGCAGTTGGAGTCCTTTGACCCCTGCAAGGCAGTCCATTTGGGGTGGGAAGCTAACAATTCTGATCTGTAAAACCTGCTTGTTACTGAAACCACAATGATACCCTCTGCTAAAATACAGGAAAGATTTTTTTTTCAAATACTGCAGACATTATGGACATAAGACTGATGGCCCAGATTAAGGACTCTTTTTTTCATTCTGTGAAATCAAATTTCTTTCTTCTTCTACAAGAGTGACAATCATCACACAACTTCGGATCTCTTGGCCACAATCTGCAGTTCTACCACTGAGCTAAGTCTGCATATACATATAAGTGCTACCCAGAAGCTCAGAGAATTAAAACAGATTGATCAATCTGTTAAGTTACCAAGCGTTTCCCGTGTCTTGCCAGATATTTCACACAGGTCCTGAAATCACTTCACTAAGAAGCATGGTCTTTGTTTTTTTATTAATTTTTTTCTCTCCTTTCTTCATCTTCCCTGATCTTCTGGGTAGCACCTCATATATACCTAACTATATACAATTGTTCATTGATGTGGTACTTCCCGAAAGTCTGGGTCATTCGAACAAATTGATCAGTCAGTTTCCCATGTCTCGCCAGACGTTTCATATTTCTCTCAAAATCACTCCACCATGAAAATAAAGAACCTTGTATTATTTTTTTTCCCTTTTTTTGTGGAAATCATATTGTGCCTCACGTTCCCCTTATTTTTAGGTAGCACCTTGCGTACACATGATTATATACAATTTTTTATTTATGCGGGGCTGAAAGTTTGGGAAAATTGAACAGATTGAAAAATCTGTTCATCAATAAAATTACTCAGGGTTTCCCCTGTCTTGCCGTAAATTTCATACATCACTTGGAATCACTCCACCAAGGAATAAAAAAAAAACAAACTTGTTTTGTATCAATTCTTATCTTTCTTTGGGGATGCCATTTTGCGAGTATTTGGGTGGTACGTTACACTGTTATTTTTTTCTGGGGGATGGAATAGATTTTCTACGATTTTCTTTATTCTATCTTGATAAGTTTACAATTTTTTTTTTTTTCACTCTGCCAAATTGTTCATAAAAAAAAATATATTATTTTTGGGTTTGCTTAAAGTTTTTAAAATTAAATATCATTAATAAAGTACATTGAAATTTGGACTGGTTTTATTCAAACCTCCCTGGCAATGAAAATTGAAATTAAAAGTTAAAAAAAATTATCTCACCAAATTGACCAGAAAAGATCTCGCTTTTACTTGAGCACAACACCAGAAATGTGTGTAATACAGGTGGGCGGGGGCCTCTGAGAAAAGTGGGTAGCCAGTACATTGCTCTGTGGTACAGAGAGTTTCTTAGGTAGACCTGCGTATTGAAATTTTCAAGTTGGCACTATATGTCCATTAATAATATAGTAAGATAGGTTGACTGTCATTTACACTAGAGTTAAAATCATAGGATGGTGTTAAAAGAGTTATAGCTGCTTAAAGAGGGTGTTTGTACAGTGTGAGAGAGTGGGACATGAAAACAGCTTTGTGGCGTCTTCCTAAAGTCCTCTCAGAGGCCCTGGTAGGTCACCCAGGGAGGATCGAACCCATTACAGAAGTAATGGTTTGTAAGAGTAGTTTGCTAACCACCAGTCCAACTCACAAGATACCATAATAGATATTTATTAGACCAAGTATGGCCACAATAGTGAGGGAACCCAATGAGGTACAAACTCATTACACTAGTCAAATGTCACTTTCGTTACAAAGGATGTATAGTGTGCTATTATATACAGATTACATACACAACATGGGTATATATAATAATTATGTATGTATAAAAATGTCAAGGCCAAAGTTATATTGAAAAGTAATGAAAAAAATATATGTATGAACATAATAAAAATAAAAAAGTGACTGATAACAATATCACATATCGATATAATTCATCTATGATTTGTATATTGGACAAAATAGACCCTTACATCACTTCCATATAGAGGGGGCCTCATATAGCACTGAAAGGAGATATTTTTTTTCAATTTTGTTCAGTGCAGTAAAAGGCCAAATTGAAACATGGCTGCCTACATTTACAAGAATGAACTAACACAGATATATTCTAGCATGGACAGCAAAAAATATCAACAAAATAGGCACCAGGAGAAAACCAGAGGGCTCAAAGCCAAAACATTGTGTCTATAACAACGTCTGTAACAATTAAGATGAGAATATCAGTTCAAATAAATCAATGGCTATTCCTCATCTGAAAAATCAGACAAAAAGTATTTGCAAACAGTGAAAAAAATATGGTGAAACTTTAATAATAAAAACCTGCCAATACTTTTTCTTTTCTGTTTTGATGTTTTCTGTTCAAATCATAGTTTTTCAATTAGAGTTAGTCTCAATCTCACTTCAAGAAATTTTTTATATACAAGCTGTTCGGGGAATTTGAACAGATTGGTCAATCTGCTGCTTGGTAAGAGTTTCATAGTGTCCCACTAGATGTTTCACACATCTTTGAAAATCATTCCACTAAGAAAAAAAGACTTTATTTTTCATTGATTTTTCCTCTTGGAGGGAACCCCAAATTGCTGGACCTCTCAGATATCATCTTGTATTTAATATTTGATGAATATATCATATTTCTCAGGGACACTCGAGGACACTCAACAACGTACCCTTCTGACATGCAAAATTTTGGGAAAAAAAAAAAAAAGAAAAAAGAAAAAAAAAGAAAAGAATAAGCTAAGGATAATGTTCCTTTAATGTCAAGTATTATGTTTGAAACTTTGGAGACCAATTGTTAGTATGGCCTGGTGTAACTGACGCAACAAGTTACATCATAGAACAGGTCTCAATTAATCAAGGGATGATAAATTAGTCATTTACTGAAATTCTGGTAATTGTTTCCCAATAATTATTTCTTTATTTTCAAAGAAGTGATTATCTTAATTTTAATGAATCATCTGGACAAGTTGGTTAATCTTAGCAGTACTCTTCAGCCAGAGTGCTCCCTAATTTTCCAAAAATGTACGTTACACCTGGGGTTCTTCAGTTTAACTTACATTTTTACCAAACCTAGTAAAACTATTATTTTGACTGATGATTACTAGAACTCTCCTATTGTATATATGATAAATAAATTTCCAAATATATGACTTTTTAGTTGAGCTCAGTTGGTAAGAGAGCTGCCAACCAAGCATGTGGTTATAATTTCAAAATCACAGGAAGGAAATGTCGATTTTATATATCAGTTTGGTTTGACACGACATGATAGACAAACCTCTGAATTAGATGAGTATTATTCTTGTTATGGCAGAAAAACCAAATCAACTCTAGCTTGGACTGGTATTGAACAAAAAAAAATTATCAGAAACTAAATTTTAGGCCTTGCTGGAAATCTTAAAAATGTATTTAAGGAAATTGCCAACACATGCGTTTCTTCATTTACAAGGAAGTTACAAAGACTAACCCGATAAAGTGCTCAATGCTTGAATCAAAAAGTCTTAGCAGATATCTGAAAGGGATCAACAGGACAAATACACCCCAGCAGTCATAGAAACATTGGGAGATATATGTCCCAGGAGTCTCGAAAGGTTTAATGTAGTTCATCTCTGGAGGAAACCATTAATACTATGTGTTTTGGTATGTTGCAATGAGGTGAGGTCTATTAAAATCTCTTTGTAATCATTTTTCTCTGGATTCATTTGTTTCATTTTGGATTTTTTTATACAGATATATCTTGATTAGTGTGGTAATTTGTACCAAAATTTTTCATTCTGTTCAAAACCACAGTGTCCAAGGTCTTAAACTAATCTAATGTTTTTTTTCTCAGCTTATACTTAGTTACATTGATTCATACAGCAACACCTTAACCATACTACATCAAAACCCGCACTAAGTTATTCCTATATTATAATTTTTATTCACGGTAAAATAGTTTACAAGCTGCTCAACAGCTCATTACTGTTAAGTAGGGACTCAGATCCACACTGAGTGCCCCATACCAAGTTATGCTTTATAAATATCTATACCATTTCAACTTCTGATAATAAAGTTTATATTCCAATATTTTCAGTGGTACTTTTTAAACACCGTCTGTTTAAGCTGATTTTTTATATAATATATACATTACCTCCTTCATGTTGCATAATTTCCAGTATGGTTTATTTATCATGCAAGCCTCATCCTAAAGAGAATGTTGAGATCCCTTTTCTCGCCATATGTGATCTGCCATACCAGATTTCATTGTGTTGCGCCAGATGATAACTTTTTGAGGCTTCTAATATTGAATCAACAAGAGACGAGGTTATTAGTTAGAAAGATTCATCATATGATAAACAACAGTTCCCCTAAGGACTTCGGACAGAAATGATTATTTTGCTGAATCATTTGCAATATTTCATAAGTTTATAATTATTTTAACTTAAGTAAGAGAACGACAGAAATAGACGTCTTCTTTGAGGCTTGTTAATGGAGGTAATTAAAGTGTGAATATTTACTTATGCAGTATAACTGGCGTAAGGCAGAGTAGGCCCTGTAGCCTTGACTGGCACCCGGTTTAAGAGATGGACAACTCTGGATCCAAACCAACTCTGGCAGCTCCAAAAAGCTGCCAGTTATGACATCTCATCGTACCATTGGAAAATGAGCTAGGAAGCCAAGATAGTGGGATTGTTCCTGTGCGATGAGCGTCTCATTATAAAAACAATCATAAACTGGTTGCTGTCCAATTAACAGCCACAGACACTATCGAAACAATGGTCAACCAACCAAAAACTAAGACACTTCAGACAGCATTGAGGATCTTGGAGATGTCTATGAAGATGGAAATGTGCCATCGGGGGCATAGCTGGAGATTGTGGGGGCCAACAAATAGTGAAATTTATTATTGTATAATATCAATAGAAACGCTAACTACAATTCATAGAGCTTTTTGGGGGCCAGAGTAAGTCTCCCTTCTCAGCTATCCACCTTTGTACTGAGCAGGAGAAACATACACACTAACATCAGGCTGTGATTAAAGTTTAAGTGGAATTTTCAGCAGTTATAAAAAAGTGATGAATTACTTTCCCACTTAGAAAAATAGATACACTATTGTGTCATGCTTAGAATATGAAAGTAAAAAGTTGCTGTGAAGCGAAAGAAAAAGGGACAAAAACTACAGCCAATTCAGTCTTAATTTGCACATAAAAAGAAAAACGATAGGTACATTCTTTTGGTAGAAAAAAGAATAATAATACAGGTATATAATCTCTCATCTGAGATTCTGAAAACCCTACATGTTTTTCCATGGGAAAAAAAATTGTTTGGTTCTTGGAGAAATACACTTATGATTTTATGATTTATCTCTCATTTTATATAGCATTGTATGAGTAAACTTAATTATTATCTATAGTCCAAACTTGACAAACTTAATGTGAATATTTAAAAGTTTCACAGCAAAGACATTGCAATTTCCTAACAATTGGCTTTTCTACCCTATATAGGAACCTGTACTTACACCGCAAGAATTCCCCAAGTGTTTGGTCCCAAGAGTTTCGGATAACAGATTATGTGCCTGAATATCTAATTTTCCGGAGCTAAGCAAAAATCTTCGGTTTGATTATGGCAAAAAAAAATTTTTTTTTCTAGAAAAATTGGTTATTAAGTTGTGTAGTTTATTTTCCTTTTTTCTACAGCAAATCTCACATTGGTTTTAGTTGGAACCATAAATTTATCAAGTCCAAAATAGTCAAATCATTCAAGCTTTGAGTTTGTAAGTGATGTCAAAAATATTTTGATAGAGTCTTGGTAACAATCTTTACTTTTAGTCACTGATGTTTTTATTAGGTACATTTGCTTGAAAAGATTTTCAAAACACTTTCCCTACTTCTCTTGAACAGCTTAACCTAATTTGGTCCAGCATCCATTCTACACATAATCAGAGAAACATGTAAGGACACTTGTGAGCTGCTTTTTATAGTTAACTTATTTTGTCATCTTATTCTCTCTAAAATATGAAGGTCTTACATTTCAAAGACCAATGAAATCAGTTTTATCAATGTTAAAATATAAGTGTAGTTAAAAAAATTGTAGATTCGAATTCGGGGTCTAAATCAGCCATTTTCAACATGGACCTTATGGCTTGGTGACTCTCGCATATTTAATGGGGGGGGGGGGGGGGAATTGGCATGGACTCAAAAAAATAATGAATGAATTTCTATCAATCTATTAGCATTATTTGACAGCTTCGTACCTGAGATGTTCACATTTGCACAATTGATTTAATTATTTGGAACATATGAATCTGAAACTCTGTTTAAAATTTGCAATCTACAACATGTATTTGTAATATTTCATTAACAGAGGATTCTGGTTAAATTGAACATTGCTAACATGAAAAAGCTGCTTAAGAGAACCAATTGTGCAAGAACAGAATCAAATATGTACATATATATATATATATATATCTATATCTATATCTATATCTATATCTATATATATATATATATATATATACACTAGTATTATGCAAACGTGTTTAAGAGGAACAATTGCTTACAGAGACCAAAAATCATGGTCCATTCAAGAGCAATCCATCGTATATACATTTTTTAAAGTAGTGAAGAAAAATGGTTGGTTGGTCATCAGGTTTCCATTACTTTTAAATATTCATGATTTAGTTAGAAGACGTTGGAAAATATACTGAACAATGTTTATTAAAATAATTCCTTATATAAGATGTGAAAAATAACTAAAAATTCTTTCTTTAATATTTTGCACTTCTTTGAGAGATCAAAAATGTTATAACTAAATAAATTCAAGGTTTTAGTAAGGATTTTGTTCAAAAATAAAAATTTAATAGCAAAAAAAAAAAACCATAATCAGGAAAATCCCTTCAACTCTTAAATTCATGAAACACTTGAAACTTTTCTGAACACAGTAAATTGTGAGTTGAATTCTTTTTTTTAATTGCCTAAAAGTGCAAGCGAAGTAACTTCACTTTATTTAACATTTGAAATTTTTAAATATGAATTTAAGAGTTGAGGATTGATATTTAAATTCTGGCTGGACAAAAAGAAAGAGACATCAGTTTTGGACAGCTTCGAAAGCATCCTGATGTTTGTTTGAAAATGTATGAAGAGAATGTTTCTTTCATCTTTGATTCACAGATTTTGTAGATTTCCTATAAGAGAATGGATGGTTTTGAAAAGGGAGCTTAGATGATCTCATAAAATGGATCAGAAGGTTTTGTTGAATTTTCTCTCTCTTTTTTTTTCTTTTTTTTTTATATTGAAGTGATTATTCCTTTGCTTCGACCTTGTTATTTTTGCCAAGGATCTTCATCAAGCTTTTGTTCATGAAGTACGGCTTCTCGGCAGTTCCATCATGTTTCTCCAAGTCTTCCACTAAAACAAGAGAAAAAAAAGAAAATCGATTTTTCAAATCATTTCTATTTCCAGAAAAAAGAAATCGTCATCTGGATGAAGACTCGTTAGAAATCAATATCTAAAACAAAAAAAAAAAACAGGGAAAGAAAAAAAAAAGATGGTTGAATTACGAGATGTCAATGTTTTCTACTACTTAAATTTTTTTTTTATTTCTCCCCACCTTCAGCCTAACTATCTTAGTTGCTGATCACCCTCCGACACTGAGTGAATAGCATAGAGTGGAAAATACAGAAAAGATCCCAGGTGGGATTTGAACCCACATCTCCATACCATAAAATTAGTCATGATTTGTAATACTTCATAAGATAAAAAAGACAAAAGTGCTAATGTTTGGTTTTTAAAGCAGAGATGAAAAAATGCTCAATTTACAATTGAAAGTTTTTTCAGAGATGATTATTCAAATTAAAATGGAAAAATCAGACTGTTTAAAAGCTGCACCACTGTGTGATCACGCCATGAAATCACGGTCAGAAATGTAAATATTGTGAATCTCATTCACGTTTGTTGCAGATAAAATAACAAACTACACATACTACAGATGAAATGATTCATCAACATCATCATCAGTCTTTTATCATTCATCATTGGACATAGACCTTCCCCAGAATTCACCACATATCTCTATTGTGGGCATTGCTGAACCAATATTTTCTGAACCTGTCCAGTTTGTTTTGCCATCTCATATTCTGTAGGCCTCGGTTTCAAATGTGATCTCTGGGGATCCACATTGTGAGTTGTGATGTCAATCGGTTGTCTGCCATTCTTGCAACACGACCAACCCATTGCCATTTGAGTTTCCAAATGCTTTCTATGATGTTTCGTACTCCAGTTTTTCCCCGATATACTGTGATGTCTTTTGATCTCTCCATGTGATGTTGAGTATGAATCTCTAATGCAAATGTTGCATGGTTCTAAGTTTGTGGATCTGTCTCTTGGTTAGGTTCCATGTTTCAGCTCCATAGGTGACTATTAGGAGGATGCATTGGTTGTATACTCTTCTTTTTAGGATTTTAGTATTTTGTTGTTCATAAAAGGTTGAACTTGCTATTTTTTGTTAATTACAGTATTTCCAGAGGAAAGTAATCTATGCTAGACAGTAATCTCAACTCCTGAATGAAGTGTATAAATTACACTTAGTTTAAGATGATAAATAAACAAAAATACCATGATAAAAAACAGATCTTAGCCAATCAATAGAGACTGCCACATGACCAATATCTTTCAGTAGCAGGTGCTGTTGGGGGTGATCAATTGAAAAATTGAAAAAAAAAGGGTGACCAATGGGGAAGTCACTTCTCCCACCTTTTGTTGTTCTGTGATCACTGAAAAGATCTGAACTTTCAACAAACATGTGAAAGCTGCTGGACAGAAACTAAAGAATCATTTTGGCATAAACTTGGATTGCATATTGACCCCCCACCCCCACTAAGAAGAAATTTAGAGGGAAAATTTGTTTTTTCTCTACACATGATAGCAACCAAATCTTGAAAAATTTCAGTCCTCTAGCTCCATTGAAGAAAAAAAATGTTCATTTGTTCGCTCGCATGCTTGCCAAACAGCTGCACTCAAGGGGCTAAAAATTTGCCCATAAGGTTAAACTCAGAGGACCCTACAGGTAAATTTTGGCTCAAGTGAACTTATGGTCAGAATTACTTTAGAAAATAAAAAAGAAGACAAATCACAGGGATCAATTTAAAATTTCACCAGAAGGAAGGGATTAAGTTAACTCCCTTCAGTCTGGGAGTGCGTACGGGCCCAACCAGGTAGTAAAATTCCAAGTAAAATATTTGCTTTCCTGGGTTATATTAGAAGTTTTTTTTCTCTCGCCGGTAATGCCGGGTACCGCAACTAGTATTTTCAATAGAAGGAATGAAAAGAAATTTACTCACAGAAACATAGAAACAATGTGTCCACTGCCATCTCATAGACACTGAAGAAACAATCTGTGATAATGTAGGCACCAATTATTATCACCTGGAATTGGAAATAAATGTTAAGGTGAATTAGAAACAAGATCAAAAATTAAATCGTAATCTCTGTACCTAGCGTGAATGAACCACCAAAGCCTGCACGTGTACCAGAACTAATTATCTGAAAAATTATCTGGAACTGTCCGTGACAAAAAAAAAAAGAAAAAGATGACCATAGAGACCAAGAAAGCACTTATTTAAAAAACAAAAATGTTTTCAGACAATGCATAGTGGTATACTCTTGCAAATTCTCATGGTTCTAGCCCCCAAAATGAGACCAGGAGTGCCTGGAGACACGCACACAGACTTACAAAGAGAGAAGAATCTGTGATCAATTTGGCTGATAGCTTAGGCGACTCGTGGGGCGATAGTGATTCAGTAAATAGCAGTTCCATAAAAGAAACCAAGAGAAATAGAGAGATTTGCTGTTTAGAAGAAATATAAATGCAATCTACCATCACAGTCCATAACTGAACGACCATAGCGACAAAATTTGAAGTCACGTGAAAAAAAAAAAAATGGTTTTGAAGGATAAATATGGTCAGGATAAATAATACTTATGACATCACTAGCGTTCTCCACTGGAAACATCTAAAACAGAGTTGAAAAAAAAAAATCTGGAAACATTCAGATTCTGGAGAATCTAGATGTTTTTAATAAATCTATCAAGATAGAGCCCCTAAAGATCACAAAAGCCTTTTTTCACAAAAATTGAAAAAAAAATCTTTTTTAGACAGGGTCTAGTTAAGTACAGATGCCAATATTCAAGTCCATAGACAAAACAGTATGGCCAGGAGAGCTGGAACACCCAAACAAGCATGCCCATATAAAATATAAAAAAAAGGATAGAACCCTTCACCATCTTTGATGGCTATAGTTGTTCAATAATATCTCAAAGCGTATTTCTATTTATTCATTTTAAATCCGTAGATATCTTTGGTCGCCAAATTTGGCCCACAATTTCATTCCATCCGACATGTTAACTTCAATGAATATATGACATTGCTTACAAAAATTTCCTTTTTTTCCATACCAATAGTATTGTAAAATAGAGCAAAAGTTTGAATTTAGTGGTGTTGCCTCAAACAAATCAATGTTTAATAACAGAATTGAATGCTTGCTGACCTGTTCTCTATTATGAGAAAATGGCTAACATTTTAAGTTAAAAAAATGACTTACCACAATGGGAACAATGTAGAAATGAAGATCAGAAACAGTGTCATTCAAAGTTGTCACAGGAATTTTCTTTGTGAATATAAAGTAAGATGCAACACCTGGAAAGAAGTTAAATTGAATAAAATGAAAAATCTTACTAATTCATAAAATGTTCACCTATCTGTCCGTCATTGCATAACACTGGGATGACCAGAGCTATGCCCACAAAATTTTCTGAGGTTACTAATGCGAGCCCAGAGCATGTTTCTAGCATATCAGTTTTTAATGTCACTCAATAGAAACTGTCATATGACCAGAGTATTTTAACAGCATACTGTGTTGGGTATGATCAATTAAAGAATTGGAAAAAAGGTTGATCAATGAATGCTACTACTCTCACCTTTTGTTTAATGCTGATCACTAGAAAAATCTGAATTTTCAAAAAAACAAGCGTGATCACACACTAAGGGATCAATTTGGCCTAAAGTTGGGTTTTTAGTGGGGGTTTGATCTGCAATCTATTTAGGAGTGAATTTTTACAAAAAAGTTTTCCTACAGACATAAGTAGTAAATGTTAAAATTTTCAGCTCTCTAGCTCTATTGGTGTGGTCTGTGTGAGCTACACAACCATAGATAACCAGACCAGCTTAAAAACTGAAGAAACCTATGTTGACAGTTTCTGATACAATAAACTTTGTGAAGTGGTTACAAAGGAATTTGTAGATTCTGAGTATAGTATAGAGAACTTAATCATTGATAGAAGAGAATGGAGGTTTTTGCTTTACAAAAAATGAAAAGTATTAGTTGATATTTTTTTAAATCAAATCACGAAGCTCAGAGAGTGTAATGGTAAGAACGTCTGCCTCATATGCAGGAGGTCCCACATTTGATTCGTGGTAAAGAGTTTGGACCAGACTTGAAACTTCCAAAGATCACTAGGCTGACATATGCAAAAGGAAACCAGGACTCTGTCACTGGACATTTTATACTCAAATAGGAATTGTCTCTTAGGAGATGGACGCTCTATTTTACTTTTAAAACATGTCCCAAATCTCAATAAGACGCTTTTGGCTCAGTCGGTCCTCGTAACATTAAACAACAGAAATTGGAAGGAAGAGATGTGATGTTATTAAAGGTGGGACATTAAGAAACCAACTGTTATGATGTCATAATAATGAGTTCGGAATTTTGTATTTTAAAAAAAGAGCCAGAAATGGCCATTTGTAATTTTTATTGCAAACATTTCCATATCACAATATTTCACAAATATGACAACCAATTGACTCAAAGAAAGATTACTTGCTCTTCTCCCTACTCCTCTTGCTATTACTACCACCACAGACGGTGGACACATCGTTGAACTTATGGTTCTTGTTCCATAAAGAAAACCTACTAAAATTCTTCGTATCTCTTCAGAATTTTTGACACGTTTTGGCAGGAGGAAGGGGAAACAACTCCAGCATCCATTTAATACTTCCAAGATATTTTGAAACACGACTTGTGATCAAAATTCAAGCTATCACAAGTTTATGAAAAGTAATTACCTTACGAAATGTACAAAAGCTTTCTTTTTCTTTTTAACTTATATAGTGAAAGTCACCAGTATATAGGTCATACTCCACAAGATACACCTGTATGCAGAAAGTTGTATGTCAAGGACTGGAGCTGGTCATCTATCAAAGATTTTACAGTCTGATTACTGTTCTGAGGTCAGAGAGAGACAGACAGAGAGAGTGAGACAGAGAGAGTGAGAGAGGCACCTCAGAAGACCTATGGCATTAAAGGAGTTCATTCTATATTTTTGATCTACAATTAAAAATTTAAGAAGAAAAAAGTTATCAGTAAAAGAGTGATAATCATTGATAATGCTTCACTTAATAAAGATTCAATTAGGATAATACCAACACTACTATATATAAAAAAACAATAACAAATATGGTGCTGAATGATCAGGGGAGTATGAAGAATGGTTTTATGGGTTGGATTCAACCTTCAGTCAGTCGAAAAAAAACTCTAGTAGCTCAGCCGGTAGAGCAGTGCTTCCGGAGGTAAAAAGGACACAAGTTTTAGACTTGCCTAAAGTTTATTCTTTATTCCTGATCTGTGCTGTTTATTGACGGCTGTAGACTGATGGTCCAAGTTTTGTTCTATTTTGTAACCTGTTCTCTGATAGGCTAATTGCATAAACCACCAAAATAAGGATCTTTCCCGATAATATTCAACCAGTCAGTTGCTGCCTAAAGTGTCCTCAGACAGACATGTATTCTTCTAATCATGTTCACCTATCAACTTGCATTTCTATTGCCTGCAATCTCTTCTGGTCTGGTCTATTCTTCTACTAAAAGCACAAATCAAGCTTGACTAGTGTTTTCTGCATTGCATATCAATTATTTTTTGTCGTACATGCAACTGGAAAAGACCTGTTGATATTTCATATCAGTGTCCATGAATGTATCATCAACTACATGATATCCACATAGTCATGCATTATGGAAACAAGACAGAAGATAAAAGAAACACCTTTTTTGTGTAAGACTGAATTTTCATTTTCAACCAGTAAGTTCTTCCCTTACACTGCCTATGTGTATAAAGTAATATTTATATTATACATCATATATATGCGTGTCTCATTTAATGATATTAAATGATTAAGACATCATATGAGTAGCTTGCAATAAAAAGCAATTAGAAAATCTGAGATGAAATACTAGTCAAAAATTGGTACTGGTTTAAGTAGTGCATTGTTGTCTTCTAACCATAGTGAAGGCTTAGTTTCAATACTTACCAGCGGCACAGACAATCACCAGTCTGCTCATCAGTAGCACGAAATCTGTAGCCTTATCAATTACAACTGTCCTGAAAAGAAAAAGAATAAACCAATCAAGAGAATGAATAAAAATCATTATCTTTTAACTCTTAAATTCATAAACTGCTTGATACAGCTCTTAATTGACAATGAAGCTCTTCAGTGGAGGAAACAAATTTTGTTAAATTCATTGTGTCAGATGGTATGAAAATGAATTTAAAAATTTACAAGTAGCTGGAATGGGAGCCAACTTCAAACAGTATTTACTTACCTTGATATAAACATTTGAATTTTTTAAAATATGAATTTAAGAGTTAAATGATATACCATATTTTTGGTATACAGAGGATTCCGGTGAAATGGAACATCAGTTACAAAGAAAGGCTGCTTAGCTGGATTAATTATTTAAGAAAAGACTAACATATCGAATATTGTCTTTTTTATCCAAATTGGTTCAAAAGGAATAACCAAAATTTTTTGTGAACATTTAAACAACCAAGATGATGGGAATAGCCCGAATTAATCTATGTATAATGAAAATTCCTCATCTTGAAGATTCAGATGAATTGTTAATATGTGAAATCAGGTTTGGCAAAAAATAAGTTATTGAATTCATTTGATTTTCCCCTTAGGAAATCAAAGACATCACTTTTGTTCAAAAACTGAATTACCTGGCAACATTCCGTAGAATCAACATGAAAGCATCTTTGGCAGACACACAAAAGTTTTTCCCATGAACTGCAATCTACATGATAGAAAAATACAAAAAATTAATTGACAATACAACAAAAGAGGCAAAAAATGCATAATATATATATATATATATATATATATATATATATATATATATATAGTCTATAAAGCTTTATAGCTCTAAACACTAAAAAATTTTTTCAATAGATTCTTTTGTGTAACTTCTGTCACTCATTTCCTAATATCTGTCAATGCAATTTATGTAATTTTCTTCAGTGTTCCCCCTCCCCGTTTCCCTAATACTTTGTTATCATGGTACAATGTATAAATTGTCTCTTGTTGGGATCATCAGATTTTTACCATGTAACTGTTTCAAGGATTTTAAAAACAAAACAGTTATATTAACATGGTCCCCCAGCAGTGTTGATCAAACACCACCTCCCTTTCTTATTATATAGTTTATGCCATACAAGTAGTTTGTCATTTTATATTAAGTTCCATGTGTATTGTATAATGATATTATTTTACACTGAATATTAATTTTTTGAAACAAAGCTTACTCATGTAGGTTACCAAAAAAATATATTCAACGATGAGGGATCAGTGCGTATAACAACAGACATGACTCATTATCCGTGTCACTTCTAGTGAATGTTCACCCATGTGAATATTAAATCCATTGTGTCGGTTTTAATTCCAGACTGCATGCAAACCAACCTATATCCTCTTCAAGAACACTAATTATACAGAAAAAATTCTTTGAGTCGATTCTCTACAATATATTCAAGGGAAGAATTTGACAATTTTTTTCCACCAACTGATATACACATATATAACACATTTTATGAAAAAGGAAAGATTAAAAATGTTATTTTTTAGTAAATATCATATATTCCAGTATATAAAATGGACATTTAATTGAAAAAAAAAACCAAACAAAAAGCTGAGCTAATATTACACTGTGTTCTATGCTCTGGTATTATTAGGACCTAAAAACCCAAGTTTGATCAGAAGAGTTATGGGGCTTGAAAGAGTAGTTGTGAGCAGTGATCTTTCAAATATCTTAGTAAACCATTTATCTTAGAGTCCAGCATCAACAGTGATCAACAAATTTTTTAGCTGAAACACTGCCATAATTAATTTCTTATGATTTTCTCTTCATCCTATTTCTGTTGTTTGTTTAACCTACTAGTCATATATATGGTCATTATCAGTCTTTAACGTCCATCGTTGGACATAGACCTTCCGCAGGATTTGCCACACCTCTCTATTGTGGGTGTTGCCAAGGCAATACTTTCTGATTTTGTCTAGTTCGTCTCTCCATCTTGTATTCTGCCAGCCTCTGTTGCACATGTGATCTCTGGGGATCCATGTTGTGAGTCATGATGTCCATCGGTTGTCTGCCATTCTTGCAACACGACCAACTCATTGCCATTTGAGTTTCCTTATAGATTATATGATATCTCGGACTCCTTGTCTATTTTGTCTCTCTATCTTGTATTCTGCCGGCCTCTGTTACGCATGTGATCTCTTGGGATCCACGTTTTGAGTCAAGATGTCCATTGATTGTCTGCCATTCTCGCACCACGACCAACCCATTGCCATTTGATTTTGTCTGACTCCTGTCTTTTCCCTGATATACTGTGCTGTCTTGTGATCTCTCCATGTGAGGTTGAGCATGATTCTTTCATGCGCACGCTGCATGCTTCTTAGTTTATCTAAATTTGTTAGATGAAGCATTTGTACTGATTTTGGACTTATTTTTCTTTCATCATATCTTTTGATGTTTTTTTGCAACTAGTTGTAGTAGTAGTAATATCTGTACCTTGGATAGATGAATCACCATAGCCAACACATGTACCAAGACTAATTATCTAAAAGATTATCAAAAGAAATACCAGCGCAAGATTAGGGCATTGATGGTACAAGATGACCATAGAGACCCCAAAAGCACCTTTTTGAAAAAAAAAAAAAACAGAAAACAAAATAAACTTTCTAGACGGTGCCTAGTGGTGTACTCATGCAAAAATATGACCAGGAGAACCTGGAGACAGACAGACAAGCAAAGAAAGAAAAGTCAGAAGCCCCCTTGGCTAGTTGGTCAGGTGGACCATTTCTGGGGCTATAGTGATTCAATATTAGATGTAATAGTCAAGACGTCTGGATTTCTTTGATGAAACATTGTCAATTATTCATTTTCGATTAGTATTTCCTTCATCTTAATTTCTGTTGCTCTACATAAAAATTCTCTGATAGTTATTCTACAGAATAGTTCAATTTATCATAACAAAATTTAGCATCAGTTCATTACCTAATGAAAACATTTGCAATCTAAAAATTGATTTTCAATCATGGTCTTCTATAGAAAATGGAATGGTCTCTCAATTTCTAGTTATCCTTATTCTCAATCCACATAAAGTTGTTCATTTCATTCATTTTTGGTGCTTCACACACTAAGACCTTTAGCATTTGACCATGTATTAATAAGCCCCTTTATTATACATATTTGCTTGGAAACCAATCTTGGGTACCTTTGAAATTGATGTTAAGTCACCTCTTATTTGTACTATTTGCATCGTCCAATTATCTGCTTTTTCTTCTTTAGATATTTTTTTTATGAAGAACAGTAAAAATAAACAGTAATTAGATATTAAGAAACCCGAAGTTATCTCTCTCTGACAGGCCTTTTTCTGGTCAATTTATACTTGATAAATCACTTGAACACACCGGTGCGCCTCAGATAGAACTGGTAATAATAGCTTTATTCATTTATCTATTTATAGTTCAAGCATTCTAAGGGTATTACAAAGATCTTGCTATGATGTTTTGTTTTTGCTGTGTTGCATTAACACAAACACACCCCAGCAGAAATCAAATGATTATAATATGAATTCTGCTTTCCCTGGAAAGGTTCTTGGAGAGTCATTGCAATTGGTCATTATTCATTTTTATTTCAAATTTTTGTTTCACCTTAATTATATCAGTAAGCTCAAACCAGTTTTAATTGAAAGCAGAACGTACCATGATGTAAGCATTTTTGTTGAGGAACCTCAGAAACTTTTCGAGACACCAGAAACAACATTTCAAGCATCTGTAAGGAGAAAAAAAATAACATGTACAGAAATTCATTGAAAATCAAATATATTTGGCTACCATTTTGAAATTTAAGATTACCCACTATCTCAGAAATGAAATTGTTCAAAAGAAATGTTGAGATACTGACAAAGACAGCTTAACCCTTTTTAAACACACATATCAAGATGCTTAATGCCTGAACAGTAATGCTTAAGTGGATTTCTTAAAGAGATCTACGTTGCATATATATCCTAGCTTTCATAGAAATATTGGGAATGTATATGTCCCAGAAATCTCGAAAAGATGATTCCAGTTCAAAAAGGCAATTTCTGTAGAACAGATATATTAGCCATTTTGTGGCAAATGATGGCATAGAACTTTTTAATTCTGACAGTTTCACACACAGACACTTGAAATTTCTAGCTCCTCCCCCAAAAAGTCTTTGGCCAGTGATAGGTTCAAGTAGATAAGCAACAATGAGTCGGGTTGGTCACTCAATAGAAACAGTCATGCAGCAAACATCTTTTGGCAGCATGCAGTGTTGGGAGTGATCAATGAAAAAAAGTTTGGAAAAAGACGTGATCAATGGATAAGTTACATCTCTCATCTTTTGTTGGTTTTGTTGGACAGTGATCACTAAAAAAGTCTGAATTTTCAAAAAAACAAGCACAAATACTGCCGGACACAAACTGAGGGACCAATATAAACGTACATTGCTAATTGAGCCCCCTCCACAAATAACCCATTTAAGGGGAGGGGAATCCCCCCCATTAAAAAAAATGTTTTTTTCCTTACAGTGAGTCAATGTTTCAATTTCCAGCCCTCTATCACCATTTGTGTGGCATGTACATATGATATATACATAGCCAGCCAGACTTATTTAAAAACTGGAGATACTTAAGTTGACAGTATTGGTTGACTATTCCTCACGATGAGTTTCAAAGCTGTAGTCCAGCATCTACTAATCCTTCAGCCTCAAGAGACAAGGGAGCTATTGTTACCCCTTGAAGACCTCAATTCTATGATTCAACTGTCAATTGAGAAACAACCTTTAATCCTGACAATTGTTCACTTCCAGATCTTTCTGACAATACTATATTCACCTAATTAACATACCTATATCTGTTCCATTCTTTCACAACCTAAAGGGGTTGTGGAAAAAAAAAAAACGACGCAATTTCCGTGCAAGAGGTCACTTTGGAAACAGTCAACACAGCTGTCAAAATCATAGAAGAATGGTGAAGACACCATTGCCTCACCCCTGAGAGCCTAGCAGGGGAACGACCCTTATGCAGGGGACCACATGCCTGGATGACGAGCGAAGCGTCTAGAGTCGCGGATACACCGGAAATCTCTGGTTTTAAAAAGGCCACCATTTGCCTTTTCAGGCCTTTTGCTGGTAGTTCACACTAATGCAGGTATTGTACATTAGTTTTTGTGTCTGCATAGGTAAGTCTTTGCCATACATTCATATCAATAAATTGTATTATTCATATGAAAATATTATTTAGTGGATAAGTAATACCTGACATAATGATGAAAATAGAGATTCCGGTGAATAGGTATTTATTCACAAAATGTCTGTGAATAAATACCTATTCATCCGATCTCTGTTTTCCTTGTTGTTCTAGAAAAAAAATTACACCATTAATGTATAGTATTTAACCATTCAATTCATATGTAATATTTGTTTGATTCTAGTTTCAAACAGTCTAAATGCTTTGAAGATATGAAGTATGTATAGTCCGTGGATTGGAAGTGTATTTCTGAATTATTAAATAACCTCTGTTGGTTCAGCAAAGTTGATAATCAGGCACCATTCTGGAACCAAGGGTGCCTGAGAATCAGGGATCTACCTGTACCAACATTGTTGTCAAATCAGCATTCTCTTTCAGATGTACTTTGATGAAATGAAATGAAAACTAAATTCTAAAATTATGAAGGGCTGCCTATATACAAAATGTGCAGGCAATTTTCATAGAAAAACTTATACTTACTTCATAATAAATGATGCAACCGGGTTATCGATATCTTTCAACTTTTTGTCAACATATTCCAAAAACAGACGAATCAGCTGGACAACCGCAATAATGAAAGAGCCAAAAGCTATTGAGCCAAGATGGTACCTAATAAATATAAAGTTTCATTCATACAATTTTGATTCCAGTGAAGGTATAGCAGAATTATTCAGGAAAATTAAAACTGATACCCAAAACAATAATGAGGATATTTTTAGTGATAATCGACTCTACATTTTACAAGTGAAGCTAAGAACCTGTATGTATACATCTTCATACTGAAGATATTCTAAGATGGTGATTTTTTTCAAAAGCAGACTAATACTTAGTTTTATTTTTCCTGAGAATGAAACCTAGTGATAAAGAAGCTCAATATCGTGACAACAGTCAAAATCATGAAAAAAATCTATTCTCGTTGCGTGCTTGTAATAGTACGATAGTGAAAGAGAGACTCTTCAACAACCAGTTTTAATAACCAAGATCTATCTAAAAGCCTTAGAACTTTAAAGTAACTTTCAGAAAACCATCCAAATGTTGAATGAAGCATGTTAAACCTGTTCTCCGCCAGGGAAAGGATAACACCCCTTAGCCATCTATCGGTTCAGTACCATGGACGAGTTAATTTTTCTTACAAAAGTCAGTTATAATTTCACAAGATGGCAGCACCTCCTTATGCAAATAAATGAAAATTGCATGTTTACTCTGGTGATATAACAAGTCATGAATGTTTGTACATCTTTTTGAGCAAATGTAGATTATTTTTTCATATCAACTTGGGCAGGGCCTGTTTCGAAGATGCATATTTTGAAAAGGGCTAGACTTCATGCTCAACGGAGCAGCCTTCCGTAAGTCATGTAAAATAAATTTCCATATGTTGTACAAAAGTACAGCTTTGAAGTATTTCACTTACTTCTCTTCACTACTGCCAATTTAGATAAATTCAAATATGTCAAGGGAGATAATTCAAAGAAATTACGAAGAAAGATCAATAATCTGTAATTTTTATTTATTTTTATTAGATTTCTCGAGAACTGCTGATCCCCAAAACTTCAAACTCAACACTGCACTGCTTTAAGCATTGAATAATATATCTGGCCAATGTCAACATCGTATATTGGCCAGGCGCTGAGTAATGTGGTTCAGAGGCAAAGAGATTTCTTTAATTGTCATTAGAGATGTCAAGTATTTCACCTGTTGCAGCAATGAATGACATAATCTTATTGATATACAAGAAGTTTTAGGACGACTGAACTTCTTTTTGTTGTTTGTGTTAGTAACATGATGCTTCAGCTGATCCATTCTACGGCCTTCGGGTGCAATATCCAGATGTGATAGTGGTAGACCAAATTTTTCCAATGGTAGCCCTGCTATAACATTGGATCCGGGAAATATGTTTTCTTTCCTTTTTGGGCCCGGATTTCCATACCATGTCCCAGTGGAATAGTGAAAGCTACTCCACACTCCTGATATACACTCAATCAAAATGCTAATATGTGCTGTTTATTTGATATTTTCAGTTTCTAACAGTATTCCCGGTCTATAGTTCTGACTTCTCCCCAGAGAAGACTATTCACTTTTCTTTTCTTTAGACATGGTCAACCATTCTAGATCATTCTATCGTGCCTTTGGTTATGGCTTTTTTATACTCAAGTCAAATTTAGAGAGGTCTGCCTATTTCGAGTATAGTATTGCCTGCATTTACAGGGAATAATAACATATGAAGAAGGAGTTTGATTGTCCGAAAATCTCTTTGAATGTAAACCCTTCTCAAAACTATAGGCAGTTACCATAACTCATTGATTTGTCAGTCCAGTGCCTTGGGCGAGAAAACCTGGCACACACAGCAAAAGGTTAATCTTGTTTATAACATTATTTTCTACAAATTCTTATTTGAAAGATCATCTGTAAATGCATCAAATTCTTAATTCCACATTTAACTAATCATCTTATCCATTATGTCACTCGTGAATGGCTTCCTGTCATTCCTATTCACCATGGATATGACCTCAGCTTACAAAATAAAAGAGAGGCTTAAAGCTCAAGGAGAGATTTGGCACTACTGATTAAAAAAGGGTATGAGGTGTCGTCAAAACTGTGGTGAGAGTACCCTAAAGTAATTCAACACTATGACTAGCTAGGAAAAAAATCATTGTAATGACTCTACTATGAATAAGTCTTTATATATATATATATATATCCTTGAGTATGATAGAGAGGAGGGTTCACCAGTAATAGTGGGGTCCAGGGTACAATATGTGTTAAAGACCAAGAGTTAATCCCCTGGTGACATTTTTCTTTTCATAATTTGGGAGTCTGGGCATAGACAAAAAAATTCCTGACAGAACACACAATGATTTTCAAGTTTGTAGACAAAGCGGTATGGCCAGGAGTATTGGAACGCTAAAAAAACAAACCCATGTAAACAAACACAAAAAAAGATAAAAAAAACCCTTCACCTTTTCGATGGCTACAGTTGCTCAATTTCTTTTAATACAACAATGCAAGGGGGATAACTTTTAGTCTTATAAGTGTATTGTGCCCAGGAACCCACAATTACCTGAGTACTGAAGGAAGTTTGTCTTTGACTTACCTGAAGCATCTGTAGAATGCTCTTAATAAAGGAAAAGTTGGAATGTCTTTGGGTTTATTGAAAGACCAATAATACGAGGCAAAGGTTCCTGCAAGGGTCAGTTGTCCCATGGCTGTGACAAAGTTGACCAACCAGAAAAACACAAACACGGCAAAAATTTGCAGGTAAAGGGTGTAGCTAAATATTGGAGAGAAAGAAAAAAAAAAAAAGGTAAGAAATTCATTAAACTGAAAACCATGGGTCATTCAATCAGGAGACCAACATATTTTTACTCTGTCGATGTGTGTGTGTGTTTGGGGGGGGAGTGATCAATTAAAAAAATTTGAAAAAAAAAAAAGTGATCAATGAATGATTGAATTCTCTCTCTCATTGGAACACTCAAACATTCAAAATTTAAAAAAATAAAACCCTCAAAAATCACGAATGCAGATGAGCAAAACTTAAGACCCCCATAACCCTGTTTACTGAAAAACCCAAGTTATTTAGGGGATGAATTAAAAAAAAAAAAAGCATTTTTTCTAGACACAAGGAGTAACTGTTTACATTTTCAGCCCTATAGCTCCATTGATGAAGCATGGATACATGGCACACACATAGCTTGCCAGCCAGAATCACTTAGAAATTGAAGAAACTTATATTGAAGATTTTGGTTGACTGTTTTTGACGGTGAATCTTTTAAAAATTCTCAGTTTGAGCATTGTCGACCATTTTCAACAAGTTCATAATGTGCTGCTTCAATGATAGTTCTCAGCGCACAGCAACAGGCTTGGCTGATGGCCACTACTGGTACTATGTGTATAGTAACTGGCCCCTCAATGCCCGGGAAAGACTACTTCACAGGGCTAAAGGGCTCCAACTAACCCCCAGCTATTTATCCATTGTAAAGAAGAGATTTGAATTCACGCCTTTCATAGGGGCATTGGTGCAAAGTGAATGTAAGCAGTATAAGACGAAAACAATTTGGTTTACCGATACCATTTTCAGCGCGGATAACCATCATCCTATCCAGCCCCCCTCTAATCAGCCCTTGTACGGAATCCAATTCACAAGAAGAACAGACAAATTACTTACCTTTTCATGTTTTGGACAACATAACAAGATTTTACTGAACCAGTTTCATTCTACAAAAGAACAAACAATTTTATTTCTTTCAATTCATTTTACATAGAATGTGTTTGGGACAGACTTATTTCAATAAAAATAACCATATATCATCATCCTTGATTATAATAAAAGGCTTTCTCGGTACATTGTTCAATAAGTCAAACATCAACATCTTTTTAAAATTGTCTTTTATTTTTTACTTGATAAATTAATCTAATTATAAATTGAATTTTTTTTATTTTGTAAATCAGTGTATAATAAAAGAAGAAAAAATCACAGCATCACAATAGTGACTGGGGCGCTTTGATAGAACTTGGAATGGAAAATTAAATCGGTTCAAGTGAGAAATAAATGCTCCAAAAGAAATTTATGAAAACATTGTACTTACTGCGCAAGCAATTTTCTCAACCAAAGAAGTAACTTCATCACTCGATGTTTCATTCAGTTTCAATTCAGCAGAGCGACTAATAGCAAACAAATAACTGGTAGAATCAAGTCAAGGAATATGAACAAATTACCATGGAATTTCTTTCAAAGCAGATAAACCTGAAGACCTGGCTCATTGAACTTTCCTTTAGCATTTTGATTCCAAATATCAACTCTCATATCCACTTTTAACAGGCTGTCCACAACCATTTTGATTTAGTGACTAAAATTAAGTGAGTGTCTAAAGTAAAATTTGACAATACATTGGTAATCTTCTTAGCGACAGATGAAAGGGGTGATGAATTTTGTTCATTGACTATTGAAATGTTTTTGTCTAATTCATCTCCTTTTTACAGTTGGTGTAATCCGATTCAGTAGGGGTCTTCCTATTCTTGTATTTAGCTATTTTGAGAGCAAAATCTAACATTTTGTAAATTGGGATCCATGCTCTCACTGAATCATAAGCGATTCTGCATTATATCAGGTTTTGTTATAACGGGTCTACTGTGTGTTTGCTGGCGTGGGGGTTTATGCCTTCATTTTCAGCAGGAGCAATAGTTGGATGTAACTTTCGTAATTAACTACAGTGGGAAACAAACCCCTAAAATCAGCATTCTGCTTATAACACTTAGTTCAACTCAAGACAGTCAACTTTGATGATGAATCTCCCTTTCAAATGGAGCAGAAGAAAAAAAATTAAACCTGTGCGGGAGGAAATTTAAGACCACCAACAGCATGATCTTAGCCAACACTTGTCTGATAGCATGGGAAAATCAAAGACGACCACGTGTTGAGCACAGTTACAAGAGAGTGCTGTATTACTTGTCTCTCAATGCCTGCCTATTGCAGCTCTCCACTGGGGTTTGTATCGGCTTGCCTCCTCAAGTCTTTCACCTACCTAGACTAACAAATATGGCACTGGAATTGTACAAACTGAACCTCTTTGATTTGGCATCCTATAATCCAGCGATTCCCACAGTCGGGCATGTTTTGAATCTGACACCATAAGTTGGTGGATTTGCCAACAATGGGGTACTATAAACAGAGCTAAGGTACCTAACTTTGTTGTCACAGGTGGCCGAGTGTTTTGGTGACACAGACCTGTTAATTTCAAATACTCAGTTGTATTTTAGCTCTTCTGGATGTCAACCAAGAGGTGCAGAGGAAGGTGCTTCTGCTGCAAAACATTTGTCAAACATTATCTATGCTTCAAAAGACGGAGTTACTGAAAAGAATTAGACGGAGGAACTTCTGTGAAGAGTTAGTGCGAGTATTACGGGTTGTATTGTCAACCGAGTATGATTCAAAGAAACAAACAAAGGAAAATTTTGAAGTTGCTTGGAGGAAAAAATGAATAATAAACGTCAGATCCTGAAGTCTGGCAGTGGCCATTTCCATATTAAAGAGATTCAACCTATACCTCAAAGACATACCCATGAGTGTCGACTAGGGCTCGCAAAAGGAACACTAGCCCTTTCCTAGATCAGGCCTTCCAACCGAGAGTGAGTCTGTTTGAAAGTTGGAATCTCAGAGAAGCCAGGTACGAAGGGGTCACTATGAACAGTGGCAGCTCAGAACGAGTTATGGTTTAGACACTATCTAGTCTTACCTGAAAACCAACAGTCTCCTACTTGACAACCAACATTCAGATATATCTTTTTGTCTACTTCAGACTATACCAACCATTTCGCCTGTCCCTGGAAATGTGGCAGCAAACACCCCTGGTACTACCTTAAGTTACCAATATTTCCTTTCATTAACTGGCAGATATTCCAAGAAGATTGTTTTAGAATTAAGAAAAAGACTATTCCCCCCCCGCCAAAAAAAAAAAATCAAGATGGAATCAGAAGGATACACTGCAACTGCCAGCCAGTAGACAAAAATTACAATTTGCAGAATGAAAGGAACAATTGGCCATATCAGAGTTGAAAAGATGTTTCCAATGGCTCTGTAAAACAAAGTGAAAACAAAAAGTTAATACAATGAATACAAATGATGGTGAACATGTGAAACGTTGATGTGAATTAAAAGATCATTCAAACTCCTCAGGAACATGGGTAGATATTTTTACCAAAAGCATTCTGGGCCTTAAGTAATATATATATATATATATATATATATATATATATATATATATATATATATGATGTTTTAACATCATACTCCATGATTTACGACAACCAGACGGTAAAGTATCTCAATGATGTAAAACAGAATAACATAACAAGCAGTGACCGACAACTCAAAAAAAAGAAATGATATCTAAATAAAATAAGAGGAAGAAAATAAAACTGCCCCCTGCCCCCGGGAAAAAAAAAAAAAGCAATGAAAAAATAGGGATCTAAAATAAATCAAATCATTTGCCTGAAGAAGCCCAGACGGGGCAGAAACATACACAGGTTTGAGCAGCGAATCTTTCATTTCATTTCATCTTAAGCTCTCCTGTAACTCAAATTGATGCTGAATGTATCAAGCACTTTCTGAAATAAACTCATCACATCAGATATTGCATCATATTATATCATATCCCTGATTTGCATTATATATATATATATATATATATATATGTGTGTGTGTGTGTGCATAATATACATATTTTCTCAGTTTGTAAGAAGATAAATGAAAAACAAATGAAAACAGATTTTATCCGTTGTAGATGTTTAATCATAGTGCTAAATATTCAACACAATAAATATGTATAAAAATAAGAATTATAAGAAAATATATCCAGTGAATGTTAACAATTCATGCCTCTTGCACTCAACAGCAACCAGCAGTACATATATATATATATATATGTATGTATTCAATTAAATATCAATAATGCTACTTCATTTAGAAATAATTTTGATAAAAAAGGCAGTACAGTTGAAATTTTAAAATTTAACTATGTGTATTAAATTAAAAGAGCTCAATATATTATTATTACAATACAGAGCAAGATTTACTCAAGATCAGAGAGAGTAACCACCACTTTGAATGAATGGTTCAACCATCAAACATGGATTGGGTGTTTTCTCTTATTATTCTTGAGTATATATATATATATATATATATATATATATATATATATATATATATATATAATATGAACTGTAAAGAGTGGGACAGACTCGGGAGTAAAGTGTTCAGAGGTAAGGTTTATTAAATCCTTCACCAAGGGACCCTCTGTCCCTACTGAGTCACCGCTCAAACAACGACCATTTCAACAGAACTCTAAGACTGTCAACAAGAAGACAAATTTATACATAGGCACATACAACGTCAGAACACTGTCAACTGACATGCACCTAACTGATCTAGAAAGTGAAATCAGAAATGTCAAATGGGACATCATAGGCATTAGTGAGGTAAGAAGACCCGGAGAAGAACTAATCGAACTGAGAAGCAGGCATCTCCTTTACAGCTACGGTAAAGAGAAAGCAAAACAAAGTGGAGTTGGCTTTCTCATCAATAAGAACCTGAAAGACAATGTAACTGGCTTCAAAGCCGTCTCTGACCGGGTAGCTAGCGTCACCATACAACTTTCAAAACGATACAAACTCAATATAATCCAAGTCTACGCTCCCACTTCGCAATCAACCCAACAAGAAATAGACAACTTCTATGATGACTTGAACTCTCTACTCCAAGGCACCAGAAAACACTTCGATGTTATCATGGGAGACTTCAACGCACAAGTAGGACAAGGAAATGAAAATTGCGTCGGCAAATTTGGATACAAAATACGCAACGAGAGAGGAGAAGATCTTGTAAACTTTGCGACGGCTAATGGATTCAAAATCATGAACACCTTCTTCAAGAAGGGACCCAGTAGGAAATGGACTTGGAGGAGCCCCAATCACGAAACAAGAAACGAAATAGACTACATCCTAACGGACAAAAACGATATCGTCAAGGACATCCAAGTCCTAAATCAAGTCAATGTAGGCAGCGACCACAGAATGGTACGATGTAAAGTACAAATAAACACCAATAAAGAACGCAGGAAAATGTTCCATACAAAACCGCAGCCTCTAAACATACCAAAAGAGCACGTTCAATCTTTCAAGCTCGAATTGAAGAACAGATTCAGAATTCTTACTGAACAAGACAGCACCAACATCAATGAACTAAGCAGCAAAATGACAGCGTCAATAATTGAAGTAGCCTCTACATTCAAGCCAATGGGCAAACAACCCATTAGCAAAATCTCGGATGAGACTAAAAATCTCATGGAAAAACGCAGAAACCTCAAGCCACCGACAACAACGAGGGAGAAAATTGAAGAGGCTGAACTAAACAAATTAATCAAGAAGAAACGAAGAGAAGACAGAAGGAGATACACAACGGCAGTCATTGAATCAACTCTTGAAAAAGGTCGGGGCTTCAAAGCTATAAACAAACTCCTCATCTCGGGACGAAGGTAAATAACTAGCATACTCGAGGAAAATGGAAACCTAACAACAGACAGAGACAGGATTGTCGAACGCGCCAAAGAATTCTACCAAAAACTTTATTCGTCCAAACAAGGACTGCAAAACGATGAGCAAGATACGCAAGACACGGGCGAACAACTAGAGGACTTCCCAAAAGTAACCCCGTGGGAGGTGAAGGAAGCCATTAAACAGACAAAGAAAGGAACTGCCCCTGGACCAGACAACATCACCATCGACCTACTCCGAAAAGCAGGTAAAACCATCAATAGGAAACTGGCCGTCCTCTTCAACCTGTGTCTAAAACACAGTAAAGTCCCAGACGATTGGAATACTGCTATCATAATGCTTTTATATAAAAAAGGAAACCCGAAAGACCTCAACAACTATAGGCCTATAAGCCTACTCAACTGTGTATATAAACTTTTCACAAAGATCATCACCAACCGAATCACAAAAACACTCGATGAAAACCAGCCACGTGAACAGGCTGGCTTTAGAAGAAGCTACTCGACCATGGACCACCTGCACTCGATAAATCAACTGAAAGAAAAAGCAGCAGAGTATAGACTACCACTTGCCGTAGCATTTATCGACTTCAAAAAGGCGTTCGACTCAGTAGAAATCCCTAAGGTCATGGAGGCCATCAGTCGCCAAGGTGTAGATCCAGTATATGTTGAAGTGTTGAAACATATATACAATCACGGCAGCTCATTTATCAGGCTACATAAAGACTCGGACCCCTTCCAGCTCCAGAAAGGAGTAAGACAAGGTGATACCAGCTCACCTAAACTCTTCACAGCCTGCCTCGAGATGATCTTCAGAAGGCTAGACTGGGAGAGTAAAGGAATTAGAATAGACGGCGAGTATCTGAGCAACCTCAGATTCGCAGACGACATAGCCCTTTTCGCAGAGAACCTACATGACCTCCAACTAATGATAGATGAACTAAATGAGGAGAGCAAGAAAGTCGGCCTACACATGAACTTCAGCAAGACGAAGATCATGTGCAACAACCACATTGGAGATAAGAACACTAAGATCGAAATCGAGGACACAGAACTCGAGAAAGTAGACCACTACATCTACCTAGGGCAACGAATCTCCATGAGACCCTCAAAAGAAGAAGAAATCAAGCGAAGAATCACACTAGGATGGCAAGCCTTTGGCAGAGCTAGCTCAACCTTCAAAAATAATAAGATCCCATTAATCCTAAAGAGAAGGGTGTATAACCAATGCATCCTCCCAATAGTCACTTATGGAGCTGAAACATGGAACTTAACCAAGAAACAGACCCGTAAGCTGAGAACCATGCAACGTGCACATGAAAGAATAATGCTGGGCCTCACATGGAGAGACCACAAAACAGCACAACACATCCGGGAAAAGACAAGAGTTAGAGACATCATAGAATCCATAAAAAATCTCAAATGGCGGTGGGCTGGCCATGTTGCAAGAATGGCTGACAATCGATGGACATCACGACTCACAACATGGATTCCCCGAGACCACATGCGCAACCGAGGCCGGCAAAATGTTAGATGGAGAGACGAGCTAGATAAGTTCAGGAAGTACTGGCTCCGTGACGCCCATGATAGAGAAGTGTGGCAAATCCTGGGGAAGGTCTATGTCCAACGACGGACGCTAAAAGACTGATGATGATGATGATGAGATGTTAATGGTCTAGACATGTTTCGGGATTTTTCCCCATCTTCAGTGGTGTGTGCAGTGTGAATATATGTTTTTAGGGTTTAAAGTTCCCATGTGGAACCAGAGTCCACTATCAGGAGCAATGCCTTGTGGATAAAATATTTTATAAAGGCCGCTGGAGGCATCCTGCTGTGTGAGAGAGAAAGTGATGAAGTCTTTTTTAGGGTTTTGAGCTTGTTGATCCATATATCTTCGTGTTTCTCTAGAACTTTAGTTATGTTAAAAGGAGTATTTTTTTCTATTTTTTCTATAATGGTAAAACTAGCGTCCGTGGCAAAATTGTGGCTGGGTGTGCAAAAGTGTAGTTCTACTGGAAGTGGGCTGCGATTGTTTTGTGACTTGATCCTGTGCCTGTAATTGTTGAGTCTAATATTAAATAGCCACTCGGACTTGCCTATGTATTGTAACTTATATCTATTGCACTCTAGAAGGTATATAATGTTCTTACTACAGCAGTTGGTGCTGTGATATATGTGGTAACTCTCTTTTGTGGTAGTGCTTGTGAATGTGTTGGTGTACTTGAGATGGTTGCAACATAGACTATTTATGTCACAAGGTTTGCAGAATTTAGTTGTTCTAGGGATATTTTTGTGTACGACTTCATTATTAATGATATTATTACTGCTAATCATGTCCCTGATGTTTTGGGGTCTGTGGTAAACGATGACACATGGGTCTGTGAATGTTTCTCTTAGATCTGTTTTAATGGTGAGGATGTTCCATCTCCTATTGTTGCTTTTTTCATTTGGCTTTTAGTATCATCTAGTGGATATCCTAGTTGGGTGAAATATCGTACTAGGTTATGGTTGTGTCTCTTGAGTTCACTATCTGTAGAGCAAATTCTTCTAATTCTAAGGGCTTGTGAAAATGGTAGGTTTCTTTTTAGGTGTTGGGGATGGGCTGATTTAGAGAGGAGGTAATATATATATACATATATATACACTAGTGACTGTAATGAACTAATTTTGTACGAGGTATAAGTTTTTTCATGCTTGCAATAAATACATTTATACTAAAATATATATTTGCATAATTTTTCCATGGGAAAATATTCTCATCATTTTTCAAGTACTATACTAGTGTTTTATAGATATTCACCCAAAAAAAAAAAAAAAAAAAAAAATGGCAGGTAAGAGAATGAACTGACCTGCTGCCTTCTTTAATCAAAGCAATCGCAATACGAATTCGGGAGAATAAAGCAATCAGGATGAGAAGAAATACCAGAAACAAAATACTGCAGATGATACCTGTAAGGGTTAAGAAAGAAGAAGAAAAAAAAAAACAATTAAAGTTGTGAAGTATCAAAAACAATTCAACAACATTCAGAAAACAATTCAACAACATCCAAAAAACAATTCAACAACATCCAAAAAACAATTCAACAACATCCAAAAAACAATTCAACAACATTCAGAAAACAATTCAACAACATCCAAAAAACAATTCAACAACATCCAAAAAACAATTCAACAACATTCAAAAAACAATTCAACAACATTCAGAAAACAATTCAACAACATTCAGAAAACAATTCAACAACATCCAAAAAACAATTCAACAACATTCAAAAAACAATTCAACAACATCCAAAAAACAATTCAACAACATCCAAAAAACAATTCAACAACATCCAAAAAACAATTCAACAACATCCAACAAACAATTCAATAATTCCGTACACGGATCAATAAAACCATGGAGATGAAACAATTTATTGAGATACAAAAATCCAACTTATTTTCTAAAATTCAATCACTCCTTAACCCGATAGCTTATAGCTTGCTGGATCTAACTATGGTAGTAAATAATTTCTTACAGAAATTCTAATTACTCACCATTGCAGTCAATAACTGAACATCCGTAGCATCTAAATTTGAAGTTATGTAAAACTAGCATTCCAAAGAAAATTATGGATTATCAATCACCCCACCATGTATGTTCATTTTTATTGCGTATATTTAGCATAAACTTACATTGTAAATTTTACCTTCCACTGAAAATTGGAGGGGGGGATTTTGCACTCAATACACTATGAAAATAAATATTAGCCATATACAAGGTGCCGCCAAAATGTTTGGGGAATTTGAAAAGATTGATCTATCCGTCTATCTGTCAGGTCATGCCGGATTCCCCCCCCCGTCTCACCAGACATTTCACACATCTTTTGAAATTACTCCTCGAAATAAGGGACCTCATTTTCTACAATTTAAAAAAAATTTTTTTTAGGGTTTTTCTTCAATTGTTTATTCTATTTACATTGTCTAAATTGATTGATATATTAACCATGTGATGATGGGAGATGATTTCAAATAAGTTTCTACACAATATAACGCAATTTATAATTCATTGTCGTACCAAATATGTCCATTTCTTAAATACAATCTGTCGCATTGAAAGAGATGAAAAAGACTGAGAATAAACAAAATGAGAATTGGGGTTGAAAGCAGTTATTTGGCCTTGGCCTTATGGGCGGCAGTTTAGCTCAATGGTAAGAGCATTGCTACATTGAAGCAGTTACCCTATCTGTGACAGGTTTGATTTCTGCAGCAGCCCCATTTTCTTCAATTGTTTATTCTATTTACATTGTTTAAATTGAGTGATATATTGACCGTGTGAAGATGGGAGATCATTTCAAATAAGTTTCTGTATAATATAACACAATTTATAATTCATTCTGTCAGACCAAATATGTCTATTTCTTGGATACATAATTAAAACGACAAATCAATCAACAATCAAAGTCATATTAAAATATCTATAATAAAACAAAATTCTGTAACAAAAAAGTATTATATATTCAGGTCTGGTAAGTCACCCAATAGAATGACATGCGACCAATATCTTTTAGTAGCATGCTGTGCTGAATGTAATCAATTAAAAAAATTTGAAAAAGGGGTGATCAATGAATAATTTACTCCTCTCACCTTTTGCTGGGCAGTGATCACTTAAAGAGTCTGAATTTTTTAGAAACAAGTGTGAATGCTGCTGGACATAAACTAAGGGACAAACTTAACATAAACTTACATTGCAAATTGATCCCCCCCAATAAAACCATATTTAGGGGAGGAACTTTCAAAAAATGAAGAGCATTTTTAGTGGACAGTAAATATTTAGATTGTCAGTCCACTGGTCTGACCTGTACGTGTGATACTAACAGAGCCAGCCAGCCAGACAGACTTGAAAACTGAAGAAATCAATGCTGACAGTTTTGGTCGATGGTTGTTGATATATGAGGGACCCATTATGCCCCAGAAGTTTCCTTAACTTTTCGGTAATACTTTCTATGTTTCCTCATCAAAGACTCTCATATAGCATTCAATTCCATGTCAAGTCTACTGAGGAAGTATTTGAAGACTAGTATGTGAGCTGATTATTTCAGTCTTCTTATCACTCAAAGTCATTCTATATCTTCCTTTCATGAGGGTTGATAACCCCTTTTTTATTATGCAAAGTTTGTGGACTTGTACGGTGGAACTTAACCAAGTTAAGTGCTAACCAAAAAAAACAAGCATTCCAAGGGAAATTATGAATCACCGCTATTCATTTGTGCTGCTTTTACCTCATAAATTAAGCAGGGGTGGTGGTAAAATCTAGTCACCTTGATGAAAATACTACCAGTATGGTTTGAATCATAAATTTATGTTTACACCCCCCCCAAAAAAATGGACACAAAATCAGGGATCAATTTGGTATGAAATTTCATTGTAAATTGAACCCCCAATGATAACCTATAGGTGGGGGAGGAATTTTTTAGGAAAACAAAAATAACAATCTCCTTACTCATTGATAGGGGTGTGTGTGAGCAAAATTTCAAGGTACTTCTATGAACATTTAGACCTGGATGAAGTTTGGATAGATAGATAGACATGTCAGAACATATGAATAACCTAAACCCAGCAGCAGTGATTTAACTGTTCTGTTGTGGGTAGCGGTGAATAATGAAGTATGAAATGTAAAACAATACTTACACAAAGTTAAAAAGAGTTTAGATTCAGAGAATGTGAATACGAGTGGGTTAAATCCAACGTTTATTTCTTTAGTGCTGTCTTTAACTTGAATATACTTCCAAACACTTATGCCACAACCTATTCGAAACAAGAAAAGAATTCAAAAAAATATAGTTAGGGACAGATATTTGACAACTTTTCAGTTGTATAAACAAAAACCAAGAATTTTTAAATAAATATAAAGACATACTAATGAATGAAATCTTATTATCTTACATTGAAATTTTTTTTCCTAATTCGTAGGTTTGAGATTTAGAAATCAACGATGGCCGTATAAAGAAAATGCTGGCATTATTCATGTATATAGATTCGCACCTCTGCCAAGGATCAAAGTGTAGTATCGGTTGAACCATTCAAAATTGTTATAATTATGAACATCAATATAAATTTAGTGTGTGTAAAAGTTGCCATAACTCTTTTTTGAAGACTTAATACAGTCGTATAGTGTTTTTTTGTAGGAAATTTTTGCATGTGTCTGTAAAAACACACAATATGCACATATACATATATATATATATATATATATATATATATATATATATATATATAAAATTGATAGATATGCATGCGTGTGTGTGTGTAGTAAAAAAAAGACAATTTGGAAACCAAGATTAAATATGAATGTTCATTTATTTGTAGTAATAATTTCACCTTTGTAAAACCAGTCTAATGAGGACATCCGGCAAAATTATCACCAGAAATATTAATAAATGATATGTATTTGTATTTATAGTTGATTTCCATTTTGTCTTTTCTCACCATAATGTTGGATACAACATAAACCTTCCCCAGGATTTGCCACATTTCTCTATAATGGGCGTCATGGAGCCAGCACTTTTTGGGATTTGTCTAGCTCGTCTCTCCATCTACTATTCTGCCGGCCTTGGTTCCGCATGTGATCTCGGGGCATCCATGACTCCTGTATATATATTATTCATAATGAAAAAATTATTGGCTGGGATGTTTTTGATGCTTTTTTCCAATTGTTTAAATATATTCCCCGTTATCTGAAAATTAGCTGAAATTAAATTTGCTGTCCGTCCCAAAAAGTGTAATCCTATAGATAAGTGGCGTTAAAAAAAAAAAAAAAATGCTATTCTAAATTAAATTCTGTTTTTCTTTTATTAATTCTAATTTCTTTTTTGGCACTTTTCAATCAGGACCACCTTCCTTATATGTCCAGAAATATAAGTTTATTCATTACTTCACGATTGTAAACTTTCACAGAACAAAAAAGTGGAATAGTTTTATTTGAGCTGAAATGTTCAAACAGTTTTTCATACTTGGCGACACACGATTAACTTTTTTCTGATAGATGGAAATCACATATTGATTAATTTCTTTTTTTTAAAAATAGATTGATTTTTTTGACTATGTGCTGTAAAATCTCTCATTCTCTCTATTTAAAAATCAGTGATTGTTTATAAAGTCATATCCTTGATAGAGAGGGGAAGAGTAAGAGCTGACTTCTTTCAAGATGAGAACAGTAAGAGAGATTTAAACAAGACTGCCTCTTCAAGAGTCTTAGTTATTTTCAATAACCAGCCAACAGCTAACAATGTAGCAGCCACTAAAAATGCAACAATTTAGGATGAGTTTGGATTGGAAATAAACCCTCCCATCCTTGCTTCAAGCGGATTTTTTCAGTGATTTTCAAAATCTTTTTGCTAGAAACTAGCTTAGCACTTCCAGGAGTACCCACAAAACATTTCATGGGGTTATGTTAAGTGTTTTTTGCAGTAAGCTGTCACATATGGACAGACGGACATTTGTTGAAATATAGTAAGATTCATGACCGTCTTATTCACTCTCAGATAGTTCTGTTGCCGTGGTAAAAAGGTATGCTTGCTTCAAGTACCACCAAAGATTTATCCTTTGAATTTAACAGGTAGGTATTTTTTTTTCAGGTATGAAGCGGCAAATTAGATACAGATTGCAGGGAATAGAATTGGCAAACTGAGTTCGAATTCCCACTAAGACAGTTTGTGCTCACTTTGCAATATTGACCTCAGGAAAGGCATGAATCTATTGCTTCTGCCAGAAAGTGATGGTAAATAGTAGAGTTAACTGAGCTGTCTAGCTATGGTTAGTTAGCAACCATAGGAGATGGCTGCTTCTAAAATCAGCCTGAAGTGGGATTGGGCTCTTTCTCAACCTTGACACTCTCTTGAGGAATTCACCCCTGATACCCCAATGAATTCGTGGGTTATGCATTTGAAAGATTATGAAATAGAAAAAAACCTTTTAGATGCAAATTTTAGTATTAGAAAATTTTTTTTCAAACTGTACATTATGAAAGGTGAAATATAAAATTAAAATGTGTCAATACTCACCAGCTCCAAACAAGACGAGGAAAGCAATTATGCCCAGCCAGACCATTATACCCGCAACCCAGCGCATTAGGACAATCCAGATTAACGATACAAGCATCGTCCCTATGAGGCAACTGCAAAGAAAACAAAGATTATTTCCAACCAGCAGAAAGATGTCACTCTGGCTAAATCTAGGCAGCCCCAGGCCTGGATGAAGAAGGAGGAGGGTTTGGTGCTGAGCTAGGAACACCATCTGTAAAACGCTACTGGAAGAGCCTAGTTGGGAAGGGCTCATGATGTGCACTGGTAAAAGCCAATAGAAAGCCAGTTCGACAAACAACATTTTAACGACAAAGATAAAAACCAGGATAGGGACCGTTGTTGAATAGCGGAAGCAAAGGTCAAGAGATTGATCTTATATCCGGTGCCCACTGATAACAATAAACAGGATGTGCAAATGCAGAAAAGCATCCCTAGGACACCTTGATGCCAGGTGTTGATGAGAAAAAACATCCTGATGGGCATGTTGACAAAAAGACTTGCTACTTCCACTTTCCTGAATGGAAAGCCAGAAATACAACAAGTTTTTACCGGAAGAAGCCACATCTGGGTAGGCGGATAAATCAAAAAGCATAGGTGTATATGGGTAGAGACACCAAAAAGCGTGGATGGATCTGCCAAACGTGTGGGTGTAAATCACGTATGAGAAGGTGATAATTGCTGTCTTGGGCAGACCAGATTCCCAGTGATCGCAGACCACAAAACACCAAAATGGCTTCCATGTGCCCATCTGTTGTCTTGAACACCACTCTCTCTATCCGTTCTCCAGACGCCACTTTGAACTACACCAAATAATAATATATGCCTACATTTTTATAAATCTGTATCCCATCTTCTTTTTTGAATACCTTGAAGGTTCACGCTTATGGAACACCTGTTTGAGAGCTGGAAATCAGCTCAAATGGTTCACTGGAATCCACAAAAATAAATTTTCCTCCTCCTTCATAAACAATTTATCTGAATACCTGGTCACATGGTTGGCAAATTTGTTTTGCAGATCATTACCACTGAATAATGAGGATGATCATCATAAGATACCTAATGTTAATGACCTTGTATCAAACTTAATAAATTACAATAAACAGTTAATTCTATTCAAAGCCAAACCACTGTATATTTTATAAAAAAATTAACAATTCTGAGTGTTTATTTTGAAAGATTATCTCCCTTGTATTTTAAGAAACTAGTCAAAACATCTCAATTGGAAAAAAGAATGCTTCCCTTCAACTGTAGTCATCACGTAGGAATTTCTAAGTTGACGAATGAAAACGATTGTATATTCTAGGGGGACCTTCTGTGAGTGTGAATACCTTGGATAGACATTCCAGATAAGTAGCAAATTTTTTTTTAGCGCCATTCCCCAGAGTAGTGCTCCAGTCAGAAGAAAAATATTTCATCCCTTATGGTCATAGTGCAGATCATTGGAAATGGAATTTCATGATGAGTAAATTAAAAAAAAAATAAAAAGAAGAAAAAAAGTCATTTTTAGCTATTTTGAAAATCTGCCATATTGAAAAAATGGCACCCAAAATATTTCTGCAATTTACCTGGAATGATATTTTTACTCACTGAAAGGTTTATCTGGCATGGCCGATTGTTTGTATTCATCAACTCAAAAATTACAACGGGGCTCTATTACAGTGCCAGGACTAATGGTAACTTAAACTGCACTCTTCAATTGCTAAGGAATCGAATTGACTTTTTAGTGAATAAGTTGACTACATAACTAGAAATTAAAACAGATATATAACAAAGTCTCGTTTTTTTTTAAAATCCTGAATACAAAGTGCAACCCAGAAATATAGAAAATTTGAATTAGAGTTAAGGGAACTCAAGGCCTGAAACACCTTCCTCATTTACATTTTATATATATATATATACATACATATATACATATATATATATATACACACACCATATATATGTATTACAAATCAGGGATGTGATATAATATAATATAATGCAATATCCTATGTATAATGGGTTTATATTATATAGAGCTTGATACATTCAACTTTAAATATTAAGTTGATTTAGAGTAGAGCTTGAAATATATAATGGAATGAGGATTCACTACAAGAACACATTTATGTTTCTGTCCTGTTAAGGCCTTTCCAGGCTTGAGGCCTGAAGAGGGCAGAAACATGAGCTAGTTTGTGTAGCAAATCCACATTCTACAATTTATATATATATATATACCCACACACATAGAGAACATATGGAGAGTGGGTGAAAAGAAACTTTCAATTGAAAATTCATAATTACTTTATTTTCTATAAGTTGAAATTCAATTGAATTCTACCACCCTAAGGACTCAAATCAAATCTGTTACATGAAAAATAGGGCCATATTTATGAGAGTTTACTTATCATTTCTACTAAGGGAGTTAATTCTCACCCACCCAGTATGTATGAAGTTGAGTTTTACATTTGGTCCGATACTTACATGAGAATTATCCACCACGATACAACAACGTCACTGATGATTTTGTCCGCATAAGCCTTCGCTTCTAAGATCTTCGAGATGAACCTAAAGAGAGAAAAAGTACAGAAGAAACGATACTTAATCAAGTTAAGGAAATTGTCAAATAATACCGAAATTGATATCCATTGAGTTGAGGGGTTCACTGACATTTGCTCTCCAACAATTCAGCTCAAGGCCCTACAAAAACAGGTCTGGTTAGTCACTAAATACAAATGGCAGCATGCCGCGTTGCAGGTGATCAATTGGAATATTGGAAATGGGGTGATTAATGAATGAGTTACTTTTCTCACCTTTTATTCGACAAAGGACGTCTGGATTTTAGAAAAAATGAGCTCGAATGCTGCCAGACACAAGCTAAGAATCAATTTAGCATATGCTCACATTGCAAACAGATTCCTTCACTAAGAACTTATTTGAGGTTGGAGAGAAGAATTAAAAAAAAACAAAAGAAACATAGACTTTCCCCGGGATTCACCACACTTCCCTCTCATAGGTGTCGTGGAGCCAGTACTTTCTGAACTTGTCAAGCTCATCTCTCCATCTAATATTCTACCAGCCTTGGTTGCGCATGTGATCTCGGGGGATCCATGTTGCGAGTTGTGATGTCCATCAATTTATTCTTGCAACATGGCCAGCCCACTGCCATTTGAGCTTTTTAATGGATTTCATGATGTCCCTTACTCTTGTCTTTTCCTGGATGTACTGTGCTGTTTTGTGGTCTCTCCATGTGAGGTCCAGCATAATTCTTTCATCTGCACGTTGCATGGTTCTCAATTTGTGGATCTGTCTCTTAGTTAGGTTCTATGTTTCAGCTCCATAAGTGACTATCGGGAGGATGCATTGGTTATACACCATTCTTTTCAGGATTAATAGGATTATCTTAATAGGGAGTAAATGTTAAATCTTAAAAAGAAACCAACAATGTCCTCAAGTTGCCAAATATGAATATATATGTGCTGAATGGTCCCGGGTGAAATGGCTGGATCATGAAGTAAGGGGTACAATAGGTCTGGAGAGACTTCGAAGGATGTCTCCCTTTCTTAATAAGGTTGGGGAACAATATTGATGATGATTACTGATTTGGGGGACATCCGTACACGCCTTTCCCCCGCAAACATTCACTCTTTTCCCAATTTAGTGATCATTCAATAATCTACATAAGCTTTTCTCAACTGGAGTCCTGCGGAACCCTAGAGTTCCACTAGACCTTGTCCGGGTTTGTACGAAGATTTTATACATGCGTGAAAAAAGCATCAGACTTTTGCTCCATTTTTTTCCTCATATAACGAGTAGCAGTTCTTTGTCTTGATGACATTTGATAAAAGGCACAAGAATCTGTATCAACCAAAAGAAACAGTGGCTGCCATCTTTTATGATCGCCAGACATTTCTGTATTTTAAAGGAAAAATTTCCAGAAAGCTATGATCTCAGACTATAAAATAATATAGTTATAATTGAGGTGAAATCTTTTTTCAATTTTTCTCAATTTTTGTTGATTGACATCGTAAGTAGTTTATAATACATAACGTTATTAAGAAATGGATATATGATCCAAGAGAATGATTATAAATTGCTTTATATTGAAACTATATTTGAAATTATCTATTTTTACACCGTGAATATATCACTCAGTCTAGTCTATGTAAATAGAATAAGCTATTAAAGAAAATGGGGCTGCTGCAGGAATCGAACCTTTGACTGATAAGGTAGCCACTTCAATGTAACAATGCTCTTACCATTGAACTAAACAGCACGTAAATTTTTGAACCCACTTACGTGTCATCAACTGTACATATCATATTCTTATGCAAGGCTTCGGTGAGATATCTAAGTTATTTTGAAGGTTCCTCCACTCTAAAAATGTTGAGAAAAGCTAATGTACACTTTAGAACAATTTTAAATCCTTATTAATTTTTCAGTAGTTTTTCTTTCATCTAAATTCCAGTTGCTTTTTATTACAATGACTCGGACCATCATTCTAAAGCCATAAATAAATTGTAAATTGGAAGATTTTCTTCTGATTCACGCTGTTTATCAAGAGTGCAATAAAAAGCAACCACAATTAAGATGAAAGAAAAATCAGCATCCCAAGGGAAATTATGAATCACCACTACCCATATATCATGGGGTTGAGCATAATCAACTGAAGAGTTGGTAAAAGGGGTGATCAATAAATAAATGATTTCTCTTGATTTTTGTTGGGCTGTGATCACTAAAAAAGGTTTGAGTTTTCTAAAAACGAGCAGGCATAAACTACTGATCAATCACCGTACATTGCATATTGAACTCCCAACTAAAAGCCTAGTTCAGAGAGGAATTTTAAAAAAAAATGTCATCAAGACAAAGAACTGCTACTCGTTATATGCCATTTTTCTGTCATTTATACCCCTGTGATTTGTCTCTCTCTGAGTTACAAACCTTTTTCCCTCAACTTAGCTGAATGATACATCTACCCTCTTTTCTAAGTAGAAATAAGCATGCCTCCAATTTCATCCGTGGGAACCTTCCAATCATCACCATCATAAGCCCATTAGCATCCGTCGTTGGACATAAACCTTCCCCACAATTTGCCAGACCTCTCTATCATGGGCATCATGGAGCCAGTACTTTCTGAATTTATCTAGCTCATCTCATCATCTTACTTTCTGTCAGCTACAATTTTGCATATGATCTCTGGGGATTCACATCATGAGTCATGATGACCAGCAGTTGTTTGACATTCTTGCAACATGTCCAGCCAATTGCCATTTGAGATTTTTAGCAGTTTCTATGATGTCTTGGATTCTTGTCTTTTCTCTGATATACTGTGCTGTCTTATGATCTCTCTATGTCAGCTTGAGCAGAATTCTTTCATGTGTACGTTGCATGCATCTCAGTTTAAGGGTCAGCTCAATCTTTTGGTTAGGTTCAGTGTCACAGCTCCATAGGTGACTATCAGGAGGATACATTGGTAGCATACCCTTCTTTTAAGGACAGTGGGATTTTCTTCCTCTTGAAAGTCGAGCTTGCTCAATGGAGAGCTTGCCAACCTAGTGTAATTCTTCACTTGATTTCTTCTTTTGGGTATTTCATGGAGATTTGTTGTCCAAGGTAGATGTAGTGGTCTACTTTCTCCAGCTCTACATTTTTGACTTTGATCGTTGTGTCTTATAAATCCAAATCTTAATGGAGACAACAACAAATAAAACACATAAAAACTACCTACAAAACTATGCTTCAATTGAAAACTAATTCTTGGATTCATTCTACAAATTGACCACTCCTCACATAGCCAATGGCATGCCCTTCACAAAATTTAATTGGAATTCATAGAGAACTTTTGGAGGTAAGTGGAAAAGCAGATAGATAGAAAAACAGATGGACACAAAGGAATGCAGATACCTCTTCTAACTTCGTAAGCAGAGTTAAAAAATCTTGAACAAAAAAAAAAATATTCCATGATAAAAGTCAGTAAAAACTCACTTTGAGGCTGTGTTAACTTCAGTCACATTGACTTTACTCTGTATTGTTGCTGCTGACCCAATAAGGGCTACAAGGTCAGGCAAACAGCGTCCCACAACTGAAAAAAAAAAAAATTAACAGTACAGTAATACTTCGTAATACCCGGGGTTTATTTAAATAAAGCACAAATTGGAATCGTAGACAATTTCCTGACCACGATTGATAAAAAATTCTGTAAACTTGTGGGTGGACAGCAAATTTCACAAGAAATTTGGGTTCACGTGGAATAATGCACAAGTGTGAATAGTTTCTTAAATTTTAACATGCTATTATTATTGTAAGGTACATGGTGCTATCACATTGAAAATATTGTGTCAGCTATCATTTCAAGATATACAATCTTTTTTGAGCCTTAACAAGATGCAATGTATTAGTGCTGTGTATCTCATCTGGTACTTCTTTCTGCAGCTGATGAAATATGACCAGCTGTTGATGTATATAGCTAAATGATAAATTGCTGTATATGTTTTTATTCTCATATGCGTACAACATTAATTAAAGTGCACAGTATACTGTTCATGATGCTGTCTTTTACCATTACTTATTTGGGAAAACAATTAGATTCAAAGACAAACCAGTCCTAATGATAACAATTAGATTCAAAGATGAAGACAAACCAGTCCTAATGCATCATTAGATTTACCACAAAAATATATATTTATACAGAAGTAGAAAAAACATGGACCCTGTAAAATGAAGAAGCAAAGAAAAGAAAAAAAGAAAGTACTTTTTATACAGAGGTTTGTGTCAATCAATTTGATATTTTAAGGATGAGATAATCCATTGATTAGAGCAACTGGTATAACTTGATCACGAACAAGATCTTTGTTTCATCTCTCGTCTTTGTTCTTCACAGAGCTTTTATAAACTAACCACCTCATCAAAATAGCAGAACATTTTTGATTTTCTCCTATCAGCAGATGAAGTATTGTAACATTATTTTCTAATTCTGACGAGTTTTTACCTTCATCCTAACTTTCAGTTGATTTTTATCACGGTTGTAAGGAGTTGAGTTTGAGGTGTAAAATTCATCATCATCATCAGTCTTCCAACGTTCATTGTTGGACATAGACCTTCCCATAGGATTCGCCACACATCTCTATCATGGGCATTGCGGAGCCAGTACTGTTTAACTATGAAGTCCCTGTGGCAGAATGTTCAAAAACAACCAGGGGTATTCTAGACTTCTTCTGGCTAGGAGGTGTGAGTTCGATTTTCACTGTGGGCTTACTCTCTATTTCCGATTACAATGTTTGGTCATTGCCATAGAATTATGGTTGAAGTCAACATTGTGATAAAAAGCAATTAAAAGTTAGAATGAAGGTAAAAACTAGTGAAAATTGATAATGAAGTGCTGTTGTTCATTTAAAAAAAAACAAAAAACAACTTCTTCAAATTCAGATATTTAAAACCAAAAAGGAAATTAGATGGATTCAAAACCAGTCCTTCTAAAATATAAGAAGCAACAAGATGCAAAAGGAATTTGATTTAAAAAAATCTTTTATACAGAGATTTGTGGTGTTTAATTAAATTGGTTGGGCTTGTGATGTCATGAAGGTTTCGATCTTTCCTTGTGGTACTGGATGGGATAATGGATAGTCTATAGCCACACTGAAGAGTTGTAATACAATGAAACAGCTGTCTGTCGATGACACAATAATTAACGCTCCCTTATCCAGGGTTGAGCACTCTGTAAGTGAGGTAACTCATTCATTATGAGCTGATGCAATGTTCTGCGAATGTCGGAATAGAGCACTTTGGTAGATGGGGAATACATACGTGAGTAAATATATTGCTTAAATTCAACCTTACTGACCGTCCAGTTCCGTGGGTCAGAGGTAAGATGCCAGCCTCTGGGTCTGAGTTGTGATATAACAAAACAGCTGTCTGTGGATGACACAATAATCTATATATATATAAATATATATTACTTTGAAACCTTTACCTAGGCCCATTGAGGATGAGTGGATCAGACATTAAGTATTATTCAGAAAAAGATTAAATCTGATCATTATTATTGGGTTGAGAGTGAACACAGACCCAACAAACCTTTTCAAATGGGAGGTAAAACAAGCCATCAAACAAACAAAAAAGGAATTGCCCCTAGACATGAGAACATCACCATCGACTAACTCAAAAGATCTGGTATGATCATCACAAGGAAACCTGCTATTCTTTTCAACCTATGCCTGAAAAGAAAAAAAAAGTTCCAGGAGATTGAAAACACTGCAATCATAACACTGTGATATAAAAAAAGAAACCAGAAAGACCTCAACATCTACAGACCAATGAGTCTACTCAACTGCATCTACAAACTTCTTGCAAAAGTCATCACCAACTGAATCACTAAAACGCTGGATGGAAACCAACCATGGGAACAAGCTAGCTTCAGAAGAAACTACTTGGTCATGGACCATTTCCATTTGATAAATCGATCAAGAGAAAGCAGCAGAATACAATATGTCACTCACTGTAGCATTTATCGACTTCAAGAAGGCCTTCGACTGCGGTGGTAATTCTCAAAATCATTGAGGCTATCACTCTACAAAGTGTAGAACCCATGTACATCGAGTACTGCAGTCACAGTAGCTCCTTTATCAGGCTACGTAAAAACTCAGAGTCCTTTCAGCACCAAAAAGGAGTATGACAATGTGATATTAGCTCACCTAAACTCTTCACAGTCTGCCTTTTTGCAGAGAACGTCCAGCTAATGCTAGATGAACTGAATGAAAGAAAAAATCAATCTTCGCATGAACTTCAATAAAACAGAGAAACAAAGAAATCAAGTGAAGAATCACTCTAGGATGGCAAGTCTTTAGTCAAGCAAGCTCAACCTTCAAGAACAAGAAAATCCCATTAGTCCTAAAAAGACAGGTATACTACCAATGCATCCTCCCTATAGTCACCTATGATCTGAAGATTGGAACCTTACCAAGAGACTGACCCTCAGACTGAGAAGCATGCAATGTGCATATAAAAGAATCATGCTCAACCACATATGGAGAGATCACAAGATAACGCAGTGTATTAGGGAAAAAAATAGGAGTCCAAGACATCATAGAATTCTTTAGGAAACTCAAATGGCAATAGGCAGGTCACGTTGCAAGAATGGCAGACAATAATTGGACATCACAACTCACAACATGGATCCCCAGAGATGACATGCGTAACTGAAGCCAGCAGAAAACAAGATGAAGAAACCAACTAGACAAGTTCAGAAAGTATTGGCTATGTGATGCCCACGATAGAGATCTGGCAAATCCTGGAGAAGGTCTATGTCCAACGATGGACAATAAAAGACAGATGATGATGATTGATTAGGGCAATTGTTACAGAGAATGAATGATATCTTTGTATCATTTTTGTTACTTCTTTTATACAAACACAACTCATTTAAAACTAGTTATTAATAGGAACAAATGAATAGCCTTCGCCTAATACTTTCAAAATGTAAAAACTTCATGTTCACTTTGCTGTCTATATCCAGTAATTATTTCAACTCAATGCAGAATGGGGGTGGGGTTTGGTTTTCTCTATTATTACTTACATGGTTTTGATTTGATTACATACGTGGGACGATCGCCACTCTGAAAAAGAAAATTAAATGGTTATTTTCTTTAAAGATATTTAGCATGAAAAAATTTATCAGTTCAATTTTTTTTTTTTTTTGTACAGAGGACAAAATTAACCAAGGGGAACTTGATGAATTTATCCATGCGTGTATCAATATTTTGTTTTCAATTAAGAAAGTTGCCACAACTATTCATATATGTATATGTAGATTAAAAAGCAATAAGTAGTGAATTACTTAGATCAATACACGGGTGGTTGAAACAGCTGCTTATCTCAACTTGAAAAAACAACGAATAAAATAAACGAATCCAGTAGAATCTCATTGTAATGTCAGTATTTAATGACACATGCGTTCTAACAGCAAGAGATGCCCTCACCTTAATCAGGCCTTCTTACCTGGGTCTAGAAATTGGAACTTGACAGTCAATGAAAGAAAATGGTGCTGCACGAATGTTTTATGCAACCCCAACTTGATGTACCAATATAAAAGGAAAGTATTGTTCTTCAATGATAACAAGGTTGTTACTACCTAATGATACATGCATTCTAATGGTAATTGATTCCCCCACCCAGATCAGGCCTTTTCTCTCAAGGTGATGGGGTTTGAAAGTTGGAACTCTATAGTCAATGAAAGATAATGTACTAATATAAAAGGAAGGTATTGTTCTTCATTGGTAATAGCTAAGATATATTCTGAATATATCCTTTTACTGCCCCTCCCCCCAAATAGCAGCCAATATCAATGATTCTATCATAAGATTATGTAAAAAGTAACGGGAGACTAGAGTAAATAATTTGCAATAAGAAGAAAAAAAAAAAATTCTTACCGGTGAGCGGAACGGAGAAGTATCTGCTACTGATATTCCTGTAACGTTCGGGCAGCTTTTGACACAGACCTGAAAACAAAAATTATTGAAAAGTTGAGAGAATAGGACTAGAACAGGCGGAGTGCAGTGTTGGCAGTGAAAAAGGGGCGATCAATGAGTGAGTTACTTCTCTTGGCTCTCGTTGGGATATGATCATGAGAGAAAAGTATGAATTTTCAAAAAAGACCCCAAAAAACAAACACTATTTCATGTACATATATATATATATATATGTATATATATATATATCTCATTTGTTATGCATGTCGTGGTTATTAAGCACCACAAAGGATAAGTTACTTCTCTCGCCTTTTCTTGGGCAGTGATCACTAAAAAAAGTCTGAATTTAAGAAAAAACAAGCATGAATGCAGTTAGACACAAACTAAGGGATCAATTTAGCATAAACTTGCATTGTAAACTGAACCCCCACTAAAATGGGGGGGGGTTAAAAAAATTTTTTAAGAAAAATAGTAATGTTTAAATTTTTAGCCTTCTATCTCCATTGGTGCAGCCTGTATGCATGATATAAATAGCCCGACTTAAAAACTGAAAAAAAACCCAAAAAACAAAAAAACCTATGTTGGCAGTTTTGGTTGACAGTGTCTAATAAATTTCACGTATGGACTCATAGGTCACATAAAACATGTATTTTGATTTTAACAGTATTTTCCTGGTTTCATCAATAGCAGAAGAAATAATTTTAAAAAATCAAAACAACTAAAAAGCAAGCAGAAAACATATACCTCTGTGAACTCTGTAAGATTAACTAAAAGCTGAATGAAAAATAAAATATTTTAAAAAAAACACGGGAGAGAATGCAATCCCTGTCATATATACAAAAATTGAGTTTATTCCCTCAAAATTTAAAATTACCATTTTCATTTCCAATTTGTTTTAATCTCTTTTGATACAGAATAATAAAAATTGCTCTCGATCAGATACAAGTCCCTAGATCTGCCCCAAAATTTACTGAATTCTTCCTCAGCTCATGGCCCATCTTTTCACAAAATTTCATTGAAATTCATTGATAAGTTTTGGAGATATTGGGTGGATAGACAGACGGAGGGAGAATAATATATATACCTCTTGAACTTGGTTTTACATATTCTTTCATTCAATATGACCCCTATATCATTTATGAAAGTCCATCTGATACAGTCATAAATCAAAAAAATTGCTCACCAGAGTGAGTCTGCGGCAAGATACAAGTCTGACCAACAATATTTACTGTGAATGTTGGAAAAATTATCAAGAAACTAACAGGCCTCTCACGGACCATATAAAAAAGCCATATTTTAAGGCAAGATAGAAAAATCTGAGATGGCTGACACTTAGAAAGAGGAGGGCGAACACTATCTGCTTCATTGATGACATCTCAAAATTACAGACAGTATCTAAAAAAAAAAAAAAAATCAGGTTGTGTCTCATCAAAATAATTTTTCATAAAAAGAGAAAATTTTTCATTTTGTAGTTAGTATCCTTGTTTTTATAAAAATTTCTCTGCATCATCTTTTTTCTAGATATGCTAGTATCTCTAGCATCAGTTACTGTCACTGACTGACAAGCTGATATACTAAAATGTGCCTAATGTCGTTAGCTCAGTGTTGTCGATTTAGATGTTTTTCAACAAAATTTAGATATTTTTGGTTGCATCCAGTTGTCAGGAGTTGCTAATGAGACGATTTTTAATAAAATAAGTTATCTCCCTATATATAACTGGCCATTTTACAAAGTTGATATTTGCCTGATATGTCAGTCCGTATTCCAGACATTACAATATTGAATAAGGAGTTTTTTTAGATTCACAGTTCTCAACCTAAAATGAAATTTCATCTTGTGATGGATATAGTTTTTTGCCTGAATATGAACTATATCAGTGTTCACAGATTCAAAATGTTTAAGTTACATATATAGATTATATATATATATATATATATATATATATATATATATATATAGTAGATTGTGGATTTGCTACACAAACTAGCTCATGTTCCTGCCCTCTGTCTCTCTCTATATATACATATATATTAATTAAATCATATAGGACATAATGGCAGCTAAAAAAGAAAATTGTTTTGATTGTTATTATAAACAATATCATAAATAAAGAACAGCAACTCATTATTCAAAGTTTAAAACTCCTGAAGATGTTCATGAAACTGGATGCATCTTTGGAACGGGTATGCCCCAAAATTTTTAATATGACAAAGATTGAAGTCACATTTAATTTATTAATGATACATAATATATTTCCTAGATTTTAGTTATATATCTGGAGTATCTAGACGTTTCTAGATGTTTTTTGACTTAATTTTCGATGTAAACTTGGATATAAATTCGGTAACAGTACCCTCACTAGATCTTCACACAAGAAAAAGATGCACATCAATGGTTTGACTTTCAGGTTGGCTATTATCTTTATTCATCGGATTTATGAGCAGACCTGTTCAGGCATTGCTTGTGGCTTAATCTTTAAAAATTCAGTCATATTGACTCGGGTCATTTCTTGCCTTGAGAGCACTAGATCAGCGATTCTCAACCTATTTTTGGCTAAGCTCTCCTTGAGAGCTCTTCTCACGTTTCAGAGGCCCCTGTTGAACAGGTATACAACATGATTTAATGGAGATTATTCTATCACGTTTTAAATCTATGCCAAACTTGAAATGTGCCAGGGTTCCAATGGGAAGCTTTAGGCGCCTATTAATAAAAAAAAGGTAGATTCAAATTTTAAAGGAAATAATTCAATATTTGTACAATTTTTTTCTTATTGTTTTTTCATTATTTTCAATTAGATTTCAGTTAGTGTAAGGCGTTGGCAGGGGTATATGCTCTCTCGGTTTGTTTGGTTTTGACTTACCTGCGTCGTAGGACACCCCATAAGGAAGATGGCAGGTGTTGCACATCTAGTTATGTCAAAGAAGAACAAGTTGGGCTTATTCCTGAAAAAACAAAAGAAAGAGAAAAGTCAGTTTTTATTCACGTCCAGTAAACAATCATCATCCTGAATACATGTTGAATGGCAATTCGAATTATACACTCATTTACTCTAACTAGTTTCCTCTTCCTGATCGTTTTAGTCACAACATTTCAGCCATTGTACTCTCCAGCCTTCTTCAGATGTCTGTCATAGAAAATAACCTCCTGAGGGAATATTGTTGCTACTCCACTGGTCCATGCCAGAGAATATCTCATACCAATTGAGTTTTCCTCGCAATGTTACTAGTAAATCTCTTCCACTGAACCAGAGTATATGATTTCTTTAGCACTACCTCAACCAGGTATCAGACTCATAACCACCACATTACAAGGCATGCTTAACCAATGAGGAAAAGATCTTATAAAGTAGCCAAAAGATTAAATAGCGGTTGGGCATTTCCTCTTCTTCAAGATGCTATCCTTTTTAAATGAAAGAAGGAAAATAAGACAAAATCTTCAACATAAAATACTAGTAGTGTGAAAGCCAAGTCTGGGTGTTGATGTATAGTGTTAGTTTGTATATCAACTATGGTGCTGTGATGAGTAACTCCCCTTCAGATATAAGCCCTCTTTTGGTTTGAGAAAGTGTAAACATTTCGCAATACTGCACGTAAGGTATGAAAAATAGGGACACAATTTCACAGGAAAATCGACACCCGAGTAATCTCAAGATCTGGAAAAAAATCAGCCTATTTGATTTTAATAAAATTTCTGAAACTTTTTTTTATTAAAGAGATAAATTTTTGAAAAATAGTTTCCTATTCAAAATATTGGAAAAAATAATTTTTTTCCATGTAATCCTTACCATTTTGACGAATTATTTTATTTATACATTGCTGTTTTTATTGATTTTTACACATTTAATAGAAAAATCCCTTGAGATATTAATTATCTTCATCACTCCTGAAAAAGTGCTCCAGCAAGCTTGAACTAGAAGTCTTACTTTGGGAATCAAAAAACAGGAAAAATAAGTCAAATATTTTTCTAACCAGAAATCCAGAAATTTCATTGAAATTTATTCACTTAATTATAATTCAAGCTTTCGATCATGAAAATTTTTATCACTTAAATTTATTAAAAAAAAAAAAGGAAAAAAAAAAAAAAAAAAAAAAAAAAGGAAGAAAAGATTTTTCATGATTTTTATTGATTATTCCCAGTTTGATCAGTTCCGGGGTGTGTTTCCGAAAAAGGTGAACATAATTGATATCTCAAAGGATTTATTTGTAAAATGTGTAAAAATCAATGGAAATAGCAATGCATAAATAAAATAAATCATCAAAATAACAAAAGTTGGGGTGAGAATCATATGAAAAAAATCTTTTCCATTAACAGGAATTTAAAACTAGTTTTTTGAAAATCTAAATTTCTCAGTTGTCAATTTTGCATTGAAAATTTCATTTGTACTGTTCATGCCGATAATCTAGTCTCTTTGAAAAATGTAGAAGACTAAGAATTGATCTGACAATTATACAGAGCATAATCGAGAGACAATAGATACCCAAAATTTCATGGGTTGATTCTTTTGATCAACTAGCTGATTGCCTCACTAAAGCAACGACGCAATGTGATCAATATAGATGAATTGGTTAATACTGAATAATCATCATTTGCTTACATCAACTTATTGTTATTTGATCACTTTTATTTATTCCCCTTTCGATTCACAATTGTCTCCATAAAATGTACATAGCAACAACCTTTGAACATACATTAGACATCCAAGAAACAGAATTTGCAATACAGTATACGATCGTGTTGATAATTAAATTTAGGATCGACAACACTGTGGATGCTCAAAAATTTTCCCTGTATTAATTGACGGTTATTTAAGTTCAGTAGACATCAAAAACTCAAAATGTTTCCAATTAGGAATTACAAATGATTTTGTGCCCTCAAAGTGAAAAAAAAAGTTCTGCCATAGTTTTGACCTTATGGAGTGGAAAAAAAAAAAAAAAAAAATTTCTCCCTTAATTTTGATCCTTGAAAATGGAAAAATAAAAATCTCCTTAGATTTTGACTCCCGAAAGTGAACCGCTGCCCTTATTTTGATTACTAAAATAGAAAAAAAATCTTCAACCTTGATTTTGACCCCTAAATGTGAAAAAAGAAGTCCCCCTTACTTTTAAACCATGGAAAGGAAAGAAAAATTCCCCTTACACTTTCACCTCTATAAGTGAAAAATAAAATAATTTACATAATATAAAATTCCCCAAATTTCATATTTTGGAAAAATTATTTATCAAGTGCAAGGTTCAGCAGTATAGTTACATCGTAAATAGAAACCCTCTATTCCAGCCCCGAAATTTGTATTCTGGAAAAATGATTAGCACATAAAAAAAATACTGTCTCTACATAACGACGTCATGTAAACTAATTCTTTCAAAGAATAAATGTGGACAAAATAAGCATTTTAATATGACAACATAGCATTTTCTGCTGAAAACATTATCTTGTGTCCAGTTCAGCATTAAAATCATGCAGGAAATAGAGCCCCCACCCTCAAAATGTTACAAGTCAATCGGATTTTTTTTGCACGCTCTTATCCTGCACATCTTAGGAATACCTCAAATCATTATCTCTGACTTCAATACACCATTTTGGAGAAGGCACATTCACAAATATAAGTATAGAAGAAAATAACTAGTTGAACACAAGGAAATACCATGGCATTGACAACCAAAATATTCATTATTTCATGCCTTTGCCTCTTCTTTCACCCTCTGCTAGTATCTTCACTCCCTTATCCCATCCAATATTCGCTGCCCGCTAATGTTTTAATTTTAATGTTATAAAATCATGGATTAGTTTCATAGGAGCAAATCTCCCTATCACCTCAATAAACTACCCAACTTTATTTTCCCCTTTTCCTCTCTTCCTAGCTTCTTATTGAACTACCTAACTTTCTCCTTGTGTTATAACTGAAAGTGTAACATTGGAATGCAGGTAGGAACAAACAGGATATTATCAGAGGAGAAAAAATTCAACTTACTTAAGATCACCATAACCACAAAGTTCTTTTTGAGAATCCATTGGATACAAGAGCAGTTTGTAATCTCCTCTGCTGAAGGCTGTTTAAAATATAATTAAAATGAAATTTGAAGATGAAGTTGAGATAAAATTGCTGGACTTACTTTTCCAAACCTTCTGGTTAAGACATTTTGATTATAAACAAAAGATATACAAAAGAGTATCTCTGATTTATAAAAACATTAAAGCCTTTAGAAAATCAAATTCTAAAGCTTTACTCTTTACTGAAGATAATACTCATAGTGTAACCTGACCTTGCTGCAGTATGATTAAAAAATGGGACACATTTGACTACAGTAACAGCTTGGTTATCTTTGTTTAATTCGACAAAAACTAAACTATATTCACATCACATCACATAGAATGAAGGATGAAACAAGTCTCAATCAAAATAAATTATTGTTACTGCCAGATCTACATGCATTAATCATTTTTTTTTCCTTCTCTCATCTGTACAAAGATATTGAATATGTCAAAGATGGCTGCTGATACCCCTATGAATAACAGAGATAAGAAAATGTGGAAGTGTTCATGTTTATTTAAAGCACAGAAAGTTACGCTTCCTGAGAAACTGGACAGATGCGTAAGCGTGATATCTCATTATGTATGAAAATGTTCCAAAATCTGAAAAAATCCCAAATCCAAAACACTTCCGGTCCTGATTATTTCAGATAAGAGGTACTTGACTGTTCATGAAAAAAAGTACTGGTTAACTGTTAAAAGGTGAAGCACACGTAATTAAGTACATCATTGAACAGTTATGATCATATTTCTAGCTTTCAATACACTAGGAGATTTAGCTATTCTTCCCAGATCTAATATTTTAACCCATTAGCAGCCGCAGATGATACAACTTATCTAAGCAAGTCGTCAGTCCAGTGCCAAAAGTAAAATAACTCATCTAAAAATTATGTGTTATTCTTTCACAAGATGGAAAAACCTATTAGAAAGTGAATAGTATGTTTACAAATGAAAAATGGTGAGGAGACACAAATGTACAGAATTTGAGGTTGCCTTAGAAGTGAATCCATGTTTAAAGATATTTCAGACTTGTTTGAATTATCAAAATATTTCATTTTAACACATTTATCATTATTAAATTTATCAGATATTCTGTACTATAGTGTTCGTAACAAAGAAAGAAAGCTTAATTTGTATGAAAATAATCCTTTTTAAAGAATCTTGATCTGGAGACATTATCCTACAAAAGAACTTGTGCTGATCTGGGAATATACAGGATAACCTTGGGTCCACACATCATCCCTCAAGACAGTAAGTGCAGCATCTGTCCTGATAAAATCATGCTAAAGCCACCCACAAGCAGTGTAATCAGAATTCACAGCAAGAAGCTACAAATCTAAACAGCCCCTGGGGTTGGAAAATGTCTCTCCTGAGACAGATCTGCTTCTACTTGAAACAAGCTAAAGATACAAATTGAAATCAAACATAGTCTATAACTTTGAGAAGAGACATTTTCATTCAAAACTTTGCTTAATCAATTGAACTCATTCTTTATGGCATTTACGTTTTGAATTTTCCATTTGCGCATGAATAAAATCTGTACTAAATCGAATTTAGTTTCATTCTAAATGGAGAAGGGTAACATTTTATGATTTGTACAAAATATAATTTGTATTATCGTATATACCAGCATATGAGTCAGCTTTTTAAACAAAGTATTCTCTCCTAATGGATCATATTAGTCTACTTAGACTCTGAGCAGTTGACACTCTGACGGACACAAAGCTGCTTTGTTTCGAGTCGACACATCCAGTGATTATTGGATTAAACTACATTTCAATTTCTTGTTCTCACTGCAAACAGGAACTGAAAAAGTATTCCATATATACATATGTTGACAAGTTTTTATGTAGATAAAAAAGGAGAGAAGAGTTCTCAGAAGTCTACTACAGAGATAGGCAACCCATGGCCCGCAGGCTAGATCTGGTCCTTGAAGGAATTTTGACCAGCCTGTGGGCAATTACTAGGATACTATCAGTGATGGAAATTGATTTTGGGAACTACGTACACAGTAAGGCTCAGTTTTGACAAGGTATGTGGTTTTGTCTCTATTAGTAGACATTTAACATTCTAAAAACCTGGAAATTAAGAAGTTGGTATACACTGTACCATCTCCTTTCCATTCCTGAATATTATGGTTATTTTCTACATTTAAAAGATTCTTTGAGCCTTTAGATTTGAAAGATTTTGAGGTCCTCTCAATGTCTTTTAACGGCTGTCATTGGACATAGACCTTCCCCAAGATTCACCACACTTCTTTATCATAAGCATCACAGAGCCAATATTTTCTGAAATCGTCTCTCTCAATCTAATAGTCTATCAGCCTTGGAAGCACACGTGATCTCTGGGGATCCATGTCATGAGTCACAATGTCCATCGGTTCATTCTTGCAACATGTCATTTGTGTTTTTTTAATGGATTCAATAACGTCTCAGACTCCTGTCTTCTCCCAGATGTATTGTGCTATCTTCTGGTTACTCAATGTAAGGTTGAGCATGATTCTTTCATGTGCACATTGCATGGTTCTCAATTAGTAGGTCTGTCTCTTGGTTAGGTTCCATGTTTCAGCTCCATAGGTGACTATTGGGAGGATGCAAAATGGCCGTAAAAGCTGAAAGCATCTTAGATTTGAGTATTTAGATAAGAAAAAAAAATGTAATACCTACCAAAGAACGAAACAGCGGCAAAGCCTACGATGAAGATAATAAAAATGATGCAGCAGATGACATCCGTGCAGGATCTGAAGAAGAAACAAAAAGAAAAGGTCTGGTTAGTCATTCAATAGAAACTGTCATGCCACATTAGGGAGATCAATGAAGAAACAGATTTAAAAAATTGAAAAAGGGGTGATCAATGAACAGGTTAGTTCTCTTGCCTTTGGTTGGGCACTTATTACTATAAAAGTCTGAAGAAAAAAAATGCAACCAGATAGAAACTAAGGGATTAATTTAGCATAAATTTAAATTGCAAATTGACCTACTGAAATAAGTGCATCAACGAGGAATGAGATTATGTTGGAAAAAAATAGATATTCGTTGCATAAAATAAATGCTTTCTTACATTGTTAGGCAACAGATTTATTGACTCACATACATATTCTTATCTCGGAATCTTAAACGGATAAGATTCATTAGTTGAAAGATAACTACTAGACATTACTTCCTTTTTATAGCCCAGATTCCTTACACGAAGCATAGTCAGAATAATGACAGTTTCTCAAAAATAAGGGAGGAGAGTTCAAATCCCTGCTCCTTACTCAATGATCATAGAATGAATGTAAAACAAGAAAAAAAGGACTCAGTTCAAAACCTGCAACTTTGTATATACAGTTTTTAACAACTTTTGTCCACATTTGCTTCAGTAATAGAAATATTGATAATATCAAAAAATATTTGTTTCCAACTGATTTTTCAAGTTAATCCCTGTTCAAAAAGTCCGAAATAAAGATTATCATTGAATCAAAAATGAAGTGGAAAATATGGAACAAAATGCAACATAATTCATTGGCAAAGGAAAAAGTTTTATATATATATATATATACATATATATACATATATATACATATATATATATATATATATATATATATATATATATATATATATATATATATGTATATATATATATATATATATATATATATGTGTGTGTGTGTAAAGTATACAAAATGACAATTTGGCAACAATGTTTTTGCTTGGACCAAATTACTAATGGTAGTGAATGAAACAGTGTTCAATCGTAGCAAAAACTTGGTTCCCAAATAGCCATTCTTTATTCACATTAGTTATAAACACTGTTAAGTCTGCTTCCTTTTTTTTCCCATCCTCCTCTCTTGAATTCCATTTTTTCTTCTTGAGAATTGATTTTAAAGAAAGGATTAATATGATTTGGTGTAACATACAGAGGAAATGAATTTTGTTCTCTCTCTTATTATCCCCACCTTCTTATTAATCTAATAGCCATCTTTCTTTGTTACCAACACTGTCCATCTCTTTTGACCGCTCTCTCTTTGAGTCACTAACAAACGCCGTTAACCCATTCAAATGTGGTCTGAACATGAAACTTTCCCCCACTCTTAGAACTGTCAACTTACATCACAATTAAAAATGCCATGAGTGTAGTAATGACAAAAAAAGAAGAAAAAAAAGATAAGATGAAAGAAAAATTAGTCAGAGTCTACTGTAAATTCCAGTGAACAAAGCAACCTTTAGATAAGACCTCAATAGCAGTCTGACTAGTTTCAACTCATATTGGTTGTATAAAGTGACATCCAAACTACCAAACCAACTTTGGTGAAGTTTAGGTCAGTGAACACCAAACGATCAATACACAGTTTAGAATACAGTGTTTTTGTGGTCAGATAAGTAAACATGACCTTTATACGGTCTGAAACCCACAGTGATTCGTGAAGATTTTTTCTTTTTTTTTTAACGACTAACTCTATGCTATTTTCTTGCAAATATAACAAAAATTAGACTTTCAAAGAAGATATTCAATTATTTCAATAGGTTTTAAAATGGTTTTGAAAAGCACATGTCGGTAACTAGTCATAGATTTTAATGCAAAATGAAATTTGTGTACACTACAGCAAACTGAAGACTCCAGCAACCTTTGCTGACTCACCATTATACAGGATTTTGAGATTAGTGCTTTTGTATTTGCCATGTTGTAGCAAAGGATCTTAGAATAAACATGTCTGTAATGAAAGGAGGGCTTTGAGTATCAACAATAACCAGCGGAATAGTGGTACGTAGCCTACACTAGCGCATTTTCCCCCTTTAGGGACTTGGCCAACATTTCCAATAGGCTGCCCAACATTACTGGTAATACTAATGCTGCACCTATGTGTTTGTTTGTCAGATGTTTAAGATGAAGGTAGCTCAAAAATTCATTTTTGTTTGGGGTCTGGGTGTGTTGTTGAATCAATTAAGTGGTATTTTGAATAGAATTTAAAGATCACTATTTTTATATCTAGTCTAGATGGAGTGTCTTTTTTTTTTTATGTTCCAAGTGTCATCTCATCTGCTGAAAAACACGGCCTTTTCCTTCATATTCACAAACTTACAGCAGAGTTCTTGTCTGAATTGCTTTTAAACACAGTATAATTCACCATTGTACATGGGTTAATTCAGACTGATTGACTCATCTTTGTTCAGCTTTATAAAAAAATATTTCAAACACTTGAAGGCCAAACCTTGTGATAAAACAAAGACAAGGAAATTAATGTGAGGTAATCTACTCATTGGGTTGTTACATATGAAATGTTGTTTTTTTCAATAGTAATATGGAGGACGATATAAACAACGGTAAATATTTAATCAAAATATAACCTGTTAGAAAGAATAACCTTTTTCCAACGATCTTCGATTGACGATCAGTCAACTCTCTGAAATACTTTGTTTAGTGATCACAGATTTAGTAAGAGCACAACTTATCGCTTCCCTATTATTGAAACTTTTATTATGAATATGAAGTTCAAAATGTTTGAAAAGATTATTATTTTGAAAGAAAATGTCATGTGAGTACAGAGACTACTGCCAGACTTCATACCCAAATCCTCTAAGCAGAATGTCAACAGAAAGGTGTGGGTCCTGACACTGTTATGGAGCATTCTATGTAGGACCAATTCTATATCTTTCTAACCTTTCCTATTGGCTTGAGATGATGTAATAAACTTGCTGTTGAAGTCTTAAAATCTCCAAATGGAGTTCATGGGCCATTGGCTACTGCTCCAAGATCAGCTTAGGGCCTCCCTCAAAGCTTATTGATGCTATTGATATTTCTTGACGTAAACCTTTTGAACCAATGCTGAACAGTTTGCACTGTAGCAGTGTTCACTCTGAATGCTTTGCTGATGTTGTCAGCAGCTTAAGCAGTATTATGCCCTAATTTGAAATTGCACTTGTAAGTTAGTCTTCTTGGCTAGACATTATTGCTGTTAAAGGCTAAAAAAACTCCAATAATAATGAATTATATCTCTATTTACATCGAATCTGCAAATAAAATGCAATTATATTATAGTGGGGACTGATTAGCTGAAAATGTCAAGTCAATTGCGCATTTTGTGATGAAAGCATATAAATTGGTATACTTACAGCCAAAGGCATTCTAAAACAATTTGGATATTGAGCCATCATGTACTTTCAAAATGGCTGTCAGCAACAACTGTTTTCAGATCAATTTTCATATCAGCAATGGATATGATATGATATTGAGGAGATAATTAGTTGAATTTATTTACCATAATAGGTTTTGGGGAATTGTCAAGTCATTGGAAATTTAAGATGACTACCATAACTGTCGGGTAAATTGTAACTTTAATAAAGTTGTGGAAGCAAGTCTGATACGGTTGATCTTGGTGTCAAATCTTAATTCGAATTTGAAACTTAAGAATGGCTTAGAAACTTCTACCAAACATTTTAAGATGACCACTATGTATGGGGTCAGCTGCTCCTGTCAAAACCACAGATGGGACTGATGATACTGGTGAAAATGATTCACTTCTAATACTATTCTCTGTAACGACATTTCATATGTAACTACATAATAACTCAAGTTATGTAGACATAAATATTACCAGCAGAGAATTAGCTATCATTGTAGATGACAAATTATACTCTTTATGTAATTTTAATAAATGTTGTGCCACACCTAAAAGCCCAGAGAACAATGCAAGAACTTCTTAGTTGTAATTCATTATTTCCTAATACACCACAATCAGGGTGGCACATACTTATATAATACTCATTGCCATTAATTCACACAAACTCACACAGATGAAGTTGCTTATTGTGATCACTTTGTAGTCTTTTTGATGACCACCACCGGTTGACAAAATTAAGTGAAGGATGTAAAAATCGGAACAATTTATATCTTTTATGATTTAATTATGTTATGTTATCGAATTCATTGCTATGGACAACTTTACATAGTTAAGAAAATAATACAAAAATCAATATGATATCTATACAAAATTTTCAATTCACTTAGGTTTGAAAATGAGGTTTTGGGAATGAAAAAAAATCAGTTGGCGTTTGTTGACAGGATTATCAAAAACTAATCTCCAAATAAAACAGTCGAATAAGCTATTATTGGAGACTATGCGGACAAAAAGAAATCTACTTGGATCGATTTCAATGATTCAATGCTTTTTTTATCTCTTTTCTCGATTCGTATTTCTGATTCCATTTTATTTTTAGAGAAGCAATTCAGAGTTGAAAGAGATTTTGAGTTTCATGCCTTTATAACATCTTTTAGCCATAAACGACGGAATTCTGGAGAATTCAGTTGTCATTTCCATGGAAAAATATTTAAAATAGAGTAAAAAGCACATCTTTGGATGGGGGCAACAAATAGGGAAATTCCAGAGAATGCAGGTGCTATTACCATTGGAAAACATCTAAAATAGACTAAAAAAAAAAAAAAAACATCTCGGAGAAACTACATGTTATTAGTAAACCCATTAAAATAAGGACCAAAAAAAAGGTTAAAAAAGCTTCTCCCCCCCCCAATCAAAATAACCTGTTTAGAAGGGGTCTAGTAGAAAACCAATACCAGTTTTCCAAGTCTGTAGATAGAACAGTATAGCCAGGAATGTTGGAACACACAAACACGCACACATATAAAAAAAGGATAAAACCCTTCACCACCTTCGGTTGTTGAATTATTTGCTAGTAACTGGATCGCTACAGAGATATATTCCAAATAAAATATATTCCAAGGAAAGTGGCAGCAGATGTCCATGGTCACAATACTAACCATGTATAAAGTTATAGAGAAACAAAATGGCCCCCCCAGGTGTTCTAATTCATTCCCTGTTAATTAAATCTTGACCAACTTCAGCAATGACATTTCACAATGTTCAGGAAATATGGATGAACAATATTCAATATAGTATTTTTATCGACCTCCCACCAGATAGACTCATCTTGTAATCAATATAGTGATATGGCTTCACATAAACACAGACACAAACACACTCAGAATCCTTACGAAGCATTCATGGTGAAATCTCCACTTGAATTAAAATAATAAGAAATAATAATAGATATAAACATTGTGAGCTTATCTGTTTTACTATTTCGAATAATACTTCAGTCTATAACAAAACTGGCCACGCCTTTAGAACAAGATTTTCCTCCTATTCAGATTGTGTCAGTAGAGTAAGCTTAATTTTCAAGAAAAAGAAAAATCCCAACAGTCCTAAAAAGAAGGGCATACCACCAATGCATCCTCCTGACAGTAAAAAAAAAAAAGGGAGTTCGAGACATCATAGAATCTATTAGAAAACTCGAAAGACAATGGGCCAGTCATGTTGCAAGAAGGGCAGACAACTGCTGGACATCATGACTCACAACATGGATCCCAAGAGATCACACGTGAAACAAAGGCTGGCAGATCATAAGATGGAGAGATAAACTAAACTAAACAAGTTCAGAAATTCATTGGCTCCGTGATGCCAACAACAGAGATCTGGCGAATCCTGGGGAAGGTCTACATCCGAAGACAAACGATGAAAGACTGATAATGATATTGAGAGGTACAGGAGGCCTAACAGTACAGAAATGGAATCAGTGAATCACGATTGAAATCCAGCTGTGCCAGTTTGCATTCTCTGTATACTAATGCCTTTGGGAAAGACATGAATCCATTTCTTCCCTAAAAGCCAGTTCATCTTGGGAGTCTGGATAGGACCATAGTCCAATGAAAACCCATTGTCACTACCTACAATGATTTGGTCTCCATGGATTGTTCAAGAAATTGAGTCACAAATCATTGCTTCATATGCTGTGTGACAAGGGAAACAACTCTGCTTTGCTTTTTGCACTGAATTGTACTGCAATGGTTGAATGGTATTCTTGTTGGTGGCCAAGAGTACCTGCCAAAAGACTATATTGATTGGTTCCAGCTCAACCCTGAAGGCGCCAAGAGAAATAATCAACAGCAAGGTAAAAAGCCTTGTCCAATGCAAGTGATCCTTTGCAGGGAGAAAAATAGAAGAAAGAAACGTGACTCACAGATAGAACTGAGTTGCTATCAGTCACAATAAAACAGAAATTTTATAAGCATCAATAGTTAAATTAAAAAAGCCTTACCGGTTGGTAACAGGTCCTCTGAAATTAGGGTCATATTTTAGAGGTTCACCTGCAAGAGAAAAAAAATTCATCAGTAAAATGATTAATTAAGCAAACTCTTATTATAATGGAGCTAATTTAGTATATGCAACCAAAACTATGGGCAAATAACTCCTGTCTTAGTTTCAACTAGCCAATGAGACGGGTATTCGGCTAGTTCAAAATAAAGTGTATATAATTTGAGATATAATAGACTTGTGTATTTATAACATTTATTCATATATGATTACCGAAGTTAAAGGATGCTTGAAAATATCATCTGCTCCAAATAAAACAAATCACTTCAGATACAACCTTCTTACGATGAGCTGTTTTTTATCGAATGATGAATGAGCACCTAAAAAATTCTGCATGTAAAAAACTAACATCACTAATTGATCTATTCCAATCTGTCGCTGACCACAGAAATAAAACAAATAAACAACATACGTATAAATCGAATGCAAGCGAAAAAAGAAAATAGACGAATACACATAAACTTACACAATAAAAAAAAGATGCGAACACATGCAGATTTATGATAATAAAAAATGAATATACACACACACTAAACAGAAATACACGCAAAACACAGGTGCATGCACGTACAAAACAATGCAAAGAAAACAAACCCACACAAATTTATAATTTATAAGTCTTCCAAGAATTACCTATTAAAGTGCTTAATACCTGAATTAATATGCCCCAGTAGATTTCTAAAAGAGATCTATGTAACATATATAGCCCAGAATCCTTGGGATATATATCTTCCAGTATACAACCAATGTATCCTCCTGATAGTCACCTATGGTGCTGAAACATGGAACCTAACAAAGAGGCTAACCTGCAAACTGAGAACCATGCAATGCGCACATGAAAGAAATATGCTCAACCTCACTTGGAGAGATCACAAGACAGAACAATATATCAGGAAAAAAGCAAGAGTCCGAGACATCATAAAATCTAATAGAAAACTCAAATGGCAATGGGCTGGTCATGTTGCAAGAACGGCAGACAGCCGCTGGACATCACGACTTGAAACATGGATCCCTGGAGATCACATGCGCCACCGAGGCCGGCAGGATACAAGATAGAGAGACGAACTAGACAAGTTCAGAAAGTATTGGCTCTGCAATGCCCATGATAGAAAGGTCTGGTGAATCCTGGGGAAGGTCTATGTCTAATGATGGACGATAATAGACTGATGATGAGTCTTGAAAGAGTAGCTGGAACTTGCCGCATTTACTTTTTCGTCATGATAATTCTCCAAAAAGAAATTTGGCAGAATAACCTTCCAACAACATGTGTCTATTTATTCCTCCCCACCTGCCAGTTCTTATGTTAATAATGAAGTTGAGAATAAATGATGTATCAAGTGAATCAGTTCATAGTGTTATCCAGCATTTTTTATGTCCACTACAGAAATAAGATTTGATATCATATGGAGCATAGTGGCCAATCATGTACCATAATGCATTTCATTGAATGTACACACAACACAGTGGTAGCAAGAGAAGGAATGAAAGATGCATGCCTCATGTCAGGATTCAAAATCAAACCATTTTTTTTTCTTTTCTTTAGCTGACTGAAAATACACTGATAGCCTTTGCTTAAAGACCAATCAAAATCAAGACAGAATCGTTAATCAGTCCTTCTACTGCTGCAGTTACCCTATTACTCTCCCTTCACTGGTCTTTTTCGGGTGTCCAACCTTTGGTCCCTTAACTTATAGACAACGATCTTTCTTCTATATTAATATCTCTTTTACTGAATTACATTATAATCTTTTCTTTTATCTGATACTGGAACTAAATAATCATCTACCCATTTCTCTTCTATTTTCCACCTGCTTTCTTTTGCTCCTCACGCTACTAAACTTACTCTATTTCTCACTTCAGCAGTTAAAATCCTTATACACCATCCCTTTTTTTATCAACCCCTTTCCACTTTCTTTCTCCTAATGCATTTTTAATCGAATGATACCCTGAAATCTTCATGTGCTGTTGCTGCCTACTAATCTCTGACAATAAGTCTTGTGAGAATATAAGATCTTACATGCTTACATATCATTAAACAGTACATTAAACTCTTATAGTAATGGACCCAAGTACAGGCACAGTACCCCTTATTCGATATGTTTGGGAACAGAAGTGTTTTGGATCTCTGGATATTTCCATTTTCATAATGAGATAAAAGAGAGAAAATGTGGTTTATGTTTTTCACGGTTACTCATAGGAACCTTTTCTTGACATTTTCAACAATGTCTTTCTACTGTTACTCATAGGGCTGTTTTCTTGACATTTTTAACAATATATTTGCGCAGATAAGAGAATAAGAAGAAAATGGTGATTAATGCATATAGGTATGGTGGTGACAATAGTTTGTCTTGATTGGGTATTGTTTCATCTTTCACTGTTCATGAGGTAAATGTAGTTATCTTCATAACCAAGCTTTCACAGTAATTATAAGTTAAATGCCTTGGAAATCGGTCTTGTCTCTCATCTTTGAATCATACCACAGTGAAGACAAGTGTGGAATTTCCTACTTGTGGCATCATGTTGATTTCTAAACAGTTTCAAATTTGGGAATATTTTTTTTTTCTAGTTTTGATGGATTTATAATTCATGAACATATTGTCCAAGTCTCAGAAGTACCACTTTTCAGTCACATTTTTTTCATCTGAGACTCAAGTTTAAATAAAAATCACTGAGAAGAAATACAAGATATATACATATACTGTCGACCTGATATATCATATGGAATCACTTATAGTATGGTTTGACCATGAACCCCAATTTTTAAAACACTAAATTTGGCTCTCAAAATAATAGCTAAATACAAAAATAGGAAGATCGCCAAGAAATGTTTTGCACTGCACTCATCAATGGTAAAATTGGCTGTCAATAGCAAAGAAGTATTGAAACTAGAGAGGCCAGTCAGGACAGTGTTCAATACTCGGAAAATATTTTTCACACAGGCAAAACCTTATCAGGTTACACCAACAGTAAAAAGGAAATGAGATAGATAAAAAAACATTGCCCTTTCATTTTTATTGAAACTTACTATACATATACATTATATATATATATATATATATATATATACTTAACTTTTGTCCAGTGAGTGTCACGATTCAACATTTTTCAAATATTTCTTTCTATCTTCCTGCTGGGTGAGTCTCGCCATACCCCCGCCGATTTTCTATATCATGTGTTTACAGTAAACAACACTAACTTTACACCAATTTTCACTCATGTCAGGAAATGACACGCAGCATTCTTCAAGCAGCAGAGAGAAAAACTTGGATCAAAGTTTATAAAAATGGAAAACCCTTTATATGGACTCAATCATAACACGGAAGAAAAATATGGTGTTATAATGAATTTACAGTGTGTTTTCATTTAAAAATATAGATCCCAAATTGCCCACCTGACTGACCTTACCATATCTGTAACTAAAAAGCTCTAATTCATGTCCTTGAAGAGATTTAGCAGTCTTGATAGATTTTTTCGTTTTCCTCTTGGAAGGTCTGGAAATAAATATTATTGAGTAACAGATGGTCAACAATATCTGACCAAGATTTAGAGCTAAATAGTACAAAGATTTTCAACAATTGTTCTTATGGATTCGAGAACCAAATGGATTGAATAAACCCAGTTTACAAGATCTATATATCTATTGATAGATAGATATATCCACCATGTTTTCAACAAACACGACTAGGAAAGAAATAGTGTTCAGTAAGCAAATAAAAACAATCATTTGAAAAGAGATCGCTCCAAACGTTATCTCCATTTACTTAACATACTTTTTCTGCTTCGTGTTTGGAAGATATATCAGGCTGTTGCAATGTTGGAATATCGTTTTTTAAATTGTAGGATGAATGATGAATAAACAAGAACAGAACTTTGGTGATGTGTCAGCATACCAAGGGGAGAGGGCAAGTGTGAATAAGGGGAGGACCACTGAAAGGGAGACCCCAGATAAGAGGAGACCACAGAAAGGGAGAACCTCAAGAACGAAAACTATAAATTGTAGAAATTATACATGGAAAAAAAAAAAAAAATTTTCATCTATAATCTGATGCTTGCATACACTGATGACGGGAGAATTGATTTAAAAAAAAAATGTACGACTGAAAGGGACCACGTTTAATTTTTTTTCTATCACAAGTATTGATAAGGGAAAAAAATGTCATTTAACTGGGGACGATTGATTAAAAAAATGAAGTCAGTTAACTAAGGGAAAGACAGACCTGAACTACTGAACCAATGCTGAACAGTTAATGTTTCTCTGGATTTTTGAGATGGGGCATTATTATTATTTCTATTATTATTCGGACTATCCTCATCTTGGTTGTTTTTCATACAACGTTTCGGCCGTTTCACTCTACTCTTCATCAGGTATCATCTGGTAAGTGTGGGGGAAGTAATGAACCGAACCCTTTATTTAACCGACGGGGGTATATAGACCGCACTTCCCTCTTAGCAGTAGTAGTATTTTCAAATTATTATTGTCTTACACTGGGATTGAACCTAGAACCATTAGATCACTTGCAGTAATTCTGTCTGATTCTCTAACCACCACGCTATGTGTCCATGTGGTTAAATAAAGGGTTTGGTTCGTTACTTCCCCCACACCTACCAGATGATACCTGATGAAGGCCAAAATGTATGAAAAACAACCAAGATGAGGATAGTCCAAATAATAATGGAAACAATGCTGAATAGTTTGCACTTTCACTTGCAAAGCTCTACTGGTATTATCAGCAGCTTGAGCAGCATTGTGTCCTAATTTGAAATTGTACTTGAAAATTAGTCAACTTCTTGAGTTGGACTAATGTCTAAGTAAGATTTCGAATCGGGACGTAATGCTAATCATAATAATAATAATAATGTTCATGTAAAAATGGCTGATTTAAGAGAAATATATATAGGGACTATCAGATGCTTGTTAATATAACAAAAAAAGATTATTTTGACAATATCTTCTGGGTCAACGCTGTCCCAGATGTTGAAATTAAACATAAAATAGAATTAAAAATCATGTTTTTCTTACTTTATGATATATAAAAAATAAGGGATATCTTTCTTCTGTTATGCAATGTGAACTCATTTTTGCGTGGGTGTCATATTATAATGACGGCATTGTCGGCGATTATAAAAGCCATGAAAATCTCAGACTATGATAAATACGACCTGGTAAATATCTAAAAGGAGGTCTATGAGACATTTAGTATTTAATATGAATGCATTGATTGAGAAGAAAAAGAAATCAAAGTAAATAGAGTTTCTAGTTGCTGGGAAAAGATAAACACATCACAGCCAGAAGTAAATCATTGTTGCTAGGATAAAACATAATACGGTTCTGTCCGGATTACCGTTTTGTTTATGTTTTAATGGGGCCACTAAATCATGGGATTGGTAATGAATGGATAAATCATACAAATATATATTTTAGTATAAATGTATTTACTGAAAAAAAAAAAAAAAAATCATGATGAATTGAGTTTCTCATCAGCAAGAGAAAAAAATATGCAATTCAATCATTTTTTTTCATTTTTGGGCTTTCGTACTTCAAAATTATAGAAGTTAGTTTCTGGATGAACCAAGAAATCCCTTCTTTTTTTTTTTCAGATTCGAGGAACTTCTAGGAAATCTAGTATAAAAACCTGCCTCAGTGACATATCCTTAATATAGAACAGTTTTCTTGGAGTAAAACACAATTTTCAGAGAGAACAAATTACTTTAACCTGGCAAATTTCCATTACTATAAGAATTACAATGGACTCAGATCATAAAGATGATAGCACAATGGAGTTATCAAAAGAACTGGCCATCATAGTCCGTAACAGAACAACCGTTTTGTATAAATTTAAAGTCACGAAGAAGAAATTCCATCAAAGAATAAATATGGTCAGAATAAATTCTATTCATGACATCACTGGTATTTTCCACTGGAAAACATCAGAAATAGAGTAAAAAAAATTTTAAAAAGCATCTAGAAATATCTAGATTCTGGAGAATTTAGATGTTATTATACCTGTTGAATAAGGGTAAAAATACCCTTACCCTCGAAAAAAATTATTAATGAAGAGTCTAGTGGAGTACTGATGCTAATTTTCAAGTCTGTAGACAAAATGGTACGGCAATGAGCGCTTAAGCAAGCAAACAAATAGATAAACCCATAAGAGAGAGGCTCAAAAAAGTTTTTAAAAAAACCCCAAAAAACATTTCCCCAAAATTAAAAAAAAAAACCAAAAGAAAAAAAACATTTCTAGAAAGGAGTACTGATGCCAATTTTCAAGTCTGTAGATAAAACATTATGGCCAGGAGTGCTGGAACACACCAACAAGGAACACGTACACTAACAAAAAAAAAAGAAAAGATTGAACCCTCAGCCATCTTTGATGGCCACGGTTTTTCAATAGCTGAGTGTGTTAAGTCTTCAAGAAGGGTTCCCTGCGCTGGGGAAAGAGAGTTGATTAATATCATCATCTGCTCATTGAATACGTATTGCTTGAATCCAACAGACAACAGATGAAGACTAATCAATTATTGGAATATATTAGTATACTTATCGAATCGGGCTATTTATCAAGATCAATAGAAAACTATATAACTAGGATGTGTTCAATTGACCATGATAATGTACTACTTACCAGTTCATGCATATAAACTGATCTGATCAATTTCCTATTACGCCTCTTCATTTTGTTTCTGTGTCAAGTCATCTTTTTATAAACATTTATCAAAAACATAGGTTTTTTTTCAATTTTTAAGTGATTCTGACTGGCTGGCTGTGTGTCATGTTATAATGCTGTGACCTAGAGAATAATGCAAATCCAATTGGACCACAGGTTTCTCAGTAATTTTTAGTTAGAAAATACTAATCAACAATGAGGAGAAATACAAGATTCTACTGATATAAAACAACTGGCTTTGTCTGTCCCTTTGCCCTACCCCCTCAAACATTGGAAAGATATAGGTGCAGCGCAACCAAACTTGGCATGCATACTTAATGGACCGAGAGAAAGAATCTGAAGAATTTTTTTTTTCCCAATGGTTTTAGAAAGCTGTTCTATTCACCTGTACCTATAATGTATAACTGAACCCTGACTTTCCGTCCAATATACGTATAAACACTCTATTATGAAACAACTGGCACTGTTTGTCATTTCCTCAACCTTTAACATTCGTTCAGCTCAACCAAATTTGGCATGCATGCTTAGCGGACCAAGAAGAACTTTAACGTGACTTAAAAGAGGAGAATTAGTTTTTTTTTCCAATGGTTTTAGAAGGTTGTTCTATTTACCAATAACTATAATGTAAAACTGAACCCTGACTTTGCGTCCAATATACGTATAAACATTCTATTGCAAAAGAACTGGCATTGTTTATCATTTCCCCAACCTTTAACATTAGTGCAGCTCAACCAAATTTGATATGTGTGGGGCTTAGAGAATGTTTTAAAGTAAAAAGTTTTGAGAAAAATTTTTTTTCAGGGATTTCAGAGGGTTTTATTTACAATGTAAATAGAATGCTGTTGAACCTTAATTTTCCATTCAATATAGAATAGAAACAGCCTAGCTAGGTTAATAGAAACGTTGTTTTCACGTTGGGATGAATTGTATTTTAGTTAAAAACTTTCAAATTTAATGATAGGAGTTAATAATTATTTTCCATCAAAAGAAATTGGCATTCGAGAATTATTCGGATGATTGAAGTCCTTCTTGTTTGTGTTGTCAACATGATGTTCCAGCTGATCCATTCTACGGCCTTCTTCAGGTGTACAATCTGAATGCGAACAGAATTTTTCCAATGGTAGCAATGCTATAACATTGGATTTGGGTGATATTTTTTCTTTTTCTCTTCTTGGTGGGATGAACTCTATACTTTTCTGATGTATACACTCAGTCGACATGTTGATATGGGCTGCGTCCTTAGTTTTTCAGTTCCTAACCGCTTTCCCCATCTATAATATAAACTTCTTTCCAGAGAAGAAAATGGTCGCTTTTCTCTCTCTGAAGATAGTCAGCTATTTTGGATCTTTCTATCTTGGCTTTTTTGTGATCATAGAGTCAAACTTTGAGGAGCAAACTTTGAACTACTGAAAGTTACCCGTACAATGAGACTACAACAGGATTTTTGTATCTCGTCCCTTCAACACAAGGAATGTGGATTGTTGAAACGGAGCAGGGACCTTTTATGGTATCTTTGGTGGTTGGTCCTCTTACCACTTTTTTTCCCCCTGGAGATGACATGGGTTGGGTCATCAATTCTTCTGATTGTGTGGCCTATATTCTTCAATTCTTCTTTTTCTGTATTGGTATTATCGCAGATAGCTGCTGCTTTGCTCTTCGAACAACTGACCAACTCAATTTTTACACAGAAAGGATTAAAAAGCAGATAAAGCCATGCATCCGAAATGAATTCCAATTTCCGTCACCTTTCGACTAAAGATAGGAAGAAACTTGACACTGAGGAGAGGTGGCGAGGGAAGCCATGAAGTGATTCCATAGGTGAATCTTATAAAGCAGGGACAGATTATATAGATACCCAGTGACATGACTGGGAGTTCCCACTCATAACAATCCCCTGACTAACAAACTTACCAGCCAAATCTGAACAAAGACAGTTCTATGTAGGCAGTCCAGTACCATTCAAAATGATCCAATTATCTGGGCAAAGCAATCATCATATCATATAAATTACATTTTTGGTAGTCAACTGATAGCTTTATCCACCAAAAACCATGGCATAGAATTACATGCAGTACACTAAAGCTAGATGATAAAGTTACATAATGGACAGTAAAAAAAAAGTATTTTTCCTGTTGAAATTTATCATTTACAGGAGTCATAGTGAATGAGACCATAAATACACTGGTTATCAAAAGAAAAAAATATAGGTAAATTAACAAATGATTAGAGCTGTTCCTAAAAATAAGTGTGGTCATTCCAACAGAGCTAGTAGTATTGTTTTATTCTTGCATCTTATACTCCAATGACAGTGATCCTGACCTAACCTAACCCTTAACCCTAACATAGTACAACAGGACTGTTGACAATGTTTTGACCTTAGATTACTGAGTGCTACGCTTCGAATAGTATCAAAATAAACAATTTGTACTAGGAATTTAGGAATGTATTTTCATTGTAACACCTTATATTGTTTTGAAATGAATTAATTACCATCTGTATATCAAGACCATAGTTATTAGAGCAATGGATTGAGAAATAGATAAATATTTCTATAGGAGGGACTGCACTTCTTTTTATGGACCATACAAATCAATTTGTACTGATTTGTTCAATTAAACAACTTTTTAATGGGACACAAGGTTGAGTTTAGTGTGGGTACGTTCATTCAGACGAGTGGGTAGAGGCAAAAATTGTCTACTTCTCTTGGCACACGTCAGGCATCAGGGATCAACCCTGACCCTAACCCATTCAGAACTATGGGGAGGTGTCGCCAGAGGAGCAGGTCCACTGGAACCGCACTTTATACTTTTGGGGGCAACAGGGAAATCTCATTTTATGAGAGATAGAAGGTGAGAGAAAAAAGAAACTCAAACTCACACACGTTTCTATGGGGTTTTTTTATGTTCAGTTTTTGAAGTTTCAAGCAGAACTAGTTTGAAAGAAGGTTAATTTGGTCAAAGGAAAATCCGTCTGACATATTTCTCACGAGATTCACCTGAGGTTTGTCGGGGGGTGGAGGAGCGCTTATCCATCTATTATTTATGATACTTTGAAAGCTTTATCCACCTGTTCTCTACTCTAAAACAAAATAAATCTATGTGTGATATGGTGGGACTAATTATCTTTTCTATTTGTTCATTCAGTTGCAACGTTTTGGCTGTTTGTACCCACAGGCTTTGTTGGGGGTTGTTTGGATTCTAGACTGCGGAATCACTATGGGGTGCATACTAAACTGGACTGGACAGGTCACACCCATTTTTTTGTATATCTGGGTTGTGTTGGGTAATCTGCTTCGCTCTTTTTTTAAAAAAAGTCTATTGATGAGAGGCTTCCAAATGTTACTAATATCAATCTTCAGTCAGATAATCTTATACAAAGGAGACAATTTGGGAGTACCCTGATAACGTGACTTGGATGTACAAAAAAAATGGATGTGACATATCCGGTCCAATTAAGCAAGCACTCTGAGTCATGATTCCACATTCTGGAACCAATCATCATCATGTCTTTCAATGTCCATCATTAGATATAGACCTTCTCCAGGATTCGCCACATTTCTCTATCATGGGCGTCACAGAGCCAGTACTTTCTGAATTTGTCTAGCTCGTCTCTCCATCTAATATTCTGCCGGCCTCAGTTGCGCATGTGATCTCTGGGGATCCATGTTGTGAATCGCAATGTCCATCGGTTGTCCGCCATTCTTGCAACATGGCCAGCCCACTGCCATTTGAGATTTTTAATGGATTCTATGATGTCCCTGACTCTTGTTTTCTCTTGGATGTACTGTGCTGTCTTGTGGTCTCTCCATGTGAGAACATCCGACAAAGGCCAGAGGATGAATGGCCGAAACGTGAATGAATGAACATATGAACAAGGAGGATAGCTAAACCACATCATACAGGTAGATTGATGCACTCTGTCTCATAAAATTCAGACAAAATTTTTTTTAAAATTCATTTTTCAACATAATCTCTTTTGTCAGTGCATTTAACCCAATGCTTCTCTATTAATTGTTATACCGTTCAATTTTATCTAATTGACAGAAGCTCAAGTTATACAATTAAAGCTACCATAAAGTTTTGTCTAATGCTAATAATTTGGCAGACAAATTTATCAAAGCTGCACTCATCTAAACCAAAGTATTTTTAAAATTCCAGAAAAGAAAAAAATATCATATATTTAAACAAATAATATTTCCTTATTAATTTTAGGACAGAACTTTTCATAAATGTTTGCCTCTGAGGTTTGAATAAAACAAAACAGCCATTGTTTTATTTCTGGCTCTCATTGAAAACTACTAAATATGAGATTTTATTTGCCAAAGAATCTTTTTTTCTGCTAAAATTTTCCCAATTAACCATAAACCATACGAGTTTCACTTCTTTACAACATAAAATACAGAGTAAATTTTCAGAGAGAACACAGTTTTTTCATAGAAAAAGAGAAATGTTTATAAATAGTAATACATATGAATTCGTTAATTCCTTCAAGTCAACTTTTTGTTATTTAGTTTACTTTTTAATAATGCATAAGTACTCTATATGATAGGATTTTATGTTCAATCTGCTACAGTGTGGCAGCCATTAAAAGTATTGAGACCATTCTGAGCGGTATGAGGCTATATTCTGAAAGACCTGTGGGGGAGTGGAATAGACATCATTTTATGGGTCACTTGCCTATAACTTTTAAAGAGCAGAAGTCTGAGACTCTTGGTGACAGCTTGTGGACACAATGAGTTGTTAGGTGCCCTGATTCCTACAGCTATCAAAGCTCTTGATCTCAAGGGGTCAGAAATTGATCTTGAGACTAAGTGGCGACCACCAAGTCAGAAAGAGTTGAGAGTTTCAGCGCTCGTTGTTAGGGATGATCTCTTTAGGATAGCCTTATGCCGTAGAGTATTCGATCTGACTAGCAGGGGCAATCCCCAAAAAGAATGCAGAGAATGTGATAATGAGTTTGTATCACTTTTTAAGCGTCAAAAACGCCAGAAATGCTTCCCCGAAAAGAAGTAATCAAGCGTTGGGTACCAAAAATGACTCTGTCACTCCTATTAACCCCTTTTTTTTCCTACCCAAATCATCAGATTCTTACCCGGTAAAGTATACCCTGAAAGATTAGTTTGGGGATGGAATGGGGTGGAGATAAAGTCACATTATTTCATCTCCCTACCCATCCAATTCAATATCCACTGTTTTAGGTTAGGTAGAGAAGCCAAAGAAAAAAACTTTCTTTGAGTAGAAAAAGAATTAAAGGTTGTTTTTTTTCAAGAAGAGAGCTGTACATGTAATACTTAAATCATAAAAAATATGAAAGAAATAATAATAATGTCATACACAGAACTCGTCTTTTTCATTCTTCACGATGGCTTAAAATGGAAGGCTTCCAAATAGATCTAATTGTTATCGTAAAATGCTTAATAAAGGCAAGAATAGTGATAATTTGGAAAAAAAAAGAAAAGAAAAGTCAAAAAAATCACTGCCGCATTGGCCTGCATTTGTACTAATAGTATTACTAGTACTAACCTTGTGAGATGCTTCCCAAAAGTTGGTGGGGGGGAGTGAATAGACTGATTAATCAACACAATAGTCAAATTACCGACAGTCTCACTGGAAATCTCAAACACCCCTTGAAACTACTCAACAAGGTCATTTAGGACCTCATTTTCTACCATTTTTTTTTTCTATCTTTGATGAAGCTATTTTGTGCTTGGTTGCTGTGCAAAAGATGAGGACCCATCCACTTGACTAACAACTCTGAAAGATCTTGCAGTAAACAAGGTGCAGTGAAAACAGTACATCAGGAGCGTATAACGACCAGTAATCGCCAAGCTGATGACAACAAGGACCTTATATCATAAACTTACTCTTTTCATACAGAGCAAAAATTAAACTTGAAAGTCGGATGGAGCTGATAAGACTAGCTCATTCATATGTCGCAGAATATTAATTGGAAGATCATCCCCAGGGAATGCTGATCTTGTACAGAGAGACCATTGTGCAAAAAATAGTCATGGAAATACAAAAAATAATTTAAATATCGTTTTCCCGTCTAGTCAGTCTCAAATTAGAAAGCGGATATGCTTGCACAGAGCAGCCATGGAAAAACTGAAAGGCACTCTATGGCAGAGAAGGAGCGTATCTATGAAAATGAAGCTATGCAAGCAAAACTCTTATCCTGTCTAATCTTATATGGTAGTGAGACCTTGCAAATGATATATCAGGATCAGAAAAATTGACATATCTGAAATGCAATGCCTGCAGACCCTCTTTGGTGTCAAAGGGTTTCGCAAACAGATCTCGGCTTCAGCTCTGATCACCAAACAAAGGCTAAAAATGGTTTTGGCACCTAATAAAGAAGAGCTTGGTTAGCCTGCAAAGGATGTCTTTGACCCAGACTCGAAGAAGCCACGATGGAAACTTTTCAAAGGCTGACCAAGACAATTCTGGCTCAACACCATAACCCAGGACCCAGGCCATATCAACAAGTCACACCACCAAGCTAGGAAACGGATAATTAACAGAGACCGAAGGAGAAGGGTCTGTCGGTGTGTAGTAACTACTGGAACCCCAGCAACCTCTATAAGATGAAAGAGAGGATATTTAATTATTTCACAGGCTTACCAACATTTTGTAAATGTTCATCGCTAACATTCTGCAATGGGCAAGTTATCAGTTTGAAATATATACCATTAAACTGACCTAAACCAGATACAGTTTGGGGTCTGTACAACCACTGCCATTACTCATTTAATAATTCATCTCAACGATCCCACACAAAGTTATCTTTTTGCTGTTTGGGGGATTGATCCTTTATTAATTAAGTTGGGCATAAATACTCTTTTTTATAGGATTTTAGGTATAATCTCTTGGAGCATGGCAGTGATTCAGAATATTGTGATCATTGTGAACTCGATGAATGGTATCAAACCTTCTTCTGAGAAGCCTGTGGGGAACAATGGAGTAATCAATATTTTACAGGTCACTGGTTTATTTCTTTTGAAGCTTGAATGTCTATGACTCGCAGTAGCAGCTTGTGGTAAAGATGAGTTGTTAAGTCTTCTGATTCCCACAACAATCAAAAGCCCTGAATATGAGTGGGTCTCAAATTCTCCATCATGATGAATCAAAGGTTCTGCTAGGAGTTAGAGAACCGATACATTTTACCAAAAACACTGCAAAGTAGTAAATCAGCTTTAAGGTCAAGATACTAGAAGTTGAATGTTTTTTCTATCAGATAAAAAATGAGTCACTGATATAACAATTACTATTCACAAAGAGTAAAAAGAGGACACCTTCACTTATTCTACCAGCTTTAATTGTCCTAAACTTCTTAAATTGAATTAAAAGAAATGTTAGTTCTTTATTGAAACTAGACTTATTTCAGGCGCTTTGTTTTTATTCTCTAGGTTGTAGGAAAGTTTGATTGAAGTTGTTCTAAACATATTTCAGTACGCATGTTTCAAAATGAAAAATAAATTCAGATCTCCAAAATTATATTAAAAAAAAATACAGTGAATAGAAAGTACAAAAAAAATTTTTAAAAACTTCAATCAAAAAAAAAAGGATTGTGTAAATAAATAAATATATAGATAAATGAAATGGCAAAGGACAAAAAAAAAAAAAAAAAAAATGAACATTTTAGACAGATCAAACTTGGGCACCAAAAAATGTTATTGTGCCAACAAGACGATTCATTTTAGCATATATTTCATTAGCTTTCCTAGTATCATTTGATATTCAATAAACCTGGGTTTGGAATCATTAGTGGAGATTATTGGTACATTATCTTTGTGCCCTTAATGAATAAAATGTTCATCAGGAGAGATAAAGACGAAAGCAAATTGCTATAAGCTTTCAAGTCATAGCCATATTTTCACTAATTTTGAAACTATGATATTCATCCAAATTTATTCACTCCTGATGCTAACGTAGTACGAGGTCTAGTAAAATGTGCGCACAATAAAGTATACTGAGGCTAATACTCTTCCTTCACCTAAAGAAACAGACATGTTCAAATCCCTCACCTACATATACAAACCTTTTAATAAATAAGTTCTTCTTGTCATGCATGGTCGAGCCTAGTCTTTTCTATACTTTCTCCTCTTGACACAACAGAATTTTGAATCAACCTTTAGACTCAACTAACAACTTATGTGCATTAAGTAATCTAATGTTTCAACTTGAGATAAATTTATTGTTATGTTAAGTTCAGTCTTTATTTTCTCATTATTTCTACGTCTATATTTCTCAATCAAAAAGCCCTTTTAACTCAACAGGTGACCTGAAGTAGAACATCGTATTTGCGAACAAAATTTACATCATATGCTACAGTAGAAACTAAAAGGTACACAGCATACCTCAGTAACTCCAGACCCTGTCACTGTTATGACGTGTGAATAAAAAGAACTAGTCATAAAAGTTACCCCAATTGCATAAAAATGTTTCACTGCTTCAAAGAAATAATATAGGTCAAAGTGAGTTAAGGAAAATTGTGTTAGATAATCTTAGGTATTTGGTTCATAAAAACCAAAGTTATTTAGATGAGATAACAATCTTTGCAGTGAGTCTGACTTTTTGGTAGGGTTTTCTAGATTTTTATATCTCTCACAGGCTGTGAGACTGCCAAACCAAAATTTTTAAGAATTTCAATCAAAAAAAGGATTGTGTAAATAAATAAATAGATAAATGATAACTGGCTAAGAACGAAAAAAATCAATCTTTCAGACAAATCAAATTTTGGCACCAAAAATGTTATAGTGCCAACAAGACAATTCATTTTAGTGTGTATTTCATTGGCTTTTAGTTAAAATACTATACATACGGGTGTATAAGACAGACATTTACTTAATTCGAAAAAAATCTTTTTTTCCAAAACTCACCAACACAGACAATGATTGAACAACTGTAGCATCAAAACTGAAATCATGTGATAGAAAATGACTTCAAAGAATAAATATGATCAGAATAAATTCTATTTATGACATCATTGTTGTTTTCCGATGTAGAAATAGCTACATTCTGGAAAATCCATTTATTATTATCAATAAAACCACTTGAACAAGGCCCAAAAAAGAGCTTCGATGATTTGTAGTGAATGGTAGTACTCCAAATACTCTTGCAAAGTTTGTGACCAATTCAATAAAATGAACTTTTTATTGTGATTGATAGCAAAAGTTTTAGCTAAGAGTCAGGGCTTTTATCTTGCAATGGATATCTATTACACTTGCCACCTTCCACAGTAAATAGGTTAATACAAATGAAAGCAATCAGTTTGTTAGGGGAGAGTCAAAAATACTTTTCTTTACTTAAGAGTTCTGTCCTATTTATATTCTTTTATTCTGAACCCAGAACTAGTTGTTGAAACTAATCGTTATGTGACCCTTGATATGAAAAGTTTGATAAAAACAGTTCATCATTCCGTACAGCAACATTCTTTGGATATCAATTGAATAGAGAAATTCAGTTATGTTTCAGGACTGGCTGAACAAGTTCTACACTGGCAATTATAATCTTATATTGATGAAAAATAAAAAGTATAACAATAGCCTGGAAATTTAAATTATTAAAGCTTTTTCTAATATCTCTAAATATTTTACATCAAATAAAATTGAACATTATTACATAATTTATCAAAATAAATATCCTAGTTATATTTTGTATGTGATTTATAAGCTATATAATAGATGGACTTTCAGTTTTATTAAAAAGTTCCTTATATCAGTTTATAATTTTAAAAATAGTTCTGTATTTTATGGCATAGAAGACCCTACCACATTTTATTTCAACAGGAAAACTCATTTTCCTGAATTCTTATTTATTACCCACTTATTTTAGTTTTTTTTAAATAAATTGATGTACAAAAATCATTTTGGCCTTTGAACTATTGGTGACTGTTTAGCTCAATGATAAGATCGACGCTACATTGAAGAGGGTACCCTACCGGTTGCAGGTTTGATTTCTCCAGCAACCCCATTTTCTTTGATTGTTTATTCTATTTAAGGCCAAATGATACATTCACTGTGTAATAATGGGAGATCATTTCAAATAAGAGTTTCAATAAAGTATAACATAATTTATAATCAAATTGATATTTACAAATAGATTGAAAAATAAGTCCATTTTCTTTTAGGTGAATTGTCCTTTTAAAGTCTGGTGTGCGGTATCTGATTTTGAAGTCCTTGTTCTTTAGTACACTACAATGGACTACAGGGACAGAGAACTAGTTCACACATATACACAAACTACATCAACCATCATTGTATTTTACTTACTACTGATGTATAAAGTAAAAAAATAAATACTAAAAATAAATAAAATTAAGTCAAGACATTTATGATTCTCCTCACCATAGAAACACTAAATTTTTTTTAATCAAGATATTAAGTTTCCCAATATCTATGTGAGATTGTGAAAATAGTGATTTCAAGTAACCTCTAGAGGTTTTGTGAAATCCCTGAGAGTTCCAGTAATTTCATGATATCCTTAGTTTCCCAATCATCAACAAGCTCGTGATACTGATCATTAATGTCTCAATGAGTTTGATTCACACTAGGTGGACCATAGTTTTTCAAAGATATTGAGTCAAAACATTCTTAACACAGACGCATATCTTCAGAATTTTTTTCTTTAAAGATCAATATATTTGACTCGATGGAAAGTTTAGTTTCATAGCAATTTAATTGATTTCAACATATGCGAATCCTCAATATCTAATTAATTACATCTATATTAACCTGTTCACCACCATGGTTGAGATAATTCATCTTAGCAAGTCCTCAATCGAGTGCCATGGACAAGGTAACTCGGTTTGCGGTAGTGTGTTATTCTTTTTTTCTTCATATATATTCATGTATATATTACATTCATCAGATATTCTGTTGTAGATATCAGTCAATTTGTATGAAAATTAAACTGTTTTAAACAGGCTGCAAAGACTGTCCTCTCCAATCAATTTTTTCTTTTACAGGAAAAAACTCAGCTGAAAAGTTATGTTAAAAATATACTTGGATGGGAACAAGTGGAACAAAGATTGTCATACAAACACTGGAGTATGGATCTCCTCTTTTACGGACTATTAGGATTTTTTTTTTCCAGATACCTAGATAAAGAGAAATTCTGTGGATCAAAAACTCAAATAATCCCAAGTAATCATGAATTATCCTCAAAAACAGAAATACTCCGTACGTCTAGTTAGACAGTGTAATTAATTTTTTTTTTTCCAAGATGGACTCTACCTCTGCTTTAAATCCATCCCTGTAGAAAGGGTTCTGGGTCTACTGGTAATGAAAGAAGAGATACTTTTAAAGAATATTCATCATATATATATATATATATATATATATACATATCCACTTACTTTCTTCATCGTCTTCTTTGCCACCACACATGTTTGAATAAGGTCTTCACAAACGAACGAACCGTCGATCCAGAGTACTAAGCCAACTAACAGAATACATGCGTTGTGTCTTTCTCTAGGCCCTTGGACTAAGGATATGCTTCACAGAAGAAAGTTCAAAAGAGACGATGAGATATAAATAGCCAATGAGAAAGAAATTCACAAACCAAGAGTGAGTGGGAGATATGAAATGAAAAGACCACAAATTTCAACCACACACACACACACACATGTATATATATATATATATATATATATATATCTTTATTTTACTGTAGTTTTTCATCTTTGAATGAAACTTGTCAGGTTAGTTTTGTGATTATATACAAAGAGTTTGGAGAAAGCAGACAGCCAACCGTAACATATAATAGTTGGAATAGTAGACTAGTTTGTAGGCCAAGAAATATGTTGGGAAATTTGACAATCGTGAATCCCAGGTAAACACTTTTGTGTCCTTACATTAATCGCGCAATATGATTCAATGTCTATTTGTCAAGATAATAAATATCAGAGTCTTAATACACGGAAAGTATTTGGAGAAATTTGAGAAGTTTACAAGCCAAATAAAGGTAGGAATATCGAGTAGTGCCTATCTTCCAATTTGGGAGGACTTGCCTACCTAAAATAAAATAAATAGAATAAAAAAAATCAAATTGGTATTCAAAACCCTGACTTTTCACCTGGGCTTCAGCACCAATGACTGGAATTGGTAGGAAATATGGGTCTGCTCTGCTACTCGAAAGTAGAGCATTCTTATATAAACTTTTCAAAAGCCGAAATGGCATCAAGCAAAGAAGCAGTTATCGCTATGAGATAGAATCTTGAGTGTTTCCAGACCCCAAAAATGGAGATGATTGCATGGTAGACGCAGTCATTCGATGTTGAGGTGGTGTGAGGCAAAGACGCAGGGGAGAAGAAAAGACTGTGCACTGCTTCTATAACAGCGTGCTGCAAAACAAACCCTGAAGTGGAAATAGTCTCATAGACTCAACTACTAAAATGTGGGGGAATAGCGGAATTTATCTGCTAGTGCAATAACTGGTATAGTTGTTGATATATGAAAAGAAGAAGAGTTCAAATGAATTAGAAAAAGTCACGAGCCAGAGTCAAGTTTGCGCACTTATTTAAATGCGATACAAGAGTTTGAAATAACTTTGGACATTTTCATGAAGCGGACAAAGAAAGTCCAACCTTAGAACTAGGATAAATGAAAATCAGGCCTGGTTAGTCACTCAATAAAAACTGTCATTCAACAGACATCCTTTGGCAACAGGTCATGTTTTTGGAGGTGATCAGTTAAAAAAATTTGAAATAGGGGGTCATCAATGGATAAGTTATTTCTCTCATCTTTGTTAGGCAAGGTTTGAAAAAAAGTCCAAATTTTAAAAAAAACAATAGAAAACAGGCATGAACACAAAGAGACTAATTTAGCATAAACTTACATTGCAAATTGACCCCCTCCCCCGCTAAAAAAATATTTAGTGAGGATCGTTTTTAAAAAAAAAAAAAAAAAAAAAAAAGAAAATTTTTTCTGGACATAATAAAGATGTTTGAATTTTCTAGTCCCATTGGTAAAGCCTGTAGCTGCGACACATATATCCCGGTATAAGGCCAAATTAAGGTGAGAATAGCGAGTTGTGCCAATCTTCCAATTTGGGAGGACTTACTGACGTAAAATATATAAAGTGAAAAAAAAAAAACTAAATAAAACCCTCCACTCCACCTTCTATTTCAACTGAAGATGATTACAGCAACTTTTGTATTGTATATGTAATAAACAATCTTAAAAAAAATATATATACATGTTTTTCAGTACAAATGTACTTATTTATTAGAATGAAACAAGTGCTTGCATATCTATAAGATAAATCTAGCAGATATGTAAGACTTGTTATTTTGGTCAAGTCAGTAAGAGAGCTGCCTACCACTTACTAGGTGCTCAATTTGAAGTAATGGCCATTTTATGGATGTATTCAATCATTAGAATGTTTCTAACAGAAATTTTGGTAGATGGTACGGTAGACTCCTCAATTCAGCTCAGTCGGTAAGAAACACAACTACCAATCAGTCATTCGTGATTTCAAATCACATTAGGATAAGGTTGATCTTCAGTCCCCTAAATTTGGTCAACACTGCATTTATTTTACCACTGTAACAAGTACAATGAAGTCGACTCAAAGTTTGGACTGGAATTTGACTAAAGTCAGAAAAGAGAACATACAATAAAAATGCTTTGAATTTCAACATTTAACTATCAAATCATCACAGCCCCACAAATGGTCTTCCGGCCCAACCAACCAGCCAAAGGAGCCACAGATTCTTCTCTCTTTGAGAGTTTCAAGAATTGTAGGTGGGTGTGTGTGTCTCTGGGTGCTCGTGGTCACATTTTGGGGGCTACAATCTTAAAGATTTACCTGAGTACATCACTAGACACCATCTAAATATACATTTTTTTTGTTTTTGCAAAAAAATGCTTTTTGGGGTCTCTTTGGTCATTTTGGACCAACAATGCCAAAATCTAGGGCTGGTATTTTTTTCAGATAATTTTAGATAAAAAGATCTTTTATTAATAAGATGATTTTAGATAAAAAAAAGTCTATTTTTAAAGATAATTTTTAGATTATTTTCAGATTTTTTTTTTGATCATTTTTAGATAATTGATTCTGGTACATGTGTGGACTACAGTGATTCATTTATTTGAGGTTTGGATATTGTGTTAGCGTTACACCAAACAGAACTGATATTTGTAAGAGAAAGAAGACAAACTACATGAGTTAAGAAGAGAAGTTAGTACCTTAAATTCAAAATTTGCCTCAAGTATTATAGTAGTAGGTGCAGGTGGCCTGATGGTTAAAGGCACAGAGAATAGACTTCCTACACTAGAATAGTTTGCAATGAATTTCCATAAATGCTTTTAGTATTTACAGTGCCGTATATAAGTAATCATTAGAGTGAATGAAAGTTTTGGGTTTTTGTCTAATAATTACTACCAGTAATATCACTGATCATAGAAAGTAGTTATAGATTAAACAGGTCTGGTTAGTCAGACAATTGAGACTATGTTAAAAGTGGTTTGCAAAGTTTTGTTCATGAGATTCCTCGCTCAGCAATGTACCATGGTCGGGGAGACCAGTTGAGGCTAAGCGCTATCAAATCGAAGGATTACTTGAGAATAATCAGCATTATATATTGCAGACTATACCCAATCTGGGAATGCAAGATTTGAGGCAAAAACTTTCTGCCAACCATTTTGAAAAATCTAGGAAGCCAACCACATTTGAAAACAGGATTGCATAAAACAACACAAAAGACGATTGCAATGTTCACCCAACTGTATTTCTGTTATTTATATACTATAATGCATATTTTATTTACATTCATATATAATATAATGTATTAAGAAATGGACATATTTGGTCAGACAGAATGAATTATAAATTGTGTTATATTATACAGAAACTCATTTAAAATGATCTCCTGTAATTATTTGGTTAATACATAACTTAATTTAACTAGAATAAACAATTAATGAAATTGGGGCTGCTACTGGGATTGAACCTGCAACTTATAGGGTTGCTGCTTCAATGTCGGGATGCTCTTACCATTGAGCTAAACAGCTGCTGGTAATGCAAAGGCCAAATAACTACTTTCAACCCAAATTCTCATCTTGTTTATTCTCTTTCAATGTGACAGTTACCCTATTGGTGGTAGGTTTAATTCCAGCAGCAGCCCCCATTTTCTTCAATTGTTTATTCTATTTACATTGTCTAAATTGAGTGATGGATTAACCATGTAATGATGGGAGATCATTTCAAATAAGTTTCTGTATAATATAACGCAATTTATAATTCATAAAATATAACACATGTTATTTAAGTATAAACTCTCTGAAATTCAGATCTAATGAGTCAGTAGACTGTGTCTCTTTTGGGTATTGACGCATGTGAACTGAAATGATTTCTTAAAGATTTCCTGCTAGCTCATTAAAAATTTCCTGGAGACAGCATTATCGTGTTCTCACACTTTCAGATGGATTGTAGTCAACATGCCCTATTACACACTGTAAGAAAATTTCAACATTTTTCCTTGGGAAGTATTTTTTTGTCAACCAATTAGACAAATTGAATGATGCAATTAGCGGAGAGTGTTCAGTTAAAATTAGTCAAGAGAAAAGGGCATGATATTCCATAAGGATAATGTTAGAACATGTTTCATTGGTGACTACTTCCAAGCAGAACAGTTACAACTTGGCTCGGAAGTTTTCACACGCCTAATATACACTTCTGATATCACACTGTCATTTTGTCATTTGTTCGAGTCTTCATGGAATTCTTTCAATGAAAAAAATTTCAATTTCCTTGAAGACTGTAAAAGGCATCTCATTGCTCTTTGCTGAGAATGAAAAAAAGTTCAGAGAGGAAGGATTTGTGAAGTTGCATAAAAGATAGCAGAATATCTCTAACAAGAATAGTAAATATGTTACAATGGTCAGCAGAAGGATACCCTATATCATTCTACAATATACAATGCAGTTTCTCAAGTAATACTTTGATTTGAGCACTCTTAACCTCTAATGGTTTACCCAACCACGGAGCATTGTTGAGTGAAAAATCTCCAACACAAAACTTGATAAAACACTTTTAATATGGTCGATCTCATTCACAGTACCTTGTCAATAAACAATCTTTTTATTGCATTTGGGTCATAGCTTTACCTTTCTTTAAACAAAAAAGTATACTATGACGAAAATCTTCCCTACCTTCTTCTATCTTCAGTTTTAGAATCAATAAACAAAAATTTGCCGATTTTGATAATTTTTCCTAGTTTGCATAACAGCTGTCACAATCCAATAAAAGTGATCTTTTTGAATTGAGTTGAAACTAAACGCTCCTATTGCCATTAGATGATGAATCAGGACAAATTTCTTTGCCAACCCAATACAAAAATATTTTCAAGTATACTTTTCTCTAATAAATGTAAGATATATGAATTTCCCAAAAATAAAATTAAAAAATTTTCTTTATTTGAGATTTGCATCGATTGTATTTGACAGTATATAAGAACCCTCAACCACCCCCCAAATGTCTCAACAGGTAAAGATAACCTTAGTTGACCAACCCAAAACTGGCCACATCTTAATGAGGGAGTTAGAGAAAAACAATTTGATGATAAAGGAGGAATTCAGAAAAGTGTTATTTTTTTCTTAATATCGCCTGCAGAAATAACGGAAGGGGTCTTTCATGCTTTCCAATAAGGTACTTTTTAATTGTTTTTTAGTACATAATTACTGATGGTTTCTATTGCAAATAGAATAGGGAAGTGGTTTTGAAACTTTGAAAGTTCAAGGAACCTTTCTATAAAAGAAATATTCAGGCAGACCCTTATTTTCAAGCTTTCAGACCAATTTCAAGAACTACAATGTGAAGACATTTTCAACCTTTGAAAATAATTAATTCTAAATGGATTACATTTATTTGAATTCTTATATCTGGTACGAGCATGTCTACAATAATTGTGTTTTTTGAAAGCATGAGCAAGAGATGAAGCTTTTCAGCTATGAGATTCGTAATGTTAGTTTTAGAGAGGACACTGCTGCTGA
>OY735240.1:31708214-31728214 GCA_963457665.1 Thysanoteuthis rhombus | reverse complement strand
CTAAAAAAGAAAATTAGTGAACTCTGACTAGAGTGATTCACACTTTGAACATTATATAGAAACTGTGTATTGCCATGGTAATGAAAAAGGTTTCATATCTTATGCTATTATTGAAAGCTCCTGAAAAATATCAATTATACAGTAGTTGGTGGAAAAAAAATGCCAGTATGATTTGTTTACAATAAAATTATCAAAAAAAACAAACAAAAAAACAAGTGAAAAAAATCATTAAAAAAACAGATTAAAAAACAGATAAGAAGGAAAAAAAACAAATCAAAAATCAATTATGACTATTTCATTTTAGAAATTAGGAAAACTTGAAACTATCACTGGTACTACAAGGTGTGAACAGGCAACAAAAATAAGATGGAGAGAAAAAAATTGTCGAAAATGAATAATGATAGGTCTGGTTAGTCACTCAACAGAAACCGTCATGTGACAAACATCTTTTGACAGCAAACTACGATGAGGATGATCATTAGAAAAAATTTTTTTTTAAATGGGTGATCAATGAAATAAATTACTTCTCTTGCTTTTTGTTGGATCACTAAAGTCTGAATTTTCAAAAAGCTGCACGACACAAAACAAAAAGTCAATTTAGCATAAACTTAAATTGCAAATAGACCCCTCCCCCCAAAAATAAATAGAATTTTAAAAAATTTTAAATAAATACATAAGAAATGAAAAAAATTTTAAAAAACAAACAAAAAATTTCCCGGGGTGGGGTGACGGTTAAAAAAAAAAATTTTTTTAGACATCCTAAAGCGGAAATGATGGAATTTTTTCAGATCTCTAGATCTGTACACATGACACATACATTCGTAGACAGCCAGCCAGAATCACTTGAAAACTGATTGAAAAACAAAACAAAAAAAAACAAAAAAAACACCAAGGTGACAGTTGGTTGATTGTTTTCTTACATGATGAAATATTTGGATTTTTAAAAAATTTCTTCTCTCAAATTGAGAAAATCTCTATTTTCATAATAAGATACATCCACTCATATTCATAATCAATTTCCCAAGTCAAGGTCAAATAAAAAATGTTGATAAAACTTCAACAGCTGAGAAGTATATCGAACTCCCAAGACCAATTCCCCACAACTAAAGCATATCAGAAGAAAGTGAATAAATCAATGGAACCATCTCCAGCTGAAATACATAACAGATGGCCGACCCTGGGAAAGTCAGATCCACAAAGGCAATTGAATAACACTCGACTAAAACCTAAAGAAACAAAGAAAAAGTAGTTTACTCCATCCATTATTCATCTTTGTCTTTAACGTTTTCTTCCATCTTGAATCTTTCTTAGCTGTTTTTTTTAATCGCAACTCTCTCACAAAAATTCAAGATGAAAGAAAATACTAAAGAAAAAAAAAAAAAATCAGGACAGGTCTGTTCAGTCACTCAATACAAACAATCACGTGACCAATGTCTATTGGCAGCATGTCATGTAGGGGGCGATCAACTAAAAATTGTTCTAGATGGTGATCAATGAATGAGTTACCTCCGTAGGTGGCTGGTTATGTACATAAGTATGACACATACAGCCCCACAGATAAGCAACAACTATTGACAATCAGAAGTCGATAAAAAAAAATTTACCTGACTATTCTAGAAAAACAAGATTGCTCGCTTCTGTAATCATAGCAATACAGGCTTTAAAAATGCAAATCATCTTGCCTAGAAATCAATTTTCGCACTACAATGCCCAACTGTAACATTTGAATATAGCAATTGCACCATAATTCATATTTGTGAAATGGCCTGTAGAATTCCAACATGAAATCCATTTGAAACAAAAAGGTAAAAATTTTATTAATTTATCAATGAGAATGACATTATCTGGATTTTATATTCGTTAGATAGATGAAACGTTGACAACCATCTTCAACTTTTGACTAGTATTTTCACCCATCTTAATTTCAATTGCTTTTCATCCCAACTATTTCTGTCAGTCTACTGGAGACAGTAAACAACCCATAGAATGTTAATGACTCATCTTTTAATTATAGAAGGTATCTCTGTACACCTGAAGTAGGTTTGTAGGGCGGGGCGATATGGACTAACATTCATGTCCTAGGATTGTCAGGCTGAATACCGACATGCAAAAATACCGGAAAATATATCATACGTTCAATTGTAAGTCAAAGCCACACAAGATTGCACAACAATAAAATTATTAAAAAAAATAGGCATATCTCTCTGAGAACGTTGCTTTTTCAATTACAACAAGAAAGCAGAATACTCTTACTATAAGAAACTAAAATAAAAACGTAAATAGAGCGCAAAATAGTTTCCTAATGAGGCAGACAGTTCTTTATAAGGTTCTCATGAAGCCCCACATTTTAAAAGAAAAAAAAAAAAACAAACTAATCTATCGATGGCTTCAGGCCCTGGGGATGTCCTATGGCAAGTTACAATGTTATCACTGTAACTGAAAACCTGTTCAGAAATGGAAGTGGTGGCTGGTACGAAAAGATATTTCTCTACCAGGAGACTCTTTCATGTTGATAGTTGGAAGAAATGTGTAGAGGGAGAGTGGTGGGCAGAATTGCTCTAACAATTTGAGATGGGGACAGGCAAGCCCAAGAAAAATAAAAAGGAGCTCAACCTAGCTCCAGAATAGTTAAATTGGCATCATTGTGGCTATATTGGTGTAAACGGTATTCCTCAATCTTATAACGTGTTTGAACCATTGTGATATCAACAAAAAGAATTAGTTCAGAGGTCTGAACAAGACTTTAAAGATCTTTGTCAAAATCAAAAACTTAAAGTATGAAATAAACAGACACAAAAATATTGTAAGGAAATAATGAGAGCAAATCTTGTTTTTAACATCTGTCGTTCAGCTAAGAATGGAAAGAAAATGGATAAAGGATTTCAATATATCTGGACAATGTAATCAATTCATTTTGTTTTGGTTGGGTTGGTCAGATATGAAACTATATTTGAACATGGGTGGGTGAGAGAGAGAGAGAGAGCATGGGTGGGTAAGAGAAAGAGAGCATGGGTGGGTGAGAGAGAAAGAGAGCATAGGTGGGTGAGAGAGACAGAGCATGGGTGGGTGAGAGAAAGAGAGCATGGGAGGGTGAGAGAGAAAGAGAGCATGGGAGGGTGAGAGAGAAAGAGAGCACGGGTGGGTGAGAGAGAAACAGAGCACGGGTGGGTGAGAGAGAAACAGAGCATGGGTGGGTGAGATAGAAAGAGAGCACGGGTGGGTGAGAGAGAAACAGAGCATGGGTGAGTGAGAGAGAAAGAGAGCATGGGTGGGTGAGAGAGAAAGAGAGCATGAGTGGGTGAAAGAGAAAGAGAGCATGGGTGGGTGAGAGAGAGAGAGCACGGGCGGGTGAGAGAGAGAGAGCACGGGCGGGTGAGAGAGAGTGTGGGAAAAAGGGTGAGAGGGCGAGAGAAAGAGTGTGGGCAAGAGGGAGAGAGAAAGAGTGAAAGTGAGAGAGAGGGAGAGAAATCTATAGAACAAATGCTGAACAGTTAGCTTGAAAGTAGTGTTCACTCTAAATGTCTTGTCAATGTAATCAGCAGCTTTAGTGGCATTATATTATAATTTGAATTCGTATTTGAAAATTAGTCTCCTTTCTCGGGTAAGCACGGCTGCTGTTAAAAGCTCAACAACCTCCAATAAGGATGAATTATATCTATGTTTACATTGAATCTGCAAAAAACGCATAGGTATATCTTTCACTTTCAGCATTATTCAATGATGTGAAGAAAAAATGTGACATTTTGCGTAACTACCTGATATTTCAGTGCAGTAGACGAGATGTGAACATTTGAACTGATTATGATATTCTGAGTTTTGGTTTTCAACTAATTTTCAAGACCTTCAAACGTTGAACTAGAATGCACTCAGAGAGCTTTATCTCTGCCAATGCTGTACACAACTAAAAGCTGAATGAAAATGAAATGCCAAAAAACAGCGATTCTTGCTATATGCACAAATATTGTGTTACATCCATTGATTTCTAAATCTAGTCAAGTGTTCATTTCTTCACCTCCTTCCATGCAGAATAATAATGATGGAAATATTTCTCAACCGAAAAACGAATTCCCTGATCAGCTTCAAGATTTGATCACTTCTTCTGTAACCTATTGCTCAACCTTCTACAAAATTTCACTCACTTTTGGAGATATTGTGCGGAAAGGAAGAAAGATGGACAGTACAATGGATATGACCTAGCACACATACCTCTACAACTTGGTTGACAGAAGTAGGAAGAAAAAGAGTAGAAGCTACACCCATATAAATTACCTCCAGGCCAAATATTGAATTTCATTGAATTTAACTGGAGCTTCTAATATTATTGAGTTGATAAATACAGATAAGACACATTGAATGTATTTTAATAGCACTGAAACAAGATAAGAAAGTTGTAAGTGCCTCTGATAAGGTTTTCTTACAGATTTAAAATGCTATAACTTGAAGAATAAAGCAGTTGCCAATCAAATGTCCAAGTTGATAAAAGTGCAGGACTTGTATTCGTGCTCACCCAGGTAATTCACTCAATAATAATTTGATTTCTCAAGGGAGATAACTCCAGGTATATTGAAAGCCAATTATAGAATAATTTCCTTTATTTATTCATTTGCAAATGATTAAAAAATAAATTCAATAACAAGCTGATGGTGGCCGTTAAGCAAGTAAGTGAAAGGGGAAGATGTGTGTACTTATGTGAGAAATTCCATATGCGCTTTTATCGGTCTGAAATAAAACAATTCAGGATTAAGTGAGTTTATCTTAGAAACCATGAACCAAAACTGCCAACATAGGTTTCTCTCAGTTTTTAAGTTAGTCTGGCTGGCTGGCTATGTATGTATCATAAATAAAGGCCACACTAATGGAGCTAAATGGTTCAAAATTCCAACATTTACTCTTATGTCAACAAAAAACATTTTTGTTTTTTTTAAAATTCTACTCCTAAATAGGTTTTTCGCAGAAGAATCAGTATGCAATGTAAATCTATGCTAAATTGGTCTCTAGTTAATGCCTGTCAGTTTTTTGAAAATCCAGGCATTTTAGTGATTACTGCCGAACAGGTGACAGAAGTAATTTATCCATAGATCACCTCTTCTTCCTATATTTTAATTGGTCACTCCCAACATGGCATGCTGCCAAAAGACATGACAGTTTCCATTGAGCAACTAACCAGACCTGTTTTTTAAAATTAAATTCATTTATTCAATAGTTATGGACCAACATAAACTAAAGCTATCATTTACATGTTTAGTGTTCTCTGCCATCTAGTCACATACGACCCCAAAAATCAAGGAGTGTCATAGATGGCAAATTATTTTGGGTGTATAGAGGGGAGGTCCTCCACCTGACCGCAAAAAAAATGTCGAGCTGACTGTTGCCTGCTTTAGTTGAATTTTATGGCAGTGGATTTGCTTTCTAACCTATTTCTACCTCAGAGTGGAGGTAGAGATTTGAGCTAACATTCCAAGAGACAAACTTATTGGGGCTTAGTAACCCAAACACGATGATACCTGAAATGTCGTCTATTTTTAATTAGGGATTCACATACAGGATATTTACTTGAAAGTACATGATTTACGTAAATGATTTGAAATGATTTTTAGTGAAATCTTGGTGTAAGAGCATTTATATTCCTTGATAAGTTAGTAGCCTCTGGTAGGAGAGGAAATGAAAAATACACCAAGTCATTTTTTTAGACAAGAATATAGGAAGAATTGATTTTAAATGGGATTTTTTTTATGTTTGATTGCAGGAAAAAATATCCGATAGAATTCACAAAATATTTTTTTTTAGCAATATGTAAGGTTGATTTCATTACATCTCAAAAACAAGAATGATAAATATTTTTTCCATCAATGTTCACAGTTCAACTATGCATACTAATACACAATATATAAGTATATATAATGATTAATAATATAATAAATATAATATAATTAATAATACAATAAATATAATATGATTAATAATACAATAAATATATATAATATATATACAATAATTAATGCTCCTTTATTCAGGGTTGAGCACCCTCTAAGTAAGTTAACTCGTTCATTATGAGCTTATGCAATGCTTTTCCAACGTAGGAATAGAGCACACGGGTGGATGGGGAATATATGCGTGAGTAAATATATCGCTTAAATTCAACCTTACTGACTGTCCAGTTCAGCGGGGCAGAGGTAAGATGCCAGCCTCTGAGTCTGAAGCAAAGGTTTCAATCCTACCTCATGGTACTGGATGGGATATTAGATAATCTACATAAAATCTATAACATATATATTTATATTATATTAATATTATATTGATAATATATGATATATAATACATACTAATAGTCTTTACTAATGACCAGTCTCAAAATTATAGTCAGTATACATGTATACTTTCTTCGAAATTACCAACTTTAATGAAAGTGGTCTCAATCCTCGAAATTCATTCATATCGTCATCTGTCTTTTATCGTTCATCGTTGGACACAGACTTTCTCTCGGATTTGACATACCTCTCTATTGTGAGTGTTACGTGACCGATATTTTCCGAACCCGTCCAGTTAGTCTTGCCGTCTCATATTCTGCTAGCCTCGGTTCCTCATTTGATATCTGGGGATCCATGTTGTGAGTCGTGATGTCCATCAGTTGTCTGCCATTCTTGTAACATGACCAGCCCATTGCCATTTCAATCTCCTAATAGATTCTGTGACGTCTTGGACTCCTGTCTTCCCCCTGATATACAGTGCAGTCTTATGGTCTCTATGTGATGTTGAGCATGATTTTCTCATGTGCACATTGCATGGTTCTCACTTTGAGGGTCAGTCTCTGAGTTAGGTTCCATGTTTCAGCTCCATAAGTGACTATCGGGAGGATACATCAGTGGTATACCCATCTTTTTAGGACTCAAAGGATTTTCTTGTTCTTTAAGGTTGAGATTACTCTGATAAAGGCTTGCCATCCTAGAGTGATTCTTTGCTTGATTTCTTAGGGAGTAGAGTAAAATTACTTTATGATATTAAATCAGGGAAATTCTTCCGCATTTTCCATTTTTATGAAAATGGTCAGCATGAACTCAAGTAAATGTCTTGTATGTGGTTCCATAATGTAAAATGGTCAAGATTTGGTGTATCGTTGTGTTTAAGATATTAAAATCAATGATACCTGAATTTTTTTTATCGAGAAAATTTTTATATGGAATCTTGCAGCATCCTCCATATTCACCTAACATTTCTACTCCAGATTATCAACCTTTCAAGCATTTTCAAATTCATATATCCATGATAAAAGGTTCAATAATATCCGTACCTTGCATAAATGGATTCTGCACATATACCACAAGTAATTATCTGGAACTAACTTTTGAAAATTAAAAAAAAAAAAAAAAAAGAAAGAAAGAAAGATCTTTCATTTGAAATTATCTGGAAGAACCAGCACAAGATTTGGGCATTCTTGGTCTCAAATGACCAAAGAGACCACTCTTAGAAAAAAAAACAAAAGCAAAAGTTATTTAGAAGGTGCTTAGAGGTATACTTATGCAAATTTTCAAGGCTGTAGCCCCAAAAGTGTGACCAGGAAAGCCTGGAGACACACACATAGACACGGACACTCAAAGAGAGAAAAATCTGTAGCCTACTTGGTTAGTTGATCAACCATTCGTGTAGCTACAGTGATTCGATAAGGAAGCCATAATTCATGATTTTATATAATTTCTGACCACTAAACCTAAATGATTATATACAGATGGCCTATTATCATTAATGGATCATTGGAGAAAAGTTATTGCTTCAAACAGGTCATATTTTGTATTTTCAATCATCTACCGTTTTGTGTTATTCATATCCTTCATCTTACGATTAAAAATACGACATTTCATGTGCACTAGCCTGATACTTCATCCTAGGTAGGTCATCATCTTACATGCGAAAAAAAACAAAGAAAGAATATAATCTTCACACATTAATTCTTAGTCACCGTTTGATGATGAAGCATTTGGAAAACAAAAATAAAACCTGCAGTAAATCAGGTTAACATTTCTGGCCTCTCAGTGCACAGAACTTGAGTGGGTGTTTTGCAATAAATCTTTTATAAATGTCACCAATAAAACTAAGTAGACAAAAAAAAAATGTTTTAGTTACTATTTACAAGACCGAAAAGAATGCCTAGTGAATGTCCTTTCAAATCTGACATATATTAACTTGAAGTAATGCCAGAAAAATTATAAAGAGATTCTGTTTTACAAAAATCTCATTTTGTAAACTCTGTAAAATAACTTACATAAGACAAGAACTCCCATAATTGAACTACTGTAGCCACCAGAGATGAGGAGAGATTCTTCCATTTTCATACGTGCTTGTTTGTGTTTATACGTGTGTTCAAGTGATCCTGGCCACACCGTTTTGTCTACAGACTTGAAAATTGGCATCAGTGCTCTGCTAGATCTATTCTAAAAAATGCATTTTTGATTTTGGGAGAGAAAGCCTTTCGGATTTTATTTTGACAGGTTTATTAGTAACATCTACATTCTCCAGAATCTAGATGTTTCCCAATGGAAAACATCAGTGATGTCATAAGTAGATTTTAATCTGACCATATTTATTCTTCCATAGATTTTTTTTACATGACTTTCGACTCAACAGTTGTTCAATTATTTACTGTGATGGTGAGTTTGTTTTTTTTAATCTCGTTTTTGTTATATTTTGAATTAGAACACTATCATTTAGTACAAAAAAATCAGCATCATTATTTGTCATATGGCTTGTATAAAAAACAAATAAGATTGTAAATATCAAACCAAAATTATAAATAAACAATTCATTTCAAGTTAGCAACCAAGGATCAATCAAATGATACATTATATAATTAAAATCAGATTCTTATCTCTATTCATAATTCTCAACTCCATATTGAAACCTTCAAAATATCTTAAAATATCTTGAATGAAAATGAAGTAGCCAATTTTTTCAAGGCTTAAGACTTGAATGCTGAATTTGATATGAAAATAAACCCAGACAAGAATTATACAACTTTTCTTGGTAGATTAATAAAAGATGATTATTTTCTTATAAAAATCATATAAAAGTATGAAGGCAAATATTATTCAACGATTTCCAAGTTTAAAATATAGTAAAATAAGAAATTATCCAAAGGTTCATTTCTACACTGTGTCTCCCATGTAGAACCTCCCCTTTGCACTAAAAGAGACAGTACCTCCCACTGATGACAGCAACTAGAGCCTGTGGTACAGGGCAATTTCTGGAACTCCAATCATACAAATTTGCTGGTTCTTCACTTAATCCACATGATGTGACAAATTTAATACTTTATCCGACAAGTACTTTTTGACTTTATATAGGTGGCTGGAAGTGAGTGTGTGTGTGTGGGGGGGGGGGGGGTTAAGAGTTGCTACAAATAACTAGTGTGCTTAAATTAGTAGGGTATAATGTCAAATGGACTGTAAGATCTTCCAAGTCATCAGGGGACCGGGGGGGGGCTCTGCCTATCTTAAAAATCCGTGTTGGATTGAACATTGTTGCAAGTGGGAAATACTGTACATTAGCCACAAAGGACGCCGCGTCTACAGGATGGGGGGGGTTAAATCATTAGGCACAAGTAGTAGAAGGTGTTGCTACTGATTAGTAAAATCATAACAAATTTTGAGCGGGGGGGGGGTCAATTACTTTTTATTAGTTTACCAAACTAGGTTGAAAAAAAAAAAAAAAAAAGTTAAAGGAAGTTGATTACACCTTCTTATAAATAAACTTATTGAAATTAGAAATAATCAGAATTCAAATAAACTGAAACACTGATATCCGACAAAAATCTTATTTTTTTAATGAATTCTGAAATATTTAAAACTAGCAGGGAAACCCGGTGTTGCTCTGGAAAAAGAAACCACAAATTAGATAACATGGATGAAGGAATGATGCTCAAGTGTACACAGGAGTAATCTTATCCCGGACAATCCCGGGGATCCCTGCTAGTATTTTCAAAATGATGAAATATTGCCTTAAATGTCATCTGGGGTTTATGTTAGTTGCAACCAAATTCACATCTTCTGTGATCTTTAACTTGAAAAGAAATTAAATACTTTTCCCCTTACAGACGATGCTAGATGGTCATGTCGTGTGTCAGGGCCTTTGATATCGCCAAGCCGATGCAGTGCATTATGTAACCTTGTAACACTATCCGAAGCATCGGGGATAGGGTAATGAAGTCTATAGCCCAGCGTACAACACAGACTGAATGGGGATCGGTGGGTGCAGTTGTGTTGGCCCCCCTTTTTTTTTCTTTTCTTTTCTTTTTTTTCTTCTTGTGTACACTGAGAATGAAACATCAAATTTGTAGAGATATCCATCTATTTCAATTCAATAAAGTTTTTGGACAGATTTGAGCGGACATTTTTTTTTCTAAATATCCCAAACAAAGAAAAGTTTGTAAAGTAAAGAAAAAAAAGGGGGGGGGTACGACTGGAAATCATTAAAAAAAAATATAGTTATTCATGAATTTAAAGGATGCCTAAGCTTTAAAAAAAAAAAAAAAAATTGAAGATTTTTTTTATTTGTCAAATTATACGATGAACATAGAAGTAAAAACTATACAAAACTTGGTAAAGCTTAACTGAGAAGAAATAATTAATAATATCTAAGGATTGAAAGTCTCCTATTTTTGGGAAGAAACATTTCAAAAATCTTTCCTTCTATCACCATTGTAATGAAAGACACAGAATTGGAAATAAATGATATTGAAAACAACCAACATCATTCTGATATCAGAGACAGATTGATAGTAACAAGATCACTTTAATTCAGGAACTCCTTATCAAGAGAAACAGTAAACTCTACAGTAAACAGCCAACTACTTATCAATGGAAACTAGCTTACCAGACAAATATAAAAATGTCAAAAAATACTAAAATCCAATCGTTATTACATCTGTTCGATGTATCTTTAGTTATGGTAATCTTTATCTAATTAACTTAATAAAATTAACTGACATTTTAAAAAGATAAAAAACGATGACTAACAAGAAAGGCGTCCTAATCCAGGCGCTAAAAAAGTTTTTTAAAAGTTTCAAATTTCTGTTAAATTTCAATAAATTCAATTAATTTTGACCTGTTTTTAATTTAGATAATCAAGTTTTGGACATTTTTTCCGCATAGAAACTTAAAGACGAGAGCTTTAGTTCTTGTTAAAAGTTATTTTTAAATTAAGCTTCATTTTTTGGTTACTTGAAAAAGGCGGTGCAAAATCAAATAAAAAACAATACACAATAGTTGCTTGGTAAACAATGTTTTTCGCCTATTTTCAATTTAAATATTCAAGTTTATAACATTTTTCTAAATGAAAACTTGAAGACAAAGAGAATCTTAGTTCTTATTGAAGTAATTCTCAAAATAAGCTTTATTTTTAAAATTTTATTTTAAGAAAAAAGACAGATTTATGAAAAGGTGGTACAAAATCAAATAAAAAACATACTATATACACTTAGTAAACAACGTTTGTGTTCACGCTTATAAAGACTAAAAAAATATTCATCTATTTTTAATTTAACTATTCAAGTGTTTTAAATAAAAACTCTAAGATAAAGAGAACCCTAGTTCTTTTCAAAGTTATTTTCAAAATAAGCTTCATTTTTTTTTAAATTGACCCCCCCCCCCAAAACGGTTTTGTAAAAAGCCGAGCAAAATAAGAAAAAATAACAATATTTGCTTCGTAAACAAGTTTATATTTACGCTTATAAAAACCGAATAAAATCATCTTTTTTCAACTTGAATCTTAAATTTTTTAATACTTTTCTAAATGAAAATTTGAAGATAAAGAAAACCTTAATTCTTGTTAAAGTTATTTCAAGATTAGGCTTTATTTTTCATTTTGAATAGACAGATTTAAGAAAAAGGGGTTGCGATATCAAACAACTAACAATATAACAGAACTCTAATAAAAGTTGTTAGCAAACTAGTCTACAAGACCGTTAATGAGTTCGACCTCCACTTAAAATGGCCTTGTGTCAACCTTTACTAAGCATAAATACTTAATCAGCAATATCCGGGTACGTAAGTTTGGGATGAGGAAGTTGCGAATTTCGATACCAGAGCTCAGAGTTCAAACTAAGATAAAATTAGGATATCGAATACTGCTACTAGTCAGGGTACGCTTGTTCTCCCTTGTTAGAACATTGGCGCAGCATGATCTTCCCAGACCTAATTAAGCCTTGTGCACAGTAATAAGCACTGAACAGAATTAGGTATTTAGGTCATTTAAAAAAATTGGTTGATACATTTGAGGGGGGGGGGAGATAACTTACGCCTGTCCCATAATATGTTTCATTCTTTGTATAGATTAGATATGCAAATGTACAACTATTATGGGACAGAGACATAAGTAGTATTTTTCAAGGTATATTTTTTGATAAATAAAGCAGTTATTACCTAAATCTTCTTGTGGTACTGTCGTTGGGGGTAAATCTTCTTGTGGTACTGTCGTTGGGGGTGAATCTTCTTCATCCATATTTCCTCCTCGGGAAAATATCAAATAGACGTATCTGTTTCCACTTTTATATAGAGACAAGTTTTCATTTTACTTGAAAGCAAAATCTACTTAAATCTTTAAACGCTGTGAAATGGACGTTTGTTATAAATTCGTTTCCTTTCACAAACTTAATCTTCTTGTTAAAGTGAGTTAATTATCTTTTCTCTGGCAAAGAAAGAAGACAAACCCATCCATTCTCATCGATATTTCTTCAGGCCAGGAGATGAAAAAAAAAAGCACCAACAGTTTTCTAATTGTTCACTCACACTGAACAAGATGGGAAAAGTTTTCAACATCCACTTGTTGCTAAGGAAGGAAGCAAGCAAACAATCATAACATGAAATAAACATGAGAATTAAATCGTTTTTATAAAGTGGATCCTACAATTAGGCCAAAATTTAGCCCACGGCACTTGTTATCAGTGTTGAATGTTGAGGGTAACAATATAAACGACAAATGTTTTAGAAATTTTTTTTCTCGACAAAGATAAAAATTAATCATATTGTCATTTGCTCTAGGGTAAAACATATAGGAAATAAGTGCTATTTATTTGCCTCACACAAAGATGGGATGGGATGCACGGAAGAGTTCGACGTGGGAACGTACGTGCGTGCGAACAAGGGTCAAAATTCACCCAGACCCCACAAACATTGTCACGAAGGCGTCAAGGTAACCCACGAACCTCCCTTTATAGAGCTATGGAGAGGTACTTAGTCCCAGGGTAACTGGCCCCCGAGAATGAGAAAACTTCACCTTTTTAGGGCACAGGGCGTATCCTGAGGAAGAATGAAGACATTGTTTTAATATTGGTTAGTTAGAGGTTTAGGAGTTGTAGATAAATTAAGCATATTTTGGAGGTTTGTTTCTTTCGATGATAGGAAGAAAATTGAACTCATTTTGGTGAACAATATTCATATATCAAGCTTTGAAACTTGATGCAATTTAAGATCACGTCGAAAGTACCAAGATTAACGGAAAAAAATACTAGTCAACTTAAAAATCTGATGAAAAACTGATGAAGCAAGGCAGATAGATAGGAACTATTCATTAAGGAAAGATGGGTCAAAATAGATAAATAAATGAAAATAAGGTTTTCAAAACAATTTCAGCACCCTTTCTGATAGGTCCGAAAATGAACCCTTTTGTTTCAGAGCCTACTGTATGATGCTGTCAACAGATGCCGTTTGAATCCCAAACCGATAACAATTATTTTCTGGTAAAATTCAACTTTTACTTGAAAGTACTGAGAAAATACAAACCTCTGCCAAACCATACGCTGGCTAAAAACTGAATTAAAATTAGTTCATGTATAGCTACGATGTAGGGGAGGTGATTGTGAGTTTTGATTTTTCATATTTTAGACTATTGTCTTGAAATATGAAAAGAAATATACCTCTCATTCGGGAAAAAATTCCAGGAACTGTGCCCAAACTTGGTCAATTCTTCCTTAGCCTAGGTCTCACCCTGACACAAAATGTCATTGAAATACGTTGAGAACTTCTGGGGAGAAATTGGTCTGTTTGTTCACACAATGAATGAATCATGTCTCTTATCTTACAGCAATATAATTTAGATTCTCTTCACATCTTTCCCTCTTTCTTATCCCCCTCGTTACCCACCCTTGCAATGTGATGAACGGGGGGGGGGGTGAAAGAAAGTGCTTATGCTTGAATGGGAGCAAAAAGGCCTCATTCTTCACTATAACTATCATTCATTCATACTCCCTCACAAGTCCGAAACCTGAAATGTTGTAATAGTAGTAGATCACATGAAAATAGACAGCAAAGGTAATCAATAATGATAGCAGATATATTAGTTTAATTTGACCTAACATGTTACTTTAGTTGATATATATCTCAGTTATTAACACCTGAGAAATTTCCAAATCCATCTAGTTGGGCATTCGTTTATATTCAAAGGGAGATAACTGTCGAAACAAGATCCAGATTCTTACCTGGTCTTATTCAGATACGTATATCAATTTTATCTAAGATCCTTTTAACCAGAGTGCGTAAAATTACTGCAACTTTTAAATAGTGTGAGATTTCAGGAAATTTGCTAGTCATATCCTGAAAAATAATTTCATTCAAGCTGCAAATGCTGAACAATAACCACATTTAACAATTTAAAAAAAAAAAAATTCTTGTTTACTGTACATGAATAGAATTGACATGATAGTGAAAATAATTGATTATAAAATTTTTCACGCAACATAAAGCTTTTTTGAAAATTCCAAATCAACATTTTAGATTAAATTTTTCAATTTTGTTATAATAGAACTACAAAATTACTATTCTTTCCAAATGTCTATACATTTTTCACAATAATGTGGTAATGACGAAAATGCTAACCAGAAAGTATGTAACTAAGAGGAAAGCTTTTAAACAACAAAGCTTCAATATCAAATGTTTCCAACAATATCTTAGTAAATCTTTTTTTACAATTATGCCCCAAGTTCTGAATAACAGTTATTGTCACAATATACACTGTATGAATGTGTGTTATGAATCATCTATTTACATAAAGATAACATATCCAAATTAGCAATTTATTTTCCAGAGATTATTTTCTGTTTCATAATTAAAGAAGTACCAAAGAGAAACACTCAAGTTTGAATAGAATAATCGATGGGTTTGAACGATAAGTCGAATACTAAGGGAGGTAACTTCAATCTTCAATAGAAATATTCATTTTTGGATTTGAACATGACATTAGATCAGAAAGCCACGAACACACACACAACTACATATTCCATAATAAACGCGCATACACACACAAACATACACACACACACAAACACTCCACAAAACAAACACGCCCACACATACCACGAAATACACACACATACACACCACAAAGTACATACACGCAAAAAACACACACGTGCCCACACACATCACAAAATACATACACACACAAAAAACAAATACACACCACAAAACAGACACATAAAACAATACATACCAAAAAAAACACACACATAAAACAATGAACACCACAAAAAACACAAAACATGCTCACACACACCATAAAATACATAAACATGCAGCACAGACCACATACACACACACACAAATACATGAACACATGACAAATCAACACATGCATACATACATACACAAAACAGCATACAACACACAATAAGCTCACAGACACACACACACACACATACATAAACACACACACACACACACATACATAAACACATATACATAAACACACAAGCACACACATGCCACTGAATATTTGTGGAAATTATTTTCCTTCCGCCTTTCTGTTGGACTATTTTCACATTTTACAATGAATTGAATTCAGAAAAAAAGACAAGATTATGTAAAACGAAACGCAGGAGGCGAGAAGAAGTTTTGAATCGATTTGAAAATTAAAATTCATTTTTCTATCAGTGAACAAGACAAGAACTCAATCCGAAAGAATGAGAATTTAGAAAAGAAAAAAGTAACTGTATAAAGAACTGAATATTTTAATATTTTCCATGTTGAAAATTCTCACATTTGCATAAGAAAAGCATTACACACACACTTATTCAACAGCTATGTAAATATGAATCATAACACAGAGGTTCTCAACCTGGGATACAGAGGGAATGTTTAACTATGGTGTACACCGATTTATGCTGTGGTTATACTGGCCTCCCCCAACATCCATTAAGAGCGAGTCATAACCATTCTCGCTATTTTGAAGCTAGATTAATATTCAAGGGTCCACCTACATTTTCACACTTAGTGCACTTACGAAAACGCGTTATACGTGGGAAGCCTGTACTACTATTCGAGCACTGCTATTATTTCCATTAAAATAGCTTTGGTGACATTTGTGCTTTTTGGCATTTTTAGTTTTGTTGGGGATTGGATCAAAACATGAACTCCTTTGTGCGGTTATTAAAATTTCCCTTCATATCAAAGAAGTTGCAGCCCCCAAAACAGGCTCAATCATCTCCCAATCTAAGACTGATATATTCAAAGAATTATTCACCGAGTATCTTATGAAGCCAGAAGAGGCACTCAGGGAATATTTCTCAAACCTTTCATAAACAGTTAAATGGAACTCTCATTGAAAACAATACATTTTTATGTATTATTGACCTCCAATATTTAGGGGTACAGGTTCTCTGTCAGAATGCCCCAGGGGTACAAAGGAACAAAAAGGTTAGGAATTCAACATTAATAGGACCATAATGAGAAAGACAATGGCCGACCGCAAAGGCCAGGGCCAGAGGCATAACCAGCCAGGGGTCCTGGCGCCGATGAGCATTGGACCATGGCCGTCCAGGGGTTTTATAGGGGTCGTTGGAGGAAGTGATATTTTCTATATCTAGCTAAAAGAAGAGTTTTGTACTTAATTTCTAACTAAAAGAATAGAGGGTGCAATAAACTGGAATATACACCTTTAACATTAGATTCTATTATTCTAATTAGTTACTTAGTTGCTCATTTGTGTACTTCTTCATGATGAATTCCCAAGGGTTTCTTTATATATGTGAGAAAAGAAATGAAAAATATCAAAATAAAGATAGTTACAATAGTTTTAAACCATTTTGCACCCACCTGTATATAGAATTATTAATATCGGTTACCTAAAAAGTTAGGTCAGGGTTATAATTCATATAACCGGTTAGTATTAAATTCTATTATTCTAATTAGTTAGTTGCTCAATTGTGTACTTCTTGATGATGAATTCTCCAGGTTTCTTTTATATATTTGAGAAAAGAAACAACCAAAAATATCAAGATAAAAATAGTTATGATAATTTTAAACCATTTTGCACCCACTTGTTTTTAAACCATTTTGCACCCACCAGTATATAGAATTATCAATATCGGTTATCTAAAAAGTTGGGTCAGGGTTATAATTTATATAACCGGTTAGCATTAAATTCTATTATTCTAATTAGTTAGTTAGTTGCTCAGTTGTGTTCTTCTTGATGATGAATTCCCAAGGGTTCCTTTATATATTTGAGAAAAGAAATAACAAAAAATATAAAAATAAAAATAGTTAAGATAGTTTTAAACCATTTTGCACCCACCTATTTTTTAACCATTTTGCACCCACCAGTATATAGAATTATTTATATTGGGTATCTAAAAAGTTTGGTCAGGGTTATAACTTATATAGCTACTGCTGTCAAAACAACAGCAGTGTCTCCAACAGGCCCTTCAACCAGATGATGACACTGGGGTCAGGCATGGTTTAGGGGCTCAAAGTATCATCATCACTAATCATAAATGGTAATACCTCAAGATACCACCAGGTTTTGTTGGTTCACAGGGTGAGAGTGCCAGATCCAGTCTTTCACTGATCATGGAGCCTCTTGATATACTAGAAACCATCAACCGAAACTCTCAGTATAGTTTTTTTCAGTTTTCAAGTGGGTCTGGTTGGCTGGCTATAGATGTACAAGCTGCACAGAGGGAGCTTGAGGGCTGAAAACTTGTACATTCACTCTATATCATGTCTAGAAAAAACATTTTTTTTTGTTTTTTTAAACTTACCCCCTCCCCTAAATTTAGTAGAGGTTTCAGTTAGTAAAATTGGTCACTTGGTGTCCTGCAGCATTCACGCAAATTTTTGAAAATTAAAACTTTTTTAGTGATCATGGCCCAACAAAATGCAGGAGAGATAATTTTTTCTTTGAAACACCCCTTTTTCCACTTTTCCAATTGATCATCCCCAACACAGCTAAAAGATGTTGGCCATGTGACAGTTTCAATTGAGTGACTAATGGGGTCTGTTTCTCTGCCTCGGCAGATAATCCAATTCCACTAAGGTATGTCGAGGCCGAGATTTTTTTTTTTTTATCAACTTCAAATAAACCTTTCAATTGGCAACAGTCCAAAAGCATTTACAGCAACGCAAAATTTACGCCTATCATTTCCCACCAGATAACCTTCAGAAAATTATACTTAAAGCCGAACCTTGTTCAGTCGGGCAAAAGTACATTCCCTCCTTAACACGTCACATCTGGTACGTTAGCATGTTTTGGGAACCTCAAATCTAACATTCCTTTTTTTTTTATCAGTGACCCCTGCATGCTATTGATATTCATGCTTGGCCTGTTGATCACATGATTTGAGCATAATATGTGTGCTGATTCTTTCAAGAATCTTATTTTCCAATGCAGTTCCCTATCAATAAGTCAATGGTATGCTTAAAAAGTAAGCACACCTCAACAGACTAAGGTTCAACTTTGAAAAAGATAAAACAGACACCTGAGGAAGGTTCAAGTGTGCAACGACCGAAACATCATAACAAGAAAGCTATGAAAAACAAGAGAATTAGTTCAAACATATCAATATAATTATATATATAGTCAGACATCTTGTCTAATACCTTCAGACAAAGATCAGGGCAATGTTTCATTCCAGACAACACAAGATCACCTTTATTGTTGGATAACTGAACAGAGACTACTTATACTGCTCCAGTGGCGTCACCTCCTGCCACTTCTGTTTGGCACAGGGCAAAAAGTGTATAAATAGTCGGCAGGCGACTGACGTTTGTAGTGATTTGGTGAACCAAGCCATTGTGAAGGACACATGGAGGAAGACAGGAGTTATGGTACAAGTAACCAGAAGTTTATTAAGAAAGAATCAATTGGATACAGATACATTCAAGTGGTGTCCAATCCATGCTGAGAACCATTCATTGGATCTTTTGCTACACATAAGACGCTTATCCAGAGAATATCCGGCTATTTTGAATATTTGGAAAATGGATTGCTCTCAACCTTGACATAAGTCAACAACCAATCAGAGGAGATCTTACTGAGCACGTGTTAACAGACACTCTCTTGGGGTTCCTTAGTCATCGATAATAACTGAACCTTCCAATTCTTCGTGTCTCGTGAAGAGTTTTTTTTATGAAATATCATATCAACCGGGTCTGTCAGCCTGCCTCTAGTCAAGATTTGGCTCCCCAGCAACTTTGGGCTTTTTGCCATTGCGCAAACTAGATGTAACTTGACAACTAATCAGAGGAGATTTTACTGATCATGCATGAACAGACACTCTCTCATGAGGTTACTCAGTCAGAAAATGGACAGCATTAGGGAGAGCACAACATGGTAGACGCAAACTATTTTGAACAGTGAGAGGAGTACTGGGATATACGTGTGATGTTCCAAGAGGAGAACTTTGAAGGGGACTAGAGCATCATTTTCCCTAGGTAGGCTATTTTTCTTTTTCCATTTATATCAATTGGCTGGATACTTTCTGGACAAAACTCATATCGATTGGTAACTAAAAGAACTAAGAATTTATGTAACACTCTTTATAAATATACAGGGTGTTTCCTAAAACATTCCACCCTGATGATAAAAGGGTAGAATTTATGGACTTGTGGATTTTTTGCTACAATATTTGTCGCATGGCAACACTGTACTTGAAAACAACAGTATTTGGCATTTGAAATGATTGCATTACATGGTAGCCTCATTCAACACCGTTCCTTGTGTTGTGTCGGCCATGTCATTTT
>OY735240.1:31273214-31703214 GCA_963457665.1 Thysanoteuthis rhombus | reverse complement strand
TTTCTTTCTTAAAAAATTACAAAAATAATGTTTCAATTTTAAATTTAGAGATATCAATTCATGTTGAATGAAACATCGTATTTTTATGAATATTCCGATTTTTGTTTTGTTTGAAAATGATAGCCAAATACAAAAATTGAAGGGCCCCTAAGAAATGATATTCACAGGGGCCCATCAATGTTAGATTCGTCCCAGCAACCCCTTAAAGTCCCTCGGGGCCAATTTTAGCACCGAGGGTGCCCTTTTCATCTTCACAACATGAACAGTCATTTACGAAAAGGCTTTGTTTTTCTTTTCTTGTAACAAGACTTGAAAGATTATTTGTATCTCAATCAGGACAACGGTAGATTAGTGGGATCAAATTATGGAGTCTTACAGCGGTTTATCATCTAGTTGGAAAATTCATACGCAGACATTTAGTGTCCAAGATTTCAGATCTTTTAATCCAGGGATTTAAAAAAAATGTTTATGTTTGGAGAAGAAGAGGCTGTGGCTCCCTCGTAGCTTACGAAGGGATGAATCTGTCAGAAAAGAAGAGCTTCCTAATTCTAGTTATATTATCAATTGAAAGTTCATAAGGAAACCCATTTATAATTTGCAGAAATCCCAATATCTGTTGATATCATTTTGAGAAAAAGAAGAAAGGAAAATGGAAATTTAAAAAATAATAAAACTCACGTTGTTCATTTGTAGGAAGCCCCATTTCTCTCTTTAGTTTTGTTAATTAATCCTTTTGAAAGAGCACTTGTATTATAATCCAAAGTAAAACTTTTCTTTTTTTAATCCATGTCACGGGGAAAATCTTACAAATAAATATGCAAGAATTGAAGACAATTGAATCTTTCTCCCTCGAGCAATAATTGGTCAATATATATAAATACAGAGTGAACTTTCGTTTTGTTTTGTTTTGACTTGTTCCAAAGGAAAGGTGGAGAGATTCAAAATCATAAGAAAAGAAGCACTTGTTGCTTCCATTAACTCTCCCCAAAACTTTTTTTTTTCGATTACTTTAAAACTTCGGAGAATTTGCCATAAGGACACCCTCGTATATTTGGCTGCTTTAACTAATAATTTATTTCCTGACGAATTTAATCAGGAGTAGCACAACTTGGACAAACCTATCTTTCTTCTTTTCCTTCTTTTTCAGCACAGTGTGTTAGAAGGAGAAAAAAAAAACAGGGTATTTCCTCTTCCAAGAGCCAAGTTAGTTAACTTATTTTTTCTTCAGCAGCGAACAGAGAGATATCTTTTTCAATATACAACTAATTATTTCATCACTTATTTTTAAACGAAAAGTTACACTTATAAAATAATAATGAATGAATTGACCCCCACCTGCACGGTTTTTGCGTCAGCACAAGGGAGGGGGGAGAAAAGTGGCGGAACTCTACTTATGAGACATAACCGCAACGAATAAATTATTTTATTATTTACATAGTTCTGTTTATTGTCCCCAAATATGCATCAATTAACCTTAGCCTACTTTCTTATAAGAAAGAATGCGAACAAAGTCAATAATTTATTTTCAGCGGGAGAAAATATGGCTTACTCATTATCAAGAGACACTAGTTGATTTCGGAAATAGTAAAAATCCACCGTATGTAGATCACAGGGCTGTTACACATACTGTAGTTTTAGAAAGTTTATTCCCGGTTTGGACCAGCGTAAGAGATCGATTCTCCCGAGGAGAGACTTGATATTTGCGTGAGAGTTTCATGCCCTCTGGTGAGACTTAACATCTGCCCCCAGACGAGGTTCCTACGACTTTTTTTTTTACAGTTTGAGATGCGCCCCTATCACTTTTGCTCTCTCGGCGACCACCCAAATGCGCTTTATAGACTGACCGGCCCCGTTTTCACGTTAGAAGTGTTACTTAACTACATCGACAGTTTTGTAGAATTCTTCCAGTTTCTCTCGTTAAGTTTTTTTTTTTTTTTTCGGTATTAAACACAGTACAACTTCACTCAAGTAGCACAGAATAATGTTATCGATTAAGACTTTTCTGTAACACCCAACCAGAAGAGAAATTCTTCACATATCCTTCTGTCTGTAGATAAGGGTTAAACAATTTATCAGATAACGAAACATGAGATTGCACATAAATGACGAGAATTCTTCAATACTATCCATCTGTGTAGAGATATTCAATATTTGAATTTAGTTTAAAAAGAGAGAAATTAGGATTTTGAATTTAAACTTTCATGTGATCATCATTATCGCCACCACCACCACCACCATTAGTCTTTTAACGTCCGTCGTTGGACATAGACCTTCCCCGGGATTCGCCACATTTCTCTATCATGGGCGTCGCGGAGCCAGTATTTTCTGAATTTGTCAAGTTCATCTCTCCATCTTGTATTCTGTGTAGGGGTCGGTTTCACATGTGATCTCTGGGGATCCACGTTGTGAATCGTGATGTCCATCGATTGTCTGTCATTCTTGCAACATGGCCTGCCCATTGCCATTTTAGTTTTTTTGATAGATTCTATGATGTCACGGACTCCCATTTTCTCCCTTATATACTGTGCTGTCTTGTGATCTCTCCATGTGATGTTGAGCATGATTCTCTCATGCGTGCATTGCATGCCTCTCAGTTTGCAGGTCTATCTCTTGGTTACGTTCCATGTTTCAGCTCCATAAGTGATTATCGAGAGGATGTATTAGTTATATACTCTTCTTTTTAGGATTAATGGGATTTTCTTATTTTTGAAGGTTGAGTTTTCTCTGCTAGAGTGATTCTTCGCTTGATTTCCACCTCTTTTGAGGATCTCATGTAAGACAATCTATAACAAAACAATTCAGACTAGAAATCCCTCAAAGAGTGCACACCTCTGTCAACACCATTGTCATTAAAAATGCTGAATGAAAATCAGCTCATATTTGGGTGAGGTCACTGTAAAAATTGCCTGAGTCCACCCCAAAATTTAGCCAATTCTTTCTTAGCTCATGGTCACCCTTTCCACAAATTGTTATTGAAAATCATTGAGAATTTTTGGAGATATTGTGTGGACAAACAGAGAAAGGAAAAAATTGGAAAAATATTTCTCAATCAATCTTTTTTTCAGCTCCAAAGTTCAACTAACATTTCATTGGAGTTCACTGAGAACTTTTGCAGATATCGTCTAGACGGTCAGACGCATAAACAGAAGGGCAGACACCTGTGAATATATACAGGTATACCTTGATTAGTTTTGTTGAGTCGTTCCCAAAATTTTCCGTACTGTTTTAAAATTGCGCTGTTCAAGGTCTTTGTATAATTTAATGTGTTTTTAAAAAAAATTTCAGCTTATACTTTGTTACTCTAATTTGTTGAGCAATACCTTACCTAAAGTATTCGAGGTTTGACTGAACCTCTCCAAATTTCTTTTGCAGGGGTAGACAACATTTAATATTTTAATGAGTGAAATAGCAAGGTATATGTCGTTTTTTTTTGTTTAACTGTGACACTTGTCGAATAAGTTTTGAACATTTCGAACTCTTTGCACTACAGACGTAATAAACTGATTTTAGATTTACAATGTGTTTTGTCCAGATATTATCCGAGTGGGGGCTTGATGCTATTCAATTGTAGACACAGACTGAATGTTTATGATCTCCTTCACAGACCATATACCCTTGAATTTTTTACCCTTTCAAGACTGACCTATTCAGATATGTAATAATGCCCGGATTAAAAAAAATCTCAGTGGCAGGTGACATCCTCAGTAGCACGGTAGTAATAAGTATATAAACATACCACTTTATTTAATTAAATACATATATATATATATATATATATATATATATATATATATATATATATATATATATTACAAGAATTACACCTGGTGAATATCAACATTTTGTTTCTCTCGCACTATATATATATTGAAATATTGGATTTGCTACACAAACATATTTATGTTTTTTGCCCTTGAATAACCAAGAACAATGAACAAAGAAAAAATGACGTTTACGGCTTTGATGTTTCAATGGGAACATGGAATCCAGCCGAGAGACTTGATCATTTTTTAAATTTCATATAACTTTACTGGAAAATTAAATTCTTAAATTATAGGACTTTACCATGACAAGGGTTTGTTATTTGTTGGAAAGAGCAGCGGGCAAAAAAGCAAAAATTAAAAAATTCATTATTCAGAAAATGAGAAAAATTAACTTTAAAGTAGAAATTAGGGCCAACATGAAAATAATATATTTTTTGAATGTTACTTTCAATCTAAACGATAATACCCACAAACAATGTATGAAAGGAAATTTTGAACTTATATATGTTAATACAAAATCCAACCACCCAAACAGAGTCATATAAAAGATCCCTAATTCAATAGATACTAAGCTAATATATAATTCTTCGAATAAAACAATATTTGATAAAGTTAACAATGAGTATACTATAGTCCTAAAAGATTGCAGTTTCACAGTGATTAGTTTTAAATATGATGAAAAAGTCTGTACTGCACGTAAAACCCTTTCAAGACTATTCAATTGAGATGAAGCCCCCATATGTACCAGAACTAATTAACTAAGAAAATCACCTTCAGAAAAACAGATCTTTTATGTAAAATTATCTAAGAAAATCAGATCTTTTATCTAAAATTATCTATAAGATACCAGCAAAAGATTTGAAGGTTGCAACCTGAAAAATGTAACTAGGCGTGTCCGGTGATACACACTCACAAATACTCAGATAAGCAAACAGCAATGAAGTCTTTGGACTTCTGATTTCATATTAGTTATTTTTATCACAAAGCTAGACTTCGATTACAGATATATTTCAATGAATGGCTTCTTCAAGGTAATCATGATGCACTGACAGTGTCAAAATAATAAATTTGAAACTTGACATTGACTTAAAGTAAAAGTGAGGCTTCTTTTGATTTCTTATCGCAGAGAGAAATACAATGTCCAGAAAGTATATAGAATAAATGGGAAAAATTGCCTACCTAGGGCAAGAGTGCCTCAGTCTATTTCAAAGTATTCCCCTTGGATCATCGAATGTTTATCTTGGTGTCCCTTCCACATTATAACAGTCTGCAGAGTTCTCTTTCAAGGTTGCCATTAGCTGCTTCATCCTTTTCAGTCTAAACTCATCTATGGTCTCAAATCTCTTAGGGGAAAGTCAGAAGTTACTGGAAGCCAAATCAAGACTGCAATGGGGTTGCTGACAGATCCATATGATGTAATGTTTAACCGAGGGGGGAAAAAAAGAAGAAAATACCCTGCTCGAGATAAAGAGAATGATCCAATCCCGTCAGTTTACTACAGGTAGAAATTAGGACTGTTTAGCATCAAACTGGTTCTTAATCTTTTTCTCAGGTAGAAAATTCAATCATCAAATAAAAAGGTGTCAACTCCAATGTGCATAGTTTTAGCACCTGTCAAAATATAGTCAGTCTATTTAGTTGCTCAGCTTGTTGGTCATAGGAGGAATGAATGCAGCATACATACTAGGTCCTTCCCTTTGATTCTAGAAAATCCACGAATAAATTTGAATGGCAAATATTTCAGTAACTAGTTCCTGATGTCAGTCAGAGCCTGTGCTTTCTACTATTTGTACATATAATAACCCAGAATACAGTAGGTGCACAGGTGTTAATAGAAAATAATTATCAAGACTGAGACTTGTGTTGCCAACTCAAAAAATATTTTTCCTCTGGTTTGACTGCCAAAAAGTGCTAAAATTGCTGAATTTCAAAAAACAGCCCCAAAACACCAAAAATGGTCAAAAAATACCCAAAAGATGCTAAAAATTATCAAAATTGCCAAATTATGGCCAAAAAGCTTGAATTTGAAAAAGTAGCTCCCAAATGCCAAAAATGTCCCAAAAAGACCGCAAAGATGCTCAAAATTGCCAAAGCATGGCCACAATGCTTCAATTTGGAAAAAAAGGCCCCAAAACACCAAAAATGGCTGAAAAAACCCAAAAGATTCTTACAACTGTCAAAATGGCCAAAATATGGTTAAAATGCCTCAGTACCTCAGAACTAATATAGCAATTTTCACACAGCCAAATTTGGATTTGTCAAAGACGTGATTCCGTCAGATGTAGGGGACCTAATGGTTAACAGCATTGAGAATGGAATCAGTGAACCGAGTTTGAACTGCAACTAGAAGAGATCGTTTTCACTTTACACTAATGCCCTTAGGGAAGACATGGATTCATTTCTCCTGTGGGTAAATAACAGGGCAGTTGGAGCCCCTTTAGCTCTGTAAGGCAGTCTGTTTTAGGGGTCAGATCAACACCTTGACCTGTAATTGCAACAAATGATGATTCGGTGTCAAGGGATCATTCAACAAGTGGTGACAAAATCCGCACCTTGTGTACTGTGCCACATGGGAGCAACTGAGCTGTGAATACATTACAGGCTTATATAATATATACTGCAAAATGACTTGTCCAAATAATGTCATGGTGGTTTTATCAAAGGATATTGGTAACATACATGGTCGAATGAAGGCAAAGCACATAATCCAGTCATGTTACTTAAGTACATGTCAGGATTATGTTGTCTTGATCATGAAAATGTATATAAAACAAGCGATAAGCTACAGTGGGACGTCTCAAAGGGGAAAAAAGAGGTGTTAAAACATGCCTTCCTGTACAATCAAAACGGGTTCTTTTTTCATCTGAAGAAGAAATTTCTTCTTTTGTTGGACCCCGCCATTTTCTCTCCAACCAAGAATCCAAATAAAGCAAGAACTTAGGACTATAATTACAGAAGTCTTCCTAACTTGTCCCTCATCACCATTTCACTAAGACTGAGGTCCTCAGCCTAGTGCTTTTATGGTGCCTATCAATCAATTGAATGATTGTACATGCATATTTATGTTGGCATATATTCCTATAATTAAAAACATTAAAGTAATAACGAGAACGGAATTCTAATGATGGGTCAGTGTACTAGGGAAAAGGAAATCATGGATAGGGAATAATCTCTGGAATGGGAGCCAGGGATAAGGGGTAACCTCTAGAAGAGAAACCATGTTTATGGAATAATCTCTGGAATGGAAGCCGTGGATGAGGGGTAACCTCTGGAAGGGAAACCATGTTTTATGGAATAATCTCTGGAATGGGAGGCGGGGATAAGGGGTAACCTCTAGAAGAGAAACCGTGTTTATGGAATAATCTCTGGAATGGAAGCCGCAGATGAGAGGTAATCTCTGGAAGGGAAACCATGGATAAGGACTAATCTCTGGAATGGGAGCAGGGGATAAGGGGTAACCTCCAAAAGAGAAACCATGTTTATGGAATAATCTCTGGAACGGAAGCCGCGGATGAGAGGTAATCTCTGGAAGAGAAACCATGTTTATGGAATAATCTTTGGAATGGAAGCCGTGGATGAGGGGTAATCTCTGGAAGAGAAACCATGGATAAGGAATAATCTCTGGAATGGAAGCCAGGGATAAGGGGTAACCTCTGAAATGGATACCACGGTTGAATGGGGACCAATGAGAGGGAAACATTGGATAAGAAAATGATATGTTAGAAAAATGTCTTGATTTCTTCTAAAATAACCAAACACTCTTTACATCACATATCTAATATAAGAATTGGTCAGAAAAAGACTGACAAAGCTTCTGCTAGAGATGTGTATGAACACATTAAAAACAGTGACGACTCTTTCTGAAGCCTAAAATATCATGATTTAATTCTTTTTTGCTTTGGTTTGCTAGGCATGAAAACACGTCTTATCTTGTCCATCTCTCCCAAAATTTGTCGACACTTGGTTTATTTGCATGTCCTAGATTCATAAAAAGTTTCCTCTGCCGGCAGTCGGTTCACAACAGGGTGGCCAGATATTTGGAGACATTTCTGGCCAAAACCCCACAAAAGTGGTCAAAAAAAGCCAAATGCAAAAAAGCAATTATTTCATTTATTTTCATTAGCTGAAGTATTATAAATCATTATTCATAGATTTTTTTCCCTCTGGTCACCTTCATTTCAATTTTAGATGAAGTGTTTCGATGAAAACAAATTTTTATAAAACTTTAGAAATATATAAACTGATAGCGTGGAGGTAGAGTTGCAATAAAAAGCAACTGAAAATAAGTAGTATCAAAGAATGGGTAATTATCAATCGACCATCATTATTCTATTTTTTTGAGTTATAAAACATTGTAATATTACAGTACACACCAAAAATAATAATTCATTAAAAATACTACTGCGACAAAGTTAAAATAGACAAAAATTTAAATATGGCCAAACCAAAAAATTCATGGCCAAATGCCTTTAAAAAAATACCAGAATTGTCAAATTTGGCCATAAAATGGAAACCCAGGTTCACAGGAGAGTAGGGGGTGGGGGATAATTTGAATGGGATTTTCAAAGTAAAAGTTACAGCTTTACTCATATTTTCAAGACATGAGTTTCCGAAAGATACCACTCCTTAACAAGGGAGAAAAAAAATGCAGATGAGAGTTCTTGAAAGGAAAGGCTAAGGTTACAATTCTTCGCTTGTCTTCGTCTTTCTCGCTTTCTCTCCTTCCTGACACAGAGGAAACACCAACTACGAAAGCAATAGCCTAAAAGATACCACTCTTTAACAAGGGAGAAAAAATGCAGATGAGAGTCCTCAAAAGGAAAGGCTAAGGTTACAATTCTTTGCTTATCTTCGTCTTTCTTGCCTTCTCTCCTTCCTGACACAGAGGAAACACCAACTATGGAAGCAATAGCCAAAAAATAAACACTGACTAAAAAAAAAAATACAAGAAAAAACAAATTGTTTACAGCCATACTCTCCCTGGTACTAGCTTGTCTAGTGCTAATTCCCTATACAGAACTCAATTTCAAATGTAATTTTTCATGATATATTTAATTCAGTAATGTTAAATTCCAAGAAAAATCATAATTAAAGACAGGATCATGGACAGTCTCTGGAATAACTGTGTACTAAACATTTTGGTTGTTGCAAATGACTTTTGTTTTAGAAAAGTTCATGAGTAGACCAACTCTTTGGCTTTCTTTGTTTAGTTCATCTAGCATTAGTTGGAGGTCGTGTAGGTTCTCTGCAAAACAATCACATTGAGGACAAAGACATGACTGTCGAAATCGAAGATGCATAACTGGGGAAAGTAGACCACAACATCTACCTAGGATGATGAATCTCTATAAAACTAACAAAAGAAGAAGAAATCAAGCAAAAAAATCACCCTAGGATGGTAAGCCTTTGGTAGAGCAAGCTCAACCTTCAAAAACAAAATGATCCCATTAATCCTAAAAAGAAGAGTATATAACTAATGCATCCTCTTGATAGTCACTTATGGAGCTGAAACATGGAACCTAACCAAGAGACAGACCTACAAACTGAAAACATGCAGTGTGCGCATGAGAGAATCATGCTCAACCTCACATGGAGAGACCACAAATCAGCACAATACATCAGGAAGAAAACGGGGGTATGAGAAATCATAGAATCTATTAAAAAACTAAAATGGCAATGGGTAGGTCGTGTTGTAAGAATGGCAGACAACTGATGGACATTACAACTCACAAAATGGATCCCCAGAGATCACATGCAAAACCGAGGCCGACAGAATACAAGATGGAGAGATGAACTGGACAAATTCAGAAAATACTGGCTCCGCGATACCCATGATAGAGAAATGTGGTGGATCCTGGGGAAGGTCTATGTCCAACGATGGATGATGAAAGATTGATGATGGTACACTTTAGTTAATGTGTCATGGGTATGTAAAATAACACATAACACATACACAATAATTTATCATATGTAGCGAGCTATATCGACCCCCAAGAGATATTTCACCATCTCTGGAAAATAGCTGAGAGATAGATGAAATATGCAGCATTAATGAGTCTCAACAACGACATTATATATTTTCAAAATGACTGCGAGCACGATCTCTATTCATGCTATGTTATCATAACTCTGTATTGTACTGTTTTATTAAGTTCTGCATTTTTTTTAGGAACGTAGAGCGCTAACCATGATATTTATTATAGTTCTGCACACAACAGTCTTTGAACTTTCCAGTGCAAGGAACACATTGTATATTTCACACTATACACACGCTTTTGTGGTCAAAGAAAAAAATCAGTTTTATCAATAAATGAATAAAATTTGCATGAATGAATAAGTTTTTATTTTGTAATCGGTAGGATATAATTCCAAACAAAACAAAAGAGAATGTGACGATTACAAAGAAACAATGCTGGGCTTTATGCTGACAAGACAAAAAAATGATTGAATAATGATGACAAACAAACATTATCTGACAAACTGATCAATTACTTGACTACATGTGTCGATAGTATGGCCGCATAGTTGGGAAGTCTAACAGGGTATCCACTATAAAATTCAAAATGCTGTTAATACCAGATCATGCGACCTTATATAGAAGATAATACAAAGTAAGAAGTATCTACCAAGTTTCAAGTAAATCTGACACAAAACAGCTGAAAAAAATTTTCAAACATAAAGTTTAAGCACCATTATACTCAGATCACATGCCCTGAATGGAAGATTTTTATAAGAAGCGTCTTATCAAAGGACACCTTTCAAACGAGTTTTAAATAAATCTGATAAAATCAATCCTTAATGAAAAACATTAGTTTTTTTTTAAATTCCTCCCCAAAATATCTTTTAGAGGTGAGAGTTTCAATTTACAATGTAAGTTTATGCTAAATTGGTCCCCAGTTTGTGTCCGATTATGTTCGTACTTGATGTTTGAAAATTCAGACTTTTAAGTGTCCAACAAAAAGCAAGAGGAGAAACTTATTTATTGAGCATTCTTTTTTCAATTTTTTTATTGATCACCCCCAACACGGTTTGCTGCCAAAAGACGTTTGTCACATGACGGTTTCTATTTAGTGATTTATTTCCATGCTTTTTTGTAAACAATAACAACACTTCATCATGAAGGAAGTAATTCTTGAAATGTTAGGTAGGTGAAAGGAGGACTTCCACCCCACACAGAAATGAGAGACTCCTTGACATCTGACGGGGAGAGGTCATCTGACTTTAATACTAATTATATCTGTAGTCATATAGTTATCAGTCAAAGCATAGAATCATACAATTGTCAAACTTCATTCAAAACCTTGTGTTGACTTTGGTTATATACTACAAGAACGATTCTCATCATGATTTGAAATTACAACCTACTGATTGGTTGACTGAGCTAATTTGACAAGTCTTACATATCTACCAAAATCTATGTTAGAAATACACAAGGGCTTATTCCATTCTTCCAATAAATACATTTATAAAACTAGCATACCCTTAACATGATTTGAAATCACGACCAACTGATTGGTAGCCAACTCTCCTATTGACCGAGTCAAACTGACAAATCTTACATATCTATGAAAATGTTTCTTACAGATAAGCAAGGGCTTTTATCATTCTGATAAATAAAATACATTAATACCCCCCCCTCCGGCAATATATCTTTATAATTTTTTTATTCATTATGCATACAATACAAAAATTGCTGTAATCATCTTCAGTTGGAATAGAAGTAGGAGAGGAGTTTGACCCTGCAGTAGACAAGAGTGTTGAATTAATTTTCACGCTTTCTTGTAAACATTAAAGAACAATAACTGAAGTTCATCATGGAGGAATTAATTCTTGAAATGTTAGCAGGGTGAAAGGAGCACTTCCGGCCCACACAGAAATGAGAGACTTCTTGACATCCGACAGGAAGAGGTCATGTGACTTTAACACCAATGACATCTATAGTCATATAGTTCATAAAGTTATCAGTACAATTATACAATTACTAGTAAATTCCCTAAAAAAAACCCAGATATATTTAGATTGCTACTACTACTGAACTATCATTGATTTTTTACTACTATTTACTTACATTGAAGTACATGATAAACAAATAAATGAGTAAATAAATGAATAAAAATACAGAAAATTCAATTGTACTCATCCTGTTCTTGTAGCAGTATTTGGGGGACTCCTAGCAGTTGGAAAAGTTTTAATTTTTCATCTTTCTTTGCTAAATAGTTCATGTCCGTCTCCCAGCAAGAATCTATTACTTGGATGTATCTGTCTTCAATCAAATGTTTGTTTTGTTTTTATGGCCAGTTGAGCCCCGGTCAGGGGGTGGGGTCTGTTCTGTTCTTTCTTTCTCTTTTTTTTTTAATCCTAAAAAGAAGGGTGTATAACAAATGTATCCTCCCAATAGTCACTTATAGAGCTGAAACATAGAACCTAACCAAGAGACAGATCCACAAACTGAGAAGCATGCAATGTGCACATGAAAGAATTGTGCTGGGCCTAACATGGAGAGACTATAAGATAGCACAGTACATCTGGGAAAAGTTAAGAGTCAGAGACATCATAGAATCCATTAAAAAAACTCAAATGGCAGTGGGCTGGCCATGTTGCAAGAATGGTGAACAACCGATGGACATTGCGACTCACAAAATGGTTCCCCCGAGATCACATGCGGAACCGAGGCCGGCAGAATATTAGATGGAGGGATAAGCTAGACAAATTCAGAAAGTACTGGCTCCGTGACGCCCATGACAGAGAAGTGTGGCGAATCCTGGGGAAGGTCTATGTCCAACGACGGACATTGAAAGACTGATGATGATGATAATAATGATGATGATGATGATGATGAAAGGCCAGAACAAAGAGTCGCTGAAGTAGGGGACAGTTGGCATCGTCCTAGGATTTGGGGGAGGCCTATTCTCTCTGGTAGAGGTAAAGGGGTAAATTAGGTAAATACCGAAATTGTGAAAAGACGCGGGGGGGGGGGGTTAGCACAAAGTAAGATTTTAAAGATTAAGAAAAGATTGATGCAGACTCATCATCACCGTTAATAATTGGACAACAGTTGCGTCAAAATTTAGAAATGTGGAAAAAAAAATTCCATCGAGGAATAAATATTGTCAGAGCAAAATCTATAAATGACGTCACTGTTTTTTTTTTCCTCTGAAGAACATCTAAAATACAATAAAAGAAATGTCTAAATTCTGGAGAATCTAGATGTTATTAACGAACCCGTCAGAATAAGGACCCTGAAAAGATCAAAAAATTCTTTTTTTCAGAAATTAAAAAATACATTTTTCTAGAAGGGATGTAGTGGAGTACTGATGCCAATTTTCAAGTCTGTAGACAAAATCGTATGGCCAGGAGCATTGGAATAAACAATGGAGCAAATAAACAAACACACAGATGATTTACTTACATCTCAATTTGTGTTGTTTTTTCTCTATCACAATCCAACTTCGGTCTTCGATCTACAACCTTTAGTAAGCAACATCAATCATAATGGAAGAATAAACTCTTGGTAAGACATAAACTAAAATCCTTTCGGTATTGTGAAGCTGGGTCAAATAAATAATAAAAAAGAAAAACTACAGTTTTTCCAGTGAAATAATCCATTGTTTCAAACAGTGAGTATGAGATATTTCTATCAGCGAAATTCTCACTTTTAAGTGGAAGTGTTCATGGTTACGGACAGAAAACCAAGAAAATCACCCTCTTCATTATATCAAAAGATTTCTCTTGTTCGTACGTTTAACTATCATGTTTTCTGATCATCATTCATTCTCGTCATATCTTTCAACCTTCTCTCTCCCTACTGACTCTTGCAATGTAATGAACAAAGGTAAGAATGGGAGAGGCTGCTTATGCTTGAATGGGAGAAAAAGGGACCCAACCTCCAATATAATTGTCATTCATTCCTCAGTCCTCGCTCACAAGTCTGAAACCTAAAAATCAAGTTATAATAGTAGTAGACTACAAGAGTATAGACAGGCAGCAAAAGTAATTGATAATAATAATAACTTGCCATCACAGTCAATAATTGAACAACCATAGCACTAGAATTTGAAATTGAGCAAAAAAATTCCATTCAAGAATGAATATGGTCAGAATAAATTTTAATTATGACATCACTGTCGTTTTCCAATGGAAAACATCTAAAGTAGAGTAAAAAAAATAAGGAAAAACATCTAGATTCTAGAGAATCTAGATGTTATCAATGAGCCTGCCTAAATGGGGCCCCCAAAAGGTAAAAAAAAAAAACCCCAAAAAAACATTTTTAGGAGGGGTGTAGTACAGTACTGATACCAATTTTCAAGTCTGATGATAAAACAGTATGGCCAGGAGCACTAGAATAAACAAACACATAAACACACAAAAATGTAGAAAAAGGATAAAGCCTGTTTGCCATCTTTGATGGCTATGGTTGTTCAATAATAACAACAGATATATTAATTTCATTTGTCCTTAAATATTATTACAGTTTATATGGATATAATCCATCAGAGGTATATTACTTCAACAAAATCATTTACTTTAATTGCAGAAAAATATATGTGAGATTATTGTTGATATCTTACCAATCAACACCGTGGAATTTCCACAGTTCCAGCTAGTATGAACAAGACTAAGATGGATAGGACCAGGCCAGATGGCATCCATTTTGCCTAGGTCAGCTTGGTTTTCCATACCAGCTGCTCTACAGCTTTAGCTACGAGAGCTTTGCAGCAGGCAGATGATCAAATCTAACTTTTAAACTCATACTTCATCCTTCCAATTGTTCAGCACTATGTTTTCTGATGTTTCTATTTTTTTATGTAATAAGTAGTAGTAATATTGACATGAATCTTTTATTACTATTACTAGAAATACAAGACAAAAATTAATAATGAGTGACAATACTTCATCAGATAAAAAATTACCAGTACAAATACTATGGATCTTATTAGGGATGAATTTTTATAAAATAAAAAGCAACTAAATATATGATGAAAGAAATAGTAGTCAAAAATCAATAAAATCCAGTTAATATGACAAGGGCAGTGCCTGTTTAAAAGGTGCATGTCTGGAAGGGTCTGGACTTTATGATGTGTGGCACAGCCTGCTATAACTGTGATTTAAGATAATTTTCTATCCGTTATGCAAAACTACGGCTTTGAAGTATTTTGGTTATATCTCTTTAATCAATTTAAATAATTTATATCTAAATTTAGATATGATCTATCAAAAATATAAAGAGAGATCTGCAATTTTTTATTCATTCTTATTAGCTTTCTCGAGAACCACTGATCCCAAAAACTTTAAACTTGACACTGCTCTGTCTTTAGTATTGACTATTATATCTGTTGAGTTTCAACTTCTTACAATGACCAGTTGCCAAGTAATTGCTATGCACACATATACACACATTTTTTTCAATTGTAGTTTTGAAATGTTCATGCTATATGGCAATAAACTTTGTTGTTGAAGCATAACCATTCAATCTCAAGTCAAATGCTGTTCAAATCCAAATCTATACGGAAAGATTTGGAAGAGCGACTTGATACAAAACCTAATGAAGAAAAATAGAGGTAGGAAGATTGTTTTGCATCAATCCTCCGAGTGGGGAGGTCAGGATTTTGTGTAGGCTTCAACAATCAGTTATGACTGATATTGCCTCTGGGAAGCAGAATATACACAAAATAAGGTTTATATCTATGATGCAAATGATTCCATTATTAGTGAGCACTTATAGCCATCTGAGACAAATTGAAACTTTAATATCAAATTAGATGAAGTTGTTTTGAGGAAATTCTCAAGTTTTCTTAGAGATACTTCCTTTACCAATGACATCAACAACAAAATTGAGAAGCGAGTGAAGAATGCCTTTCAGTCTTTTCAAGTAGTACGTTCTTTATTACCTCCCATCTTGAAGAGGTTTACAAGCATCAAACATATTTATAAACAAGTATCAAATTAATCTTTCCATTACTGACCTATTAGAGTACATAATGATTGAATTTTCAAAAATTTTGGAGAATCAAATTCCAGAATAGATACATCTGTCCTATCAGACATTTATCCTGGGACATATTTGTTCCAAGAGCCATTTATTGTTGGTTAGGTTTTACTATAACACTGAACAGAAACGGAAGTAGTCATTAAATTTTCACATAGAACATCCTGAATTGCTCTGAAAACAAATACCATGACCTGAAACATAATAGATTTACTAAAGCATGAAACTAACTAATTTAAATGAAATATGTATCATACTTATAGGTCCCTAAGCTGTATAACAAAAAAAAACATAACTGGAACTATATGATCTCAAAATATCTTCTGGGACACAACTGTCGAAGATGTTATACTGAAATATAAAATAAAATTATAATCTATGTTTTTGTTATTCACATACTTTCAGATAACAATTAATTGTCAATCCTGTTCAATTCTCATTTATTGTGAACTAATTTCTGTGTGGGTTTCATACTATGATGACATCATAGTCTATAGTTGTATAAGCATTGAAAATCTCATTTACTTTGAGGTTTTTTGTGACACATAAGTCTCAGATGACTTTGAAAAGAGATATGTGGAACATATATATTGCAGCAGTATACTTTTCTCCAAGTTGAGCGTGTGTGCAAGCACACATTTGTAACCAGTGCATAAATGAAATTAATGTATGCACAAAAGATTTTGAATTCTGTAGATAGTCTATGGAGTTTTTATCGAAAAAGACTTTTGTCACAAGACAAAAATTTGCACAACAAGATTTTTGCACCTACTGGCTACAAAAAATTAGAGGGAACACTGCCCAGTGGTCATAAGAACCTTAGGTTATAAAAGTCCCTGGAGTTTTGAAAGGGTTCAAGTAGGGTAATATTCAGTATTTATTACACATGGTTTAGTCAGGCACAGAATTTGAGTTGGAATTTATTATCAAACTCAGTAGATTGTAATCTGTTAAACTAGCTTGCTGACCAAACCCCTACTCCAAAATTCAGTGTTGCCAACTCAAAGAGCTTTCTTGCACTAAATTAACCTAAAAAAATTGTCTATAATAGTCATGATGCACTGAAAAACACTGTTAGAATTTTTATTGCCATGTTAATGGCTAAAAATTTCTATATCTACAAAAAAAAAAATCCATAAAACATATAAAATTGCAGGGAAATAGCACTAGAGAAATTTTAGAAAAATCCATAAAGTAGTTAAAAATTGGCTAAAATTGCAGGAAAATAGCACTAAAAATTGGCTAAAGACAGCACTAAATGTTAAATTTTCAGGCTACCAAAACAAATTTAGAACAAAATTCATAAAATTGGCAACACTGGTCAAGGTGCCCAAGTTTAGTCTGGCACAAGGGCACAAGTATCAAACTCAATTCAAATATAGTAATGGCTTGGTAGACAAGATAACGAACCATCACTCTACAGTCACAGGCCACATAAAATCACTTTACTGGCTACGCATTGGACAACAATGCCATTTGCTGAATAAACAGAAGACTGATGTGCTAAATGGGAAAGTGAGGAGAAGATTTTTGTCTAATATCAGCATAACAGTCGTATAAGATAAAATCTTTCACAGATTGGGTATGACTCACTTAAGCTTTTCAAGTCACTATACCAGCCATGATTAGATAACATTAAAAAAACGTCATATATTTACTGGAATCAGGTTAAAATGCCCATTCTCATATGCAGTCAGTAGTGTCGCCAATTTAGCCCATTTAGTTCTAAATGTAGCTCTTTTTGTTCAAAATGTAGCCCTTTTTGCTCTAAAATCAGCCTTTTTTGCTCTGAATGTAGCCTTTTTGGCTCTAAATGCAGCCCATTTTGTTCTAAATGTAGCCTTTTTTGCTCTAAATGTAGCCCTTTTTGTTCTAAATGTAGCCCTTTTTGCTCTAGATTTAGCCCTTTTTGCTCTAAATTCATCAAATTTCTTGATTTGGTAGTATGAAAATTCAACATCTATTACTAATTTTAGCCAATTTATAGCTGTATTTCACAGCAATTTCAGTCAATTTTTAGCTATTTTCTATCCATTATGGGCAGATCTAATTTACAATTAAAAATTACTATAAAAAATTAGCAGTGTTTTTGAGTGTACTTAGACAATTGATAATCAGCCGTGTAGTTCTAAAATCCAAATTGTGTTATTCATAACTCAAAAATAATAGCCCCTTATGTGCATTTTCAATTTCAGTAGTTTTCAGTTACCCGTAGTCAACCCCGGAAGTAAAAAATTTGTAAGTTATTCTTGATAATTGTCCCAAAGTGCAAGAGTAGTGATACTGCCAATTTGGATATACTAAAGAAAGGTTGTAAAGTGTCTCCTCTAAGTGAAAAGATGAATTTTGACTCGATAAAAAAAGAAAAAAAATTGTATTTTGGGGTTGCTTGAATCTACAGTAAGAATTAATCTTCTATCCATTCATCATCATCATCTGTCTTTTAAAGTCCATCGTTGGACATAGACCTTCCCCAGGATTCGCCACAATTCTCTATCATGGGCATCGTGGAGCCAGCATTTTCTAAATTTGTCCAGTTCATCTCTCCATCTTGTGTTCTGTCGGCCTCGGTTTCTTATGTGATCTCTGGGGATCCATGTTGTAAGTCATGATGTCCATCAGTTGTCTGTCATTCTTGCAACATGGCCATTTGAGATTTTAAATAGATTCTATGATGTCTCAGACCCCCGATGTATTGTACTGTCTTCCTGATGTATTGTACTGTTTTGTGATCTTTCCATGTGAGGTTGAGCATGATTCTTTCATGTGTATGTTATATGCTTCTCAGTAAGCGAGTCTGTCTCTTGGTTAGGTTCTATGTTTCAGCTCCATAAGTAACTATTGGGAGGATGCATTGGTTGTATACTCTTCTTTTTATATTGATTTTGTTATTTAGTTATCATAGTTAATATTTTATTGTGCTCAATTCATAAACTAAACTTTATCATAGGTAAAAACACATAGAAAAAATATCTTAAAAGTATAAAGGTTCTCAGCAGAAAATGGTTAAAATAGAGAAAGAGGCAATTAGTTTTTGTTGGGACACTTAACTCCAATATACCCAATTTTTTTTATTCAGAGCATAATTCTTAATAACATTACATATTTCCAGTAATTAGGAACCCAAAAACCTATACATTCTAATCAGGTCAGCAGTTCCAAAGTTCAATATTTTTTGCATGTTGAAATATGGTTATTTCTATTTGAAATGTAAATGAACAATCAGATCGACCATAACTCACCATTTTCCAATTCCTAGAGTTTTGTCAACATTATGGCCAAAGTTCTGCAAAACTGGTCAAGATTTGAGAAATTTTCCCATTTGTAAATAAAAAATATTGTTTTGCTTATAAAATATAAAAACAAACAATCAGATAAACTTATAATCTCCCAGATAAAATCTCTCCACAAGTGTTTTTGTTTATAAAATGTAAACAAACAACAGGATCAGCATTGGTAGGGACATGCGTTCTCTGGATGCTTTCAGTTCTAAGGGGTCTCAACAACCGAGTGCAATTTTTAAAATTGTACCCCAAAGCAGCTGGCTATTAGTTTCCATGAACTAAATCACTACCAACAAATTTCCAACCAACATCCTGTTTAGCTTACTTAATTACAACCGAAGCAGAGTATTTTGTTTATCAGTACAGAAGCATTTTATCAGGAACATCTTCCAGATGCGTCAAACAACATTTTGCTCATGCATTGAACTGGAAAATGAACTATGTAGACATCAAAGAAATCTAGGTTACTGCTTAAAGGAAAGTGTTACTTACTGATTTACGAATTATATTAAATAGAAACAAATAAGTTTCTATTTAATATCATTTTCTATTTAATATCACCTCAATGATCTCCCATTGTTGTCTATTTCCTAATATGTAACTATACTGCTGAAGGAGACCAAGAACAAACAAGATGAGACTTAGGTGTGGAAGCGGTTATTTCAGCTTGGGAATTAACAGCCGCAATTCAGCTCAATAGAAAGAGCATCCCTACGCTGAAGCAGTAACTCAATCGGTCACAGGTTCAATTCCTACAGCAACCCCATTTTCTTTAATTTTTTTTTCTATTTTCGCTGTCTAAGGCAAGTGTAACGACAGGAGGTCTTCTTAAATTAGTCTCTATATAATATAACATAATTTATAATTCATTCTGTCCGACCAACTATGTCCATTTCCCTCGATGCATAACTGATTTATGCAGATAATTGAAGACATTGTTCAATGTTGGCAAATAATGTACCTCAGCAATATCATAGAGCAAAGAAAAAAAAAATTTGTTTAATGACTGGTTAATGATAATAATCAAAGGTAACACACTTTCTATCTTATATTTAAATATATATTGATTTCTAGCAAGGTGGCTCAGTATTTTCTGGTCTGTAATAGCTTTTAGGATCTATCATATATATATATATATATATATATATATATATAAATGTATATATATATGTATATATATATATTAGAATATACCTGTCCAAAATGACAGGTGATTTATGTATGGATCAGCACTGCGGAGCCTAGAGGTATTTTATTTGGTAATTTATCTTTAATAATTCAAGCATCCTAATTTTAAGTTTTTTGAAAAGTCTCAACTCATCTCAAGCTGTTTTAGTATGTGATGATCAGACATGAAGTTTTAAGAGTTTCTATGATGTCAATTCTCATTGTTATATCATAATAGAGGGTAAAGCAACAAATGAAGTCATCCTATTTGAGCGCGAACAAAACAAACAAATAAGTAAATTAACAGAAAAATTAGCACATGAGCTCATTCTATGGTTAGATACACTAGTTGGTTTTTGGTTGAACAACATCTTTTATCAACTTTTGACATCACCATGTCCCTAATAAGGGTTCCAGTACGCCCTAAATAGGCTACATATACACGCAAAATTTACATATGGTTTCCACTTTTGAAAGAAAAAAAAAAAAAATTGTTGGATCTGTATTCGCTTTCACCCTGGTAATAACAATCTGATTTCCATCTATTTCTATATGATACTAAAAATAAACAATTGAAGAAAATGGGTCTTGTTCTCTTGATCATCATAGTGGGAAAAGAGAGTCGTTCGGCAGTGATCATCTCTTCTAATGTTGTCGGTAGCAGTGATTAATACTATACACAACATACATGAGACCCCAATTAAATTATGTAGTACAAGCATTGTCCCCTTATTATGAAAAAAGACACGAAAGAATTAGTAAACATCTAGAGAAGAGTAACATAACTTGTTCCAGAACAAAATAGTCTCCCCTTTGGATAATAACCTAAATTTTATATCTAAACCAGTGTTGTTAGTAGCCGTTATTAATACTATACACAACATACATGAGACCCCAATTAAAATATGTAGTACAAGCATTGTCCTCTTATTATGAAAAAAGACATGAAAGAATTGGAAAATATCCTGAGAAGAACAACATAAGTTGTTCCAGAACTAAAAAGTCTCCCTTTTGGAAAAAGACTAAAAAAATTAAAACTAACAACAGTGGAAGAAAGGAGAATGAAAGGGAATATAATACAAATATTCAAAATTTCAAAAGGCATCTACAACATCCTAGCCCAAAAATTCTTTAAAATGAATGAAATAAAAGAAGAAAAAAAAATATATATACATATATATATATGATTATAAATTGCATTATATTATACCGAAACTTATTTGAAATGATCTCCCGTCATTACATCGGTAATGTATCATTCACTCTAGAAAATGGAGCTGCTGCAGGAATCGAACCATTTTCTTCAATTGTTTATTCTATTTACGTTGTCTAGAGTTAGTGATATATTAACCGTGTAATGACGGGAGATCATTTCAAATAAGTTTCTGTATAATATAACACAATTTATTATCATTCTGTTGGATCACATATATCCATTTTTTTATATATATGTATACGTATATATATAAAGAGAAAGCGGGAACATTACAGAAAAAAGTTTGTGAAGAGGTTTCTTCTCACAAACAAAAAGTTGTCAACAAATGAAATAGATTAATGGATTAAGATCCAAAAATAATGGAATCTTAAACAGTTAACAGATTTCAAAATGAAAATGATTATTACATAACCAACAAATACGAAACAAAATCAAAACTTTTGAAAGAAGACAAATGATGAAACTCTCAAACAGAAAGCAAGATACAAGCTCAAGTATGTGAAAAAAGATTCTACTCACAATATATCCAATCTTATTAGATGTCCTATACATTACAACTAAAACAACCAAGATGAGGAAATTAGTCCAAATAGTTCAAAGTGTAAATAATGATGATTCCTTGTCTCAGAAATTAAAGCTTATATAATTCTTGCAACATAGACAACGATCTTAGCTAAAGAAAAAAATTTTTCACCGGGTCAGTTAAATGAACAACTTAAAAGCTGTTGGGAGTAGAGCAAAAAAAGACACTGATAAAACAAAATCAGAATTATCAAACAAGAAAACTGGAGTTGACTTCATTTTTCTCCCCTAACAGTAACAAGAACAACAAAAACAATCCTCACATAATTTAATCAATTCTTCCATAGCTCACTTTCCTACTCTCATTAAAAACTTTTGGAGATACGACATGGACAAACAGACAAAAATGACTGGATACAAATAGATATATGAAAAAATTCTAAAAAAAAAAAAAAAGTAGACAAAATGACTAACCTGGGGGGGAGTGGCCTTGCACTTCACTTCGGAAGGATTTTTTAAATTTCTTTTTCAAGACAGAAATCCGAAGAGAAGGATGGTACCGATGTCTCAGCTTCGGCTCAGAGGGTTCGGTTGGGCATGATTCCAGCTGTGGCTCAATCGAGTGTACTGTAGCTGACATTTTTTTCTCTAATTCCTGTGAGTTGACTTTTCTGTAGACAGCAGTTTTTAAGAAAGTTTTACGTATCTCTTATCAAGGTAAAAAGGCCTAAGATCCAGGGAAATTGCAGCAGCATTAGAGTAAGGGTGGCCACTATATTATGATAGGTCGAATGCCACTTATATACTAGAGGAAATCACCTTGGGACTGACACCATAATTATTTGAGAACTTGAAGAGATGAGTGTATAATATAAAATATCAATCACGCTTCTCAGTATATGGTAACTTGTTTCCTGGTTTTCTATAGTATATTCCTATATGTAGGAAATCCATGAGTTTTTAACATGTTTACTGCCATAGACAAGATAACTTGTCTAAGTGAGTCGGCAGTCCAGTGCCACAGACGAGAAAACTCGTCTTAGCAGGTTGGCACACCAGTGCCACAGACGAGATAACTAATCCTACAATGGTGAGTTATTCTTGCACAAGATGGCAGCATCTCATCTTTGTAAACAAAGGAAATTTGCATATTTACTCTGGTGATATAACAAATAGTGAATGGAGACTTTCAGTTTCGATCAATTTTTCCACAAGGAAAATCCAGAACACAAGTCGCAACATTGGAAATATCCACAACAGCAAAAAGGTTGATATAAGGGGTGAGCAAAAGTACTGTTTTTTTTTATAACTACAAACCTAATAATCAGTTGAAAACCAGTTTTTTGCTAGAAATATTTGCACTTAGATATTTTTACAACCTGGTAATATTCCTATAGCAAACAATTCAATGAATTTGTAGTTGAATTCAAAGAATGGCACCCCAGGTTACACACTGAATCTCCCCTTTAGATCTCCAGTTTAATGCTCTATCCGCTGAACCAATCCTTGTATCTTCCAGAATGTTTTGTCCCTGGTTTATATTTGTTTGTACCATTATGAGGAGTGGGTTTGTTTTTTTTTCATTTTGAAGGAAAGATGTTGGTCGGATGTATAAAAACACAATAAATACTATGTATGCAAGTTTCTAAGACAGATGTTTAATTTTTTTCTAAAATGCAAATATTACACTGCATCTAATGCACTGTATTATGACTGGGCGGGGGGCATCTACTGAAGCTTAACATGGACAGTTCTGGGGTTTTGTTGAGTTGAAGTGAGTGAGACTTCCCAATACCATGTAAACAATTTGTTTTATAGTCCAGCATACAGGGCAGAATCTCGGTCCACTGAGTTGTTCTATCCAGGAAAAAAAATAAGGATTGGTAAGTAATTATGGTAAATTTGTTACAGAGGACAGTGTCCGAAGCCGATGTGTGATGTGTCCGAAGCTGAACAGAAAACGTTGGTACTTAAGAGACAGGACAAACTTGACCAGTTTGAGCATTACACGTAGCTGATGACATTCCCGAAAGAAGATGTTGCTGACTGTTTTGAGATGTTGAAGGAATGCTGAAATAATTGTGCAAGGTCCCAGGGTAAGTACTTTGAAGAAGGCTCAGGCAGTTGCCCCCAAGAAGGCTATTTCTTTGTCAATACCAGATGGCTGGATACTTTGTGGACAGACCACATATATACCAGCAGAAATCCATTCCTGACTGAGATCACGATATTCGCAGGGGGGAAAGAAAAACTATATCAGTTGGCAAGTAGCTATGGCCAGCTCGTAACAGTGGACAGTATCTGAAGCTGATGTGTTATGTGTCCGAAGTGGATTAGAAAAAGTCAGTACTTCAGAGAGATGGAAAACTTGACCGGTTGGTGCTAATATATGCAAGAGCTTTGTCTATTACATGCAGTAGCAGAACATAAAAGCCAGGATAACACTTAGCAAATAGTCGGCTAATTGATCAAAAACTCTTTTAGAAATTGTCAACTAAAACTGTCACCACAGGTTTCTTCAGTTTTCAAGTTGATCTGGCTAGCATGCAGGCTATGTATATATATTAAGTATGTATCAGGCATATAGGCTGCACCAATTAAGCTAGAGGACTGAAAATCTACACATTTTACTCCTTGAAATCTATTGGAAAATTTGCCTCTTAAATAGGGGGGGGTTCAATTTGCAATGTAAATTTACACCAATTTGATCCCTTAGTTTGTGCCCAGCAGTATTCGTGTTGTTTTTTTTTAATTCAGACTTTTTTTGTGTGATTACTACCCAAAAGAAACCAAGAGAAGGGACTTGAAGTAATTGATCACCCCTTTTTCCAATTTTTTAATCGATCGACGCAATGTTGCCAAAAGACGTTGGTCACGTGATGGTTTCTATTGAGTGACTAACCAGACCTGTCCTTCTTTTTAAAATTAGTCGCCATCAATTCTCTGCTATTTCATAGTCTCACTCTCAACGTGTTCATGACAACAACCTTTGAGCTTCTGAAAACAATTCAAATGAATAATACATGTTCACTTATATGAATGTCATCATATATATATATATATATATATATATATATATATATATATATAGAGAGAGAGAGAGAGAGAGAGAGAGAGAGAGAGATAGATAGATATGTATATATATATATATATATATATATATATATATATATGCATCCATGCTTATTTGCATACATACACATCTACAAAGGACTATCTGATGTTACTTGGATCATCGTAGCTTTAATGACAATTATCAAATTCTGTTGGCACATTTGATAGAGCCATATCTCTTTGCTTGTCTGTGTGTCTGTAAATCTTAGTTACATTTTTGGGGTTACAACCAAGAAAATTTAATTTTGGGTGAGTCTCCACATTTATCTTATGCTCAAATCTTGTGCTGGTATTTTTAAAAAAAAAAAAGATCATTTTAGATGAGAGACCTATTATTTCAAATGATTCTTTAAATGATTTGTTGTGATACACACATGGGCTATGGTGATTCATAAATGGGAGGAGTGGACATATCTGATATAATGATCGTAGCAAAATATAGCTTCCCATGTCACACGATACATAAGATAAAGATTTCATCTCCATCTCTCGAATGATCTATTGGGTCAACCCATGGAAACCCAGTCATTACTTGCAGCAATTATAGGTTTTTATACAGTCTGGATGGACAGCCAAATAGAGCTAAATGGCTCCACTTTCCCAGCTATTCACCCATTGTTGAAGGATTAAATAGATTCATACCTTCACCAAGGGCAATAGTGCAAAGTTAACAAAAAATCTCTGATTCTATCCTCTATAGCATTGACCATTAGACCATCTAGAACTATGGAAAAGAAATGAATGATTGAAGAAACTAGAATTCCAAGGGAAATTATGAATCACCACCACCCATATATGCTGATTTTTATCATATAAATCTAGCATAAACTTATATTATAAATTACAATTCCATCACTCATTATGGAAACTGTTTGCGTGCAGAATTTGAGCTTTCTACTCTGAATGCTTAGAGTAGGGCAAAATTTAGATACTTAGATGAATGCATAAATATAATTGTCAGATCCGATGAATAACTTGAACCCAGCAAAAGTATTTAAACCAGTTAGTTGTGGGTAGAGGTGATTAGTAACAGCAACAACAATAACATGCATAACAGATAGGATCTTGCATTTTGTTGAGCACTAAAATATCCTAATTCCAAAAAACAAGGGTGGACACAAACTAAGGGATCAATTTACCATAAACTTACATTGAAAATTAAGCCCCCACTAAAACCTTGTTTTGGGGTGGGATTTAAAAAGAACAAAAAAAAAACATTTTTCTTATCTACTGAGGGGAGTGTGTATGCAAAATTTCATGTTTCTATTATGAATGGTTTGGGCTGGACCAAAAAAATTGAAGTCCCCACTGAAACCCTATTTAGGGGCAGAATTTTACAGTATTAGAATTTAAAAAATAAAAACATTTTCCTTACTAAGGTGCAGAACTTTCAACTATGAGCAGTCAGGGCTGAAATAAGTCCGGATAGATAGATACATATAAATGTCAGAACTCATGAATAACCTAAACCTAACAACTGTATTTAAAGCAGTGTTGTGGGTAGCTTCTCAGTTTGCGAGTCTATCTCTTGGTTAGGTTCCATGTTTCAGTTCCATAAGTGACTATCAGGAGAATGCATTGGTTGTATACTCTTCTTTTTAGGATTATTGGGATCATCTGGTTCTTGAAAGTTGAGCTGGCTCTGCCAAAGGCTTGCCATCCCAAAGTGATTCTTCGCTTGATTTCCTCCTCTTTTGAGGGTCTCATGGAGATTCGTTGTCCTAGGTAGATGTAGTGGTCTACCTTGCTGAGTTTTGCATCTTCTATCTTGATAGTTATGTTCTTATTCTCAATGTGATTATTGCTCATGATTTTTTTTTTTACTGAAGTTCATGTGTAGGCCGACTCAATTGCTCCCTTTGTTTAGTTCATCTAGCATTAGTAGGAGGTCGTGTACGTTCTCTGTGAAAAGGACGATGTCGTCTGCAAATCTGAAGTTGCTCAAGTATTCGCCGTCGATTTTGATTCCTCAATTTTCCCAGTCCATGTTCCGGAAGATCATCTCAAGGCAGGCTGTAAAGAGTTTGGGTGAGCTGGTATCATCTTGTCTTACTCCTTTTTGGAGCTGAAACGGTTCAGAGTCCTTATGTAGCCTAATGAAGGAGTTGCTGTTGCAACGTGCGCATGAGAGTAACATGCTCAACCTTACATAGAGAGATCACAAGACAGCACAGTATATCAGGAAGAAAACGGGAGTCCATGATATCACAGAAACTATTGAAAAACTCAAATGGCAATGGGTAGGCAATGTTGCAAGATTGAAAGACAACCAATGGACATCACGTCTCACAACACATGCAAAACCGAGGCCGACAGAACACAAGATGGAGAGATGAACTGGACAGATTCAGGAAATACTGGCTCTGCGACACCCATGATAGAGAATTGTGGCGAATCCTGGGGAAGGTCTATGTCCAACGACGGATGTTAAAAGACTGATGATGATGTTGGTAGCAGTGATTAATAAAGGATACATGAACAGAGCTGTCTATATCAGTTACATCATCACTGTGCGGTCCCAAACCCTTCGATTTGGCGCTTGAGTTCCCAAGATCAAATCTAGCTTCATGCCATTTCACTTTTATAAAAGATCTCAAGCTGCCATACTTCTGAACTATGTCTGTGCTTTATCTTGACTTATTTTTTCATAAAGCAAGACGTGTCCTGAAGTACAGTTCAATCTGAGGAGTTGTTGATGTCATTGTGAGCGAGAGATAATGGACGATTGGAGTTATGGTTCAACTAATCAGGAATTTTTTGTTTCAGTATCAATTGCATACAAATACATCCAAGTGGTGTCCAATCTATGCTGAGAAATGTTCATGATAGCTTTTCCCACACTATAATACTTTGCGACTGAAAGAACTGCAGGACTCATACAAAATGCATATGTATTTAAATCAACAAGCACAAGCCAAAACTATCGACAATAACATTCTCAACATCAATTGAGGTCTCTTAAGTTTTAAAGTTTTGCTGGCAGGCTATGTATGTATGTCTTAGGCATACAGGCTATACCAATGTAGCTAGAGGGGTGAAAATTTTAACATTTACTCCTATTTATGTTGAGAAAAAAAACTTTTTCTTTTTTTTTATACTAACCCTACAAAAAAGTTTTTTGGTGGGAGGGTTCAATTTACAATGCAAGTTCATGCTAATTTGGCCTGTAAGTTTGTGTCCAGCTGTGTTAATACCTGTATTTTGAAAATTCAGACTTTTTGAGTGGTCCAACTCCTTGATTGAATCCCATGCTGCTAGATGATGTTGGTCACATGACAATTCATATTGAGTGACTAACTAAATATATTAACAATTATTTCAGACAAGGAAGAACAAATACTTCTAATCATCCTTTTCTGTCAGATATGTATTCTTTCGTTCTTTCAGTAGTCAATAGTTATATTTGTACAGGAGTTTGCTATGCATTGTTAACGGTGTGAACTTGATTGTATCAGATTGATACCATAACAAACAACTTCTGGTTACTTGAACAGTAACTCCTGATCTGTCCTCATTGACATCTGCTGGGGAGGAGGGGTATATATTCCAGAGGGGATCTTATATTTCAGGAGGATTTGGCAGGGGGAAGCATATATTTCCAGATATGAACGAAAGGATTTATTTGGGTCATATCTTTGTGGCGACCTCATAAGATGATGGGCATTCCATCCAACGTTTGTATCAAAAGCGTGATCCAGATATTGGATAATGCACCTGACCATTGACGGAGACGCATGACCTGATCTCAGGGTGACACGATGGCATGAGTACCAGCCAATGATAATACAATCTTTTTATGTGGGAACATGAAGTTGGGGTTACATAAAACAATCATACTACACCATTATCATTTATCGACTGTAAGGTTCCAACTTCCAAACCCCTTTACCCCCAGTACGAAGGCCTGATCAAGGCATCCCGCTCCTCCCAGCAGATATCCATATCTGTACTGCTTACTTAATGATCGTAAACATGACAATCTGGGAGTTACGATAAAAAGCAACAGATATGAAATAAAAGAATTGAAAATCATTTTCAAGATTGGTACATAGTTTCAACACATAGTTTCCTCATGATCAACAAGTCAATCACCAGTACAGATTATTCTGAGCCTTGGAACACAGGTCCCCTTAAAGCCAATAGAACCAATAGGGCCCACGCTTAAGGGGGCTCCATACTGGGATATATTCTAGTCTTGTCGAATACACATGACATCACATTACAGACGAACAAGATGATTCACAGAGATCAGCAACAATATTGATTTTCCTCTGAATTCTTTAAGATTCAGCATTGTTTGTTTACACTGTATATATTTAAAAAAAAATCTTTTATTGTACTTGAATTAGATAATTTTAATCAATTACAGAAGAGCATAAAAAAATATTTCTTCTAAATCCCTAGGCACACATTTTGATTGCTTTCCCTTGTACCATAGAGATATAAAGTTTATTTATACTTCTGAGATTCTATGGACCTTGACTGTAAAACCAGGGGCCCCGCATAAAATATTTCCAATAGAGCCCCGCAGCTCCTGAGGCCGGCCCTGTTGGAGCATAATAAGTAAGTGGGTCGAAACTAGTTTTAGTAAGTACTAGTATTAAGTATGGATGAACTTTTATAGGACACAAACCTGTCAGTGATCAGATTAAACACAAGTGCTGTGTGCTTGAGAACTAATCAATTGGCCTATCTTGCCAAAACTCATAATTAAGTAGAATGAGAAGCTTGTTAATAGATGTAAATTCAATCAATTGAATCATATTAGCTGAGAGGATTAGATTATTATAGGAAGGCAAATGTCATTTTCAAAGGGATATCCACCTCATTGTTTATTATTGCGAATTTATCAAAAGATTCATTGCCAAGAGGAAGGATTGGTCATCTGAATTAATTCACCACTTTTCTATGAATGACTGAAAAATCCATTCAACCAACTAATTAAGTTGGCTACAGATTCTTCTCCCTTTGAGAGTCTGAGACTCTGTACTTATGTACCTATCTATGAGCATGTGTGTGTGTGTGTGTGTGTCTCCAATGATCTTAGACCTATTCTTGTGGCTACAACCTTGAAACCTTGCACTGGGCACCATTTAAAGATGATTTTTCTTGTTTTTTTTTCAAAAGAGTGATTTTTGGTTCACTATGGTCATTTTAAAACCAACAATGCCCAAATCTCATACAGGTAATTTTTTTGATAATTTTAGATAAAAGATCTCTTTCATCAAATGATTTCAGATAATTCTCTTGATAACTTGTTTAAGTACACGTGCGATGATGATTCATATATCTGATGTACATAGTTTTGTAATGTTTTTTGTTAATTTTTCTAGTTTGTGTACAAATTCAACACTTGCAACCTCATCACCAAAAACAACCTGAAAGAAACGTCTGACATAAAACTATGTGGATTTATACGCTTTTATATATATATATATATATATATATATTTATATATATATATATATATATATATATATGTGTGTGTGTACTTGTTGATCTTGTACATGGATTTATAAACTTTTATATACATATGTACTTGTTGATCTCTGTGAAAAGAATTCAGATATATTTCTGGCAGAGACCAGCTCACACAACAGTAGTTTCTTTGGCTGTAGTTAGTTGATATATCCTTGATATTTGACCTACCCAGGGCAGCTATGTTTTTTCAAATGTAGCCTCAATGATACTTTTGTGAACTCCAGTGTTTGTAATGAAGTTCTTCCAGTACAATTTTAGAGTGGTACAGAGGCAGCACTGGTGGAAGTATTTAGAGAGATTTTAGTAGTGCAGGTAGATAACCCAAGATTTGGCACCACAAAGAAGAGTAGACAAGACAATAGCTTCGTAGTGCTTTATTTCAGAGTCTTTTATAAGTTTCTTATTAATCAAGACATGCTTATGTAGTTTACTGGAGGCTTGGTTTGCTTTTGCTAGTCTATTATCATCTCTTTCTCTAGCTCGCCATCAGCTGATGACACCAGTGCAGGTGGAAGTGTTTAGAGAGATGTAAGTAGCACAGGTAGATAACCCATGATTTGGCACCATAAAGAAGAGTGGACAAGACAACAGCTTTTTAGAGCTTCATTTTAGTGTATTTTCCAAGCTTCTTATTGATCAAGACGTGCTTATGTAGTTTACTGATGGCTTGGTTTGCTTTTGTCAGTCTGTTATCATCTCTTTCTCTAGCTTGGCTTCAGTGGATGGCACATCTTCATTGAATAAAACATTCATGTCAACAAGGCATTGAGCAGCTTCAACCAAAGGGGGAAATCTCATGAGCACAGATAGATCACGATAGAACAAGAATTTGTTAAATGCTGAGTTACGTCAATTGATAAAGAGTATATCATTAAAAAATTCCAAATCAGATAAAAACAATTTTGGATTGAATCCAACTTAATGATTATACTGTTTTTGTTTTGAGAGTAGCAAAGGTACCACGGATTGCTTGGGTTTATAGCTTTCATGGTAATTATTTTCTTTTGCTGGATTAATTCATTATCCCAGAACATTGACTTAAAAATGGAATAGAAAAGAATAGACAGGTCAGGTTAGTCACTAAATAGAAACTGTCACAAGACCAACATAGCATAGCAGCATGCTATGTACGAGCACAGGGCTGATCATTTAGAAAAATTAAAGAAGGGGTGATCAGTGAATAAGCAACTTTTCTCGCCCTTTGTTGGATCATTAAAGAAGCTGAATTTTTTTAAAAACAAGCATGAATGCAGCCAAACATAAAATTACATTGCAAAAACACCTGTTGGCAGAGGTATTTTGAAGTTTTTTGTAAATATAAAAAGGAGTGATTGTTCAAATTTTCAGCCCTTTGGCTCCATTGGTACGGCCTGTGAATATGATACCTACATACCTGGATAGTCAGCCAGCCAGACCAACTTAAAAACTGAAAAAAACCAATGTTGTAATTTTGGTCGATGGCCTCTAATGTAACCTTAAAAAAATATCAGATCCTCCCATAAATTATGTCAGAAATTTGATAGTGATATTTAGGTTGACATTTTCACAATTTTAAAATGCCAGAGAATAACAATACATGCTAGTATCTGCTCAAAAAACTGACCCTCAAATAGAGAAGTATGTAATGTACAAACAAGAGAATCATGCTCAGTCTCAGATGGAGAGATCACAAGACAGCACAATACATCAGGGGAAAAAAACAGAAGTCCGAGACATCAAAGAATCCATTAGAAAGGTCAAATGGTTGTTCATGTTGCAAAAATGGTAGACAACCGCTGGATGTCACAACTCAAAACATGGATCCCCAGAGATCATATGCGGAAATGAGGTCAACGGAATACAAGATGGAGAGACAAACTACACAAGTTCAGAAAGTATTGGCTCAGCAACAATCACGATAGAAAGGTCTGGCATATCTGGGAGAAGGCCTATATCCAATGATTGAAATAAAACACTGTTGATAAAGTGTTCGTACAATTTTGATGAGTAACTTGTTTTTACAATTTATCTAATTTAATCCTCTGAAAGATGAATATGTCTATTTTGTACACAAGACATTTGATACCCTATAAATTTAGGAAAGGCAGTAATACTCCGGAAGCAACAGAAATATTCCTGTATTCATTAAATAGATTTTTAAAATGTTTTAAATCAAAGAAAATGCTGAAGATGGTTCTGATAGTTTTGAAGAAGTGGCCAGCTCAAGAGATGGATGACTGTGGTGAAGACTTACAGTTTTCCCAGAATCCTTTTGGCCATGACACCTGAGTTGACTGCTTCTGAAGTTACTTCTTGCACCAAACTGTGTCATTGTTTTCCCCCAATCCCTTTTGGCCATGACACCTGTGTTGACTGTTTCTGAAGTTACTTCTTGCACCAAACTGTGTCATTGTTTTCCCCCAATCCCTTTTGGGCGTGACATCTGTGTTGACTGCTTCTGAAGTGACTTCTTGCACCAACAGTTCAACCTCTCAAGATTGTGACAATGACAAATGGGATGTTCCGCTAAGTTTAACCACAAACTGCTTTTCTCTGAACTCAGTGAAAACATTGTCAAAGAATTAGCTAAAAACTGAATGATACATCAACACAGAAAGCTACAAAAGCAATATAAGATATGATAATAAAAAGTAACTCATAAATCAATCAATCTTAAGATATAATAAGCATATATGGTAATTTCTTGTCAGTTTTTTAGTATGTCATTAAATGATTCATCTTCCTATTATGACAACAATTACATCCATACATATAAGACTTCAAAAAACTCAAAATCAAGATCCTTGTATTATTAAGAAATAAATTACCCAATAAAATAGTTCAAAACACCTTTACACCAATCTATTTTTGATGGGTATATTCTGGTTTCATTATAATAAACTGATGTTACTGAACTAGATTTTCGGACAATATTTACCCCTACCAACAAAGTTGGATACATATATGTACATGGTTGCGTCTTCCTGTTTTCCACACGATATCTCCAAAAGTGCTCAATAAATTTCAGTGAACTTTTGTGGAAGGTCAGGCAACAGGGTGAGTGAGAATTGGTTCCATTTTGGGGTGGATCCAGGATGTTTTTGATTGAGAGACATTTTCCCTTTTTTTTTATACATATATATCCATGAGTTATCTCGAACATCAATGAAATTTTGTGTAAGGTTGGGTGGTAGGCCACATAAGAAGAGATTGGGGGTGGATTCATGCACAATTACCAGCCCTTCTTCGTATTTATATGTCTACACTATATGACATCACCAAATATCAGGTCTGTCCACACAATATCTCCAAAAGTTCTCAATGAATTTCAATTAAACTTTACCTAAGGTTGGGCAAAGTGCTTTAAAAGAAGTACTCAAATTTTGTAGCAAATCCAAGACAGCATAAAATATCAGGGAAAAAAAACAGGAGTCCGAGACATCATAGAAATCACTAGAAGAGTCAAATGGTTTGTCACGTCGCAAAAATGGCAGACAACCGCTGGACATCACGACTCACAACATGCTCAAGCTCACATGGAGTGATCACAATACAGCAAAATATATCAGGAAAAAAACAGGAGTACGAGATATAGAATTTACTAGAAAACAAATGGATATAGGCTGGTCATATTGCAAGAATGGCAGACAACTGATGGACATCACAACTCATGGATCCTCAGAGATCATATGTGCGACCGAAACCGGCAGAATACAAAATGGAGTGACAAACTAGACAAATTCAGAGAGTACTGGCTCTGTGACACCCACAATATAGAGGTGTGGCGAATCTAGGGGAAGGTCTATATCCAACGATCGCCAATTTTATGGGACTTTGTTGAGTCAATTTTATGGGACTTTGTTGAGTCAATTTTATGGGACTTTGTTGAGTCAATTTTATGGGACTTTGTTGAGTCAATTTTATGGGACTTTGTTTAGTCAATTTTGGGATAGTCACGTTGGAAAAAAAACACATCAATGATACGTAACTGATACACAAATTGCTAGACAGCCAGCCAGACCAACTTGAAACCAAAAAAAGACATGTTGACCATTTTGGTAACGGTTTTTCTAAGATCGTCTTTTCACAGATTTTGTTAGTGCATTATCAAAGTGACTATTGTTTGAGTTTCTCAAGTAACTTTGTTCAGTCAATTTTTAATAAGCGGAAATTTGAAAAATGCACACAATGAAAGGGTATCAAACTTCTGATTTCAGATTACAAAACTTTGAGGTCAATACTGTGTTCCTTATCCCTTTTCATATGAAGATAACCCGTTTTTGAATAATAAATTGTATCTCATTCCATACTGAATTTTCAAAAAAATGATATAGGCACTCCCTGTTATTACATGTGTCAGGGTTCAAGAAAGCCAACCACATTATAACTGAGCTGCAGTTAACTTCAGGGAGGGTGTGGGTGATAGATGGAAGTCAACAGTGTCCATATTGTATAAAAACTGAGATTTGAACTAATAAACAAAGGCATTCTCCAATTTTTTTCAATTTATTCTATCACACCACCAAAACAACTACGATATTGTATTAGGGTAGCCACTTCAACATAACATTGCTCTTACCATTGAGCTAAACAGTCAGTGATACAAAAGGCCAAATAAGCGTTTTAACTCCAAATTCTAATTTTTTTGTTCATTCACAGTCTAAATCAGCTGTATTTGTTTCTTTGAATGCGGACAAACACTTGAAGAAAATGAGGCTGCTGAAGGAATTGAATCTGCGACCGAATATTGAAGTGGCTACCCTATTGATCACAGGTTCAACTCCTGCAGCAGCCCAATTTTCTTTTGGTGTTTGTTCTAGCCACGTCTGTCTAAGCCAAGTGATACATTCACCTTATAATAATGGAAGATTATTTTGTACAGACTTTCAATATTATATAATATAATTTATTGTCATTCAGTCGGATCGTACATCCATTTCTTAAAAATACAAATAATTCTCCGCGTTGAAAGAAACAAATAGAGCATGTGAATAAACAAAAAAAAAATGAGTGTTTGGAGTTGAAATAGTTATTTGAGCATTTGCATTATCGGTGACTGTTTAGCTTAATGGTAAGAGCAAATATTGTATTACTAAGTAAACCAAATTTCAGTATATATAAACAATATATTTACATATTTATATCAATGTTTTAACCCTTTGAGACACTGCATCTTTACAAACCCAGTCTGACAGGGAGAAGGGAAAAGATTGATTTTTAACAAATAAGTCTAGTTCATAGGCTACTGAAATGTTTTTGCCTAATTCATATCATTTTTAGGGTTGGTTAGGCGTTGTAAGTCAAATATATTAGTAGGGGGGAATCAGATTAGTATCACCTCTGTCATCAAAAATGAGCTTCGGGTGTAGTAAAGTAGCACTCAGCCCAAAATAAGGGGCTTACAGGTTAAAAGGGAAATTCTGTTTTTATTCGCGATTTTCTTGATGGGTGGGCATTAATAAGGGGAAAAATGTTGGGATCCACAATCCGACTGCCTTATATCGCAAACAGCGCTATACCAAACTGTCTTATATCAGGAGACGTCTGTATTACATGAATAAATCTTTCAGATTCTCTATGAAGTAAAGAAAAAAGTTACATTTGTTACAACTTGATATTATACAACTATGTGACTTTTCATTTGACTTTAAAGAGCGTATGTCAATAAACAGAAAATTGCAAGTTATTTCTCACAATCTAATATTGCAAACCTAATTGTTCATCACTTACTGCAAACTGAGTGACCTCATTTGAGCCAACCAATTAGGTTCTATGACGTTCTTTGTTTGTATCCATTTGGCAATTTAATTATATTGACATTTCGGCAAAAATTTGATAAATACCGAATAAATACAATTGGAACTTCCAGTTAGGCTTTGTGTGTTTGAACAAACTGACCGTTACAAAAAGGGGTATTTATCCATTCCACTGAATTACAGCAGATCTTACAAGTTTTTATTATCATTAACCCATTAACTGCAGCAGGGGACAAAGATCAATAGTTATCCATTGCAAGCTAAAAAAAAAGTTCTTGTCTATTTCTAGTAGTTCCTTTGTGAGATAAAAGCCCTTGTCTATTGCAAATAATCCATTGCAAGATAAGAGCCCTTGTCTATTGCAGGTTATCCATTACAAGATAAAAGCCGTAATTCACAGAAAGAACTGTTTTGCCATCAATCATAATAAGTTGTGAATTTCATAAGAGTTAACCATAGAACTGCTATGTATTACTCAGTTAATATATTAATCATTCAGAACAAAGGTTTTTTTGTCAGAATCTAGAGTTGAGTTTGTTTTCCCTCACCAAAAACTGATGAGACATACATGTAAAACAATGATGTGCACAGGTAGTGATGACAACAACAAAAATGGGAGTGTCAGATTTCTTTGATACTATGAATAGGTTAAATCAAATATATTTTATTTCACCAAACAAACAATAAAATTGATTTTCACACATCTATTACTACATAAGAAATCCAATAGATTTAAGGAAAAAAATTTATCAATTTTAAAACTTGTAGGTTTTTGTTTGTTACAGAGTGAAAGGGTGTTTTTTTTTGTAAACATTGTTATTTCTAACCAATAAAAGAGTTGAAATGGGAAATGTAGTTTCTGTGAAATGAATTCTGTTTCGTTTACCTTTTAGATTTTAGTAAAACAAGGAAGTTTTTTTTGTTGAATTTCTGTTATGAAAAAATGATGTCAAACTCTTACGATTGAGTTTCAACTTCATTTTCGTTTATCACAACAGGGACAATGACGTCAGCAAAAAACGCTGATGTCATGACAGCTCGAGTTACGTATGCACAAACTGATGATAAATTCGTTATTTCAACTCAGATCGACTTATCTTATTACCGGAACTAGTTACAAAAGAGTTGAAATAGGACATATGGTTTTGGAGTACTTATGTACGGAGAAAAAATTCTGTTTTGTTTACCTTTTAGATTTCAATGAAGCAAGGGAGTTGACCCTAGCGCAGCCCAACTTGTCAACACGGCCTAAATGCTTATTACATACATAGCCAGCCAGTGAGCGGGACCAGCATGAAAATCAAAGAAACTCATGATTGACAGTTTTGGTTGACAGTTTCTAATAAGGAACTTGTCCAAGAGAATCATTCGATAATAATACAAATTCTATCAAAATCTTTGCCATATTTGTTATCCAGGATAATGTTTAATGCAAATTATCAAATTACTAGAATACAACCGTCTGAAATGACAGGGTTATTTATGTATGATCGGCACTAAGAAGCCTAAAGCGACTTTATTGGGTAATTTCACCTCAAATAATTCAAGTATCCTAATTTTAAGGTACTACTCATAGTCTCAACTTGACTGAATCTATTTTGATGTGTGATCAGACGCTTGAAGTTTTAAGAGTTTCTCTGGCATAATTGTTGTCATAATAGGGAGGTAAATTAACCAATGAGATGCTTCAGTGACAAACAAAGACAGAGAATTTGCATATAAGCTCATCGTATGGTTAGATAATGATATCAGGTTGTAGGAAAAGTGTTTAAATGTTTTATAGACCATCACTCCTGAGTTTGTTTCACATACACATCTAAAGACTGTCTATGACTCTACTATATAATTGAACATCTGTAGCCAACAAAGGCTTGTATCCTTTTTTTTACACATATGGCTGTTTAGATGTTTGTGTGTTCTAGCAACCACAGCCATACCATTTTGTCTACAGACTTGAAAATAGGGGTCAGTACTATACCAGACCCTTTCTAAAAGATTTTTTTCCTTATTTGGGAGAAGAAGCTTTTTTGATTTTTAGGGCCCTTATATGAATTCTCCAGAATATAGATGTTTCTAGATGTTATTTTACTCTATTCTAGATGTTTCCTAGAGGAAAATGCCATTGATGTCATAAATAGAATTTGTTACAACTATATTTATTCTTCAATTGAATTTTTTTATATGTCTTCAAATTCTGACGCTATGGTTGTCCAGTTATTGACTGTGATGGCGAGTTAATATTCTTATTACACACATATCATATTGTCAGTACTGGCCTTTTGTTTTACAGTTGAGCAACCCTTATCCAAAACTCCTAAAACCGAAATCGAGTAATCAATTTTTGAAAAAAATCTAGCTATTTTTAGCCATTCAGAATGGCCGTTTCCAAAGGGTAATTCAAAAATTATATTTTTGCAAGGATTGTCATACATCCAATTTGGGAAGACATTCCAAAGGGACTGAAAAGAATTGTTTAAATTTGGAGTGGATCCAAGTATTCATTTTTGATTGAGAGATATTTTTCTACATGTGTCTGTATGTCAGTGATGTTTTTTGGTCGGTTGGTTCCAGTTACATTGAACAACAGAAAAAAGTAGAAAGAGAATGTATGATGTCATTAAAAGAACATCTATTCTGATCAATGTATAATGTATCAAGCATTTGTTTCTAATTGCTGAATATTGTTTCTTATCAATAGCTAAAACTGTCTTCAAAAATGACTAAAAGCATTTGTTTTCAACAGAGTTGCTGAATATTGTTTTTTATCAATAGCTAAAACTGTCTTCAAAAATGGCTAAAAGCATTTGTTTTCAACAGAGTTGCTGAATATTGTTTCTTATCAAAAGCTAAAACTGTCTTCAAAAATGGCTAAAAGCATTTGTTTTCAACAGAGTTGCTGAATATTGTTTTTTATCAATAGCTAAAACTGTCTTCAAAAATGGCTAAAAGCATTTGTTTTCAACAGAGTTGCTGAATATTGTTTCTTATCAAAAGCTAAAACTGTCTCCAAAAATGGCTAAAAGCATTTGGTATTAACAGTGTTACTGAATATTGTTTGTTATCAATAGCTAGAACAATCTTCAAAAATGGCTGAAATCGGCTAAGCTTTTTAATTTCCAGCTAACTTTAAAGCTAAAAATGTTGTTCACACCCATTTGAAGCTTACTTATTAAATAGAATAACCATACATTGAAACTCCAGAACAAATTATTGATGAAAATTCTAGCGAGATTTTTGGGTGAACCATGCTCACCTTCCCCCTCCTCCTGCTAATACTATTACTACTTCATTTAAATCTTTTTGAAATCGGAAATCACAAATATGGATATAAGGATAGTGTATGCATCTTTGAACTTATGGTTCTTATTTACATATACTCATGTTTGTCCATGCGATATCTCCAAAAGTTCTCAATGAATTTCAATGATATTTTGTAAAGGGGTTGGCTAGCGGGAGAACTGATCGAATTTCCAGGTGGATCTGGGAATCTGTTTTTGATTAGGGTGTATTTTTTTCTCGTATTTCGAGAAGTGATAAACAATCCAAAATTTGAAAAAAATCGAAACACTGTTACCTCCCCTCCCTTTCATCGTAGTTATATATGAATTGATTTTCATCTGGTCTTGAGTTCGTGTATATTGCTGACAAAGGTTATGCTGCACTCAGAAAAAATATTAGATTGGAAAAACAATGAAAAAGGACTTACTCTGACTCGCAACCATGTCCACAACGATTGCCAGTTATTTTGTTGATACAAGTATTGACAGAGTCTGTCTCTTATTCCTTATTCAATTGAGCTCTGAAAGTGTGTTAACATCAAGTGTAAATTTCTTTTGTTGTGACTGTTGTTAAAAACACAAGGCAAGTTGTAACTCGTTCTGTAACATTTTAGAACTTTTCTAGTCCGTGAATTTACTATATGGTTGCCTGGGTGAGATACAAAAGTTTACATACATTTCACTATCCTTCAGAGGAGATACGAAAGTTTACATACATTTCACTATCCTTCAGAGGAGATACAAAAGTTTACATACATTTCACTATCCTTCAGAGGAGATACAAAAGTTTACATACATTCCACTATCCTTCAGAGGAGATACAAAAGTTTACATAGATTTCACTATCCTTCAGAGGAGATACGAAAGTTTACATAGATTTCACTATCCTTCGGAGGAGATACAAAAGTTTACATAGATTTCACTATCCTTCAGAGGAGATACAAAAGTTTACATACATTTCACTATCCTTCAGAGGAGATACGAAAGTTTACATACATTTCACTATCCTTCGGAGAAGATACGAAAGTTTACATACATTTCACTATCCTTCGGAAGAGATACAAAAGTTTACATACATTTCACTATCCTTCGGAGAAGATACGAAAGTTTACATACATTTCACTATCCTTCAGAGGAGATAGAAAAGTTTACATACATTTCACTATCCTTCAGAGGAGATACAAAAGTTTACATAGATTTCACTATCCTTCAGAGGAGATACAAAAGTTTCTATAGATTTCACTATCCTTCAGAGGAGATACAAAAGTTTCCATAGATTTCACTATCCTTCAGAGGAGATACAAAAGTTTCCATAGATTTCACTATCCTTCAGAGGAGATACAAAAGTTTACATACATTCCACTATCCTTCGGAGGAGATACAAAAGTTTACATAGATTTCACTATCCTTCGGAGGAGATACAAAAGTTTACATACATTTCACTATCCTTCGGAGGAGATACAAAAGTTTCCATAGATTTCACTATCCTTCAGAGGAGATACAAAAGTTTCCATAGATTTCACTATCCTTCAGAGGAGATACAAAAGTTTACATAGATTTCACTATCCTTCAGAGGAGATACAAAAGTTTCCATAGATTTCACTATCCTTCAGAGGAGATACAAAAGTTTACATACATCTCACTATCCTTCAGAGGAGATACAAAAGTTTACATAGATTTCACTATCCTTCAGAGGAGATACAAAAGTTTACATACATTCCACTATCCTTCAGAGGAGATACAAAAGTTTACATAGATTTCACTATCCTTCAGAGGAGATACGAAAGTTTACATACATTTCACTATCCTTCGGAGGAGATACAAAAGTTTACATAGATTTCACTATCCTTCAGAGGAGATAGAAAAGTTTACATACATTTCACTATCCTTCAGAGGAGATACGAAAGTTTACATACATTTCACTATCCTTCAGAGGAGATACAAAAGTTTACATACATTTCACTATCCTTCGGAGGAGATACAAAAGTTTACATACATTTCACTATCCTTCGGAGAAGATACGAAAGTTTACATACATTTCACTATCCTTCGGAGGAGATACAAAAGTTTACATACATTTCACTATCCTTCGGAGAAGATACGAAAGTTTACATACATTTCACTATCCTTCAGAGGAGATAGAAAAGTTTACATACATTTCACTATCCTTCAGAGGAGATACAAAAGTTTACATACATTTCACTATCCTTCAGAGGAGATACAAAAGTTTCCATAGATTTCACTATCCTTCAGAGGAGATACAAAAGTTTCCATAGATTTCACTATCCTTCAGAGGAGATACAAAAGTTTCCATAGATTTCACTATCCTTCAGAGGAGATACAAAAGTTTACATACATTCCACTATCCTTCGGAGGAGATACAAAAGTTTACATAGATTTCACTATCCTTCGGAGGAGATACAAAAGTTTACATACATTTCACTATCCTTCAGAGGAGATACAAAAGTTTCCATAGATTTCACTATCCTTCAGAGGAGATACAAAAGTTTCCATAGATTTCACTATCCTTCAGAGGAGATACAAAAGTTTACATACATTTCACTATCCTTCAGAGGAGATACAAAAGTTTACATAGATTTCACTATCCTTCAGAGGAGATACAAAAGTTTACATACATCTCACTATCCTTCAGAGGAGATACAAAAGTTTACATAGATTTCACTATCCTTCAGAGGAGATACAAAAGTTTCCATAGATTTCACTATCCTTCAGAGGAGATACAAAAGTTTCCATAGATTTCACTATCCTTCAGAGGAGATACAAAAGTTTCCATAGATTTCACTATCCTTCAGAGGAGATACAAAAGTTTACATACATTCCACTATCCTTCGGAGGAGATACAAAAGTTTACATAGATTCCACTATCCTTCGGAGGAGATACAAAAGTTTACATACACTTCATTATCCTTCAGAGGAGATACAAAAGTTTACATAGATTTCACTATCCTTCAGAGGAGATACAAAAGTTTACATACATTCCACTATCCTTCGGAGGAGATACAAAAGTTTACATAGATTCCACTATCCTTCGGAGGAGATACAAAAGTTTCCATAGATTTCACTATCCTTCAGAGGAGATACAAAAGTTTCCATAGATTTCACTATCCTTCAGAGGAGATACAAAAGTTTCCATAGATTTCACTATCCTTCAGAGGAGATACAAAAGTTTCCATAGATTTCACTATCCTTCAGAGGAGATACAAAAGTTTACATAGATTTCACTATCCTTCAGAGGAGATACAAAAGTTTACATACATCTCACTATCCTTCAGAGGAGATAGAAAAGTTTACATAGATTTCACTATCCTTCAGAGGAGATACAAAAGTTTCCATAGATTTCACTATCCTTCAGAGGAGATACAAAAGTTTCCATAGATTTCACTATCCTTCAGAGGAGATACAAAAGTTTCCATAGATTTCACTATCCTTCAGAGGAGATACAAAAGTTTACATACATCTCACTATCCTTCAGAGGAGATACAAAAGTTTACATAGATTTCACTATCCTTCAGAGGAGATACAAAAGTTTACATACATTCCACTATCCTTCGGAGGAGATACAAAAGTTTACATAGATTTCACTATCCTTCGGAGAAGATACGAAAGTTTACGTACATTCCTTTTACAAAGGATAGTGTGAAGAAGAAAGTACTCAAAGAATGCTTGCCTTGCCAATGCGATCGTCACTAAAAAAATAAATGAAAAGCAGTTTATACATACCAACTGTTACTTTAGAAAATGACAGACTCGGCAGAATTTATAAACAAAAGAAGATCACTTACTACTTTTTATCATTTTCTTCAACTTATACAAACAGACATTCACTCATTCACGCCAAGAAACAACTTGGTGATCATTCACTCAGAATGTAAACAAAGACTGCCCTACAGGGGAATCCATAAGCACTCTCCGGCTACCAGAAATTAGATTACTCACTTGGCACCTGCGATGCAGAGGAGGTAACTGTAAAAGGTAACCAAAATTTAATCAATTCTTCCCCAGCCAACCATTTCACTGGATTTCAATTAAATCCATTCAAAATTTTAAAAATTCATTTAGAGTGAAAAAAAAATGATTCAATAAAGAAAATAAAACATATGATGGAGACATTGTATGAACAACCATGAGCAGATTGGCAAATACAAAGACTGATGCTTTCTTCAGTTGAACCAATTAGCCAACAAAGCATAGATATCAATAGCATTTGGGAGACTCTCATCATAAGAGACTTTTAGAAAACAAGAAGCAAAACATGATACCTGATGCACGGGAAGCAACTCAGATGTACCCCGATAACACAACACGGATATACAAAAAAAAAGGGTAAGATGTGTCCAGTCTAATTGAGCATGAACTCTGAGTAATGATTTTACTTTCTCGATCTAACAACACCTGACAAATGTCAGAGGTCCAGAAAGAGAAAAAATAAATATATATATAAAGTCCTATCATATCATACATAATGATAAATAAACAGAGGTATGAAAAAAAAAAATCTTTCAATCTAAAGAATTTCTGGATCCAGCCCAAAATTAAAACATCATTTCTCCACCCCATGGCCCAACCTTCCAGAAAATTCAACCGGAATTCATTGAACCTTTGGAGATATTGTTTAGACAGACAGACAGACAAACCAATAGACAGACACAAATGAATAGCTATACCGCTTTCAAATTTGTTGGTACAGTAACCATCATTTCCCAAACCGATAGTTTTGACCCAGACCAACATTACAAGAATTCTGGATGGTTGCAGGGGTTTGAGAAAAAAAAGAAAAATAAGAAAAGAAAGAAAATGAAAAATATGTTGAAAAATGTTGTAAATATACGTAAATCAGAATTTCAGAATAAAATGAAAAATATGTTGAAAAATGTTGTAAATATATGTAAATCAGAATTTCAGAATAAAATGAAAAATATGTTGAAAAATGTTGTAAATATATGTAAATCAGAATTTCAGAATAAAATGAAAAATATGTTGAAAAATGTTGTAAATATATGTAAACCAGAATTTCAGAATAAAATGAAAAATATATTGAAAAATGTTGTAAATATATGTAAATCAGAATTTCCGAATATAGAGCGTCATTGAGTCTCTGGGGCGGGAAACAGTAGGGAATAATACACCATCAATAAACGTATAAAACCCTGTGACATACTCAAGTCTATTGACATCAAATACTTGTATTAACTAACTCAAAGAAAAATTCACAAAGATTTATTCGATAAAACCGAATGAAGAAACACTGGAATTCATGTTTCTGCCCCCAAATTCTGAGTCAAGGCTAAAAGATTGGGGAAACACTAATCTGAAATGGTTCTGAGTCAGGTAAGTTTTATCAGTGACCAAGTTAAAATCATGCGCTTGTTGTAACTTGTTTCATCGCTTGATAACATTTTTGCACTTTACCAAACTGTGACGAGTGAGAATGCATGGGTGCGGCACAGTCAGACATTTTTTTCGATGGAGGAGTGGCATTCTCTCACTATTTATGTACTACTAAAATACTTATTCTGCATTAACTGAAACAGTGTATTGTAGCTATACATTATAATGGATCTAGCTATCCCTGGAATGAGCCCTCCTCCTTGAACCATAAAGCTGTAGAGGCTTGCCATGCTTGCGAGGGCAGATAGCCAAGAGTTCCCTCACTTCTTTTTTAGCACTTGACCACTGATCATGACTTTACAAGTTGATTGCCTGGATCATCATCGTCATCATCATCAGCAGCAGCCTTTTTGCATGTGATGTTGGACATAGTCCTTTCCCATGATTCGCCAGACCTCTCTATCATGGGCGTCACAGAGTCAGTATTTTCTGAATTTGTCTTGCTAGTCACGCCATCTTACTTTCTGTCAGCCACAATTTTGCATATGATCTCTAGGGATCCATGCTGTGAATCGTGATGTCCAGCAGTTGTCTACCATTCCTGCAACATGACCAGCCCTTTGAGTTTTCTAATGATATCTCGGACTCCTATCTTTTCTCTAATATACCGTGCTGTTTTATGATTTCTCCATGTGATGTTGAACATGATTCTCTCCTGTGTTCGTTGCATGATTTTCAATTTGAGGGTCAATCTTCTGGTTAGGTTCCATGTTCCATGTTTCAGCTCCATAAGTGACTATTGGGAAGATGCATTGGTTGTATAACCTTCTTTTTAGGTATAAAGGTATTTTCTTGTTCTTGAAAGTTGATTTTTCTCTACCAGAAACTTAACAAACAAGTGTGATCATTAGAGTAGAACTGGATTAGAAATGTTTTGTGGGCAAGAGTAGATAAAAAGTGAAATAATTATCATGCTAGTTTCTTTTTACCATCAGTTGGTCAGTCAGTAGTTCTGTCTCCATTTTGTTTTTCGGCTGTTTTGAAAGTTACTTGAAACTTGGTAGAAAAGTGTCCGTCAATAAGATGCTTCTCACCGAGAAAAAATCTCCCACCAGAGTCATGTGATATTGCAGTAATGGCGTTTTAAAATTTGTGTTTTAAAATCAATTTTCTCAGTTGTTTTCAGTCAAATTTACTTTAAATTTGATAGAAAGGAATTCTCTTATAAGATGCTTCTCGCCTAGAAAAATCTTCCACTCAGAGTCATGTGATCCAGCTATAATGGCATTTAAACTTTGTAATTGGTACCTTATTGAAGTTTTGGTTCTTTTCAATCATTTTAATGTTTTTTTTCATTAGAAGTATATACCTATATAAACTTCCATGTAATATCAATCAATGAGAACCACAAAATTCTTCTTCGAGGACAAAATATTGTTTGATTGTGGTTCAAATTCTGTGTTCATCAATAGAACAGTTAGAATGAGTATTGATATAAAACTTTTAGTTATAAAAATTGATTCCTTTGAGGCCTCAACAAAACTAAGACTCTAGTTTCCAATACTGCGTCTTATTGTTTGCTAACCACAAATTTCAAATTTCAACAGATGGACAAAAGGTGATAATTCCAATCAGAGGTTATTTCCCTTGAAATCGACATTCTATTTTCTATGATTTTGCACACCATTCCCAACACATGTTCACACTTACTGCATCATCACACCAAGCTTCAATAACCTATTGTCTCGCTTCTATCTGAACACAAAGAGGAAGAAATAGTATCTATTGTGCATTTAATATTCAGCCATGATTTTCACCATAATAAAGTAAAACCAGTGGGGTTCTCGCCAAAGTAGTGAATCATATTCACAGCCATAGAAATCAATTTCTTTCTTCTTTGTTCCTCAAAGGGGTTGTCTGATTGGGAAGGTTGCCAAAATAAAGGGATTCTCTGGATTAAAGAAGTTAGCAGATTATAGAGGTTGCCAGATTAAAGAGGTTGAAGGATTAACTAGAGTTAACGGCTACAGGACCATCAAACTAGAGTTAATGCCTACACATCACAAAATTATTTAATGCCTATAGGACCACAAAACTAGAGTTAATCTCTACCGGACCACTAAACTAGAGTTAATGCATATTAGACCACAAAACTCGAATCAATGCTCACAGACCACAAAATTAGAGTTAATGCCTATGGGACCACTAAACTAGAGATAATGCTTATAGTACCACAAAACTAGAATTAATGCCTATTGGACCACAAAACTAGAATTGATGCTTGTGGGACCACAAAACTAAAGTAAATGTCTACAGGACAACTAAACTAGAGGATATACTTAGGCATAACAGAACTAGAGTTAATGCCTATGGGACCACAAATTCAGAACCATAAAACTAGAAATAATGCTTACAAGACCACAAAACTAGATGCCTGCATGACCAAGAAAACTAAAGAATGCCTACAGAAACACAAAATCAGAGTTAATACCTACGGGACCACAAAACAAGTCTACGGGACCACAAAACCAGAGTTAATGCTCACAGGATCACAATTGTCAGAATGAAAACTTAGAATTTAGGTAGAAACAAAAAGCTAAGCCAGAGAAGAAAGTAGAGCATTATAAGAGAAGGAAAGGAAAACGTTATTGTCACTAAGCGTAAATCTAACAGAATAAAGACTCAAAGATTTAGATAATGAAAGCTAAGATTTAGGTAATGAAAGCTAAGATTTAGGTAATGAAAGCTAAGCCGGAGAAAGTAAAATGAAGTTATATGGTGGAGGGGAATTTGATTCCCAGGTATTTAGTGAGTTGCTATCATGATTCACAATAAGGAAAAGAAATTAATATTTGTGTGCAACGTCACATATGGAATGAAGGTGGTGAGCCGGATGAAAAGAAGCAGGTCACGGGCCTCCATTTGCCAACTCTGGGCTGAGATGATCTACAAAAGTTTACAAACAGCTCACCCACAAAGTATAACATCAACGGACCTGATTTGATGATCGATGAAGCGCAAACAATTTATCATTCATGATTTCAATGAAATATTAACATTAACTTATGTTAGCATGTCTTCCTGCACAGACATGCATATATACAAACAGGTCTGGTTAGTCACTCAGTAGACACTGTCAGGTAACCAATGTCTTTTGGCTGCATGCAAGCATGTAGTGTTGGGGGTGATCAATTAAAAATTTGGAAAAAGGGTGAATAATGAATCCAGCAGCATTCACGCTTGTTTTTTGTTTGTTTTTGAAAATTCAGACATTTTTTTGTAACCACAACTCAACAAGAAACAAGAAGAGTATCAATGTTTTAATTGATCACTCCCAACACGGCATGTTGCCAGAAGATATTGGTCACAAGACAATTTTTATTGAGTGACCACCCAATGCTGTTCAAATAAGGTTTTGATGGCCACTCTCAGGACAGATAGATTGTTTCTAGCAATAACAGGTCTGATTAGTCACTCACTAGAAACCATCATGTGATCAATATCTTTTGACAGCAAGCCATGTTGTGGTGATCAATGAAAGACATTGGAAAAGGGGGTGATGAATGGATAAGTTACTTCCCTCGCCTTTTGTTAGGCAGTAATCACTAAAAAATCTAAATTTAAAAAAAAACTAGTGTTAACACTGCCAGACACAAAATAAGTGATCAATTTAGTATAAACTTATATTGTAAACTGAATCCCCAATTAAAGACCTATTTGAAGATCTAAGTTTTTTTGTAGACATAACGATTAAATGTTTGAATTTTCAGTTCTCTACCTCCATTGGTATAGCCTGTGCATGCAACACATGCATAGCCAGCCAGACCCACTTAAAAACTGAAGAGATCTGTACTGATGATCACCACATTCATTTGGATTTTGGTTGATGGTTTTTGATATTACCCAAATGCCTACTGAGATATTCACGTACTAAGTTGTTTCATATGGAATTTTTTTTAAACATCATAGAGAATAACGCTTTGAATGAAAGATTCACAAATATAATTACATTTTTTTGCAGATGAGAATAGAGATATTTAGAGTGAACACTACTACTGTGCGAACTGTTCATCATTGGTTCAGTATGTGTAGGTTTAGAAATATGGATACCAATAATAAACCTCAAGGAAGATCCAACCTGTTCTTAATGATGAAGACTTATCAACAGTGGCGACCAACAACCAATAAACAGTTTAAGTACTTTCTGACAACTTCAGAACTTAGACAGCAATCATATCACATCATCTCAAGGCAATGAGAAAAATTGAAAAGTTGGAAAAATGGGTCCCACATGAACTGAATGAAATGCTCTATGACAGTATCTGACCCCATGTCTCTCCGTTGACTCTTGTCCAATCTTAAAGAATAGGGATATGAAGTCTCATTGCATCCTCCATGTTCACCTGATATTACATTATTGATTATCATTTGTTCAAGCACTTTGAGCTTTGTATCTATAATTAAAGGTTCAATAACAGGGAAGCCATAATTTGTGCTTTTACTAATTTGCGGCCACTAAAGGCAAAGAATATTATAGAAATGGTTTATTATTATCAGAGGATTATTGAAAAAGGTTATTGATTCAGATGGGTTATATTTTGATTAAATATTCATAGTTATTGTTGTTTATATCATATATCATCTAACTATCCTGAAATGACATTTTAGTCACAATAGCATTGGGACTGTAACAAACAGGATGAGGACATCGGTCTGAATAGTTTAGTGTATAACAAAAATTAAAAATCAACAAAGGATTCTGAAATTCTAATTATCTTTATTTTCTTCTCATAAAATATCCATGGGACAGCCATAGAACTCAACATGATACTCCTGACCTTCAGTTGAGAGCTCAACATAATTCTATTGAATGTAACAGAGTATAAAGAAAAAAATCATCATTTTACAGATACATAAATCTGTATCAGTTAGAGATAAGCTGATGGCTAGACTCCAGGTTTCATATTGGCTTCTACCCAATATTTGGACTGTTCTACATGTGATCAGTCACAAACTTTAATCCACAATCCTTAGACTGTTAGCAAATACAATGGATCTCTCAGGCTGAAAAAATAATAGTCATTTATTTAAATAGTGAAGTGTGATCTCTCTGTTTCTCTATCCATGATAATGGACTTCTGTGTAAGGGCATCCATTTTATTCATAAAAACATCTACCTACCATTAGAAACGATGGACTCATCCACTGAAACGGGCTCAGTATTATCTCTTTAAAAGTCATCCCAAAGAAATTCAAACAAGGTCATGAATTTTTTTTCATGATCCTATGAAGAGAGATGGTAAAAGTCAACTCTTCAATGTGCTGAGAGCAGAAAATGTAAAACAATAAAATATGGCTCCTGACTGGTTGGAATCCAGCCATTTTTTTTTTTTTGCAATATAAATCCGGGTTCAATAAATCTCAAGTTGTTGATCTATCTTTAATGGCTACCCACTCCTCTCTGGGATTAGCGTAAGCCATAAGTAGATTATTATTTTTTTTTATAGCAATGATGAAAATGGGGATGAACGGTTGGAGGTAAAAAGGAATCCAGGAAAAATTATGGAGAAACAAAGAAAGATTCTGAACAGAGAGATATGAGAAGAAACTAAAATTGAACAAGAAAGATTAGTACAAAGAAAGGAATGAAAAGGAAAATTATAAAATGATATGAAAAAAAGATTAAGAATGAAAATTACAATGAAAAGATAGGATATAGAAATGGGAGTGATAAAGAGAGACAAATAAAAGAAACTTATTATCACAGTCAATAATTGAACAACCATAGCATCAAAGTTTCAAGTCATGCAGAAAAAATCATGCATCAAAGAATAGATATGGTCAAAATAAATTCTATGTAAGACTTCAGTTGTGTTTTCCAAAGGAAAACATCTGGAATATAGTAAACAACAAAAAAAAACAACAAAAACATCTAAAATTATCTAGATTCTAGAGAATCTAAATGTTAATAATGAATCCTTCAGGATAAGGCTCAAAAGAGGTCAAAAAAGCTTTTTTTCTAAAGAAAAAAAAGGAGCATTTTTAGAAAGGGTCTAGAGGAGTATTGACGCCAATTTGAAAGTCTGTAGACAAAACGGTACGGCCAGGAGTGCTGGAACAAACAACCAAGCATGCAAACAAACAATCACATGCACATATATAAAAAAGGATAGAACACTTGCCGCCTTTGATGGTTATGGTTGTTCAATAAGAGAAAGGAAAAGGAAGAGAAAGACAGAAAATTGAGAGAGAGGGAAAGGGAGAAAGAGGAATATAAGAGAAAGAAAAAGATAGAGTAATGAGAGAGGGAGAGAAAGAAAAGGAGAAAGAAAACGAAATACAGAAGAATGAGGAAAGAAAACTGTTTTTTTGATTTGTATGATTCTCGGTTCAACATTTCTCTTGTGACTTGAAATCTAGATTAAAAGGTCAGCCTCTCGAACATTAGTAACCCTATATGAAAATAGCCACCCACTGATGGATGTTTGGTAGCCAGGGTGTGTCCATTAACACCCCCCTCCAGAATGATTTCAGTTGACCAATGATAGAAGTAATGCCAGTGGCACCACTAGGTCTGGCTGTGACCACTGCAAATGTTTTCCAGATTGTTTCTTTAATCGATTCAACTCTGTGAACCAAGTTGGAAGAGGTATATATTTGTCTGTCAGTCTGCCTGTTTGTCCACACAATATCTCCAAATATTCTCAATAAACTACAATGAAATTCCATGGAAGTATGGACAATAGGCTAAAGAAGAATTGGTTGTATTTTGGGAAGGATCCAGGATTTCTTTTTCGTTTGAGGGATATTTTTTCATCGTCCTAAAATAAGAGAATGGAAACCTGGTTACCTCCCCTGCATCGTATCTACATATTTAACGGTTTTTAGTTAATTCATGAAGTTAGCAGAAGCATGTGCTCCCTGAGTGCTCACTGGTTTCTTTTGTTCCAAACAAGAGCCAGAAAAACAAATGTTTTGTTATAAGCGTCTCGGCTGATTTTTAGAAAATAAAACACACCCGTATTTAATTTCTGAGTACAAAAACATTGTTCGGCTTCTATTCACAGATCGACTTTAGAAGAAAGAATATTCTATCTAAATCCATGACGCTTTGATTAATCATTTTAGAAATCTACGAAGCGTAAAATTGATCCTCGAGTTTCAACTTGACTGAACCTGTTTGAACACATTAGGATCTACAACCAATGTATCCTCTCGATAGTCTCATAAGTGAGATGGAACATAGAACCTAATCAAAAGACTGACCCCCAAATTGAGAACCATGCAACACCCACAAGAGAGGATCATGCTTAACATCACATGGAGAGATCACAAGACAGCACAGTACATTAAAGAAAAAATACTGAAGTTAATGCCTATGGGACCACAAATATACAGCTAATGCATTCAAAACCATAAAACTAGAAATAATGCTTACAAGACCACAAAATTAGGGGCAATACTTACAGGACCAACAAAACTAGATGCCTGCATGACCAAGAAAACTAGAGAATGCCTACAGGACCACAAAATCAGAGTTAATGCCTATGGGACCAAAAACAAGTCTACGGGACCACAAAACCAGAGTTAATCCTCAAAGGACCACGATTGTCAGTAGGCATAAATGAAACTGACATAAAATCAGAATGAAAACTTAGAATTTAGGTAGAAACAAGAGCTAAGCCAGAGAAGAAAGTAGAACATTATAAGAGAAGGAAAGGAAAACGTTATTGTCACTAAGCGTAAATCTAACAGAATAAAGACTCAAAGATTTAGGTAATGAAAGCTAAGATTTAGGTATTGAAAGTCAGAGATAGGATCCATTAGAAAACTGAAATGGCAATAGGCTGGTCATGTTGCAAGAAAGGCAGAGAACAGCTGGACATTACGACTCACAATGTTGATCCCCCACAGATAATATGCAAAACTGCAGCAGATGGAAATAAGATGACATAATGAACCAGACAAGTTTAGAAAGTACTGGCTCTGCAAAGCCCATGATAGAGAGGTCTGGCAAATCTTGAGGAAGGTCTTTGACCAACAATGGATGCTACAAGGCTGCTGCTGCTACTACTGCTGCTACTGATGACACAGTGAAAATTTCAAATTAAAATTCACTGAATAACTATGACTCAAGCAACAGGCTGATTGATCCACCCTCAAATTTTGATGTCTGATTAGATTTCATACAAGATTGAATCCACTCACAAAGATATCAGATATTACGAATAATAAATACACTGTTTAGTCACTCAGTAGAAACTTTCGCAAGACCAAAGTTTTTTGGCAGCATACCATATTGGGAGGGAGGGGTGATCAATTAAGAAATAGGAAAAAGGGGTGATCAACGAATAAATTACTTCTCTCTCTTCTTGTTGGACTGTGATCACTAAAAAAGTATGAATTTTCATTAAAAAAGCACGAACAGTCAGACACAAACTAAGAGACCAATTAAGCATAACTTTACATGGTAAATTGGACCCACACTAAAAATCTTTTCTATTCAGAGGGGTGTTCCTAGACATAATAAGGAGTAAATGCTTGAATTTTCAGCTCTGTAGCCTTTTAGAATAGTCTGTACACATGATTCATACATAGCCTGCCAGACTAACTTAAAAACTGAAGAAACCTTTGTTGATGATGACGATTTCAGTTGACAGTTGCTGATACATTTGGCTCAATTAATACAAGATACCGTTTGCATACAAGATAAAAAGAATTTGACTACCTAGGAAGCAGGTTGGAGTCTCACTCTGGGCTATTATTCAAAATTATATATAAGTAGAGTAGCATTCCAAACAAAAAAATGCATACCTAGAACAAAATTTATTTTTGGTCAATTTTTTACAACTTATAATATTTTAAAAAAAATAATTTTCAAATAAGGCAACAGAAGTGGGCAAAATCTAGAATGAGACATCATCTAACAGCAGTAGTAGTAGTGATATTACCAGCGGGAACAGTCCGTCATGTACCTGTATGTTTGCATTACCCCTTTACCTCTCTCCAATTGTTTAAGCATGACGAAAAACCAACAAGCACACAAAAAACAATGGCTCTTGTGTAATAAGATAAGTATAGTACCCACCAAAAATAATGGGATTTTTCATGTTATCAATGGATGTATTAATATTTTAGAACACAACTGATTTTAAAAATCACTTTTAGTCACACTCTTTCCCTCTCTTGAGAAAGGAAAAGAGTAAAATTTATGTTTTTCTGAAAAACATACACAGACACAGCTAACTGTATCTATGAGTCAGTTACAGCAGTCAGTTACACTTTAGCAGCTGGCCATATAAGTCTTTCTCTCCTCCTCTTTTTTTTAAAGAGGGTAAGAGAGTAGAACTTAGGTCTTCACTGTGATGTGATTAGACTAACAAACATACAGACAGACAAATTTGATGACATGTCTTTATATGAATCATTATCATCAGCCTTTTAGCGTCTGTCATTGGACATAGATCTTCCCCAAGATTCGCCAGACTTTTTTATTGTGGGTGTTGCCAGTACTTTCTGAATTTATCTAGTTTGTCACACCATCGTATATTCTATCGGCCTCAGTTTCGCAAATGATCTCTGGGGATCCACATTGAGAGTCATGATGTATAGATTGCACAATAACCAGACTTCAGTTGCTATCTTGAATAACTCAGCAATAAAAAAATTTCGCCCCCAAACATCAAAGAAATATTGAAGATTAAAAAATGTCCTGTGTCATCTGTCTCCACATGTATTATAAATCATATAGATAAAATTATCTATCAGTTTGTCTAACAAAAGAAACTCAGAATTGTTTGATTATTTTGATAAAATTCCACACTACATCTCCAGTATATGAATGCCATTCATAGCGCCTTATTAGTCCATCTTGCCAATCCACGTATCCGTTCTACAAGCAGTATTGTTTTATTTTGCACTTCATACTCCAATGATAGTTGTTCGAATTACCGAGCGCCATTCCTACCCTTACACCTAACCCCAATGTGGTACAACAGAAATAAAGCAGAACTACTTGCACTGTAAGTGGGGGCCACACTACTCGACTTGTACCATGTAACAAATTCCTTATTTAGCATCAAGAAGCATTTCTGCAGTTCAATAGTGAAGAATAGTAGCCTGAGGAGTAAACACTCAAAAAGCATAATGGATGTGGGGATCTGCAGAGTGGAGGAACAAAGCCGAATGCTTTAGACTTCAGAGTGAAGTTTGACCCTGAATCTATCGGCTGATAAAAGCTGAATTATAAACAGTAGAGGTCAAACACCATGTTTGCTCACACCAAAACATTCACGCCCTTGATATTTAATAAGCTTCTTAGCTCAGTACAAAACAATACTTTTCTATCTATCTATTGTAAAAACGCCATGTACAGAGTTTTGTGCTTTTGAAAAAGACCTTAGCAAAATAACAGCATATTTAGCTTTAGAATTCTTACCTAAACTAGCTGTTTTGTGTCTATATAACCCATAAAATCATGAGTAGGATTTATCGAAGATTGACCTCATAACTTTCATTCATGTTAATGATTACAACAAATACTAAAAGCATATATAAAGATTTAAATTCAAAATAATTATCTAATCATTACAAATTTTATTAATACTAGCTATTTACGTGACATGTAATATTATGGGTAGGATTTATCAAATAAAAATATGTCAAAAATTTTATTGACTCTAACGATTTTACTTATAATTTTTTGTATTTTCGTACACACACTGCTGAAAAAAAAAAAAAACAACAGCTGTATCTCCAAGGGAAGCGTCATCAGATGATGACTCTGGAGTCATGTTTGACTTTGGACCGGTGATTTTGTCAAGCAGTGGTTCCGTCAAATAGTGGTCGGTCAAATAATGCCTGGGGGGTCCGCAGCAGTGTTCCCTCTGAACCACACAATGCGAAATTTGTGGCAGAGAAACAACCACAGCACAGCTTTCAAAAAAACATAATTATTGTACTCAGGCCTGTATCAGATATTAGGATCAAATAAATTTAATCCATTTAGAATATGATTTTTAAAGGTCAAATATTATTGTACAAAGACCTATGCCATGAATTCAAATAAATGTAATACATTTTAAATAGAAATGATTTTTTACATTCAAAATTTCTTTCTTTGTAGTTCATTAATTAGTCTGGAAACTATATGTTAAAAATAGGGGTCTGCTAGAATATTTCTCTTATAGAAAGGGTCCTTGAGTTTTCAAAGTTTCAAAATAACTGCTCCAGAGAAATCCTCTGAAGTGATAAAGCTATTATTAAAATGATACATAACTGAGAGACATAGCATACATACTAAAAGCATACATAGAAACCATCATATGATCAATATCTATGGCAGCATGCGATGTTAGGGGTGACCAATTAAAAATTTGGAAAAAAGTGGATCAATGAATAAGCTATTTCTCTCGACTTTTGTTAACCCCAAAATTACCAAAAAAGTTCAAATTCTCAGAAAACAAGCATGAAAACTTCCGCACATAAACTAAAGGACCGATTTAGCATAAACTTAAATTGTAAATTGAACCTCCCACAGAAAAACCTATTTAGAGGAGGAATTAAAAAAAAGACAAAGAACTGTGTTTTTGTACATAATAAAGAGTGAATGTTTAAATTTTCAGCACTTTAGCTCTATTGATGCAGCCTATATGCACAATACATAGTCAGACCCACTTAAAAACTGAAGAAACCTACGTTGATAGTTTTGGTTGACAGTTAATAATAGAAATGTATTGGAGTTGATTTTATTATAGGAATGCATTGACAATCTCTTCTCAAAAATAGTTCTTCATGTAAACCTTAATATTGAAGCAATGAATGTTGTCAACTTCACAGAGGCCCATAAACCCAGCCCAGAAAGAGACTCAGAAGCTCTTGACATCCAAAATTAAGCTATTTTCTTTCTTTTGCATATGTACACATACTTAATCCCCTGCTCTCTTATTCACCCCGCATGTGTACCTATTCCCATCCTAACTTCACGTCTATTTTCCACATCCGTACACACAGAAGCCAAAAATTTCTTAACTTTGTTCAAACCAGAGTTAGGCAACCTATGGCTAAAGATTGCAAGGGCAACAACTTTGCCAAACCCTGCTGTGAACGATCATGTATATTATCCAACTCTCTAATACATGCAAGGTCCAATATTTAACCTTGGCCTTCTGATCTTTGTTTCCAGGGTTTACAGAAAAAGGCCCATACCAAACCAATTAAAGGTTTTTCAAAACGTGGATCTGATTATCTAATCAGGCCTGATCCTTAAGAGGTTTATTTTCCCAGGACTGGCAGACAAGATTATTATCTTGATGATAGGAGCCAAGTTCACTACCAATTATAATTTTTCAATGCAGTAACTTATGTGCAGGGGTTTTCCTCATGAAAACTTGATGAAAATAGAAATTTGCATGTTATTGCGTACGCGTCGCTGGAATGGTGACTTGCTGAGATAGTGTTATCGCACAAGACTGATGATTTACAAACATGATAGAAGGTTGCTTAGTCATTAGTCCATCAGCAGTGATTTCTTTAGTGTTTATAAAATGTACTTGAATTGTACTTAAAAAAGGCTTTTTTTTTTTGAAGCAGTTAATTTCATCATTAGGCAGCTACAGTTGAGAAGGTGAAGATTTGAACTTTTATGAAGATTTATAGTGAAATTCAGTATGGCCGACATCAGAATTAAGATTTTTTTCTTCAAATATCAATATTCTTGGAAGTGATGCTTTCTTCTGTTATACGAGGTCTCTAGATTAATTTGTTATAGTCTTTTAATATAGGATAGGTCTCCGAGGCTCAAAATAATCTAGATCTCTCTCCATTGTACTCTCTCTATAGCATCTGAGTTGTACTTCAGGCAAGGACACCATACATGGGAAGCAGACTCCACCAGGGGTGCATCAGAGACTTGTTAAATAGTGGAAAGCTCTCCTCATTGATGAACTTTAATAAGTATCATATGTAGTTGTGTATGGTGCTTTGTGTCTTGGGTGTGCTGTGATGCAGAAAAAAGTAAAAAATATTCTAGTGTCTGAAAAAAGCAATGGAAATTTGAAGCCTTTTTGGCACAATGTAGGGACAGAGGTCCCAATAGAATAAATCAGAGAATCAATGGAAAATAGTATTGGATCAGACACTATCATCAACTAATATAATTAAAAAAATGTAATCTATCTGTATAATGAACCGTGTTTTTCCACTTGAAGGTAATTATTTTGCTTATAACAATTTCTCCTACCTACCATTTAAAAATAATGGATTCCTTTCACTTCGTAGTTTCTTCTCAAGAGAAATTCATCTCATAGAAATCCAAATACATTTTTGAATTTTATCATGGTGATCAACTAAATACATGCACAAATATATAAAATCGGGGAAAAGATGACACACCATCGTAAGACAAGTTATCCTGTTGGTAGCATCGGACTTACAAAGATGAGTTCTGTTGTCCGTGACGGCAAACTGTTAATTATTTTTGCAATCAAGTTCATGAAATCATCTCTCTCTATAGCTTCAATCCAAAATATATTTTTTGTCTGTAAGATAAAATACCAAGAGAGCAATTTAAATCTGAAAATTTTAATACTGGTCAAGAGCGTTTAGCACTGCCCTTGATATCTCCAAAAGTCCATAATGAATATCAATGACATTTTGTTGGAGGGTGGGCCATATGTTAAGGAAGAATTGATCAAATTTGAGGATTTTTTTCCAGTTGAAATATATTCTAATCATTCAGCAGGAAGAGAGAGTAAGAATGAACAGCATATAAAAGGACTAGATTCAAGTTTTAAGTGAAGTAACTCTACATTTGCACATTTCCAAGTTGTCTTTTTAAAAATTTTTAAAAAAAACATTTTTCCAATTTTAATTCTGTTTCTAGTTAGTGCACAACATTGGCAGAGGTATACTGCTTTATTGTTTCTTTTTGTCTTTCCTTCTATCTCAGCTTAAGGAGATTAACATAGAGATAGATAAATATGAATTATCATGCATAAACATGAAGCAATTTGACAAGGCAGATTACACTAGTGCACAAAGAAAACTGTGTAGCACCAATCAGCATTAAAAATCCAGGTCTCTACCTGGGCTCAAACATCAACAATTGGCAGAAGGAAACTCTCTTATCTCAACCACCAAACAGTTACACATATGTACTTTATTTCTGAGATAGCATTAAATAACTGTTTACTTATTAATTTGGTTGATGAACATAATAGCCTAAGTCCACGCATATGAAGCTGCCCTCTAAACACAGACTAAAATGTAATTTTATGTTCATAGCTTCGCAGCCCTTCCAATCGTTGTTGCTAGTAACAACTAGAACAAGTAAATATTTACATTATCCAAGTGTTGGCAGGAGAATATAAGTTATACATGGATATAAATAGCCTGGAAAAGATAGATAGATTGATAGATAGATAGATAGATGGATAGATAGATAGATAGATGGATAGATAGATAGATAGATAGATACATAGATAGATGGATAGATAGATTGATAGATAGATAGATAGATAGATGGATGGATAGATAGATAGATAGATAGATAAACAGACTGAGATGAATAGATATGAACAATGTTACATATCTAGATAGATATGAACAAACTGATTGACAGATATGTACGGTGTTTGATATATAGGTAGATAGATGGATAGATAGATATAAACAGTGATGGATAGATAGATAGATAGATAGATAGATAGATAGATAGATATGAACAGTGTTACATAGATAGATAGATAGATAGATAGATATGAACAGTGTTACATAGATAGATAGATAGATAGATAGATATGAATAGTGTTAGATAGATATGAACAGTGTTAGATAGAAAGATAGATATAAACAGAGATAGATAGATAGATATGAACAGTAAGAGGTAAATAGATAGATAGATATGAACAGAGATAGATAGATAGATAGATAGATATGAACAGTGTTACATAGATAGATAGATAGATAGATATGAATAGTGTTAGATAGATATGAACAGTGTTAGATAGAAAGATAGATATAAACAGAGATAGATAGATAGATATGAACAGTAAGAGGTAGATAGATAGATATGAACAGAGATAGATAGATAGATAGATAGATAGATATGAACAGAATTAGATAGATAGATAGATAGATAGATATGAATAGTAAGAGGTAGATAGATAGATATGAACAGAGATAGATAAATAGATATGAACAGAATTAGATAGATAGATAGATAGATATGAACAGTAAGAGGTAGATAGATAGATATGAACATAGATAGACAGATAGATAGATAGATAGATAGATATGAACAGAATTAGATATATAGATAGATAGACGGATAGATAGATAGATAGAAATGAACAGTGTTAGATAGATAGGTAGATAGATAGATAGATATGAACAGACAGTGATAGATCGATATTAATGCAACATTCAGTAAACAAGCTGTAACTTTATTGATTTGTACAAAGACTTCAGAATGAATCTGCACATGCAAATACGCACTTACATATATGCCTGTTTCTGCACAAATTTTTTCTTTCCGTCTTTCCTTCTTGTTCAACTTGTTTCTTATTGACCAGAATTTACATCTCATTTATTTCTTTGCAATACCCACAGACGGAAAATTCATCATTAATGTCCTTCTGCGCATTAATGTCCTTCTTCGATGTTTGAAAGTTAGCGTGGCACAATTTTTCATTGAACAATAGACAGATAGATGGATATGAACAGTGATAGATATGGATATTACTAGATATTAAAGTCCTGAGATAAGTAGTTTAATAGGTATGGAAATACTGAGATAGATAGGAACATAGATAGATATATATGAATAGACCGTGATAGATATGGACATTAATAGACTTTTCATCGAACGATAGATAGATAGATAGATATGAACAGATAGTGATAGATATGGACATTAATAGACTTTTCATTGAACGATAGATAGATAGATATGGACAGATAGTGATAGATATGGACATTAATAGACTTCTCATCGAATGATAGATAGATAGATAGATAGATAGATATGAACAGATAGTGATAGATATGGACATTAATAGACTTCTCATCGAATGATAGATAGATAGATAGATAGATAGATATGAACAGATAGTGATAGATATGGACATTAATAGACTTCTCATCGAATGATAGATAGATAGATAGATAGATAGATATGAACAGATAGTGATAGATATGGACATTAATAGACTTCTAATCGAATGATAGATAGATAGATAGATGGATAGATATGGACAGATAGTGATAGATATGGACATTAATAGACTTCTAATCGAATGATAGATAGATAGATAGATAGATAGATAGATATGAACAGATAGTGATAGATATGGACATTAATAGTCTTTTCATCAAATAGATAGATAGATATGAACAGATAGTGATGGATATGGACATTAATAGACTTTTCATTGAACGATAGATAGATAGATAGATAGATAGATAGATAGATAGATATGGACAGATAGTGATAGATATGGACATTAATAGACTTTTCATCGAACAATAGATAGATAGATAGATAAATAGATATGAACAGATAGTGATAGATCTGAATGTTGATAGATAGATTGATATGAAAGTACTGAGATAGGTTGATAAATAGGTATGAAAATACTGAGATAGATATGAACATAGATAGATAGATAGATAGATAGATAGATAGACCGTGATAGGTATTGTCATTATTAGACTTTTCATCGAACAATAGATAGATAGGTCAAAATTATTCATCCTTGTAGTTCATGGAACACAATCTAAAAACCAAATGCTGTGAATAGTTTCAAGACCACAACCATAGGGCACGATGGTTGAAATGCTGTACTCAAAAGATCAACTGATAGATATGAACATAGATAGATAGATAGATAGACCGTGATAGGTATTGTCATTATTAGACTTTTCATTGAACAATAGATAGATAGATATGATCGGACAGTGATGGATGATTCATTTGTCTGAGTATATACATGTGGCATGTGTGCGCAAGCGTATGTATTTGCATACGTGTGCATATGTAGGTTGTTTGTACACATGTGGATGTAAGTATGTGGTATGTGTGTATGTAGTATCTCTGTATGTGTATGCATATGAAGCATGTATGTACGTGGTATGCATGTGTGTTTGCATTTAGTGTGTGCGTACGTATGTGCCATGTGTGTATATATATGTCAGAGCATGTGTATGTGTATGCATTTGTTTGTGTTTATGGTGCATATCTGTATGTATATATGACCTGCGTATGCATATATAGATGAGAGTATGTGTGTATGTGCGTATGTGGTATATGTGTGTATGCATATGTTTGTGTTATTTTATGTGTGTGTATGTGCATATTTTGCATTTTCAATTAAATGTTATTCCATAAAAAGTCATGGTGCCCAAAGTGGGAGGACTAAAGAAGTATATGTTCACCTATGCCTGTCCATCTGTCTATTTTTCTACACAATATCTCCAGAAGTTCTCAATGAATTATTAAAAATTACTTGTTGTCCTGAGAGTAAGTAACTTTCAAAAACACGTTTGTAAAAATGATTGATGTTTGAATAACATCATGCGGTGTCAAGCTAAAATGTGTTTGCTTACAAAGCGGTCAATCTTGGGGTGCAAAAAGTCTATTTCATCCATTAAATTAAAATTGAAAATTCATTTTTGATTGAGGTATAAAAGAAGTTGAAAAAACAGCTAATAAAAAGGCTGGCTTTAAATTTCAAGGGAAGTAAGTCAATATCTGTACATTAAAAATTCTGTCCTTTATTTTCTTGACATTTTGTTTTTTTTTAGTTTTTGTTTCGTGTACAACGTTGGTAGAGGTATGCGCTCTCTGAGTGCTTCTTAGTTCATAAGCAGTGCAAAGGCCAACCTTCGTATATGCAGGTAGCAGCTGTAGAGGATTGTATTATATCAATTGTTGTCTATTCTATCAGTGTCAGCCCACAAGGTTTGGCCTTATTCATGAAGATCATCCACAAAGACGTACATTCAGAAAGGCCATAAGACAAGCATGGTTTTCATTCAGTGAAATTTTGCAGTAAAATAAATTTTGTAACTTTTGCAGTTTAGTGTCTGATTTTGACTAATTGTACTTGGTTTGATACCTGGCTTAGAAAGTTACATTTCCTACTGGGGGAATGAGGTTTTTGCAACTTGTGTGAGAGGTTTTCCAAGGGAAAGTAAGTTGAAATGTTTATGTATTTGTCACCGGTGCAACGGTTACTGTTAACATCTGAACAAAAGTTTAGAGAGTTTTATTTTGAGATTGATAGGTCTATAGAGAGAGATAAAAACTGAAAAAGAGAGATAGATATGAACAGACTGAGATATATGGATAGATAGATACAGACTGAGATATATAGATGCAAACAGCGGTAGATAGATTGATATGAACACACTGAGATAGCTGGGTTGATACACATTGAAATAGATACAGAGATAGATATATATAAACTAAGATAGATAGATATAAACTGAGATAGATAGATAGATAGATAGATATGAACTGATTGAGATAGCTCGATAGATTGATAGATATGAACTGATTGAGATAGATAGATAGATTGATAGATATGAACTGATTGAGATAGATAGATAGATACTGAGATTGATAGATAGATAAATAGATAGATAGATAGAGAGAGAGAGAGAGAGAAACTGAGATAGATAGATAGACAGATAGAAACTGAGATAGATAGAAACTGAGATAGATAGAGAGATAGATAGATAGAAACTGAGATAGATAGAGAGATAGATAGATAGATAGAAACTGAGATAGATAGATAGAAACTGAGATAGATAGATATGAACAGGCTGAGATAAATATGAACAGAGATAGAAATTAACTGATGATAGATATTGGGACATTGTTCAAATCATTAATTGTAGCCCGTTCTGTTGGTGTCAACTGAAAAGGTTCTGCTTTATTCATGAAGATCCGGTACAATGACATAAATCCAGAAAGCTTACAAGACAAAAATGTCTTTTATTCTTTAAAATTTTGCAGTAAAATCAATTTTAAATCTTTTGTAAATTTGTTTCTCATTTTTGCATCTACCAATGAAGTTGAGGTGCTGATGCCCTAACTGTTAATGGCATAGACCAAGTTCAAACTTCAACTGGATCAGTTTGTGTTTACTTCACACTAATGACCTTGGGAAGGACATGTATCCGCTTCTTCCTCTAACTACACATAAATAGCAGGAAATCCCTGTGAGGTAGTCCATCTTGTGCGTGGGCAACAGTAATTGATCCACGGATCATTCAATAAATGGAGACATGAATTTTCGCCTCGAGTGACGTACTACAATCGGAAGCAATTTTACTCTGTGGGGGGGCTGAGGTTGGGGAGCATCAAGCGGTCTTAATCCGGCCCTGATAAAGTTATTACTCCGTACAGCAGTGTACATCATAGATATACTCTCAGAACCTTATGTACTCTTTGAGAAGTGCAAATATATCCCCTGGGAGTACATGTACTTTAGGTTGGGAATCTCTGACCTAAAATAATTAATCTTTGATATTCAATCAATATAGGTTACGGTTTCAAAACAGAATTATTTTCTGAGTGATTTTATTTATAATTCTCTAGGCTGACATGAGATTAGGTTGAATTTTTACAAATTACTAAACTTAATCTTAAAAGGAGAGAGTATAGAGCTTATCCCTATTTATAGGAATAAAATTATTATTCAAACAGAGGAATTGAACTACTTTTTGTTTTAAGTAGCTTAATTTTTATATCTGACTTCGCTCAGGATATTATAAAATCATTATCAATAACTTGCTGTTCAAAACACTGAAAACCATCTTTCAAAAATATTTATATGACATCCATAAAAAACAATAATACACAAAACAGACCCACATTTGTACTAATTTGAAATTTTCAAGTTTTTTAGAATTTTGAATTTAAAATTTTAAGAACAATCTAATCATATAATGAACTTATATGCTAATTTTCCTGTTTATTCATTTGTTTGTTTGTGCTCAAATGGGATGATCACATTGGTTGATCAACTTCCTATTATGACATAACAATGAAAATTATGTCATAGAAACTCTTAAAACTTCATGTCTGATCGTCACACATTAAAACAGCTTGAGACTTTAAAAAGACTTGAAATTAGGATACTTGAATTATCAAAGATAAATTACCAAATAAAATACCTCTAGACTCCACAGTGCTGATCCATACATAAATTAACCCACCATTTTGGACAGGTATATTCTAATATATATATATATATATATATATATATATATATATATATATATATATATATATATGATAGATCCTTAAAGCTATTATAGCCCAGACAATACTGAGGCACCTTGCTAGAAATCAATATATATTTGAGTATAAGATAGAATGTATGTTACATTCTAAGTGCTGATCCCTATATAAATAACCCCATCATTTCTGATAGGTATATTCTGGAATAATCATATAACGAGTGCATTTATAAATTGTTCCATTCATTCATTCCTTACATACATAACCCTTTCATATCCGATAGGTATATGCTGGTTTAAAATAAAGATCCAAGAACATTGAGATAAAAAAACAAGAACAAAAAAAAAGGAAATTATTCCCATTTTTATCATTCATTAATCTAAAAAATTGTATTTTATACACATGAATTGTTCTTCTGTGTAACACTTTTCAATGAGAGCACAAATACTACACTCTGATCCTAAGCTGAAATGCCAGGGATAGACACTTTGATTCCTAGGAAGAGCACATAGATACAACTCTCTGATTCTAGACAGAGGCCCCAATCTATGTATGAATAATACTATCATTTTTGACAGGTACTATGCTAGTCTTATAATTATACCTATCTTTTGTGGCCAGGTCCCATATTTCACAAAGTGCTAACCAAGGGTTCAGTGAATTTGAACAGCATATATAACCTGAATGTAGTGAGGAATTTTGATACTATCTTTCAGCGCAACTTTCATAGTTAGCACCTCATATCCATGTCGTCTGTCCAGAAAGTATCCAGCCATTTTGAATATCTCAAGACCCGGTCATGTGACTTGATGTAACTTGGCAACTAATCAGTGGGGGATCTTGCTGAGCATGCACATACAGAGACTCTCCTCTGGGATCACTTAGTTGACAGTGAGATACCAATTAGTAAGCTTGAGGTCAGAACCCCACCACCCTGTTTAAATTTGATTTCAGACTGTGGATGAGATTAAGGAGAATGCACCAAGACAGTTGATGGACTCTGCAGGCTGTTTTGAAAAGTATAATGGAAATGTGTTAAGTCTCAAGGTGTCTCAAGGAGAGTATTTTGAAGAGGACTAAGGTGCCATTGCTTCAAGTAGGCTACTTTTTTTTGTTAAATGCCTATATTTAAATCCATCTGAATAAAATTCCTAATACCAAAAAAAAAAAAAAATTTCTGATAAAAATCTTTAATGTCTCCAAGGGCTGGGTGGTGTATCAATATGCCAGTATATGTTTAAACATGGTATAAGATGAAGCCATACCATTCACACCAATGTAGCCACAATGATGCCAATTTAGCTATTTTGGAGCTAGATTCAACTCCTTTTCTTTTCATCAGGCTCACCTATTCCCTTTCCAAATTGTCCTTGCAAACCTCTACTCTTCCTCCGTATGAGCACTAAACCCATTCTTTGCTCCTTCACAGTTCCTTGAACTGGCCACGAGAAAACTATTTTTTGTTCAACTTACATTTTTATTTCTAGTTTCTTATCGTCCGAGTTTTAAGTAACCAAAGCCATCAAAGAAAGGTTCTATCCTTTTTTCATGTGTGTATGTTCATGTTTTTGTCTATGAGTTTGTTTCGGTTCCGGGCCATACCATTTTATCTACAGACTTAAAAATTGGTATCAGTACTTCATTAGACCCCTTCTAAAAATGCTTTTTTAATTTTTTGAAAAAAAAAGTTTTGACCTTCTTTTGCCATATCACAATGTGTCTATCAATAACATCTAGATTCTCTTGAATCTAAATGTTTCTAGATGTTTTTTCACTCTATTTTAGATGTTTTCCAGTGGAAAAGACCAGTGATGTCATGAGTAAAAAAATTAATTCTGACCATGTTCATTCCTTGATGGAATTTTTTTTCATGACTTCAAATTTTGACGCTATGGTTGTCCAATTGTAGACTGTGTTGGTGAGTCCAATGTACTTGCTATAGTTGAAAAGGTAGTATTCTCAGAGATATATATGCCTCTTTTTCATTTATCTTATTTATTGAAATTTTGTTTTCAGTTTGGCTTAATAAAAGTTTTTGTGGAACCCCACTGGGCTTAGACTTTGAAAATACAGGGATAAGTATTGTATCAAGGAATTCAAGTAGCAACTCATACAAATCTGTCATGACCTATCACGCTTTTCTTATCGTTGTTCACTCGGAAAGGGTAAAGCAGTCAATAGAATGAGATAAAGATACACAAGTCACGAACCTCATTTTAACTCATCATTTCAAAAACATAGATAGCATTTGAAATCGGGTTGGATTTTCTCAGGTTTGGAATCAGAGCTGCCCATTTTCTAGAATGCTCTGCATAGCTAGGGGTGGGGAGAAGAGAAAGATTCATGCCTTTCTCAAGGGAATTAGTGCAAAGTTAATACTAACTTCAACAGCCAGAAATCAAACTTTGTTTGCCGATTCCCTTTTCTATTCAAAGAGTTTTTCCAATGATTAAACCCCTTCTTGTTATTTGCATTGTTGATACAACATTTTGGCCGATTCATTTCACAGCCTTAATCAGGTTTAATATCCAAATGTGAAGGTGGTTAACAGAATTTTCCAATTGTAACCATGCTACAATGTAGGATTCAGGTATTTCTTACTGATTTCTTCCTCTTTCCTAGTTAAGCTTGGATTTCCACGCCAAATTGAAATTAACCTTACAAGGAGAGAGGAAGAATTCTACATCCCCCAAATCTTATCTTGTAGTGAGGCTACCATTGGAAAATTCTGTTCACTACCATCACATTCAGATAGTACACATAAAGAAGGCTGTAGAATGAATCGTCTGTAATGTTATGTTTACAACACAAACAATAACATAGAGTTCAATTATCCGAAAAAATATTTGAATGTTAATGACGCTTCTCCAAACTATAGAAAGTATGGAAATATTCTGCGAGTATTATTTTTCAACCTTCAAAAATAAGAAGATCCCATTAATCCTAAAAAGAAGGGTGTATAACCAATGCATCCTCCCAATAGTCACTTATGGAGCTGAAACATGGAACCTAACCAAAAGACAGACCCGATAATTGAGAACCATGCAACGTGCACATGAAAGAATTTTGCTGGGCCTCACATAGAGAGACCACAAGACAGCACAGTACATCCAGGAAAAGACAAGAGTCAGGGATATCATAAAATCCATCAAAAATCTCAAATGGCAGTGGGCTGGCCATGTTGCAAGAATGGCGGACAACCGATGGCCATCGCTACTTACAACATGGATTACCCAAGATTACACGTACAATTGAGGCCAGCAGAATATTAGATGGAGAGACAAGCTAGACAAATTCAGAAAGTACTGGCTCCACGACATCCATGATATAGAATTGTGGCAAATCATTGGGAACGTGTACGTCCAACAACGGACATTAAAAGACAGATGATGATGATGATTTTTCTTCTAAATTGTAAATAGTCATTTTTGGCCAATTTTACATATTGCTAACCATTACCTACACCAGTGGTCTTTTTCACAATACAAACCCCGAATATTACTGAGTGACTTTAAAGGAACCTTTAAACCAATTATTAAATGGTATATAAGAGATGTACACATCTTTTCAGTGACCTACCATGTTTTTTAGTTTAGTGCAATTAAAACATGTTTGATTAGTTAAAATAGTGTACTGTGAATTAATGATGAAAGTTAATATAAACAAACAGTTCTCTTATTTCAAATTTTAAACACGTTCTTATCTCATTACTCAATCACGACAATTGTATTTTCTTTCAACTATCTATCTCTAGAGATCAGAAATGTTTTGACATTGTCCACAAAATGGGATTTTTGTCAAAGTCAAAATGTTTTATGTAATATTAATATGTTTTACCTAATATTAACAACTTCAATTAAGCTTCTTTGTTAATCTATTGACAAACACCTTCAGAACCCCTTTTTTCCATGAACCCATAAAAATTTTCATGAACCCTTTAGATTGGTACAAACCCAGATTAATGATCTTAACCTTCAGTTCCCAACCATAACTATACCTCTAATAACTTCAGCAGTTTCTAATAAAAGTTTTATGTATAAGTGTTTTCAGATTGTTGCCATCTCAGTTCATCTTTTAAACTCATTTTGGCCGTTGTACCCTACAGCCTTCTTCGAGTGAGTGCCATAATCTGGAGGTATTTTGGAATGCTCAGACAGTCACCATCAAATTATGTGGATGGAGCATCCCCATTTCAGAGCCTAATTCCAGGTGGAAGCAAATCCTAGACTGTGGAATAAAGGTATTCCATCCTGACACTCCAATGACAACCACTCTACCATTTCAAAACACCTCCAGAGGTGAGAAATGCTGAGAATAGTTTCAAGACCACTACCATACGGTACGATGGCTGAAATGTATTCAAAAGATGAACTGAGGTGAGAAATGCTGAGAATAATTTCAAGACCACAACCATAGAGTACGATAGCCAAAATGTTATATTAAAAAAATGAAGAGAAAACATTCCAAAAACACTTATTTATGATGATAATCCCTAATCAGAAGAAATTCAGACAAAAAAAAACATTTTTATGTCTCTTGACTTCATAGAAGGAAGTAATCGAATAGAAACTCAAGCAAAACTGATCTATTGTTATCACCTTATTTGGGAGGTTCAAAATCTACATTCACTTGAAAAGAGTGGAGCAATTTGTAGAATATGATAAACCTACATACGTCACAAAGTCACGAACTTTCTTGATTTGACGAATCATCTTTTGAATCAACCTTTCTATTTTAAGAACAGATTGTAATTAGATATGAGTCACGGGTCACCTTCCTTCACGCATTTCTGAGTTGGATTTGTCTCATTCGATAGAAAGGTTGATAGGTGTGGTTAGTCACTCAAGTAGGAATGGCCATATGACCAGCATAACATGCTGGGGGTGATCAATTAAAAAATTGGATGAAAGGGGGATCAATAAGCATATTACTACTCTCACTTTCTGTTGGGACAGTGATCACTGGAATTTGCAAAAAAACAAGTGTGGACACTGCTGGACATGAACTAAGAAATTACATCGTGAATTAAAGCCCACACTTTAAAAAAATTATTTATGGGGGAGGGGGGAACTAAAGAAACCTAAAAAACAACATTTTCAGATCAGAGAAAGAATTGTACGACTATGGACTCATTCACATAATACAAAAAGTCTTCCTAAATTAATTAGTTGATTATGTCACATTCACAGGAAGAATCTAACGAATTGATATAATCAACTTTTCATTGCACAAATTGCACAAATTTAAATGAAAATGTAAAAATTATTTACCATTTTAAAGATAAACCAATATTTTTTTTCGATACTGTTCGGAGTATATATGTAATACAAACTAAATCTTCCTGATATAGGTTTTTTTTTCTGATTTAGTAGGTGGTTCACTAAGCTATTTTTGAATTGATGCTTTTATTGGGGAACTTCGTAGCACATACTGAAAGTTAATAATTTTAGTTTTTCTTTTTCTTCTTGTTTGTCTCTTTTTTTATATATGTAGTAAGTATTAAAGTAAAAAAAGTTTGTTTCTGCTTGACATAGTCTTCAATGATAAAGATAATACTCCCTATAAAGTGAATCTATTTTTGAATGGATTTTATTTCATCAAATAAAGATGTTTTCTCCTTTTTTTTCCTTTTCAAAGGTACAAACAAAGCATAAACAGATCTAAATTGACCCATTTGACTCAAGGTTAATAGTTTTTGCTATCACTAGAAATCTCGATGAATTTCATTGGTCAATGGTATTATCTATTGCTAAATATCACAATGAATTTCATTGGTTGATTTTTTTTTACATCCTGATTTCAGATGTTTGATAAAAACCATTAACAGGAAAATGTCGCCAGATACCCAAACTGTCAACACAGATTTATTTAGTTTTCAAGTGATTCTGGCCAGTGTTAACAAAATTTACACGTTTTTCAATTTTTTGTCATGTCTTGAAGTCCAGTTGAGACATTTTAAAAAGATTTCTTGAATTTGAGAGTGGCTACCAGAATTGAAAAATTAAAAAATCACCTGATTCTGGTTGGCTGGCCGGCTGGCTATCTAAATCTACCACATATACAGGCCCTACCAGTCGAACTACAGGGCTTGAAATTTAAACATTTATTAGTCTAGAAAAAAACTTTTTAAAAAAAATACATCCCCCAAATAGGTCTTTCATGGGAATTCAATGGAAGTTTATGCTAAATTTGTCATTTAGTTTGTGTCCGGCAACATTCAAATTTTTTTTTTTTTTACAAATTCGGGCTTTTTAAAGATCCAACAAAAGGCCTGGCAATTTACTTATAGATCATCCCCAACACATTATGAGGCCAAAAGTTGAGTAACTAACTGTTTTATTGTAACATTCATATCAAGGTATTTTTCTTCAATACCAATACATATTATATTTTTTAAGGCATATTTTGAAGAATATATCAAACGAAAACCGGAGTATTGAAAACCATGTACCAAAACTGTGGGTTTCTTCCCTTTTTAAAAGAAGTAATTTATTCATTGATCACTACTTTTTTGATTTTTTTAAATTGATCACCCCAAAACAGCATGTTGCCTAAAACAGTTTCTATTAAGTGACTAACCAGACCTGTATTATTAGATTCGCCTCCCCTTGAAAGAAAATTTGACCCAAAGTCAGTTTTAGGTATGGGCACACTCACATATATAGGGGAAATTATAAAAATCACCCAATCCCAACAACTAGAGTCCCAAAGATCAAAGGGTGAGCCCAATCTCCCCTTTTAGTGCAATGGGGAAATGCTGCCCCACAGAAACTGATCCCTTGGGACTGAGCATAGTCACAGAATGAACTCTGGGCCAGGTGGATAAATATCTATATAAATAGTATGGTTCTAACTGTTGTGATGCAGTTCGTTCTGAGTATTAGGGGTGGCACCTCTGCTACTTTAAATTGCTACAAAAAATAAGTGGGTCTCCATGGATTGCTTGAGCAAGGAAGACAAATTCATTCTTCTATGCGTAGGGTAGCCATTTGCAAATTTCCAAAAATGATGACATAGCAAATTAAAGCGAAGAACTTAGGCAGACTGACCCTCTTGGTCATATTGACAAAGTAACTTCAACATTACAGATCATCAACGATGCTCAAAAAAGAAATTACATAAAATAAAGATGAGTTAACGGTTGCTATAGCTTTCAGTTCCCATTGTTTTAACTCTCAGATTTGTAGACCATTTGTATTGACAGTGGAAATCTTCAAGGTATACAGTCAAGAATAATGAAACTCTTCTGTGAATTGAATAGAAAAAAAAGTTCTTTAGATTCACCTAATGGTCAAAAAGGTTGATTTGAATCAGGATTTATTTCCCTTAATAATGGAACTCATTTTTTTTTTAATGAATTTAAGAGTTAAGTATGTCAGAAGTAAGCTAGATGTTTTTAGTTGGACCTTAGAAAGGAGGATAAATTCATGTTCATCTCAAGGTTGCACAGAACAAAGGACTGATTGCTCAAGAGCCGGACAGGTTGATCTGAAGCCAAATATCTGGTTTCTCTACTCGTGTGTCGCACAACATGGGAGCAACTGAGTCTGAATAATTTTTGTTACTAATTAGTTCTTGAATGGATTACATTAAATATGTATTAAAAATTTGATAAAAAAGAAGGAGAGATACAAAATTTGCATGTCAGGAACAATTAGTAAATACTTGCTATTTAAAACAAAGTTATAAATAGTGGATTGTTATCAAGCTATGATGTTATGACAATGTATCTGAGGTAGACAAAGTTGTGTTTCAAACATAGGTCAGGATACAGGGAGTAGTTCAGTTCTAGATCAACATACGGGAGTTTCTAAGAGAATTGAAATACAGATTAATATACGGGAGTTTGTAAAAGAATTGAAATATAGATCAACACACGGGGGTTTCTAAGAGAATTGAAATACAGATCAACATACGGGAGTTTCTAAGAGAATTGAAATACAGATTAATATACAGGAGTTTCTAAGAGAATTGAAATATAGATCAACATACGGGAGTTTTTAAGAGAATTGAAATACAGATTAATATACAGGAGTTTGTAAAAGAATTGAAATATAGATCAACACACGGGGGTTTCTAAGAGAATTGAAATACAGATCAACATACGGGAGTTTCTAAGAGAATTGAAATACAGATTAATATACGGGAGTTTGTAAAAGAATTGAAATATAGATCAACATACGGGGGTTTCTGAGAGAATTGAAATACAGATCAACATACGGGAGTTTCTAAGAGAATTGAAATACAGATTAATATACAGGAGTTTGTAAAAGAATTGAAATATAGATCAACATAAGGGGGTTTCTAAGAGAATTGAAATATAGATGTTTCCCATAAATGAGTACACCTCTAGCACTACTTTTAAGGATAGTTGATTTTCATCTGAACCAAACATAGCAGGATTTTATTATTTCTAGTTGATCATCGCACAATCAAAACAGATATTACCAGGTATCATTTATGATCAAACTGGAACGGCATTGAAACTCTACTGCCTAAAACATGAATATGCTGCCATCCCAAAATGAGGACACCCATACGAAAAAATGTTTCCAGCAAAAGTTTTGAAAACCCCCAACCAAAACTGTCAACAGTTTCTTCAGTTTTTAAGAGAAGTAATTTATTCATTGATCATCTCTTTGACAATTTTTTTAAATTGATCACCCCCAACAAAATACACAGCCAAAACAAAAATATTGGTCACATGAAAGATAGTATCAGGTGTTATTTATGACTAGAACGGCATGGAAACTCTGCTGCCTAAAACGTGAAAATGTTGCCATTCAAAAACGAGGACACCCATATGAAAAAAAATAATTCCAGCAACAATATAGCATGCAAATTTTAAGAAATTATAGCATGTAAATTAAAGAATATGACAAGCAAATTGAAAAATATTCAATTTCTATTTTGCTTGGTAGAAGTTATAATCTCCAATAGTTTTGCGAGAATGTAAAAACAATCAAGCCATTAGGACACACGTCATTAGATAATTCCATTAGTATGAGATTTTAACACATTAATAAACTTTCAAGCAGTTGAGAAAATACAGTAACATATGCTTATCTAGGATTCAAGTTATTATGTTGAAAAAACTGACCACCAGTATTCTTAACTAAAAATCAATGTTATCCTTATTTTAACCTTTACTGTTCATGGTTGCCATTGTGTAAAACTCTTTGACCTTTATTTGCGATATTTGCAACAGGTCTTTGGAAAATAAGTCATTGTTTATTGTTAAAGTAATACAGTCAATGTATACACAACCTATTCTCTCAAAGCTTTGCAGTCATTGACCAGTGCTTTTAGGTTAGTTTTTCTGGGTATATCTTTTCAACTTCTTTCCTTATTTGGGTAGTTCATATTTGTGGGCTTCCAGCTAGCTTTCTAGTATAGGGATCCCCAACCTGTTTAGTTGCCAGTCTAATATAGACAGTAATCTTGAGGACCAGCAGATAGTGGCAGGAATGTTAATCACAAACAGAATATGGGTGGTCAGTCAACTATAAATAATTTGTAAGTGGTTAATACATTCAGTATCATTTCTAAGAGTGTTCATCAAGCAAATTCAATATCATCATCATCATCATCATCATCATCATCATCATCAATCTATTAACGTCCGTCATTGGACATAGACCTTCCTTAGGATTCGCCACAATTCTCTATCATGGGCATAGTGGAGCCAGTATTTCCTGAATCTGTCCAGTTCATCTCTTCATCTTTTATTTTGTTGGCCTCGGTATCACATGTGATCTCTGGGGATCCATGTTGTGAGTCATGATGTCCATTCTCACAAAATGACCAGCCCAATGCCATTTGAGTTTTCAAATAGATTCTATGATGTCTTGGACTCCCGTTTTCTTCCTGATATATTGTGCTGTCTTGCAATCTCTCCAAGTAAGGTTGAGTATGATTCTCTCATGCACACACTGCATGCTTCTCAGTTTGCGGATTCAAACCTCAAAGTTGTCAAGTAACAATAAACTCCAATCATTGTATTAGTTTTTTCAGACTAATTCTCCTGTCTTTCCCTGCTATGTTGTTATGACATTCCAGCCTAAACACACTCTGGCCTTCCTCAGATAATAATCGGGGAAAGATGAGTGTACACCAGTGAAGATGTCAAAACAAGAAAGCAGTAAAACACAAGATTCCGAACAGAGAAATACAATGAGTAGAGCACCTTGTCTATTTGAATTGAATAATGTTAAAAGTAAAAGACTTACTAATCTAATTGTACTTTTTGCAGATTCAATAAAAATAGGGATATAATTCACCATTATTAGGGGGTTTTGAGTCATCAACACCAATCATGTTTACCTAAGAAGTCAGACTGATTTCTTCGTACAATTTCAAATTAGGACATGATACTGCTCAAGAAAGCATTTGAAGTGAACACTACTACAGAGCGAACTGTTCAGTGTTGGTTCCATAGATTTAAGTCTGGAAATATGGATAATACTAATAAATCTCGAAGGAGGCCCAAACCCACTCTTAATGATAAAGGATTATCAACAGCAGCACCCAATAACCAATGAATTTGGGGGGTACTTCAGCAGCAACCCTGTCACATAATCCCAAGGTGATAGGAAAGGTTGAAACGTTAAAAACATAAACTGAATGAAATGCTCCATCAGAGTTCTACATTCTGAACCTCTCAGATGACAGTTCCTAAGAATCAGGATATGAAGTCTTACAGCATCCTCCATATTTACCTGCAGAGCCGGACCAAGACTTTATGGGACCTTAAGCCGAATTTGATTTGGAAGGCTTCCCAATTCTACTATCACTCTTGGAGACCCTCTGGTGATCACAGGGTCCTCGGTAGCTGCTTAGTTTGCTTATGACCCCCTATTGCTTTTGGAGGCCCTCTTGTGATCACAGGGTTCTAGGTACTTGCTTAGTTTACTTAGGACCCCCTATCGCTTTTGGAGGCCCCAGGTGATCACTGGATCCTAGGTACCTGCCTAGTTTGCTTATGACCCCCTATCACTTTTGGAAGTCCTCTGGTGATCAGGGGGTCCTAGGTACTTGCTTAGTTTACTTATGGGCCTCCTATTACTCTTAGATACTCTCTGGTGATCACAGGCTCCTAGGTGACTGTTTAGTTTGCTTATGACTCAGACTAACTCTGTTCACGTGATATTTCTCCTACAGATTATCATCTTCTCAAGCATTTTGAAATTCATATTCATAACAAAAGGTTCAATAATAGGGAACCCATAATTCATGCTTTTACTGAATTTTTGACCACAAAGAATAAAGAAATCTGTAGAGATGATGTGTTATCATCAGAGGAGAAAAGGTTATTGTTTCAAATGGATCGTATTTTCATTAAATATTTACTTTTTTTTGTTTACAACATCCTTCATCTTATTATTAAAAAAAAAAACAATTCATACATAACAACCTAATATCAATAAAGGACAGTTTGGGAAAGTTTATTTCTTTATCATATTTTTATTAAATATTTACTGTCTTTTGTTGTTTAAATCAGCCTTCATCTTACTGTTAAAAAAAAATTACATCTCGTGTAATAGAAATATAATAGAAAATTTTGAATTCAAACTTGGTAGCCTTCAGTCAGATACTCTACAATTGAGCTATATCCCAAAATATCTCACATAATGACAGGACCAAATACATATATTTTCATTTAGTTATGGCAGACAATGAAAGGCTATAAAGTTATGATATAGTCTTTCATTAGAGCTATAACTATAGGCCATTTGCAACAAGGGCTCATGGGAAGAAAATAGATTTGAAGAAAAAAAAGGAAATAGGTGCAGGGTAATTATTTTAACAAGTCAACCATATCCATGAATAAAGGCCAGCATTCTTTTAGTAGCATAGGTGAATATTTGATAGAATGAACTGAGTGACCCCTGGTGATCTTATCATTTAGTGTCCAATATTATCACAGTTGAGGGCATTCGGTCTTCAACAAAATAATAACTATCAAATCTAGTAAAAACTTTCCAAAGTAATTTTTCAACAGTCAACATTTTTTCATTGCCGTTTGTATTTTTACTCATACAATTTCGAAAGAAAACATATCAGATTTTAAAACTACAAAAATGTTAGTGTGCTCCCGATTGTACAATTAAATAAACACACCTATGCTTAAAATAGCTGATGGAATGTTTACTTTTATTTTTTTTAAAGATTTTCTTACACATCCTGTTTCTTAGATTTGATATCTACTAAGTTAGCATTTAGTGATAACTGACCGAGTGTCCTTGTAACAACTGTGGATCATCTTAATCTTCCAGGAGCACAAAAAAGTTGCATTTTCAATTCCAGGGTGCTTATTTCTATTGATATTCGGACCATCCTCATCTTGGTTGTTTTTCATACAACATTTCGGCCGTTGCACTCTACGGCCTTCGTCAGGTATCACCTGGTAGATTTGGGGAAATAACGAACCGAACCCTTTATTTATCCGACGGGGGTATATTGACCGTACTCCCCTCTTAACGTTAGTAGTATTGTTATATTGTCTCACACTAGGATCGAACCTAGAACCATCAGATTACTTTACAGTAATTTGTCTGATGCTGTAACCACTGCGCTATGAGGATGGTCCGAATATCAATAGAAATAATAATAATACCTCATCTCAAAAATTCTGAGATATACTATCCAGGGTGCTTGTTTGCAGGAGGAAGGTCAGGACCAATCCCTGATGTCTGAAGTATCCCAGAGGAAAGTGCAAAGGAAACTATACAATTTCTGACGCCATCTACACCTACACGTAAAGGTCCTTACACTAAACTCAACCATATGTCATATCCTGTCGTTGTGGGAAGACAGATTAATCCTGATCACTAATAACTTTCAAAAGCTGGTGATGGCTCCTTTAGGCAACACCAGATAACCTTGCTAGTCTTCCTTTAACCAATGCTTGCCAAATCTGTGAAAATGCCTGATTGGCGAAATTTTTTTTTTTTCAAAAAGGTTGATTTCACTTCGAGTAAATAAACCTTTGATTGTATAAAAAAAAGTTGTTACCATTTGAGTTTTTAAATAGTTTCTATGATGTCTCGGACTCCCGTTTTCATCCTTATATACTGTGCTGTCTTGCGATCTCTCCATGTAAGGTTGAGCATGATTCTAATCTATCTTAACTTAAATGCCAATGGGCAGATCATGTTGCAAGAATGAAAGACAACCGATGGACATCACTTCTCACAACATGGATCCTCAGAGATCACATGAGAAACCGAGGCTGACAGAATACAAGATGGAGAGATGAACTGGACAGATTCAGGAAATTCTGGCTCTGCGACGCTCATGTCAGAGAATTGTGGCGAATCCTAAGGAAGGTCTATGTCCAATGATAGACGTTAATAGATTGATGATGATGATGATGATGATGATGATGATGATGATGACAACTCTCTGGGAGGTAGCGACGAATAATAGTGATCCATTGCATGATAAAAGCCCTTGTCCATTGCCAGATAGGTGCTAATTATCTATTGCAAGATAAAAGCTAAGTCTCAGAGATAGAACTGAGTTGTCATCAATCACAATAAAATAGAAATTTCATGGGGTTAGCCACGGAACTCCAATGACGTATATTCGATGTCACTTTTGTTGTTTTTTTTCCCTTCTCTGTTTGCTTGCTAATAAATAAATAAATGAAAATTAAAATTGAATATTTGATAAGCAAAAGCGTTGTACACAGTTCATCACCGTTGGACATAGACCTTCCCCAAGATTCGCCACACTTCTCAATCGCAGGTGTCACGGAACCAGTACTTTCTGTATTAGTCTGCTTCGTCTCTCCATTTTGTATTCTCCTGAACTCTATTGCGCATGTGATCTTCAGGGATCCATGATGTGAGTTGTGATGTTCTCGAATTTGTGTGTGTGTATGTGTGTGTGCATGGGTGAATTTTTTTCCCCCATGTCCTGAGTCGTGATGTCCAGCGAGGAGCAGTACACGGATATAACCCCATTTTTTCCAACTTCACAATCTATAAGTCAAGTACTTTGAAATGAATCAACTCAGTAGATTGTTCTCGCGAAACACCCCACACACACACACATATAGGGGTGAACGAGCACACACACACACACGCATACAAACATACCAACGTACATGCAAACAAACACACACACGCAAATACGTATACACACAGCCACATGCAAAAGCAGACAAACATAGACACGCGTGCACACAGATGCAGACACACACACACACGCACACAAATACGCAGACGCACAAACACACACACATACACACACATACATAGAGACACACACGCATACGCATGCAAACGCAAACGCACACACACATGCACAGGCAGATACACAACCACGAAGACACACAAACCTGAACATATAGATACACACGCGCATCTACAGATACACGCGTACACTAACACACACAAATACACCTGCCTACGCACACACAAACACACACACAAATTCAAGGACATCACTACTCAAAACATGGATCCCCAGAGATCACATGAGAAACTGAGGTCTACAGAACAGAAGATGGAGAGACGAACGAGACAAATTCAGAAAATACTGGCTCCGTGACACCCATGATAGAGAGCTGTGGCGGATCCAAGAGAAGGTCTATGTCCAACGACGGACGTTAATAGACTGCTGCTGCTGCTGCTGATGATGATGATGATGAAGATTTTTTTTTCATGACGTTTTTCAGCTAGTTCACAAGAGCTGAAGTGAGAACAGTTCATCTCTTTTCCTTTCACCTGTTCATCCATTCGAATCATTCACTATTGTCTCTTTATTCACTTAGCCTAATTTCAACAAACGGCCATGCATGCTTGCTTAAACTAAACGTTTGAATTACAACAATAGGCTATCATTGGTTTGACGTTCCCTGAATATAGTAGCCATTTATTTGCAAGGGGCTCCAATCAGGTAGATTTTCCAGTGACTGGCTTCAAAAATAGCTGAAGCTATTTTCATTAATGTGTTAATATCAGATCGATACGTTTTATAATAATAGGGTTAATATCAGATCAATGCGTTGTGAAATTATCCAGGGGGGGGGGTGTCTTTGCAAGACTTTCTAGAGCGTAACCGTAGCCCTTCCAATCAGTCTGATAAGCAACAGATTCTCCTCTCTGTATGTCTATGTTTGCGTGTGTATCTGGACAAACTCCGGTCACATATTTGGTGCTACACCCTTGAAAATTTATATGAGTACACCACTAGGCACCTTATAAACACGTTATTTTGATGATGTTTGAGGGTTTTTTAAGTGCTTTTGGGGTGTCTTTATGGTCATTTTGGACTGATAATGCCCTAATCTTGTGCTGCTTATATTCTTTACATAATTTTTGGTAAAAGATCCATTTTTTATAGATAATTTTAGATGAAAGATCTAATTTTTAAAGATAACTTTAGATGAAGGATCTATTTTTTTTAAAGATATCTTTAGATGGAGGATCTATTTTTAAAAGATGATTTTAGATAAAAGATCTGTTTTTGAAGATAATTTTCGATGAAAGATCGATTTCTATAGATAATTTCAGATGAAAGATCCATTTTTTATAGATAATTTCAGATGAAAAATCTATTTTTTAAAGATAATTTTAGATGAAGGATCTATTCTTTGAAGATAATTTTAGATAAAAAAATCTATTTTTGAAGATAATTTTCGATAAAAGATCTATTTTTCAAAGATAATTTGAAATAATGTATTAGATAATTAGTTCTGGTACTTGCGCAGGCTTATAATCTCTCTGTCGTTCATATATATATCATCTTTTAGATATACAATTATCTGCGAACGATAATCTAGCCATTTAAAGCCAGTCATTGAAAAATGTGGCTAAATTTAGCCATTATTTAAAGTCCGGAAAAGGGTAGCGTATTCTACACCTGTCAAATCAAAGATAGCCAATAAAAGAATATGAGTTATTCATGAAAGAAAACGAATTATTAATCGGTTTTCCCAGAGATCACATGCGAAACTGTGACCGATAGAAGATAGCGTGATGATTGAGACAGGTTCAAGAGATATTGGCACCGCAACGCCACCGATAGGGAGATTAACGATAGAGATGTTCAACGTCAGACGCTTAATGTATGAAGATGGAGACGCTCCACTAGTGCGACCTAGTTTTAGACCTAAAAAATTGTTGGTAAAATCCTAGATTATTGGTCACCTGACATACCTATAAACCCTATACAAGCATCAACCTCTTTATGGGAGTTCTCTTTACGCTTTTTACAAAAAAAAATCCCCCGACGAAATGCGACAATACTTGAACTGTGTCTGTGTTAAAGTTATTTGGAGGACTATTTCCCCTCACTTACTAGTGGTAATTTCTACTTCGCTTTACGCCTTTCCGACTAACAAAACTTCTTTCCTTCCAAATGGGAACTTTCTACTTAGCGGGGAAAACCTCTACATCTTTTTTTAATCTGATGAATGATAATTTTAAAAAATAGAAAATAACTTTTGTTTCGTTTTTCTTAGTCAATAAACCGCTATCTTTGCAATGAACACAAGAACCGTGGATTAGGGAATGGAATTCATTGAAAGAATTATATATCCATAAAGAAACCATACATGAAAATTATCAAATTGAATTATATGGCTGTATGTATCTCTGTCATAACTTGAGAGTTATAATGGATTGGTCCATGTGAAACATACTAACATAGATAAAATACAACTAAAGGGTTATATCAAAATGAAATAGGCTGTCGACATAAGATTGAATAATACGTCACAGAATCGCTAGACGGTTTGTGTGCGTAAGTGATTGAGAGAAGTCTTTGATGTTGAGTTGAGACTTGAAATAAGAACTTTAAACTAGGATACTCAAATAATTAAAAAATAAATACATTCTAGAAAAGTTTAGGGCTCTTTAGTGCCGATCCAAACATAAATAACAGAGTCATTTTGACGGATGTAAGCTAGTTATTATAATTTCTTTTAAAACGTGCAACAACCACTAACTGGAGGAAGTAAGTCACTACATATATCTAGGATAATGAATCTCCATGAGACCCTCAAAAGAAGAAGACATCAAGCGAAGAATCACACTAAGATTGCAAGCCTTTGATAGAGCAAGCTCAACTTTCAAAAACAAGAAGATACCATTATTCCTAAAAGGAAGAGTATACAACCAATACATCCTCCCAATAGTCACTTATGGAGCTGAAACATGGAACCTAACCAAGAGACAGATCTGCTAATTGAGAACTATGCAACGTGTACATGAAAGAATTATGCTGGGCCTCACATGGAGAGACCACAAGATAGCACAGTACATCCAGGAAAAAACAAGAGTCAGGGACATCATAAAATCAATTAAAAATCTCAAATGGCAGTGGACTGGCCATGTTGCAAGAATGGCGGACAACTGATAGACATTGCTACTCACGACATGGATCCCCAGAGATCACATGCGCAACCGAGGCCGGCTGAGTATTAGATGGAGAGACGAGCTAGACGAATTCAGAAAGTACTGGCTCTGCGACGCCCATGATAGAGAAGTGTGGCAAATCCCGGGGAAGGTCTATGTCCAACGAAGGACGTTGAAAGACTGATGATGATGATGATACCTTGCAACAGGAGGTCCTGTAATATGTGAGTAAATTCAATGTTTTGTTTAGTTTTTTAAAAGTAGATTAAAATGCCCCACGTAATTGATCAAGGATTTTACTACATCAAATTCACCTCGAAAATGATATATCCGCCTAATGCTAGGTGAAAATCAAGTGGTGGGTGGAGTCCAGGTGGTATTTCCAATAATAATGATAATGATAATGATAATAATAATAATAATAATAATAATAATAATAATAATAATAATAATCATCATCATCATCATCATCATCATCATCATCATCATCATCAGTCTTTTAACGTCCGTCGTTGGACATAGACCTTCCCCAGGATTTGCCACACTTCTCTATCATGGGTGTCACGGAGCCAGTATTTCCTGAATCTATCCAGTTCATCTCTCCATCTTGTGTTCTATCGGCCTCGTTTTCCTATGTGATCTCTGGGGATCCATGTTGTGAGAAGTGATGTCCATCGGTTATCTTTCATTTTTGCAACATAACGTTGTAAACGCAACGTTTCGCTCGAATCATCCCACAGACTTCTTCGGGTCTAATATGTAATATCCGTAATTACGTTAACCTCGTAGATAGAAGGAGAGATTCATTAGATTGACCCAAAAAGTTCGAATGTTAATTACTCTTTTCTAAGTTATATCGACAATAAGTGAATAACATGTCTCCCATCTTATCATTTATACATTCTGTATTTATTGGCACCGAGATAAAATCCTTCGATCATTTTTTGTACTTTACTCTTTTGTCAATTCAAGTGCTGAAAAACCGTGACCCAATATGTAAGTGAAAATACCGGATCACTTTAACTTTCTTGTTTCTAATTCTTCATTTTCCACACATTCATTTCAAGTGTTGTCAAACAAGTTTATAACAAGAAAAATTAACTTCATGCCTGTGTTCCTGAATTCGCTGTGTTAATTTAAATTTAAATCATTAGCGCACCTACTTCCAATTTGTCTCAATAAATTATATCTCTGGCTACAGATTGTGGACGATTTGACACGATCGACTCGATGCGAAAACTAACCATCCGCGAACATAAATAAAAAAACAAGAACCTCAGAAAAAAACCCCGTGGCAACAGAGATAATAAAGACTGCAGAAAAATTTGAATATAAAAATTATTTATGTAAACAATATAAACGGTGACATATTTACGATAGGAAATTTGCGTCACTCGAAAACAGCAAGCCATTGTAGTACAGATTAATGCGTAAACGCTGTTTTGCAGTTTAAACGAAATTTAAGAATGGGTATATCTCTTTTTCTATTCAAATTCACTTCGAATAAGGTATGTTTAATATTAAGAAATTAATCTTCAAGACAAATCAACCATGCCACGAAATTTGAAACAAAGAGTGACTGAACACCGAACTACTAGGAGGCTTGCCAGGTTAAAAACAAGCCATTTTTTCCAAGTAGCCAATGAGTACAGCGAGCCACACAGAGTGTCCAGGTCATCAACTGTACCCCGATTTGTCTCCAGGAATCCTGACTGAGTCTTGTCGCTGAGACCAAGGCAACCAGGAACGGTAAAATAAGGCTGATGACATGTGCAACCTTCCTTTACTTATCTGTCATGATTTCAGACCCTGTTTTTGGCTTCAGGAAGAGATACTCGGCTGTTGAACACTTCCATTCGATGAATCAACTCATAGAGAAAAAGAAAAAAAAGCTGAACTTAAAATACTGCAGGCTATTAGAAGGTCTCAGTGAAAATTCCCCAAATCATAAAATCAATAACACACCAAGATGTACACCCCGTGTATGTCGGAGTTTTGCAACATATCTACAGCAGGGACTACTCAAACTCAGTTGAATGAAAATTGGTCGAAATAGGCTCGAGGAGTTTCCCTTCAAAAATGCAACAGAAAAATATTCACAAATGTAAATTCACGAATATATAATCAATTAAAGACCAGCCTTCAGCAGGCGAAATTGGTTTCACCTGGGAGCCTAGCAAATTCATTTATAAACAATGACAGTCGAGATTGTGTTAATCAATCCCGCCGCCAGAAGCTATGGGACATGACCTGGTTGACGCCCATCACATATACATGTATTCAACAATGCACTTGACACTATCATGTTCACAGACATTACCAATCCAGGCAAATAAGTGATACACACACACACACACACACACACACACACACACAATACGATACGTGTATTAACGATTACAAGTATACGCGCCATTATACACAACCCTGAAAGGCTTCTTTACTTTTTTACACTCATACTGATTCATCACAGACATTTTTGAACACTGAAAGTTCGACAATTCACACACGAAGATAAAATATCTTTGAATTAATTTTGAATAAAGAATATATATCTATCTATGTTCACCTTTTTGTCCAGAGATTCATTTGAACACGCTTTGGATTAAAATCAAATCTTGGAGCTTGTAGTCCACATGGACAACCCACAAGACCGAAACAGAAGCTGCTTTATCAGAATACATAAAGTCTCAAACCCCTTTCATCCTTAAGAAAAAGAGAATGGATAAATTAAGAAAAATGAATAGATTGTGAATACTTAAGTAACCTCAGATTTGCAGACAACATCGTCCTTTTTGCCCGAAACCTTCACAATCTCCAAACAAGCCGAATGAAGAAAGCAAGAAAGTTGGTCATCACACAAACTAGAATAAAAACCAATGGTGTGTACAACAAATACATCGAGGATAGTGACACAACTATGAAAGGTGGAAACGTCGATCTGAAGAAAGGAGTTCACTACATCTATCTGGGACAACGAATCTTTGAAAGGAGGAGAAATCAAGCAAAAGATAACCCTAGGTTGGCAAGCTTTCGGCATAACAAGTTCGATTTTCAAGACCAACAAGATCTCATAAGTCTTTAAAAAAAGATCCAACGATGTGTGCATCCTCCCAATAGTCACGTACGGGGCTGAAACATAAAACTTGACCGAGAAATTGGCTCTCAAACTAAGAACCGTGTAACGAGGACAGGGAAAATAATGTCGAATACCACATACGGATATCACAAGACAGCACAAAACATTTGAGAGAAAAATGGGCGATATTCTAAAAGCCATTTGCAAACTCAAATGGAAATGTTGCAGACAAAAGACATACACTGGATATTGCAGATTACAACACCGATTCCACGAGATCATGGGCAAAATTGTGGCCAGCTAAAAAGATGGCGCGATGATCTGAATGAATCCATAATGTTTTGATACCGTGACACTCGAAAACGAAAAAAAAATGGCTGACGATTCGGTAAGAAACAATGAACTTTAAATGGTAGATGGTTGAGATGATGAAAAAATTAAATCTATGAAACAATTTTTTATATTTTTAGACGAAGTATTATGAATAATTATTATTTTAAAAATATTATGACTTCTTTTTACTTTCATCTTAGTTTATTAGCTGTGTTTTGTTGAAACTTTTTGCTCAGGCCGATTTCATTCCAACAGGGAGTAGATAGCGTAGACCGGAAAAGAAAGAATAAGCCTCAAGTGGGATTCGAACCTACATCCACAACGGGAAACAATTGTACCTGTATATTATCTTGATTTATTTTTAATTAGATGGTACACGTCTACCATTATCGATTCTTGACGAATACTTCTGTTATCCTAGTAGCTCAATCGGTAGAGCAGTTATCGTACATAGGCAGGCTCCTCGAAGTAAAAGGGATCTGAGTCCAAGTCTCACCGAGAACTTCTTTTTAATACTCGATCTGTGTTAATAGTCGTAGACTTACGGTCTGGATAGTTGTGATGAAAAACAGCTACGATTAAGATAAAAGCAATGCTAGACAATAATTAATAATGATTAGATAATTGTTCATGAAATGTTATAAGTTAACTTGAATTCAAGCTTAATGTTTTTTTTAAATTTCTTAATCGTAATTGAGTAGTCGCAAGTTTCGTACTTGTGATCCATTTTAGAAACGTTCATACATCTCTCTATAAGAAAGTTTGTCAACCCTATTTAATTGACGTCATCTAGGAACGATCATTCATTCTTTTTTTAGCAAATTTTTATGATAGGTATAAAATTACGTCATCAGAGTTTACAGATATCTTTTTTTTAGATACAATTTGTGTAATCTATAGTTTCCCATCTAGCGGTCTCTTTATTCGCGATTTCTCTATCAGTTGACCTCTTTATTCGCGGTTTCCCCTTCCGCAGCCGTTCGTTATTTACAGCCCCCCCCCTTCAGTAGTATATGGATATTCATTAAATTTTCCGCTCTTATCATTTCAATTATTATGTTGAAAGAATTTAAAACTTCTGTTTATCTCGCCCGAGACAAAGTTATATAATGAAAAAGAAACCAAATGTCTATTCATGACACCTGTAATTCACTTTCTTTATAAACATATTTTTAAAAAATGATGAGATTTTCATTAATTGTACGTAAATTTCACAAAAACACATTTTTTGGTGGTTCAGCTGGGAGAAAGCGTCATTAATTAGAAAAATTACCAACTATCCTAAGTGTTATTACACTGTAAGCCCAAAGAAATTTTCATGTCAAGACCAGATTTGAATTGGTTAATAGCGTTTGTTGGGAATTAAGTGACCCGAAGAGAGAGTGATTAAAGAGAGAAAGACAACGTTTGTAACAAAGCTGTTATCTTAATGGAGGGATAATAAGAAAGAGGAAGAAGAATATATTTCTTTTTTTTATGTCATATCATTCTTTTAAAAAAACAATTATGGAAGATGAAAAATAGAATACAAGAAAGAAAGGAAGTAAAGTAAAAACAATATGTGTGTGTGTGTGCGTGTGTATGTTTGTTCGTTTGTTTTGTGGATGTGAGGTGATCCGACAGAATGTCGATGAATGTGGCTATTGGAAGTTAAAGCTAAAAAAACTTCAGAGAAAAGCAAGTATTACACCTCGAATTTTTTAATTAATTAAGTTTCAATGCATTTCGACGGGTGCCAGCCATCTTTTTCAGAGAAGATTTGCAGCAATGCAGAAAAAAATGCGTGCTGTTTACATGTCTGATGTCAAGGAAAGAAAATTGGAATACTCATATTTTTCATTTCACCTTCCAATTGTCACTTTCATCAATATATATATATATATATATATATATATATATATATATATATATATATATATATATATATACGTGTGTGTGTGTGTGTGTGTGTGTGTGTGCAAAGTCTCGAATAACTGTTTCAACATCGAATTCACACTTGTTTAATCACAGTCTGCTCTATTTGTTCCTTTCGACACGGACAGTTATAAATAGAGCATAAATAGACCGTGAATAAATAAACGAAAATTTGGAGTTGAAACAGTTATTTGGGCCTTTGCATTACTGGCGGCTGTTCAGCTCAATTGTAAGAGCATTGTTATACATCGAGTCTGTTCTTTTTCAGGTTCATTAACATACACGTAACAAAACATGAATAAACATCTCTGTGCATGGAGGTGTTAGTGTTTTCACGGAAATAAAACAAATCCCTATTTATTCAAGACAATTTTGATATACCTGTAAATAAACTTTACACCTGCCTGGCTGGGCAAGATTGATTGGTGAACTGCACACGGTTCCATGATGCTAACCAGCTGTCACTAAAACCTATTTAAAGGTAGCTTTTTTTTTCTTTGAATTACTCATAAATCACCCTGGTGAAATTATTATAAAAATATTACAACAATTTACACCGTAGAGACAGCGGTCTATTTTCAACACGTAGAGAAACAATATCGTATATAAACTTGAATCTATGATAGAGGCTAAAAAAATCTTTTACTGTGTAATAGTTGAAAAAGAAAATATTTTTTTATCGGCACTTAAACGTCAGGTGAGGGTATTTTCTTTTGTTGGCAGCCTTGCCGTAAAAGGTACAGGAAACAAGTCTGACATCCAAAATTATCAGGGTTGTCGTAAGGGCACTCGGTCAGTCAGAACAGCGTGGCCTTAAAAAAGTACATACAGTAACATCCAGCCTTAGTATCGGGGTTGGGAGTAAGTTGCCACAGGGCAGCGCCTCCCCGTTGCACTAAAAGTGTAGGGTCGTCTCCTGGCGCCTATGTGACACTAGTTGTATGGACCAGACAATTTTGTCATCACCAACAGGTACGCGTTGTGATCTCCCTCATAAACACAACCTAGTGTCATATTCAGCCCCTGCGCGGTGTGGTAAACTGAAACATTTTTCAGGGTCATCCTTTCTAATGTATCAACATTTTTTGTAGCTATTTTTTTTTTTTATTCATTCATCGTACAATCACGAAAAAAACAAACAATACTAGCTTTCTAAACAACACAAAATTGAGCGTGCTCTGACTATAAAATAAATACACCTATAATTAAAGATGATGGAGTACTTGCTTTGATTTTACACTTTGATATCTGGCTTTGTTGATATTTTGTTGTAACTGTCCAAGTGTCCCCACAACAACGACCGGGATGCGGGGACCATTACAATGAGTGAATTACACGTATATTTCCCACATAAAACGAAGGTACTTGAGATTGTAGTGAAAATAGAGTAGTTATACAAGATTGTAGCCCTTGTCCCCCCCAAAAAAATACGCCTTCAAAATATTTTTTGAAAATGTTTTCAGTGTTTCTACGTGTTGAATTCGTTTAAGGATTTAGAATGTTTAAGATAGGTAGATCCATAAAGGTCTTTTTTTATGTTGATTAAAAATCATAGTTTATTTTATATATTCCATTATACATTTTTGTTTCAATTTGGGTACGATATGTAGGGAAGGGGTCCCAATTGGAATTTTAGATGACGTGACATCGACCTGTGTAAGTGATATCTGTAAAAAAATTAATGAAGTGAGCCAAAACAATTTGATTCATTCAAATCAAAGTAATAACAATACGTATTTCAATTTACTTATTTTTCTTTTATGAATTCTCTCATTTCTTTTAATTTGTGGGCCGTTTTTGACATTGAGTCGGCGAGGGTCTGACACTTTGCAGTCGGGATAATCTTCCCTACATCGTGCCCATTTTCGTATTAAAATAAATTATTGTTTATCTGATATTCTTGTAATCAAATGGTTGTGTTTAGAATGTAAATTATAGTTTGTTTTGTATAACTTACGAAAAAGAATTCAAGAAGAAAACAATTGATCAAAATGATACCATGATAACGTTTGAATTGAAAACAGGAAGTGAAATGCTATTTCGTTTACGTGAGAACAGATACTACCCTTTGATCTTGAACTAAAGGTCGCATTCTATATCTGAACCCAACTATACTACCTTTACTTTTAATGTTTATCAGGGTTTCAATTTGTTCATACAATTGTATATTATATATCATACTATCACACACATATATATATATATATATATATATATATATATATATATATATATATATATATATATATATATATATATATATATATATATATATTATAGATCCATAAATTAAAAGATTCTACATTAAATCAAACATCATAATTTTATGGATATTTCATTGGTTTTAACTTGTTTGAAAACTATAGTTGTTTTTTTTTTAAAATAAAATCGCCCACAAGAACAGGGTCAGGTGAAAAATGTAGACGGAGGACCCATTTGGACAGCTCAAAAATATATTATTGTAATCAATGCTAAATAAATACATGTATGGTTATATACTTGTATGTAGTGTTTATGATGTTCTTACAAGTTGAAGTAAGAAAAGAAAACGATTTACGAACTCATAATCGTAAGCTCATGCCCACTGGCTCGCCTGACTGCTACTTCTTTGCCCGGGCCTACCCAAGAATCGTTGTATACTGGACAAAGAGTCCCATCAATGTTACATTCAACCCTGATAAAAATTTTAAAAAATAAACGAACTTACTTTTCTTTTTATCAGGAGAAACACGGGTATCGCCCACCTTTTGTGTCATAATCGATTCTATTTGATTATTCTCTTGTTTCTTTTTTCTCTTTTTAAAATCCTTTCGCCAGCGTCAGAACGAAGATTATCGCCGATTGTTGATGAACGAACAGGTGGGATGAGTATGTTATTAGTACAGGTAAAAATGCTTGTGTCGATTTCCTGCTACCTGCTAGTACTGACGACGAGGAGGCACGTCTACCTTTAACTCTCAGTTACTGTCCCGACAGTTCACGTTTCACGCTTCGCTTAGGATACCTGACCTCTTCTACGTTTTTCTTCTCTCCACAAATTGTCACGCGCTTTTGTGTTACTCTTAGTTACAACAATTATCTATATTGCAGGTAAAAACGGGGGATGGGTTTGTTGACTGATCTTGGGCCCCAGGTATTTCCGTCTCTCTTCCTCTTCGTTTCTCTTTTTATCAATCTATCTCAGATAGCTGAGTGATCATTTCCACGTTTGGTTTGTACCATGCAGTAACTTGATATTTTCTTTACAGGTATCCCATCTTTTACGAAAGTTTTACTCCACGTCAACTATCTACAGGTAAGATAAGGGGTGACCTTTTCACCGATATAAGTCCCCATCTCTCTCTCTCTCTCTCTCTCTCTCTCTCTCTCTCTCTCTCTCTCTCTCTCAGGTGGACAGCTGATTGTATCATTTCCGCGTTGTACAACGTTCAGTAACTTCATTTCTAAACCGACGGGTATAATAAGAACATAACTCTCAAGATACGAGATGAAAAACTCGGCAAGGTAGACCACTACATCTACCTAGGACAACGAATCTCCATAAGACCCTCAAAACAGGAGGAAATCAAGTGAAGAATCACTCTGGGATGGCAAGCCTTCGGCAGAGCAAGCTCAACTCTCAAAAACCAGACGATCCCAATAATCCTGAAAAGAAGAGTATACAACCAATCCATTCTCCCGATAGTCACTTATGGAGCTGAAACATGGGACCCAACCAAGAGACACACCTACAAACTGAGAAGCATGCAGCGTGCGCTTGTGAGAATCATGTTCAAACTCACATGGAGAGATCACAAGACAGCACAGTACATAAGGAAGAAAACAGGAGTCTGAGATATCATAGAAACTATTAAAAATCTCAAATGGCAATGGGCAGGCCATGTTGTGAGAATGAAAGACAACCAATGGACATCACGTCTCACAACATGGATCCCCAGAGATCACATGAGAAACCGAGGACTTCAGAAAAGAACACAAGATGGAGAGATGAACTAGACGAATTCAGGAAATACTGGCTGTGCAACGCCCATGATAGAGAATTGTGGCGAATCCTGGGGGAGGTCTATGTCCAACGACGGACGTTAAAAGACTGATAATGATGATACCCCTCGTTTACGGAAATTCACTTTGCACCAACAGTCTATATTAAAAAGTGTGACGATGGTGGGTTTTTGATCTCTTGAATAATGAATTGGTTCTTGGCGTCTCTCTCTCTCTCTCTCTCTCTCTCCCCCCCCTCTCTCTCTCTCTCTCGCGCGCGCGCGCGTGCGCACACACGCGTGATTCAGTGTAAATCCCAGACAGAGCTAAAAACCCTTCTTGCCCAAACGGGTCCCTCCTGAAGCTTTTAAGCTAATACTATAACTAACAACTGAAAATGGACTCATAAACCTCTAGACTGTCAGGTACAAGATGAAGAGGTAGGTTTGTTTTCCTAATAATGTTCATTCAAGACCTGGTATAACATTTATTGGTGACTATATTACTATTGACGAATACGTCATGATAATGGCAGAAGTCTAAAAAAATCCATTGAGAACTTCTCAAGATAACGTGTGTACGTACATTCATGAGCGTAAGCCTAAATGTATGAAGAAAAAAAATGAAAACATATTCCTGGATCCGCCCTCAAAATCTAACCAAGTTCTTCTCACTCCGTTACTCCATTACTTCTCCATTATTTCGGCACTTATAGAAATTTCGTGTGAATCATCATCATCAGTCATTTAACGTCCGTTGTTGGACTCAAACCTTCCCCAAGATTCGCCACAATTCTCTATCATGGGCATCGCAGAGCCTGTATTTCCTGAATTCGTCTCGTTCATCTCTCCATCTTGTGTTCTGTCGGCCTCAGTTTCTTATGTGATCTCTAGGGATCCATGTTGTGTGTCGTGATGTCCATCGGTTGTCTTTCATTCTTGCAACATGACCTGCCCATTGCCATTTGAGTTTTTTACTAGTTTCTATGATGTCACGAACTCCCGTTTTCTTCCTTATATACTGTGCTGTCTTGTGATCTTTCCATGGAAGGCTGAGCATGATTCTCTCATGCGCACGTTGTATACTTCTCAGTTTGCAGGTCTGTCTCTTTTTATTAGAAAAAAAAGGATTACCAAGAAATCATGTGTACGCTGCATGCTTCTCAGTTTGTAGGTCTGTCTCTTAGTTAGGTTCCATGTTTCAGCTCTATAAGTGTCTATCGGGAGAATGCATTGGTTGTATACTCTTCTTTTTAGGATTATTGGGATCATCTGGTTTTTGAAGGTTGAGCTTGCTCTGCCAAAGGCCTGCCATCCCAAAGGGATTCTTCGCTTGATTTCCTCCTCTTTTGAAGATCTCATGGAGATTCGTTGTCCTAGGTAGATATAGTATATCTACTTTCTCCAGTTCTTTGTCCTCGATTTTGATCTTAATGTTTTTATCTCAGATGTGGTTGTTACACATGATCTTCGCCTTGCTGAAGTTCATGTGTAGGCCGATTCTCTTGTTTTCTTCATTTAGTTCATCTATCATTAGTTGGAGGTCGTGTAGGTTCTCTGTGAAAAGGGCAATGCCGTCTGCAAATCTGAGGTTGCTCAGATACTCGCTGTTTATTCTAATTCCTTTACTCTCCCAGTCTAGTCTTCTAACGATCATCTCGAGGCAGGATGTAAAGAGTTTAGGTGAGCTGGCATCACCTTGTCTTACATACCTGTCATTTAAACCATTGGTAAATATTTCATTACCAGCCGATTTTCCCTTCAATATCCTTCAATATATTGATTGGATAAATCAATAACGTGTCGCTTGAACCTGGATTGGTCTTATATTCAATGAGCTTAGCTGGGTATGGTAGGAGATCACAGTTGTGAGAATTTAACTCGCCCCACGAGCGATGTGAGCCATGAGACGAGAATTTTAACCATTGCACTACGGTAGGCGTCGACGTATTTACTAAGCTAGCTTAGGCTGGCATAGGGCTACAATTGGACCCCAGTAGAGATATTCTTATGGCATCCAGTTAATTCGTCACTCGTAAATTGGTAGACGATCGATTTGTCTAGAGGTCAATTTTTCGATAGGGAAATTCGTCACAAACGCCAAGAAATATCAAAATTGATAAAGTAAAACTCGAAAAGTTTAATATATCAAATACCAAAATTATAGAATTTAAGATTAGGTTCGACTGATTTTGAGGAAGTAATATTCTGTTCAGAATCATATTTTTCTATCGCATACATTAAATGCTGGTTCATAACTTGGTGTCCTCTTTGTTGGATAGTTAATTCTCTGAATATTTTTTAGGCAATTTAGTATTTGCGAACGCATCTTCACGTTTTAAAACATCAATTGGGTTCCTGATATTTGAATGACCAGTCCTCTCTGTATTATACGGAGCGCAGTGGAAAGCTTCTGAACTGACACGACATATTGACCGGTGACCTATACAACGGTTACGTTGTTAACCGGCGACGAATTGCCCGAGCGCAATTTTAATTGCGATACCTGCACGTTAAATAAAAATTTAAAAATAAAAACATAACCGAACGTTCGCGCGTTGGAATCTTGATAAGAATGTAAAAGGAGAAGAAATCCAGGCGCCCAAACGTTAACTCCTATTTCCTTTATCGCAATATGATATTTTCTTCGTTTACTGGCGCTTTCTTGATTGTTGAATAAAACTTGGAAATTATCAACGTGTGCTTCTCAAAAAATGGTGGACTGATTGACTTGCATAGCATTTCCCTCTCTTACAGAAGCAACTTTTTTTTCTCCCTTTCACCACTTGGGTTCATAAAAGCAGATTATGCAACAATGACGTCACTCTATGCATAATTTCGCCCCCCCCCCACCGAACGTATTTCCGTTGCGGAGTTAATTTTTTGTATCATTTTTTTGTTTCAGGCAGTGTAAGACTGTCACGTTCGCACGAAAAATAAGGTCGCGGCATTGCTGATAACACTATCCAGATGACCCCGACATAGCACGAACCAGGGTAGGTTTTTATCTACTCAGTAGGTTTTTTTTGTTTTTTTTTTTTCAATTAGATCATCAGAATTGGGGACGTTTTCTAAGGATTTCGCATGTTTCAAACAACAACAACAACAACAACAACAAATATGGGGCCGAGTGTCGTCTTGCGAACTGGAAATACTAACTATCTCTAAGTATATAAGGAAGAAAACAGGTGTCCGTGACATCATAGAAACTATCAAAAAACTTAAATGGCAATGGGCAGGCCATGTTGCAAGAATGAAAGACAACCAATGGACATCACATCTCACAACATGGATCCCCAGAGATCTCATGCGAAACCAAGGCCGACAGAACACAAGATGGAGAGATGAACTGGACAGATTCAGGAAATACTGGCCCTGCGACGCCCATGATAGAGAATTGTGGCGAATCCTGGGGAAGGTCTATGTCCAACGACGGACGTTAAAAGACTGATGATGATGATGATGATGATGATGATGATGATGATGATGATGACCGTTTATTGAAGATATTTGCAGGTGACCCCCGTATTACGAAAATTCACTCCATGCCTCTTCTTTGAACGAAATATTTGAACTGTGTCTGTGAGCATCTCTGCTTCATCTCGATTTATTTTGTGCATATGTCAGAAATATGTGGTCTGAGGTAACAGAAAAGCGTAAGTGAATTCGCAAGGGTGCTACACTTGGTGTGAAACTAGTAAATCTGGAAGTAGGTCATTTTGACGTCTGGGAACGCTGCAACTTTTCCCCATTTGAATTATTGGTTATTACTTCTTCACTTTACACTATTTCGAATTACGAAAAGTTTCATGAGAACGCGTCGGAAACTTACGTCAGAGTGAAAGTCTAACAAGTTGTTTAAACGTTTCTCGCGCATCAGGGTTTTTTCTCTACTTAACATTAAACCTGACGTTCGTGTTTCCTAGCTAAATTTATATCCTGATCAGATTTTTGCCGGAACAAAATAAGCCATAACTGTACGAGACCGGGGAGCAGGGAGGGCAAGTACCCTGCCAACACGGAAGTCTTCTGTCCCCTTTACTAAAGAATTTACGTACGCCCATGAAATGAGTTACGGCCGAGAGCCTCACAACCCACAGAGGCCTCGAAATATTTTGTGAGAGCTTCTGACATCAATTTTCAACAAATGGTCTTCATGCTTGAAAAGCTTGAGACCTCATCAAGTCTACGTTTAGTACAATTTTCAGGTGTAATAGATTACAACGAAATATCAACGTACTGTTTCATACTATGCATATTATGTCACGCTTGATAACACAAGGAAATAGTTGTGTGAGAGACTATTTGGGGGGCTGACCCAGGAAGAAAATAAGGCCGAACTGAATTTTGCACCATTGACAGGGTTGGTTGCTTTCAGTAACATATCCGAAATCCACACAAATCCGGTCAAAATTATCCAAGATGGTGGACATTTTTAGTTAAGTTGCTTTGGGCTTTGAAAACCCAATGTTGGTACAGATGACATGGTATATCGTTGGAGGAAGGATTTTGTCAGCTTTCCAACAGTGTATCTCGTTAATTTTTATCAGTTGTACAGAAGAAGTTACAGTCAAAAACGTGAAGGTGAGTATTCCAACGCACGCCGATGAGATTCTCTTTCCAATATATTTATATGTATGTATACGAAACCCTATATCTTTACCGAGAACATGATATATTGTTGGGAAAGGAATTTTGACAGAAAATTTGTGGAAGGGTGAAGAATTGACTACGGAAGATGTAATTAAATTATGAGACAGGTCTATGCACAATGAATCGGTCATAATTGGAAGAAATATACGTTCTCTGTCATCCATTTTGAATTTCAAAATGTCCACCCATAAAATTCATAGAAAAACTGGCAGCTATGTTTTCTTCTTATTCTGGATGGTTTTTAGATATGATTAAATCTGATTGCAAGATTCTACCTCTTCTCTCAATGATAATTTTCACCTTCTGACAGATTAATAACAGTGTACGATGGAATACCTACCGTCACGTTTTAGACTATTACTTCGTTTCCACAATAGATACAAACTGACAATATACACTATTGGAAAGCTGATGAAATTTGTCTTTCAGTGATATATCATGTTCTATGAAGAGATATTTCTGTTTTGAAGCTCAACATATTTCTTCCATATCGCCTGTTGATTGGACCCGCTGTTTCTATGGGACACAGAATTAAACTTCTCCTTTCATGCTTTAATACTTCAACTTTAAAATAACTCCCTTCTCTTGAATTAGAATTTTAAGATAATATTGATATCTATTTCATTCTAACATAGGACTCAAAAATCTAAGCATTAGAAATAGGAAGTTCCCGTCATTCATACAAAGGGACGTTCCCTGTTACCATCATAGTTGACGACGCACGTAGATGATATATAAAGAGTGGCTAAATTATAGTTGAAAATTGCTAAAATAATTTTTTTGATGTTGGGCAAGAAAAAACAAATGTTACAGTGAAAAAGACAATTGAAAAGTTTAGCCCATTATTGAGAAAGTTTTCCACGGATTTTACAAGTTTCAAACAACTACAACAACAAAAATGGCGCGCTACCAATGACAAGAATCGTATTGCAAGCTGAAATTACTCACTATCTCTAAGTATTAGAGAAAGATTATCGCTTTTTGAAGATATCTACTGGTATATCCCATTTTATGGAATTTCACTTTATGCCGCTTCTTTTGACGAAATATTTGAACTGTGTCTGTGAGCATTCGTGCCTTTTCTCCATAAGTGCATCTGTCAGCAATACGCGGTCCAAGGCATCAGAAAAGATCTGGAGGAAGGTCATTTTGGCGTCTGGGAACGCTTCAACTTTTCCCCATATGAATTAATGGTAATCACTTCTTCACTTTACACTATTTCGGCTTACGAAAAGTTTCGTGAAAACGGGAACTTGTGTCAGAGTTAAGGTCCAACAAATGAGGAATAATAATAATAATAATAATAATAATAATAATAATAATAATAATAATAATAATAATAATGAGCAATGACCACTGGGCAACCGATGTGAAACTGTAAACCGCAGTATTACTGCAGCCTATGAGAACTAGGAGAGAAGGGCTGGAGACTTGAGGAGACTTGCTGTCACTCAAACTCCAGCGGTTACCACCATGCAACTGGTGTGAGATTGCAAATAATAATAATAATGATAATAATAATAATCCCGTATAGAATAGGTTTGTTAGTGGTTGCAAAAAAAAAACAAAACAAAGAAAGGCATCCACGTGTTGAGTTTGCCACCAAATGCATAACGTCACAGAGATGATTTTGAGAAAGACGGAAGTCAATCGTCAGCCACGAAAGTTCCAGATGTAACTATCCGGCAGCTATGTTGTCTTTGTAAGGAGTGCGTGTGGCAATTTTAAATGTGTGGACACAAATAAGAATGTTCAAGGAGTTCATAATTGGAATGGAAACAGATTCAGAGTTTTTAGACCGACAAATAAACATACTTTTAATGGATAGACAAATAAGACAATACAATCAAAGCTAGGAAAGAAAACATAAACATTAGATAATGATCGTTTTAGTATCGGCCTGATTAGGAAGTAATAACTTATAAGGGAGGAGATGTTAAGGAGAGAGCTATCAGATTATTCATATCCATAAGAATGTAATATATGAGAGAACTTCACTTGTATTTTTTTGGCGTGTTCTACTAAAGAAATATCATTACGTTTGATTTTGAATTGATGTGAGGTGATTTTTCAATGAAATTTGTTTTTAGTGAAAAGTTTTTTTTGTACTTCAGGAACATACACACAAATATTTCTCGTACATCAGGTTTTTTTTTAGAATTTAACATTAAAACTGATGACGTGTTCCGTGGCTAAATTCATCGCCTGATCGGATTTTGGCCTAAACTTGATAAGCTCCAAGCGAACGAGCCCGGGGGCAGGGAGTGTAACTACCCAGTCAACAAAGAACGTTTTGCACTGTTGCAGCCAGATTGCATTTTGGTTGGAGGGTTATGTGACGTTGTGGGTTGGTTACTGTGACGTTGCAATTGGGTATTTTTCAATATTCTTGATTGACCGCTGAAGTAAATGGTTTTTATTCTGATTTGAAATCGGAGGGTTTGCTAATTTCTATGTATATTCTGATGATTGAAATCTTCTTGTTATTTTGAATGATTAAATCGAATCTCGGTCTTCGTTGAGACATTGATCTGGCGATAAAATGCGTTTAAGAATCCTTTCGTTCTCTCGTTTGACCATTATCTTTCTCTTAATTTTATATTATTACATGTTTTCACAAATGAACTTCAGTAAAACGAAAATCATGTGCAACAATCGAATGGAGAATAATAACATAACTGTCAAGATAGAAGATGCCAAACTCGGCAAGGCGGACCTCTACATCTACCTAGGACAACGAATCTCCATGAGATCTTCAAAAGAGGAGGAAATCAAGCGAAGAATCACTCTGGGATGGCAAGCCTTCGGCAGAGCAAGCTCAACCTTCAAACACCAGATGATCCCAATAATCCTAAAAAGAAGAGTATACAACCAATGCATTCTCCCGATAGTCACCTATGGAGCTGAAACATAGAACCTAACCAAGAGACAAACCCACAAACTGAGAAGCATGCAGCGTGTGCATGAGAGAATCATGCTCAACCTTACATGGAGAGCTTACAAGACAGCACAGTATATAAGGAAGAAAACGGGTGTCCGTGATATCATAGGAACTATTTTAAAAACTCAAATAGCAATGTGCAGGAGAATGAAAGACAGCCGATGGACATCACGTCTCACAACATGGATCCCCAGAGATCACATAAGAAAGTGAAGCCGACAGAACACAAGATGGAGAGATGAACTAGACAAATTCAGGAAATACTGGCTCCGCAACACTCATGATAGAAGAATTGTGGCGAATCCTGGGGGGAGGTCTACGTTCAACGACGGATGATAGAAGACAGATGATGATGATGATGATGACGTGTCTTTAAAACATCCAAAACTTGTGAAAAGTTATTTGTTTTTTAAATGATCTTTTTAAACAACATTTCCTAATTTAAATTTTTGATTTAATTTGAATTAAATTTAACGCGCTGTACATTTGAACATTTATCTAACGGTTCATCCTCTGAGGAATGTCGAAAGAAATAAAACTTTTCAGGATTTATATATATTTTTAAACAAAAAACTTGTAAAAACAGCGGACCAATCAATTCTATCGTGACATTGATTTATTCCCATTATTCTTGACTGTTCCTACAGGGCGTGGATCTTTTTCCTAATCTACGAACCGAACATTATCAGCTGTGACAAAATGATTAGGCAGATAAATCAGCCACTCATTTTTTACTAATGTTACCTCAGCAAATAATCATTCACCCCCGCCAACGAAATTATAGAGTTATATGTATTCGGTCGTGTGCACTTTTCTTTCCGTCTGTTTGTCCACACTATGGACTCCACACAATATATCCGAAAGTGCTCGATGGATTTCATTCAAATTACGGTAGGGTGGGGTGAGGAAGAAGTGGTTAAATTTTGTTGGTGGATCTAAGAATTTATGATCGAGAGATATTTTTCCGCTTTTTTTTTTTCAATTACATTTGTGTATACGCTCCTGGGTGTCCACACGATATTTCCAAAAGTCCCCAATAAATTTTGTGGGAATATGGAAAATAAACTACGACAGAAGTGATTGAATATTGCAGTGGAATTTCTTCCCCTACATTGTAGTTATATGTCCACCCCACATTATATTGCCGACATTTCATATATGTCAACATGATATCTCAAAATTACACAATGAATTTCAATTAAACTTTGTGGATAGGAGTGACTGAATTTTGGAGTGGATCCGTACAAATCACTTTCCCTGAAAATGGCATTGACATATGTATGCACTCTATGAGTGCTCTCTAGATTTCAATAATTAAAAGTCCTATTTAGTCACCTAATAGAAACAGTCAAGTGAACAACGTCTTTTGACAGCATGCTGTGTTGGGAGTGATCAATCAAAAACATCGGAAAGCGGAATGATCAATGAATAAGTTCAGTAATCAATAAAGAGACTAAAATTTAAAAAAAACACAGATGAGACCATTTTAGTATAAAGTTTCATTGCAAATTGAATCCCCACAAAAAAAACTATTCAGGGTGAGAGTATTTTGAAAAAAAAAACGACCTCTTTTTGTTGACATAATAAGGAGTACATGTTCGATTTTCCTCCTTCTAGCTCCGTTGGAACAGCATGTGCGCGTGATACATACATGAATAGCCAGCCAGACCGACTTGAAAACTGAAAAAGAACTATTTTGATAGTTTTGGTGAGAATTTTGGTTTCAATAGTTTTCCTTGGATTACGGATATTGACACACGCTCACGCGCATGCGTATGCTTACATTTAAGAATAATTATATTTACATAAGAAATAACCAGCCAACAAAGGTCTTTCTATTGAAGCTGGGTGCCGAACATGCCCCCCCCAAGCTCCCAATCAAGCTTTCTTCCAGAGGGCGGGGTGGGGGATTGACAATTGGAACCTTATAGAGGACGTGGATCAAGGGGTCACTATGAACAGCGATAGCTTAAAACGAGTCACTGCTTGAGAACTTCCTAGTCCCTTACATGACAACCGACCTTCACATATGCTTCCTGCCCCCTTCCCGTATTATATCATTTTATCCACCGACACCCACCCGACCCGGGACAGAGGCAGCAGCTGGCTATGCTCATAAATACATCATCCTAATTATTGGTTCTTCTAGGTTCCCTGTGGAGCATAGGGTCACATCTGCGGATTCAGTTGCTGGTCGTTTTATTTCTAGGCTAGGGAATTGCCATCCTTCCTCCCCCTTGAGCAAAGCTGGCAATAGGCCCAAGCCTGATAAGAAATGTAGGTTCTATTCCAAGCTGCTCATTACTTTTTGTAATCAGTGCTAAATACATATGATTTATGCATAGGTATATACACGACACCAGCTCACCCTAACAGCTTGCCTCGAGATGATCTTCCGAAACCTACCCTTCGGAAATAAAGGAATCAGAATCGACGGCGAATACCTAAGCAACCTCAGATTTACAGACGATATCGTCCTTTTTGCAGAGAACCTTCACGACCTCCAACTAATGCTAGTTGAACTGAATGAATATTGCAAGAAAGTTGGTTTTCACGTAAACTTACGCAAAACAAAGGTCATGTGCAACAATCACGTTGGAAATAAACACACAACGATCAAAATTGAAAACGCAGAACTGGAAAAGTAGACTTGTACATTTAACAAGGACAAAGAGTCTCCGTGAAATCCTCAAAAGAAGATGAAATCAAGCTAAGAATTACTCTAGGATGGCAAGCCTTCGGCGGAGCAAGCTCAACTTTCAAGAACAAGAAATCCCATTAGTCTTAAAAAGAAGAATATACAATCAATGCATTCTCTCGATAGTCACCTACAGAACTGAAACATGGAACCTAACCAAGAGACTGGCTCTCAAACTGAGAACTATGTCATATGCCCATGAAAGAATAATGCTCAACCTTACATGGAGAGACAACAAGACACATTATGTTTTGGAAAAACAGGAGTCCGAAACGTCAAAAAATCCATAGAAAAACTCAAATGGCAATGGATTGGTCATGTTGCAAGAATGGCTGACAACCGGTCGACTTACAACATGGATCCCCAGAGATCACATAATCGAAGCCGATAGAATACAAGATGGGGAGACGAACTAAACAAGTTCAGAAAGTATTGGCTCCGTGATACCCATGATAGAAAGGTCTGGTGAACCCTGGGGAAGTTCTATGTCCAACTACGAACGATAAAAGACGATGATATACATGTAAGTGTTCTTGGTGTATATGAATGTAACAGTGCAGGTTGAAAGAATTACAACGGTTTATAAAAAGGTGACGACAAGCAGTTTCCTGAAAATGTATGAAAGACAATAGGGTACAATAATGTAATGAAAAACCAGTAAAAACAATTGCACAATTATGTTTATTCTGTATTCTATTGGACAACCGTAACCATTAATGAAGATGAAGGATCTATCCTTTTTATATGTGTGTGTGTGTGTGTTTGTTTATTTGCTCCTTTGTTTATTCCAATGCTCCTGGCCATGCCATTTCGTCTACAGACTTGAAAATTGGCATCAGTACTCCACTACATCCCTTCTAGAAAAATGTATTTTTCAATTTCTGAAAAAAACTTTTCAGGGTCCTTATACTGACGGGTTCGTTAATAACATCTAGATTCTCCAGAATTTAGACATTTCTTTTACTGTATTTTAGATGTTTTCCAGAAGAAAAAAAAAACAATGACGTCATTTATAGATTTTGCTCTGACAATATTTATTCCTCAATGGAATTTTTTTTTTTTTGCACGTTTCTAAATTTTGACGCAACGGTTGTCCAATTATTAACGGTGATGATGAGTCTGCATCAATATTTTCTGAATCTTCTTTAAAATCTTACTTTGTGCTAACCCCCTGCGTCTTTTCACAATTTCGATATTTACCTAATTTACCCCTTTACCTCTACCAGAGAGAATAGGCCTCCCCCAAATCCTAGGACGATGCCAACTGGCCCTACTTCAGCGAATCTTTGTTCTGGCCTTCCATCATCATCATCATCATCATCATCATCATCACCACCAGTCTGTTAAAGTCCGTCGTTGGACATAGACCTTAGCCAGCATCTACCACATTTCTCTATCATGGGCGTCGTGGAGTCAGTATTTTCTAAATTTGTCTAGTTCTTCTCTCCATCTTGTATTCTACCAGCCTCGGTTTCGCATGTGATCTCTGGGGATGCATGTTGTGAGTCATGATGTCCATCGGTTGACTGCCATTCTTGCAACATGGCCTGCCCATTGCCATATGAGTTTTTTAATAGATTCTATGATGTCTCGGACTCCTGTTTTCTTCCTGATATATTAAGCTGTCTTGTAAGCTCTCCATGTAAGGTTGAACATGATTCTCTCATTTGCACGCTGCATGCTTCTGAGTTTGAGGGATCTGTCTCTTGGTTAGGTTCCATGTTTCAGCTCCATCATCTTGTATTCAGCCGGCCTCGGTCAAGCATGTGATCTTAAGGAATCCATGTTGTGAGTTGTGATGCCCATCGGTTGTTTGCCATTCTTGCAACATAACCTGCCCATTGCCATTCAAGTTTTCGAATAGGTTCTATGATGTCTCAGACCCCTGGATGCATTAGTTGTATACTCTTCTTTTTAGGATTACTGGGATCAACTTGTTTTTGAAGGTTGAGCTTGCTCTGCCGAAGGCTTGCCATCCCAGAGTGATTCTTCGTCTGATCTCTTCTTCTTTTGTGAGTTTCATAGAGATTCGTTGTTTTACGTAGATGCAGCGGTCTACTTTCCCCAGTTTTGCATTTCAACTTGATTGTTGTACATACTTGAAATAAGTATATAAATGTTTCAAAGCGGGGTTGCCAATTTAGATGTGATTTTTCAATTTTTCAATTCCAGAAGTCACACTCAAATCCAAAAGATCTTTAAAAAAACAACAAAAAACACCAACAAACAAACAACAACAAAAAAAAAACATATCCCAATTGACAACACCAGGCTTTGAAACATGCAAAAAATTTCGAAAATCTAAATATTGTCAACACAGGATTCACAAATTAGAAAGAGAAACTTATCTAAATTGGCAAGCCTGGCAAAAACTCCATAGTGACTGAATATATCAGATTAAACAATGGGTTTCCTTGACACAGAAAACATTTGTTCTTTCTAAATGATTAATACGCTTGTTGAAACGAATTATCGATATTTTGTCTGTTTCGCCGTAACTCATCAGATTATGTTATTTATTCTATTTTCTATGTCAATGTTAAAGGCGTGTTATTTTCACTACTGCGTGGGTATGTGTATGTATGAGCCTTATCTATGTGTACATCTTTATAAATATATATATATGTATATATATATATATATACGTGTGTGTGTGTGTTGGAATAGATATGTGTCTTGGTACATATATATGTATATGTACGAGCCTTCTCTACACATGTGCCTATACATAATAGGCTTATTCTCTTTTCTGTGTCAATGTTAAAGATGTCTTATTTTCACTACTGCGTGGGTATGTGTATGTGCGAGCCTTATCTGTGTGTACATCTTTATATATTTGTATGTGTGTGTGTGTGTGTGTCGGTTTAGATACTTATTTTGGTTCATATATATGTATGTGTACGACCTTTCTATACACATATGCGTATATATATTAAGTTAATTATTCTATTTTCTGTGTCAATGTGAAAGACGTTATTTTCTCTACTGTGAGGGTATGTGAAAGTACGAGCCTCATCCGTGTATACATCTTATAAATATATGTGTGTGTGTATCGGTATAGATATGTAGATATGTGTATGTGTATGAGTCTTATATACACATGTGCGTATACATATCAAGTTAATCATTCTATTTACTGTGTCAATATTCAGAGCGTTTTATTTTCAATACTGCTTAGGTATGTGTGTGCCTTTATACACGTATGTAAGTGACCTGCAAAAGGCATCAGTAAAAAAGCCAACTGTTTAATTCGGACATCTGCAAGTTATAACCTTGTTTGGTCAAAAGGCATCCGTCAAAAGGAAAACATGAAAGTATGATTTTGAATTTTTTAAAATTATTGATTATTCTATTCTTCCAGTGACGTATGGTACGAAATAAAAATTAAAATCACAATAGAACTTTTATTCATTCAAGTCTATAAAAGAATGCTAAATTAGATAATTTAATTAGTACAAATTCAGTTACAATAACCGTACTGTAGTGTTTTCCTTTCAACTGATGCCTTTTCACTCGACGCGATTGTAGCTTGCAGTAGTCTGTATTTCACTATTGTCATTTTGGCCGATGCCTTTTGTCTTGATACTTTTTGATCTGGATTCATATATATATATATATATATATATATATATATATATATATATATATCATGTGCGTCGACCGGAGGTGCAAACGGGGCAATTGCCCTCCCCTGGAACATGCATTCTCACTGAAGGCGAGCAGGTTTTGAAACTGTATAGAGGCTGGGGATAAATGGGTTACTTTAAACAGTTGCAGCTTAGGAACTCTGTGGTCCTCTACTTGACAACCATGTATTTTGGCCCCTCAACCCCTGATATATCCATCCCACCCCTGGAATATATCCTTATGCCCCTCCCTGGAAAAGTGGTAGCGAACGCCTATGATATACACTGTATACACAGAGGTGGTCAAAAGTGATGTCTACCTAGGGAAATTCACACTTTAACCCTTTGTTTGAACATATAAGATATTTTAAAGTTGTGTTATTATTGTACTTGGAGTGTAGAACTAACAAAGGGACTCGGTGTTCTAATTACACGACCTTTTATCACTCAGTCTCTTGTAGCCATTGTTTTGATGGAATCGGGAGGTCCCTGGCCATTGCTCGTCTTCGTCTGGACTGTTTTGATGCAGTCATACATAGAGATCATTTTCATCCTCTTGACAAAACATCCGTTAACCTTCAGAAACAATGCTTTACATTCGGCACGGTACCAATCTCGCGATGCTTTGCAATAATATTACGGACAATCACCACCATCATCATCATCATCATCATTCTTTTAACATCCCTCGTTGGGAAGGTCTATGTCCAATCGTGAGACTGGTACCGACTGTACGACTGCTTTGAAACAGTCCAGACAAAGACGTGCTATGGTCTGGGCCTCCCAATTCCATCAGAACAATGGCTACGAGAGACTTAGTGAAGAGATCGTATAGCAGTAAAGAACCCATTTATGTGTTCTGTAAATCGCAAAATAAACAAAAAAAAACAAACTCTTGCCTTGGCCAAACGAATAACACATAGGATCGCGGAAGATTGATTTTCCATCGATTTTTATTACTTACTTAAACGTGTTACATTGATCTTCTGTGTTGGTAAAACATACTTTTCTGATTCGACTTTCTGTAAAGATAGTTACTACCAGTGACAGATTATCAACGCAACAGCGGTACTTGTTATCTGCCCTGCTATTTCCAGGGCCCCGCGCTAAGTACTTGTAAGATACCAAATCCGATTCAGTGATTCTACACCCGCTCTATTACAAAAGCCTTATATTGTTTTCAACTTTTATGAACAATTTGGTGATTAAGGATAGCGGTTTTAGCCAATTTCACCTTTAATTATTATTATTATCATTATTATTTTTATTATTATCATCATAACACGGTAAGATGCATAAATACTAAGGTATCAAAAATCAAAGTCTTAGCTGCTGCATATCAGAGATTAAAACGAAAACAAAGTAATATTATTACTAAAATGTCATGCATATTTGTCATACTAACTGGCTGTAAAGCAAATTGAAAAAAATGTATTTTAATATATGTGCACATTTTCTCAATTTAGGGCCTCTCCATAAAATATGCTACAGGTCTCATACACACCGAATCCCACCCTGGTAGCTACAGTGTAACAGTTATCATCGTAGAAAACAGAATCAGTAATCCGAATTCAAATATCTACTGAGGTATCTTGCATTCACTTTGGACCAATGCTACCAGGAAAGGCATGGATCCACTTTTCCCTGTCTGCTGTTTCCTTACCAGATACTTTTATAAAAATCTCTTGTCATTGGCATGCCACAATGGCTGAAGGAGATGGAAAACCATTCTCCTGTAACTACCTTACAATCCAGGCTTTAGTAACAGCAAATAGCTGTTACACCTATTATCAACCTTGGAAGGGGTCAGTTTGTATTTATTTCCTAGATCTACTTTTTTTTTTACATTCTGGCAGATCAAATAACATTACTCTCAGGTAATTTTATAGAGATACTTTTACTGACCTTATTTGATTCTAAATAGAGACCCCCATACTTATGGCCTTGTACCATACTGAGCAATCCTACAAAATAGTTAATTTGTGGTGCCTCACCATAGCATAGTGGTTAGCAAATTCAATATGGAGGAGTTCAACCTTCATTTTGTACTGCACACCTGTTTCCTTATATATGGAACTAAGCTAAGCTTGGGAAATACCTATATTGTAGTGTTCACCATAGCTTTGTACCAGAATAAGCTTAGCTTATTAGATATCTATATAGATGTGTTCATCACTTGGAATGATTGTTGAGGATTTGCGATGATAGGTTTCATACTATACAAGTGAACCCAGACCCACAAATGATAAATTGACCGTTTCAAGAGAATCCAATCAATGTCTGACTTGAAATGTCCCAGTGTATTGCATATATACATGAATGACATACACTATATACTGTAAATACACGTGTATGACATAAACTATATATTAATTAAAAGTCATAGCTGAAAGGGAGGTGGTGTTTGATCAACAATACTGGGGTACCACGTTAATATAACTGTTTTGTTTTTTTAAATCTCCAAAACGGTTACATGGCAAACAATTGATGATCCCAACAAGAGACAATTTATACATTGTACAATAACAGCAAAGTATACGTAAAATAGAAAAAAAACACTGAAGAAAATTACATTACAAAGAGTAATTGCATTGACGTTGGGAAATAAGTGACTGAAGTAACACAGAAAGATTTTCAAAAAAGCCTTTTGATGTTTAGTGTTTAAAGCTTTACAGCTTTCTAGAACATATATACAAGAGCAGGGGTTCTCAACCTGGGGTATTCATACCCCCCTGGGAGCATGAAAAGCCAATTCTGATGGTATAGAACATGATTGGGGAAATCTGGAAATCATTATTGCAATGAAACATGCATGAATACTGTCAATATTGAATGTTAGTATTTCTTGTCCATTAAGTAAAAGTAAACAATGTGTGAGAAGTAAGTTCATTGGCTTTGTTTGTTTTGTTGTATTTATTTATTTGTTTTGTTTTATTGTATTTTTTTAAATAATGATGATGATGATGATGATGATGATGATGATGATGATGATGATGATGATGATGATGATGATTTATTGATGGTCAGATGATATGGGTTCATAATGGACAGTGGACAAGGCATTTAGAGCAATGAAAAGGTTAAGAAACTCTCTACTATGGTACACTGTATGTAGTTGACATTTGAGGAAATTATGTTGAAGAGCCCACCCTCACCATATCAAAGTTATAAAAGGTGGGTTAAAATTTTATTTTTAAAAGAGCTCTATAGGACATGTATATATATATATATATATATATATATATATATATATATATATATACATATATATATATATTCCAGCAGTCAGAGATAATTTGGTATATAAATGTCCCAATAGTCTTGAAAGGGGAAGTTTGTGCTTGGAGCCTATCTACTAGAGTTTTGTGCTTGGAGCCTATTTGGTAGAGGTTTATGCTTAGAGCTTATCTAGTAGAGATTTATGCTTGGAGCCTATTTACTCGAGGTTTATGCTTGGAGGTTATCTAGTGGAAGTTTATGCTTAGAGCTTATCAAGTTGAGATTTATGCTTGGAGCCTATCTACTCGAGATTCATGCTTGGAGCTCATCTAGTTGAGATTTATGCTTGGAGCTAGTCTAGTAAAGGTTTGTGCTTTGAGCCTATCTGGTAGAGGTTTATGCTTGGGGTGTATCTAGTAGAGGTTTATGCTTGGGGTGTATCTAGTAGAGGTTTATGCTTGGGGTGTATCTAGTAGAGGTTTATGCTTGGGGTGTATCTAGTAGAGGTTTATGCTTGGGGTGTATCTAGTAAAGGTTTGTGCTTTGAGCCTATCTGGGAGAGGTTTATGCTTGGGGTGTATCTAGTAGAGGTTTATGCTAGGAGTCTATCTAGTAGAGGTTTGCGCCTTGAGCATATCCAGTAGAAGTGTGTGCTCAGAACCTATCTTCATTATTAGAGGCATTCTATTCATTAAGTAGTTGACATAAGTAGAGTCAGTTTTCCTCCGGCAAAGATGTCTCATTGGATCTTGTAACAATCATATCTTCACTTACAGAGTTGAACTGACAAGTCAAGTATGCAAATGTTTTACTTCCTTACCAGGGCAAAAGATTTCATTACAAATGGCCTTTTAGTTTCTCTAATTGTCTCTACTTCCTTTTTTTACCGTAATCTTTTTATCTCTTTGTTATCTATGTCCTTCGGTACAGAGGCCATAATTCTTTCTTTTCAATTGTTTCAGTGCTTACAAACTGGTTGATTTCATACAGGGATTAGTGAGATTTAATACTATTGTCTCAAATTAATTTCCTAGCATGGAAAATCGCTTCAATGGAAACTATGTTAGAGCGTCGGGAAGGGAAAAATATCTTGTGGAAAGAGACAATCAAATGAATATCCGTACCTTGCATAAAGGAATCTCAGTAGTCAGCTCATTAACCTGAACTAATTATCTAAAAAATTATGTGAAAAATAGATGTTTTATCTAAAATTATCTAAAAACATACCAGCACAAGTTGTAGGGATGGTTTATCCAAAATTACTGTAGAGGCATCAAGGAGCAATTTTTTCAGAAAAAAAAGAAAGATATATTTTGGATAATGCCTAGTGGTATAATCATATAAATTTTCAAGGTTTTAACCACAAAAATGAGACCGAGAGTCCCCAGAGATACACACACACAAACACTCAGTGATTTAGACTGAAGTGATTTAGACAAAAGTGATTTTAGACTTGAGTGATTTAGACGAAGGCTTCTTAATTTTAGCGAAAGTCTGCTTTTAGAAAGTGATTCAGACCAAAGTGATTTTAGACAAAAGTGATTTCAAACTGAAGTGAATTAAACTAAAGTGATTTTCAACCGAAGTGATTTAGACTAAAGTGATTTTAGACAAAAGTGATTTTAGACAAAAGTGATTTTAGACCAAAGTGATTTAGACTGGTGTACACATACAGATTCTCAAGGTTGTAGCATTAAAAATGTGACCAGGAGTCCCAAGAGACACACGCACGTGCACACACATACACACAGATGAGCAAAGAGAGAAAACTTGAAACCCACTTAGCTGGTTGGTCAGGCAGGCCATTTGTGGGACTACAGTGATTCAATATACATATAAAAAATGGAGACCTTGATTTCCAATGGGATAAGAACACACAGACTCCGGTTCATTGGACATTGCTGGAAAGATGAAAACCAAAAAAGTTCAAGAGGCCATCCGAGCACAATGTATTTGGACCAAGTCTGTAGAAATACAAGCCTGTAAAGGGAAGAACTAGCAAATGCTATGCAAAACCAGTTCAAGTGATAGGGTAGAGTTAGGGAAGTCTGTACGACCCTGTGAGGTGAAGTGGTTAATTTAGTGGAGGTGCTGAGTAGTATGAAATCAGATCTGTGAGCCAAGCTAAGTTCAAGTTTCAGTCAGGAAGAAAAAATATGATAGGATAACTTTTATTGCATTTGGATTTTGAACTGAAATTTCAACTTTAGAGACTACATGTGTGCAAAAAAACTTTTCCCCCAAAATTCAAGTTCTTATGTTTCAGTTGCATGACCACAAGAACATTTTGAGAAAGAATCGCCTTTCTTTCTGTAGCGGACTGTGCAGTCAATGGCTGGGTTGCTCTCGAACCATCGGCGTGTGATTTTAGACTCAAATGATTTAGAGTAAGGTTTCTTGATTTTATTGAAAGTCTACTTTTAGGAAGTGACTTAGATGAAAGTGACTTACACAAAATTATTTTGATGAAAGTGAGTTTCAACCAAAGTGATTCAAGAAAAAATGATTTGGACAAAAGTGATTTTAGACAAGTGATTCAGACTAAGGTTTCTTGATTTTAGAGAAATTTTGTGTGGACAAGAATGATTTAAAACTAGAGAAATATTAGTCCATAGTGATTTAGACAAAGGTGATTTTAGACTGAAGTGATTTTAGACAAAAGTGATTTAGACCAAAGTCATTCAATCAAAAATGATTTAGACTGAAGTGATTTAGACAAAAGAGATTTGGTGTTAAGTTTTTTGATTACAGAGAAAGTCAGCTTTTAGAAAGTGATTTAGAAAAAAGTGATTTTAGACCAAAATGATTCAGACAAAGGTGATTTTAGACCAATGTGAATTTTGACCATAGTGATTTAGACTAAATTTTCTTGATGTAAGAGAAATTCTGGAGATGTTGTGGACCAAAGTGATTTGAGACTTAAGTGATTTTAGACTGAAGTGATTTAGACCAAAGTTTCTTCAAGGAAAATAATTTAGACTAAAGTGCTAGAGTGTTAGAAGGACTTTAGACTAAAGTGATTCAGATAAAAGCGCCCTACCCCCATAGCTTACACCTCTGTCTAACAGTATAATATACACTGATTCATTTCATCAAACTCCAGAAATATTCCTATTTATTTGGGCCTTAACTCCATCATGGAGAAAATGGTGCCTTAATCCCCCAATCTTCAGTTCAGGTCCATTTTGCTAAACAGTGAATCAGCCAAAAAGATTCCCCTCTCTCCGCTTTTGAGGCAAAAAGATTTGTCTCCATATCTAAAACAATCCTTGGAGACCCAATTATTATTTGTAGCAATCGTGGTTTTTGACAGGACTAGGGTGCTAGCCCGAGGCCCTTATTTGTGTCTTTTGGTGCTGATTGATGAATAAAAAATTTTTTTTCTCTAAATAGAAAAAAATCTCTGAATCCACCCCAAAATTTTGATGATGTGGTTGTTATAACAACATCTCTTAGGGTTTATAAATCTCTCTGTATATGTATACACCGGGTCCTCAATTTACGACCAGGTTCTATTCCAACTGGCAGGTTGGTTCTCAAAATACGTCGGACAAATATTATTTTATCATTTTATTATTATTTCATAATCTATCTTTCATTTTTAAGATATGATTACTTGCTTTCATTTTAGAAGATTGTACAGGTATCAAAGAGTGAAGATGACAGTTTCTACATCTAAGTACAAATGTATACCCTTATAAAATGTCTTAAATAATCTTATACAAAATAAATAGTAATATTTATGGTATTTATATAGTATGTCTTTTTAATGTACAAGTGTAATTTTTAAACACTCTTACAGCTCTCATACACATGAATGAACAACCGAGAAAACTTTTATATTTACTTGTATTCTTTCTCATTTAGAAACATTTTATAATTAATTTTGACTAGTATTTACCTTCATACTAAATTTCAGTTGCTTTTTATCACAACTTTGGATTGGACCATAATCCTACATCAACGATTACGCTGAAAATCGAATTCACACCCTCTAGTGAGAGGGGGTCCAGTAAATGCCTGGCCCTTTTTAACCATTCAACCATGGGGACTTTATAACTAAAAACTAGTCCAAACTGAACAACCATAGCCATTAAAGATGGTAAAGGGTTCTATCTTTTTTTTTGAATGTGCAGGTGTATGTGTTTTTGTTTATGTGTTTGTGTGTTCCAACACTCCTGACCACACTGTTTTGTCCACAAATTTGAAAATTGGCATCAGTACTCCACTAGACCCCTCCAAAAAATCTTTTATCTTTTTTTTGAAAAAATGCTTTTTAGACTTTTTGAGGGTGCTGGTGTTTTATTCTGACCGATTTATTGATGACATCTAGAATCTCCAGATTCTTGATTTTTTTCAGATGTTTTCGAACGAAAATAATAGTTACATTGTCCAGAATCTAGATGTTTCTTTTACTCTATTTTAGATGGTTTCAAATGGAAAAACACCAGTGATGTCATAAATAGAATTTATTCTGACCATATTTAGTCTTGGATGGATTTTTTCTTATACGACTTCAAATTTTGATGACAAGTAAATAATGAATCACGTAATGTAAACAATGTGTCAGTAAGAACCAAATTGATCCTAACTAAAACGCTATAAAAACAATAATACTTTGTGGAACGAGTCTGGTTAGTCACTCAATAGAGACCATCTTGTGACCAATGTCTTTTGGCAGCATGCCGTATTAGAGGTGATCAATTATTTCTTTTTTTTCCACATTCATTGCATCTATTTTTCCAAAACTAATTTTTCTGTGACATACTTTTTCTCGACCCCCCGCCCCAAATATCCCAAATTATCAACCGAGATTATTCTGGTAAGTACACGATACAAATCATACAACTGAAGTATCAACACTGAGAATCATTACTTAACTCGTAGGTTTACGGCCATAGGCTCCATGGTTGGGGATAACCAACCTCCCAGTGGTTATACCCAGCTATGGAGCCTATCAGCAAGTATATTGCATCAATGAAATGTAGTACATATACTACGGTAAAAAAAACATTGTATTATGTGTATATATATATATATATAAATATATATATATATATATATATATATAGTAAAAAGAAACATTTTACTGTATTTATATATATATATATGTTTGTATATATATATATATATATATATATATATATATATATATATATATATATATATATATATGTATATATATATATATGTTTGTATAAAGATATATATTTGTATATATACAATATATATATGTATATATAGTAAAAAGAAACATTGCATCATTCATATATATATATATATATGTATATATATATATATGTTTGTATAAAGATATATATTTGTATATATACAATATATATATGTATATATAGTAAAAAGAAACATTGCATCATTCATATATATATATATATATATATATATTAAAAGAAACATTCTACTATATATATATATCTATATATTTGTATACATATTTATGTTTGTATATGTATGTATATATATATATATGTTTGTATAAATACATATATATTTGGATATATATATATATATATATATATATATATATATATATATATACACACACACACACACACTTATATATACATACATACATACACACATACACATAGTACGATGGTTTCTGATATTTTGGATGTTTAAGAACAACTAAAAGATGGCAATTGAAAATAATATTCTCGAGAATAATCTATTGATGTTTTGGGGAAATTTGTTTTGAAGAATTTGCGCAAAGCAAATGTTTAAAATTTAATTGTTGTTAGCCTCATAAAAATAAATTCAATTCTTTTACTTGAAAAAAAAATAACTGGAGAATATTAAAGGGAAGTAACTGAGTATGGACTAACAACTAATGCAAATATGATTTTTGTTCGAGTGACATGAATACGTTATTTATTTATTTGTTTATATACATTGCTTGTATATCACAGATTTTTCATGAACAAGACTGACAACTGTGATTTAAAAACACGGGAAAAAATTTTGGACGTGTCAGTTCTAAGTCAAGGAGTCTTACATAGTTGGATATACACAAATCAAGTTGCACACCGAGTTATCTCCCTTAGTACACAAATCAAATACAATTAAAGAAATGTGTTAGAGTCTATGAGAGTGCGATACGATTACACGAGAACTAGCCATAGCACAAAGTTGATATTAGCCAGATATATCAGGCAGTGCAGTGTCAAGTAAGAATCCGATAGAAATTCTAAAAAAGATCAAGATCTTTCTTTGTCATTTCTGCAAATTACCTCCTTCGTCTTAAGCTCTTTAGAATTATCTAAATTTAGAAATGAAATAACATAATTGCAATACTGAAGAGAAGTTACTGAAATACTCCTAAGCTGCAGTTTTGTATGACAGGCAGGAATGATTTTATATAACAATTATAGCAGGCGGCTCCACTTACCAAAAACCCTGGACTCTTCCACACATGCACCTTTGGAGCAGACACTGCCCTTGTTTTTATCTTCTCTTGAAAGTCAATAAGTTTGTTGGGAATATACTTGTAAAATGAAAAATGTGATTTTTTTCCTGTTTCTCTGTTTGTAACAATGGACTATTCCACTCAAAGGTTAAAAGTTTGCTGATAAAAATATTTCCTACCAACCCATCTGAAACAGTGGACTCTTCCACCGACTTAAATTTCAATTGTTTCTTTTCCTTGAAACAAGAACCATAAGTTCAGCGATGCATCTACCATCCATTGTAGTAGTAGGAGGAGGAGGAGAAGAAGGAGGAAGCACAAGCAGTCTTTCTTTGGATCAATTGATCCACATACTAGTAAAAGATTGTGATGTGGAAATATTCTGTATCATTTTTATCAAAAATCATGAACAGCAATTTTTGGCAATTTTTTTTGCAATTTTTGTCTTTTTCAAAATAATGAACACGTACGTTCTATTATGAAATCATAGCAATTGGTTTCTTAATGATGTCATAACTTTAATTGCACCTCACCTCTTCCTTCCTTCCTATTTCTGTTGTTTGACATAAATGCAAAACCGACAGAAGAGCATCTGACAGAGATGTGTAGACACATCTGAAAAACATCTGAGAGAAATTCAAATATATCTTCGTGATCTTTCCACCAGGATTAATTAATTGAATTATGGAGCAACTGTGTTTGATTATAAGGTTTCATTTATTTATTTCCATATTCGTGATTTTTACATCGAGGATTCAAATACAATTCATTTTTTTTTCTTTTAATCTTTCAACATCGATATTTGTGCTTGTAATTCTGATTCCACATTCAGTGATAAGTATTTAAAAAATGGCAGTAGTTTTGAAAGAATTGATTTTACAATAGACATGGAACATTAAACATCATGACCCGACAATTCAGCACATGACAGTTCCGCACCGGACAATCAAGTGTATATATATGTGCATATATATATAGAGATTTGGTAACTCATATCAACCGTACTTGGCAATTCTAGGACAGTGTTCTTTGTTTCAAGTTGCTATAACATTAAATCTTTTCAAATCAAGTTTGTTTTAAAGCTCATTCAATGATGAAGAAGTTATCTAACTCTTAAATTCATAGGTTATATGATTTGATAGATTGGAAAACTAATAATTTTTATACATTCATTTCCAATAATGCCTTTTGTTGATTAGCAACGTCACCAGATCAGTTTTAAATGATATCTTACAAACTTGAGACGCTTATTGTAATCAAGGAAATCTTGCAAAGTCATTTTTTGATGGTGTTATTTGACAGTTATTGATGTTTCTTTTATCAAATCATATAGCTTACATTCATCCAAAGAGAATAGAATGTCCATTTCTAGGGAAAAAACGACTGATTCAAATTATCCAGCTTTGATAATTTGCTAAAACGAAAAAAATTTTTATTCAATCGACAGAAGAGTTCTATTATTTTTTAAGCTATCCATTGAAGAGTTCTACTATCAATTAAAAGCAGTTCGTGAAATCAAGAGTTAATGAGTACTGAAATCGAGCTAAAAAAAAATAGTCGTATCTGCAAAATGATTTTTTTTTTCTTTTAAATTTTGTAATAAATACCAGCTTTCTTAAGAAATGATTTTTGTTTGAATAATAAATCGTTTTAACTTTATACTTTGTTTTTAACCCTATTCAGCGATGAAAAAGTTGATTAATGACTGTCAAAATTAAGCCAAAAAATGATAGTATCTACGAACTCTAAAGATGGTTTCAATTTTCGAGATAAATCGTTTCACCTCCGTGGTTAGTTTTTGGATTCATTCAACAATAAAGAAATTTGTTAATGACTGAAAATCGAAGCAAAAAACTGTGGTACCTGCAATGACGGGTGCCGCTAGGTTCCAATTCTTGGGGGGTAACGAGCACATAATTAAAATGCCTGGACCCGTACCGACTAATTTTGAATTTCTTCTTTTCGTTTTGTATATAAAATCAAAACTCTAAGGAGTACAATTTTAAAGGAAGTTGATCATTATTACTTTGTATTTAAACTTAAAAACACATAAACAGTTTTATAGAAGGCGGAAAAATCCCTGTTGTCCTTTAAATGAAATAATAAATTATAATAAATAATATTCAAAAAGTATATCATTTAATTATTTTACAAATTGAATGTAGAATGAGATCAAAACGAAGCATTATGAAAATGTATGAAGTTCACTTAATTCAATTCCAGAAAGTACTTCGAAGGTCGTGCTATAAAGTGCAAAATATCTATAAAAAGAATAATGATATACGATTTTTATCGTCTATGGGAAATGAAGGGTTATAGGAAATTGTTAAAAAGGCGCCACTCCTGGAGAATGTGATTTAAAGGAGTGACGGCTCTCCTGCTCCCCCTCTAGCGATGCCCCCACCGACTGCAAACACGAAAATAATAGTTAATTTCGTATCTCACTAAATCGTTAGTTTGTTTTTCTTGATACTTGCGTTGAATAGTTGGTAAGGAATGTTTTTAGTATACGTACAAAAAACTTTGACTAAAACGTACCAAATTGACCGTAAAGTACCAAATGCAGGGAAATATATTAAATATCAATTAGTGAAAAGGTATTCATCAAAATCAATTTAGATACAAAAAAAACCTGCTTCATTCGAATCAAGTTTTACTTTCATCTTTTTTTAGATCGGTTCCACTGAGCACGGTCAGTCTAGGGAGTTGCCCTTCCGTGCACAGAGGGAGAAACGAAATATATTCAGTTCGCCAATTGTATAAAACAGATTTGGAAATAAAATTGCTAAAATGTACCACATTTCCCGGTGCATAGTACCAAAAGTAACAACTTGGTACAAATGTACCGAATGTAGTCACCCTGCGCGGAACTGTCTTGTGGAGAAAATGTCGGTTAACCATTGAGGAGAATTTGAAGCTACATGCATTTGAAACAATGGACAATCAAAATGTTGTCCAATTGTTTGACTTGTGACAAAAAGCAGAAAACTGTTTAGAAGCCATGTTTTTCCATGATACAAGATTATATACACAAGAAATATTTGCTAGATCAGGCCCGTACCAAGAGGGAAATGTTCATTGGGGGGGGTCATCAAGGGGTAATGTTAGGGGTCCGAGGATATGAAAAAGAGTTTGTTGTTACTTCTTTTTTTGAATTTGATTCGCTTGTTATGATTGGTGGATTGCAAATAGTTTTTTTTTTTCTTAAATGATCCAAATTTGCATCTTATTTATATTCATATGCTTATTTATCCTTTTCTGCAAAAAAGTTTTGGAAGGGCCGTCCCCCCATGCTACGGGCCTGTACACACCCCCCGACCAAGTTTTAAAATTCCCATTGATGTCAATGCAGAGAAACCTAATTATTTGTGGTATAGGTTCATAAATATACTGAGGAAAAAGACACTATAAAACAAGCCAAGGCTGAACTTTAGATGGTATGTAATTCATGATAGAGATTGTGTTTTCTTGACTTTTAGCACTCTTTACGTGACCATGTTTGCTGAGTAAAAATTTGGACCGGCCTCTGCAGGCGTCTCCCAAATCTGAACAATAGCGCATTTGAATTTTGAGATTGTGTTACCATGTCAATTTGGGCCATATCTGAACAGTCACACGAGTTACAGGCTTTCAAGTTTACAAAGTGCACAAAATCTTGGCACCCTTGAAACAGAATGAAGAGTGCTAAAAGGTTTTTTTTAAAAAAAGGCTAGATCTTTTTAAAAAGATAACCAACCGTATTTGATGGCATATAAGACCCCAACCCCAAGACAAAATGATTGCACAAAAGGTGACCTCAGTTGTTCAACCCCCACTTTGGCAAGAGTTTAGGGGGTTTGTTTTTTTTGCTATAGAAATTGGTTGATTAGTGAAATGAATTCAGGAAAATGCTTTTTTTCCTTGATATTCCCGGCAGAAATGAAAGGGGTCTCATATGCTACGAAATACGGTAATTAATGATGGAAATTGTTTTCTTTAAAAAAAAAAAAAGCAAGGTTTTTTTAATTGACAACTTCTGATAATTATAAACATTTGTGTGAATGCAATGTAAAACTTTTGTTCGATTTTAGAAGATTTTGTAAAACTTTTGTTACCACCATGAGATGTTTCAATTTTGAAAATAATGCTGAACTATGGTTGCCACACACACACACACACACACATATATATATATATATATATATATATATATATATACATATACATATATATATATTTTAATGAAACCTCCATTTAGGTCTCAAAATCTTCATCCAGAAAGATATAGTTCCATGTACTTCTTTTTCTTGTTCTTCAGTGAGTGCTTTGATTTTTCCATACTGCTTTTACAGCCCATTTAGATGTTGTTTTTTTTCTATTTTATTTTGTTTTTCAAATTTGTGAGCCCTATATTTAATTGAAAATTTTTTTTTCATGTTTTCGGAGTCCAATGTTGCCAATTGAGATAGAACTTAAAAAAAGTTTTTTTTGAATATGATAGTGACTTTCAAAATCAAAAAATTGGAAAATCATAATAGGTAACTCTGTTACAGCCATGATTGAAATGTTGAAAGGATATAATTTTTTCTTACTTTTCTTTCCTTTCACACAAGTGTCCGATTTTTTTTGTCCACTGTTACAATATCATTTACGTGTACTGACAACTATGGTAGTGACGGAAATATTGTCTTTTTTTATGTTCAGTCAAAGCAACCCTATGCTGAGCCCATAAAAACCATGTTAAGAACACCTGAGATTAAGAGCTGTTTCAAATCTTGATTATCCATTTTAAGAAGTTCACTCTGTTTAGTTGTTTTCTCGGCTTCTTGTTTATCTTATGGCAGTCAGGAAAAAGGTACAATCTAAAGAAATTATTTCTGCATAGTAAATAACACATAATCAATGGTCGAGAAATGCTGTAGGAAATCAATTATTATCAGAGCCGTGTCTGAAAATGAGGACATTTATTAAGTTTCATGCCTAGAATTTTTCAAATTCCTCCAGGCCATTTTTTAAAATCTTAGTTGTAATGATCACTGGTATTATTTGTAGAATTATTAATACATACATACACTTATATACATATATATATAATATATATATATAACTTCGTCTCAAACCGAAAGCCATCTTTTTGTTATTTGGGGGGATTGATCCTCTGTTAACTACTCAATAAATAATATTTTATATTATAGAATTTTAGTTGCGGTCTGTTACAGGATGGCAACCATTCCAAACTTGATGAATGGTATCAATAAAAATAAGGTAGAATGCAGTATAATTAGATAGTTATCTCCCTTAACAAATTCATCATTATAATATAAGTGACAGTGGGCATGAATGCAGACTACACACTATCATTATTCAGTTACCAACTCAGATTTTTTTTTCTCTTTTAAAATCAGTAGAGGTACTTCTATTCGATATCATTGGTTACAATGCAGAGTTTTGGGTTCATAGAGGTTGAACACAGAAAAACAAAATCTGACTTTTAATATTATAGAAATTAAGTTTTTTTTCTGGTCTATTATTAAGGACCATTATATTTAGGTTTCTTCACACTAATTTTCTGGTCTTTGTTTTAAAAATAATTATAACCTCTGCTTAGCTTCGTAATATTTTCCAGAGCAAATTTTATCCTATTCTCTATACTTATCTTATCACCGTTTATCTCGATATTTATCAAGTCTGTTTTTGGAAGAATTCACATTATTTGAAGACGGTATTTCATAACGTAGACTATTCCATGTCTAGATTATGGGGATATAGAAATTATAACCTGATTATAACTATATATAATCAGAGCCTGGTTTATTTTTCACATCATATTTTGATTTTCATTTATTTTTTCATTAAAACTTATTTTCTATTCTTTTTTAAAAAAAAATAATTGTATTGATTATGATAAAAGATATCAAACGAAGTAGAAAAAAATGCAGAGAAAGAGCTATCAAGTTTGGTATTCATGACGTTTTGAAAGTGACACTGAGTCATAATTAAGTGTTGGGTACCAAAAATGACTACTCACTCCTTTTTCTAGCCCTTTTTAGTCATTAAACTTCTAAACAGGATATCCCATAAGATAACTTGGAGAGGGTGGTGGTGGTGAGACGGAGTCATATATATATATATATATATATATATTCAAGGATTACTAACAACTTAATTGTTTTGAGGCAGCAGTCCTTCCTTGATGCAGGTCTGATTAATGAGAAAAGATAAAGAAAATCTTGTTTTTTTTTCATTTTTTTTTTATTTAGCTTTTTTTTATTTCCACACAAGAGAATGCATACTTGAATTGTCAAAATTCTTATGAAACGACTGGCCATTATCAAGGTTGGTGAAAAACTAAGGTGTTAATCTTTTTCCACAATTTTCATTTATTAAGCACGACATTTGGCTTAGTCATTGGTACGTTGATGAGGAATTCTTGCACTAATTAAATCCAAGCATATATTCTCTTGTTCAGAAACAAGATGTTTCTTGTCCGTTGTCTTCAATCAGACGAGCACTTATATATATATATATATATATATATATATATATTATGTATATATATATGCATGCAGGATGTCCCGTATATTTGTCCCTTTTTACCCAGTGGTAATAGTAATAATGTAAGTATATACGGTCTTGTAATTATTTCCCTTGCACTATTTCAACTGAATTCTGCAATAAAAATCAAGTTTAATACAAAGTTACTTTCCTTGCAACTGGAAAACTGGTAAAAAAAAGAAGACATATTTTTTATATTGCATATATATATATATACATATATATATGTATATACATATAATGAACTTCAACTAAAAGCAACACATTTTATTTATTTTAAGTTAATTTATATCAAATGAATGTTTCGTTTATTGGATTCGTTTTTATTTATTTATAATCCATGGTGTATGTATATGATGCAGAAAATATACACAAGACATTATAGAGAAAAAGTGTACACAACATGTACTGACAAAAAGTTGGCAATACATTTAATATATAAAGCAGTGTTTCCCAAACTTTTTGGTTGCAACCCTGAACACAGAAGATTTTTGCTTCATGGCAGAAACATTATTTCAGTGTTCCTTCATTTAATTCTCTTTGATACATTCTACTTTAATTCAATGATTAAGTACAAGTATTGGGCCTGAACAAGCTAGGATACGTCTGGAGTTTTCATATATTTATCAATGGTTAATTATTCATAACTATTTTCCTCTTCCAGAGTCTCAATGATATTTCATATTTCAAAATTGTGATGTAAATATATATTTGTAGTTTTCTTTTGTTTTTTTAAAACTCCAGACATTTAACATTTTTATTTCATTTTTTACCTTTCATTTTAATTATCAATTTTTTTTTTTTTTTTTTTTTTTCCAAACCATCCATGGCCCTCAGGAGTGTCTTTGCAAATCTTGTTTGGGTCGCGACCATGGGTTCAGGAACCACCGATATAAAGACAAACAAATGAACATTTTATATAAATCATTGAATTCAACTGAAAACAAAAACATTAAACTTCTCTAGAAAAAGAAAACATGAAAAATACAATCCTCTCCCTCTCTCTCGATCATATCAGTGCGATATTAATATTATTCTAATTTACATGTTACAAAATGTTATTGATATATTTTGGGAGTTTTTTCTTGTTTCACAGAACCAGAGATCTGAAATTACAGAAACATTCTAAACCTTTCAAGACTTCTGGGACATATATCCTGAAATTATTTTGACTGCCGAGGTATACATATCCCAGAGATCTCTTAGAAGTCGACATTTCAATTCAAGCATTAGACATCTTGATAGATTAGTCATGAAAGGGTTAATGATTTCCCCCTCTTATCTTTTTTCTCTTTCCCATTTTATTTCATTATTCTTTATTCATTTATTTTGTTTCAGAAACCATGTCTCACCGATAAACAGAAGGTAACTTTTTTAAAAAATAATTAGCGTATTTACTCCATCATGTGAACAAACTGTCTATCCTGTACAAGTATGTCTCTCATGTACATCCGTAAATCAGAACTCAGTAAGGGAAATAACTCTGTGTATCAAAAACTTGATATAGAAGAAGGCAGCTCAGAAGAGAGACATTCAGATTTTGCATCATCTTAATTTTAATCATTGAACATCTATACATTTGTTAACTCTTAAATTCATGAAATCTATGAAAGGGAATTCAGCAAGAGAAATAACTCCTGAATAATTATCCCCCTTTGAAAATTGGGTAAATTCTTTTTCTCAAATCAATTCTTAGTAGAGTTGCATTTTCTTGAAATTCTATTAATTGAAGAGTTCCACTGTCAAAACAAGTGCTTACAAATGGTCCATTAATTTAAGAGTCAAAATCTGAGATGAAGACAGAAAATTGAACAAACCCGGTTAACTCATCACTAAAAAGAGTCCCTCAAAAAATTCATGTCAGTTGAAATATATGCATACAATTACTGTATTTGGTGAGATGAACTGCAGTAAAGGTTTGGTGGTAGTCACAACATAAAATGCATATTTCAAGCTGAATGCATAATACTAAACAAACCTCTATTTCAATGAGTGGAGAGTTCTCTGAATGCCATGATGATTCTAAAGGAGAATTTATTTTAAAATACACCCAACAAAATGGCCGATTTCATAGATATTTTGAGGTCTGCTCTTCCATACGTACCCCTGCCTGATAGAATCAAAATATATGACTAGTATATTTTCAAAATGGCCTTTTGATTCTGTTTATGATTAATCTTGACTTTTTATATCAATGTTTTCTTTTCGTTTTATTTATCAAAATACCAGGTCTTCTGAAATTGCACCGATAAACCTTTTCTTCTATGAACAAAGAAAGATTTTGTTCTTTAACGAAATGAAAACAGTCCGAAGGAAATAAACTCAATTCCTTCAGTTGAAACGAAAACCAAACCTACACATTGGGATTGTTTAGTACTTTTTCATATATATATATATATATATATATATATATGAAAAAAAAAAGAAAAGAATATTTGTTCTCAATAAGAAGATATCACTGAATCGGAATAAATCAAATAAATAGAGGGAAAATTCAATTCAAATTGAAAAACATCTTCCTTTGATTTAATATCATGAAATACTAGACAACCCGGTGAGCCTCTAAATCAAATCAGTGCAATCAAATGTTATCAGATGGAACCTGGATTTTATATGCAGTTGCAAATAACTTTTCTTTTTTCTTTTTAAAAAAAGGAGACTGCTGTATAATTAGCACTTGGTAGTTATCTCCCTTGACAAATCAGTCATTATAATATAAGTAACAGTGAGCAAAAATGCACATAGTACACTGTTATTATTCAGTTACAAATTGACCATATTTTTTTTTCATTCTCCAAGTTAGTAGGGATACTTTAATTCAATACCTCAGGCTACAATGTACCGTTTTGACTACGAAGGGGTAATTCAGAGATAACCATAATCAGGCTTTTAGTATTATAAAGATCAAGTTTTAAGCAAGTCTTTATTCAAATTTATTTTTAAGGACCATTTTATTTGGCTTCATCCACACCTATTTTCTAATCTTCGGTTTTTTTTGTTTTTTTTTTTTAAACAATTATAACCTTAGCCTAGCGATATTTTCTGGAACAGGTTTTATGGTAAATCCTCTTCTCCAGACCCCTGTAATCACTGTTTATTCCAATATTTATTAAGCCTGTTTTTGAAAGAATTCACATTATTTGAAGATGGTATATCATTAAGAAGACTATTCTATGTCTAGACTATGCAGACATAGGAACTATAAACTGATTATAATCAGATATAATTATAGTCTGGTTATTATTAAAATCTTTTGATTTTATTTTTCATGAAAAACATTAATTTTTTTTTTTCATTTCAAGTGATTATTACAGTAATCAATTTTTAAAAGCCTTTTGCTTGACTTCTACTCATTGTTTTCTACAGCTCTCTACAAACATTATTTTTAATTTGTTTTCCTATTCTTATCGATATAACTAGACTACCGATGCCGTCAAAACTAACGGCATATATGAAAGCAATATTTTGCCAAGTCCTTATTAGTAATAAAAGATTTTAACTTAGGGTATACACTAATGTACCTTCTTTTTTGGGATTCAGGTTTCAAAAATATCCTTTTAGTGACAGATGAATAGAAAAAAAGGACGATGAGTTCGTATACCAGAACGCTGATATCAAAGTTTCATTCATTGAGCACTGAAATGTTTTTGTCCGATTCATATCTTTTATTTGGGGGCAAGAAATAAATATACAAGAACTTGTGGCGTATCATTGTAGCGGATTATACATTATGAAGATGGCAGTATTAATAAAGAATTCCTTATCGCAATACACACTGACCAGCTTCTGCGGATAAGCTGATACAATATCAATCGGACTACCAGGATTGTACACTAACCAGAGTGCACACCAAATGAAAGAAGTCTTATATACGATTTGGGTTTTATGTCAGTGGTTCTTAACCTTGGGGGCCCGTGCACCATGTGGGGGGGGGGAATCAGCGGAGAGAGTGGGATCAGTGGAAAGGAAGGGGGGGTCAAACAAACTGTTTTTTCTTCATGTTTTATAGTTGGTGTACACAACTTTTGTTTTTTCTCTTCAGCGTATGAAACGGTTTCATTATTAGATAAAATCTTTGAACAGACTTGGGGATTTCAACGTCTGATGATTTTTGTTATTTACACTTTTTAAAATTAACTTTGGTAATTTCGACTCTTTGAAATTTGATTTTTTTAGCCTTGAAATTAAGGAGTGCAGGAAAGATCTTGATATCTCAAAGAGGGTGCCAGCCTTAAAAAAAGGTTGAGAACCACTGGTCTATTAGGACTGTACACTAACCAGAGTGCACATCAAATGAAAAGAACTCATCTATGTTTCAAGTTTTATATGGTCAACCAAATGACCTTAGAAGCTGGACAACGGTCACTTAATTTCCTCTGGCATCTTTGTTGTTGTTTCTACAGCCAGCAACCCAATGCGACAGTTCCACGCAAGACAATTCAGTGCTGACAAATCAGAGCCAAAAATTCAGCACGTGACAATTCCATACATATATATAAATTTGGAACATTTTTACAAAATTTCAATCCTGTTAATAAAAGGTTTGGATACAAACAAGAAAAATCAACTAAAAAGTTAAGTAGAGTTTGTCAGTTATTCTTAATAATACAGGTTTGAATATATATATATATATATATATATATATATATATATATATATATATGTATATATATATATGCTTAGTAACTCATCATTTTTATTTGGTAACTCTGGGATGGTGTCATTTTCTTTTCAAGTTTCAATCAATTGTTTCCAATCTCAATAAATCATTCCAACTCTATAGTTTATTTTTTTCAACTCATTCAGCATATTTTATTTTTATTAGATGAAGCAAATCTAACCTTCAAAGTCACCCTTCCTCCTTCCTCAAATCTCTAGGCAGCATATTTGTTATTGTTTTTACACTATTAGTATTAGTAGCAACTATATTTTCTTTTCATTACTTTTATGAATGGAAGTTGGTTGATGACTCTGAAAAGTGAGTCGGTAACTTAAAGTACAAGAGAACTCAAAAAATTAATTTGATTTTCGCAATAAATTGTGGGCACTCCATAGTCTAATTTTGTAGGTCCTTGCACTGAATTGTCAGCTTGGAATTGTCTATCATGGAAATGACGGTGAATTGGCCAGCAAATCGAAGAGTCAATAGATAAATTGATTAACATATTTTCAAATATACTGTTAGGGTATAAAATGGTATATTTCAAGGGAGAGAGAGAGAGAGAGAGAGATGGTGAGAGTGGTAGATGTGAAGGAGAGTTAGGAGGAAGAGAATGATTCAATGGTAGTTAGTGATGAGAGGGTGAAGAGAAGATGATGGAAAAATACAGGAGGGGAAAGAGAGAGATGATGCTCACAGAAAGCAAAGGGGGCAAAGAAGGGGGGGGTTTCAGACAGTAATGGTTTCAAAAGTGATTATTATTCCTCATCCCGGGCGTGGCATCCTGTGAGACGATTACGCTGCAGATTGTGGCAAGCAAATCTCAAAGACTTCTGGAAACAAGACGATGCCGATGGACACTGGTCGGCCAACGTCACATCGTTAGTCTGTGTTGTTACCATCAAGTAATTTGTTGTTCTTCTTGCCCAAAATCTTCATCAGTTCCTTGTTCATGTAGTAAGGACGATCGGGCGAGCCATCATTCCTCTCGGTATCTTCAACTGAAAAGAGAAAAAGTATTGAACACGTGAGATTAGTAGCCCAGTATCGGACTCATGGTTCAACGCAAGATATAGATAGATAGATATAGATAGATAGACATAGATATAGATAGACATAGATATATATAGATATGGATATAGATAGACAGACAGATGAGCGAGAGACAAAAAAAGAATCTGTAGACCACTTGGTTGCTCAGTCTTATAGGCCAATTCTGGGGCAATGATAATTTGATGCTAGACAATCATTATTAATAAAATATTTTTGACTTGGAAAACAGACATAAAAAACAATTGAACAAATATGATTCAATGTGACCCACACTCAACTGTCCTGTTCACTTCATTAGTGTTCTACCAGGGCTTCTAGAGCAAAGCAGAGGATATTATTTCAAGATGGACTTGGCTTGACCCATGCGAAGCCATGTGTCTCAATGCTCCGACTGTTCATATATGCCACCATGGCTCACAGATATTGCATGATTGTAGCCCCACGAATGGCCTGACCAACCAACCAAGTAGTCTCTTTGAGTGTGTGTGTGTGTTTGTATCTCCAAGCACTCCTGGTCACTATTTTGGGGCTGGAAAATTTGCATGAGTACACTGTTAGGCAACATCTAAAAGAGATTTCCTTCCCACATCAAAAAAGTGCTTTTTAGGGTCTCTATGGGTGTTTTGAGACTGACAATACCCAAATCTTGCACTGGTATTTAAAAAAAGTTTGGTTTTTTTTTCAAGATAATTTTGTATAAAAGATCTATTTTTTTTAGATAATCAGTTCTGGTACACACACAGTCTATGGTGATTCACTCATGTGAGATCAAGATATTTTGTTTTGACTGAAAAATATTGATAAGTTCTAAAGATTCCTCTCTGGTTAACTGTGAGAATCAGGCAAAGAATCGATCATAATTGATTTGGTATCTTTACTTCCATTCTGAAATCCAAACAGGCTTTCTTGGTTGGCAGAATGGTTGCATATTTGTCAGTTGTTGATTTCCAGCCCCAGATGAAATGACAGGATTTTGAATGCTGATTTTTTAAGCAGGGATGTTATCACTTGAATCGTTGGCACAACAATTTTTCTAACCCTTGATTTATTCCAATTGACCTTGTGCCACACCAAGCTAAGCTTAGTAAATATCTATTGATAATACTTAGATTCTGACAATCTGGATGCAAAATGTATAACAATTAAACATGGGGGTTGGTGGTGTATTATAAATTATAACGCAGAGAAACACGTTCTTATTTTCACTGGATTCATTACTCAAAGCTTTATAAAACATAACATATAGGGTTGTTGAGGCATTATAGATGATTTAATGCGAGTGTGTTAAGAGTGAGAGTCGGAAAAAGGATAGGGTCCAACAAGCTGATCGCAGAAGCAGGGTTGTCCATCTCCTAAACTGGTTGCTAACCATGGCTAGTGAGCCCAGTCTACCCTACTATTTACCCATAGCTAGGAGGAGAGGAGAAGGATTCATGCCTCTCCCAAGGACATTTACATGAAGTGAACTGAGACTGTCTCAGGCGGAGTTTGAACTTCTCTGGGCTGGTTGCCTCGTACCTTGACTTGTGGGTTTCCTCAAAAATTTTAGTCGAACCTTTTTATTTTGAAGCTCGATAAAAATATCTATGCTGTGTGAACATTTAAAAGGTTCTTTCAAAATATGAAGTCAAGTGGAAAACAAAAAAAAAGAAATAGTAGATATGCCATCACAGTCAATAATTGAACACTCGTAGCAGCAAAATTTGCAATCAAGTCAAAAATTCCATCGAAGAATAGATATGGTCAGAATAAATTCTATTTATGACATCACTGGTTAAATGGTGTTTTCCATGACAAAACATCTAATATAGAGTAAAAACATCTAGATTTTGTAGAATCTAAATGTTATTAGACAACCTGTCACAAAACTAAGCCCTAAAAGGTGAAAAAAAAAAAAAAAGAAAAAAGAAAAAGGCTTTTTATTAATAAAAATAAAAAATTCTCCGAAGGAGTCCACTGGAGTACTGGTGCCAATTTTCTGTCTGTAGACAAAACATTACAGCCAGGAGCACTGGAACACACTAAAACAGCCAAGTATGAAAAAGGATAGAACCCTTTACCATCTTTGATGGCTATGGTTGTTCAAAGTTTTAGCAATATATTGATAATTGAACGTAGATCAATTTTACTGATAAAGAAACCTTCAAATGGTAGCTTCAGTTATTTGAAAGGTTCACTCAAAAGATGACGACAGAAAAAAAAAAAAAAATCAACAGTTTTGCAATATAGTGATATGTAACTATTGATAATTTTTGCCGATTAAAAAAACAAACCCCAATGTCAGCTTTATTAGTTCACTTGACATTTCTTTCCAAGTCTAATTTATAAGTGTCTCCTCCAAGGAACACTTGAGAGGTTGTCATTGACATTAAAACAACTGTATCCAAGGCAACAGAGTAAAGGTGTTTATCACTTCCCTATTCTTGCTTCATACATTATAAATGACTCAAGGGACAATTACTGGGTTAAGTGTCTGCAGTGGGAAATGCTCTTGGCGTTCTATATTAGTAGCTGAATAAACAACATTCATCTGTCTGTAGTTTCAACGATAGAATCACACACAATCAACATTTATGTTTTGAATATGATAATGTGGAAAAGAAATGAATGTCTCAAGTCTGCAAGAAAAGTTTCTTTATAAAAAATGTTTTCTTCAGACGTAGTTCGATCTGTCTCTGGCCGAATCTGACCTTCATTTTCCTTAGTGGAAGCTTTAATGGCTCTAAAGTGGGGGTTCGATTCACAATGTTAATATTTTGCGTGTCTTCACACAAGTATGGCTGTGAATTATTTGGTTAATTCCATTTTTACCATCATGTATTCTACGAGAGAAGGTTGCCATCCCAAGTTTTTTTGATACTGTCAAATTGATTAGAGTTTAGGGTTAAACACAGATACAAAAATTTGGTTCAGTTGAGCATTACAAATAACAGCCATACTTGTATGAAGATGGACACAAAACAATGGTCCAGTTAAGCATTATACGTACATTGTAAAGGTAATTTTACACAAAAATGAAAGATTTTTGCAAGAAATAAAAGTCACATGTAAGCAAAAAATTTTCCAGAACTGAAACTAGGTGTTGCCAACTCAAAAAAAATATTTTTGTGCAAGTTTGACTGCAAAAAAGCCCTGAATTAAAAAAAAAAAACAAACAAAAAACCCACCAAAATTGAACAAAAAAAAAAAAAAATCTTAAAAACATGGCCAAAATGTTTGGGCCCGTCTGTACAAATTTAGCGATTTTTACATTGCCAAATCTGTACCTGTCAAAGATGGAATTCTGTCTGAATATGGAGACTTAACATCCACAAATGGTCATATTCATTTGAATCAAAATATATAAGATAAATACATTTTCTCACAAAAATACACAGGTTTACTAAACCAAATCTTTTCCAAGAACTTCAAGATTTCACTGGACTAAGCAGATATTGGTCGAGTGATTTTTAATTCAGATGGTTCCACTTAAAGAGTTTGAATTAGATGAAAACAAAAGGATTTCGTACTTACCAAAGCAGAGGAAAATGGTGTCTACGGCCATTTCATAGACACTGAAGAAGCAGCTTGCAATGAAATACGATCCAATGACGATTATCTGATTGAGAAAAAAAGGAAAAATATTCAATTCATCAGATTCTCATAAGTTTCTAGAATTAAGTATAATGATAATGATATTTAGCTTTTATTTTTAGGAGAATTTCAAACAATTTCTTCGTTATGCTGATCTATCAGATATCATTGTGAGATATGGAAAAGAAGTGTCTTTCAGAGGGGGGGAATCAAGAAACAGTTTGAGACAGCTACCTGATGTGGAAAGAAACTAACGAGAAAAGTAAAGAAAAATCCAAGACATATAATTATATGTTTACAGGTACACAAAGCCTCATCTGAAATTTTGCAAACCGAAAAGTTTAGGAAAAAAAAAAAAGAACACTTTTTTTCCCTTGGATGACATCTGCATATCAAAGCTCACTTTTGACACTAAAACCTGACTCAACGCAACCCATACTCATCTAAGGTCATTCAAAGAGACTTGTAGAGCACAGTGAAAATTTTTTCAAGATGGTGATGGCTCGACCCATGCCACTGTCGTTTGTCAGAGCTCCTTATAGTCAGACCTGCCTCAGCTGCACTCGTATATTAGAAATCATCTACCAGAACTATCAACACAGGTTTCTTTAGTTTCTAAGTTCAGCTGGCTAGTTATGTATACAGACTGCACCAATCAAGCTAAAGGGCTGAAATTTTCAACATTTACTCCTTATTATGCTTAGAAAAGAAGATTTTTTTCCTCCTTGAAAATTCGCCCTCTAAAATGTTTTTTTTTTTTTTTTTTCCCAATTCTGGGATCCAATTTGCAACGTAGATTTATGCTACATTGATCCTTTAGTATGTGCCCACCCTGGTTTTTGAAAACTCAAAATCTTTTAGTGATCATGGTCTGAAAAAATAGCAGAGGTAACTTATCTATCGATCAACCCCAATGCAGTACGCTGCCCGAACACAAAAGTCACATGATGATTTCTATTGAGTGACTAACCAGACCTTATTTATTTTTTGGATTAGAAGACTGAGAATGTTGAAAAGATTTGCAAATTTCTTTCTGGATAACAGTGAGAATCAGAAAAGAAAGCATCTGTCATTATTGATTAAAACATTTCGAATCTCCAAAAGGTGTCTGGTCCCCCAAGGGTTTTGGATGAGAAATTGTGTACCTGTATATGTAAAATCATAGGTGATATAGATGTACAATTATAAAGAATATAAAGAAAATATATATATATATATATATATATATATACACACACACACACATGGTTATATGTAAGAGAGTCATTCCATACTAAATAGGTAATTTAGATGTACAATTATAAAGAATACACACACATATATATGTATATATATATGTATATATATATATATATATGTATGTATATATATATATATGTATATATATATATATATATATATATATATATATATATATATATATATATATATATATATGTATATATGTATATATATATATATATATGTATGTATATATATATATATATATATGTATATATATATATATATATATATGTATATATATATATATATATATATATATATATGTATATATATATATATATATATATATGTATATATATATATATATATATGTATATATATATATATATATTTGCAATAGAGTCATTCCATACTAAATCACTTGGCACTCTTCAGACCTGATATTTGTGATTTCTCCATAGGTTAGAGATGGGAGCACTTTTTTTTCAGGGGAATCTGAGAGGGTGACCATGAGAAATTTTCCTAAAATCTGATGATTTGATATGAAATGACTTAATAGGCATACAAGATTATGAAAAACGATTATAAGTAATGGAAATGTTTGTTATCTACTTGTTACCCCACGAGGGCAGATTCGAACAGAGTCTGGGTTTAATGAGGGGCCCACACACATACATGTGGGTAGAGACCAAAATTGTCGAGTTTCCTTGACACTTGCCTCGGTGATTCATCAAACATTATGGATTGAATCTGATCCTATGCCATTAACTGCAATACAGTAGTGCAGTTTTGGGGAGCAAGCCCCCTGGAATTAGATATTAAACTTGGGAGGGGGGCGCAGGACAAACCTGAGTATGTTAGACCACTACCACACTCACCAGTTGTGAAAGGGTTTACCATAAATTTCCCCTTTAGAAAGCAATAAACTTATTTGTGTGAATAAAATTATATACTTATACAATTATTGGAAAGGTTGAACTTCAAACAATGATCTTGAATTTTATCATTATTATCAATGTCAATATTATCAATTTTTGAAGGGAATTTCTTTCATTTTAGAATTTGGTTGCTTCTTATTGCAACTACTCTGGCTGTACAGTTGCTATAGAAAGCAACTGAAATAAAGAGGGAGGAAATAACCGTCAAAAATCAACAGTAACTCTGGCAAAGAATTCTTGGACAGGAATTCGAAAAAAATATGTTTGATTCAGATGCGTTTTCATCCTATCTACAAGAATAATACATAATTAATTTTTTTCATCATCTTAATTGTTGTTGCCTTTTATCGCAACTCGCACTTCAAGAAAGGCACCCCCCCCCAGCATAGAGGGTTGGGAGTTTGATTCTCACTTGAACTTATTCTTTATTTTAATCCATCCAGTTGATTTATTTACTCACTGCTGAAGGGAGCCCATCTGACTTCAGTTGCAATAAAAAGCAACAACAATTAAAATGAAGGTAAATAGTGGCAAATGATAGATAATGATTGACAATGAATATTCTAAATTTTTTTCAAACTTATTCTTGGATGAAGTATCACAACATTATTATTAATTATGACCATCTTTTACCTTCATCCTAACTTCAGTTGCTTTTTATCGCAACCTAGAATAAGACTGTTATCCTACTGTAACTATTAAATGGCGCAAGCAGAAAGCACTTTACTTACTGATTGCGCTGTTTAATTGTTGCCGTAGGATTACGGTCTGATTTGAAGTTGTGATAAAGAGCAACTGAAAGTTGGTGAAGGTATATGCTGATCAACATTAATTATAATGAATATTTCATCTCATGGAATAAAATGAGGAAAGAATAATACATTGGGGAAAATCAACTAAATTTTTATACTTATATCTCTTCCTTACTTCAGATAAAGCATGGTACGATTGAAAAACCTGCATTTGCCTTATATAAAAAAATACATATATACATTTTGTCTATCATGCCACCATAGTTATTGAAGTGAATGACTGCATTTATTAACAGGAAGAGAGTTCTGAAAAAAAAAATCATTGTAATCCAAGAGAGATAATAATGAAATATTGAATGCTGACATCATCTTCAATGTATTGATGAAAAAGGTAGTATTTTCAGAGGTGATCCCAGTTGATTCAACTAAAATAGGGATATGGCACAAGTCATTTTCCAAATTGAAAAAGATTATATATATATATATATATATATATATATATATATATCCAGATGTTATCTGTATATCTACTAGTTGATAAAGTTCTCAAAATAATTTTAAACAACGATGAGATTAGTTAAATTTTCTGATACTTGATATCAGAAAAATAATTTCAAAATCTACGAAGAGTGGGCAGCTGAAGTTGTCTTGAATTGCAGTTATCTCCCTTGGAAATAAAAAGATACTTTTTCTTGACAAATTAAGTCGATCAAGTCAAAATTAACTCAAGTTTATGCTGATCTTAACATTAAACTTGACAGCATTTAAATCAATAAATATCTCATCTTTTATACTTAGTATTACCCCTTCAAAAAGGAATCTCTTAAAACGTCTTACAATTCCTAACATCAAAATTTCAACAAGCATAGCATTTGAAACTAATCATAGCACAGGGGTGTAAAAAGCAAACAGGGTGACTAAATTTTCAAGAAGAGCAATCAAATGAAATTCTACAAGTTTCTTCAAATAGACATACCTACCTCCAAGGACGTTATCAATGATCAGCTTTTTTTATTTATCAAAGATCAAATAAGAATAATTATTGAAAAATAAAGAAAAATGTATCAGATACAAGATTAATGATGATTAAAATGTTACAAGCCAAGTATAATGAAAATGTCAACTCTCTTATGGAGTTGTTACAATTTAAATACATTTCACACATACACACACACATATATATATGAATAGAGTTATATATTATATTGAAACTATTTGAAATTATCTCCCATTATTACACGGTGAATGTATGATTTGACTTCAACAATGCAAATAGAATAAACAATTAAGAAAAATCAGTCACAGGTTCGATTCCTGCAGCAGCCCCATTTTCTTCAATTGTTTATTCTATTTACGCTGTCTAAGCCAAATGATACATTCACCGTGTAATAACAGGACATTATCTCTAATAGAATTTCAATATGATATATAATGCAATTTATAATCATTCTGCTGGATTGTGTATACATTTTTTAATAATACACACACATATATATATATATATAACTGTCACAAGTGAATTTGTCTCAGAAAATTCATTGCCAGGATTAATTTGCGGATCAAGGATGAATATACAACACTGGATCGTGGGTTTGTGTTCATACTTACAACTACAGGAGCCAAATAATAGTTGAATTGCGGAATCTCGGTACCAGGAATAAAGGGGATCTTCCCCTGTGCCCAGTAAAAAGCAGTGATACCTGGAATAGGGTGCATGCAAGAAAGGCAACAATAAATAAAGCCAAACTGATGCTATCTCAGACTAAAAAAAGAGCTTGAAAAAACAACAACAAAGGTCTGTCAGGTCATGTGACTTCTAGCTTGGTGCACAGGGAGAAAGGTGATAAACCATATACGTGAATGCATATCTTGAAATAAAGATTTTTTTAAAAAACAATTCAAACTAAAATTTTTTAGAAGAAAAAAAAACATTGGCTATCATTTCTGTAATCCATAAATTGTTGGCACTACTTGAATATAGAGGTTTTGATGAGAATTGATAATCCATTTGGACTTGTCCAAAGGTTGTCTTCCATATCCATTAAGCTCAAGGCTCTATTTTCTGTGCTGATAACCATCCTGTTATCTCTCTGGAGAGAAGGCTTAAAACTTAGTAGCTGACTGATATCAGATTGGTCCAATTCAAACTTTTGGGCAATTCAAAGGTATATATAAGGGAGAACTTTTGTCAAATTCCCTATCACACACACTAGCGTTCTACCTTTCTCGAGTTCAGGGGCGATAACTGAGGATTTTCTTAAACGTTAATTTATGTAATTGGACTTGAAGATAAAACTAGAATTAGTTCAATAAATAATGTTCTATGTAAAATAAACACCAGCTACAGCCAATATTCTAGGATCTGAAAATGATAGCCCGTTTTTTTTTCAAATTAACATAAAACATTGCAATTTCAAATAAGATAAATGTGAATATTAGCAATTATAAATGATTACTGAGTGTAAAATTAAAATGTTCAAATAAACCTAATTGTGAAGTCTACAATAAATAGTAATGACAATAATAAAAATATAGGTGACAGAAAAAGCATAATAATAATAATAATAACAACGATAATAATAACGACAATAATAGCTAAAAAAAAAAAAAAAAAAAAAACACGTTGAAAATGCTTATTTGTAATTCTGTATAGTTTTTTTCTTTCAAGGTGCCTGAAAGACAGTAGATTACTAAACAAGCCTCAAGTAAAATACTGGAAATCAATAAAAAAAAAATGTTTTTATTCGTTTAAAAATTCCTTTTCATGAGATATTGTTCAGGAATGATTGATTTTAAGGAAACATTTATTCCTTGAAATCATTTACGTCGCTGAATAAGGGAAACTGGATCGAATTTATTACTAGCATTTGTTGAAGAAAAAAAAGAGGCAGAGAGTTGCAGAGTTGCTTCCCTTTAACCCAAAAAGGTGACTGGAGACCAAGAGTAAAACAGTTAATATTTAACGATAGTTAATGAGCTTTAAAACAGCATTAAATAAAACTAAGGTAGGAAAATTGAGTTGAACCAATTTCCTGAGTTGGGGAAGCTCTCCCTGTCTTGAGAATCAGTATCTAAAATCTTCATTCTTGTCTTGGCTTGAACATGAATTAGTGACATCAACGGAAAATACACGATCATCTTGCTAAAAGTGTTGAAGAACTATCAGAGCTCATTCTACTGTTCAAACACATTTCTCCAATCAGTATATCTGCCTATAAATATGTTTTTTCTGCAAAACAGTAGTTGATAATGGAGAATGAAGACATAACATAATTTCTAAAATCAGCAAAGGTCTCCCATTTAATTAGTAATTGTAAGATTGACAACTTGAGATGCTGATGTCTGGCGTGCATAAAAACATTACATTAAATAGTTGCTCCCCTTACAACTCATGCACAGATGAGTATGAAAAGTACAAATCATTAATTGGTTACTTGAGACTCGAATTTCCTACTCTTTCAGATTCACCAACAGAAAATAAATAAAAAAAAAACAGAAAAACATGGTCGCCTTCATTTGTCAGCCAATCAAATTGCAGCTTGCATAGGAACTAGCTAAAACAAGGTTGACTACAAAATACAAATATTGGAATAGATAGCATATAATGTGAGTATGTCAGCAAGTCATGCTCCTATAGGGTTATGCAACGTGGGTCAGCCCACAGCCCATCACAGCATAAGTCGTGATGCACGTGCCCGGTCAGTAGTGCTAGGTACTCACAGACATAGTATAGATAGAACGAGGTTGGTCTTTATAGATAGCTCCGCGTTGAATGTCATTGAGGTTAGGATCATTTTGTAGAACCGTGATTGCAAGCAGCACTAGAAACAACAGAAGAAAGCTTGAAGGAAACGTGATAGAAAAACCAGACAAAGACTGGTATATACGGAGGGATTCAATGATTAGCGATTGCAATCAGAGGAGTCATTCTAAACAGGAGCCACATGGCCCCCAGGGAGGAAGGCCCCGGCACATTCAAAGAGGGCCATAGACTGAAATATTGATAAATTTATTTCCGTCTATCTCTTCATCCTTGTTTGAAAGGGGGCTCTGGAATCTGTGAAGAGCTCTCAAGGGGGTCGTGGCCGAAAAAAGGTTGAGAATGGTTGAATTAGACTGTATGTGATGATATAAAGAGAGGAGACCTAAACTTATCAAATTTCATCCCATCTATTAAGAACGGGATACATGAGACGTGGCTATCAGATAAATGAGACTGGGCTTATGCAAGTTGGACCACGGTGCACATACATGAGCCATGTAGTATACATTAACCGAGAGGCATGAACAAACAACCCCTGGAAGTTTCAATCCACTTGCATCCAAAGTTTGCTTTTACAAATCGCTTGGAGTAGAAATGTTGTGCAAATCGTTAGTTAGAAAATCAAGCAATCAATCCATGGATAATTTTTGGTCAAATTGAACTCAAAAGGATACCAAATCTTTTCATGAGCTAACTCAAGTTTACAAAGAAGAATGCAATTCATGTGTGTTCAAATGGCATGAGAGATTTTGTAAAGGTTGTGAAGAAGCCGAAGACGAAGAATGTTGTAGATGTCCATGCACAACAAGAACCATCTCTTTATCAACGGAGACAACCTCTGTGATGAATCTGATACCCAGTTGCCAATCATTTCGAACAATTTTTTAAAAAGATTTTTGCCACTTCTGACAGTGCACAGTAGTTCAACCGCATATACAAATATATAAGCAATTTGATAGCCACAAATTGTATATGGAGTGAAAAAGATCAGTGGTACCAATTAGGCTGTACATACAGCGATTAAAAAAAAAAGAAAGAAGAACCAAGATAATTAATTCAATAAAGAAGAATCAGGTGGGTATATTCAAATTCGGTCTGCTTTAGATTTTATAACAATAGCTTGAATCGTGACATGTTTATGGAATATTGCACATACATAAACTTGAAATCCCTAGTGATGATGAAAATAGTGATGATGAAAATAGACCTGTTGAAATAAATATTATCTGAAATTCATAGGTAAAAAAACATTTACAAATCTTCCAAAAAGCAACAAATAACTAACATTAGCAAATAAACAATCGAGAATAGTTTACACATTAAAATCATCAGATATAAGAGTATATGATCTATTTCTACTTTTATATTAGTAACTCTTAAATTCATAGAGAGAAAATAGAATGTCATTTTCAAGAGAAATAACTCCTGGTCAAAATCATCTTTCTTTGACCATTTGGTGATTTAAAAAAAAAAAACAACATTTTTTCAATTCAATTCGCAGAAGAGTTTCATTCTTTTTTATGGTATTCATTGAAGAGTTCTGCTGTTAATTACAAGCATTTTCAAGTGGTTTATGAATTCATAAGTTGATAATCAGTGATTTTTGTGAAAGGCTCAAAAGCTCACTTGGTGAGCAGTGAAGAGGGAAAGGAGACAATTAGCAACACGTGAAGTATGAAGAGCACGATACGATACAGGACTCATCCTAGTTATCTTCTACGTCTTTCCTCTGAACAATGAGAGAGTGAGGCTGTCAACGTGCGTAACTCTCCTCCACTCTAAAACAAGTCGAGCACAATGTCACCTGAAGCCATTATCATCTTCAGTTACAAAGGATCAACATCATCATCACTATTACACCTGGGGTTGCTGCCCAGTTGTTGGTCAATGTAACTATTTATCATATTTACAAGTTTATACATGCCGTGAAAAGAAAAATGATGGCTTATACAAAAATATATGGATCCACATTACATTTTATATGCTTAGATAACGGAGATTTGCATAGCAGTGAGCTCGGAGAGAAAGGTTCTGTTGACCATGAACAGATTCTTAATATTCTTTTGTTTCCTTTTTTTTCTTTTCATATCTTCATTGTTCTTTAAATTCTGCATTTTTATTATGTCATTAGAACATGAATGAAATTCTATTTTACTATAAATATATATATATATATATATATATATATATATATATATATATATATGAAAGCCCTCTTTGAAGGTTGACAATGAGTACAACAACTTTTTACAGTTATTACTGTCTGGGTAATAGTTATGGGAGAGTGGTTTTCCAAAGGGTATATTCACTCAGTCTCCACTCCGTCAACTCTCATGGAATGCCAGAGTGGAGTCAATTTCTTGTCCAGATGTTTGGTAATGAGACAGAGCATAATGATGTGGATTCATGCCTTTCCCAAGAGCATCAGGGCAAATGGAACATGAGCAACCTCAGCCAAAATTCAAACTTGAAACTTCAAAGACAATAATTAAACAATATTCATATTTAACCATTATATTAAATGCAAGAAAAAAATTTATGATTCAATTCGTCAACAGTGTCTCTTCAAACTAGAAATATAAGGGTTAATCAAAAGTATTTTTGCTTTTTTTACAGACCTTTACTCCAAAGCTTATTTTTTTTTTATTATCATTATTTTCTATTATAATTATTATTTTAATTTTTTTATTATCATTATTTTTATATTATTATTTTTTTATCATTATTTTTATATCACTATTTTTATTATCATTATTTTTATTCTTTTTATTATTATTTTTATTATCATTATCATTTTTATTATTATTATCTTTATTATCATTTTATTATTATCTATTTTATTTTCATCATTATCATAATTATTTTTTAAAATTATTTCAATAATAATAATAATGATAATAAATACTCGAATATAACCACCTAAAATGATGGGGTTATTTACGTATGCATCAGCTCTAAAGAGCCTAAAGCTAGATTTATTTTTAATAATTCAAGTACCCTAGTATCAAGTTTTTTGAAATCTCAACTCATCTCAGGCTGTTTTAATATGTGATGATCAGACATGAAGTTTTAAGAGTTTCTATGAGGTAATATCTAGTATGTCATAATAGGAAGGAAAATCAACGAATGAGATCATCCCATTTGAGTGCGAACAAACAAACAAATTAATAGAAAAATTAGTAAATAAGCTCATTATATGGTTAGATAGCATTATGAATACTGATCAGTGGTACCTTTCATTTCAGATATTATAAAAGCAGATAAAGATATCAAGATTCTGGCATTTTGTTGGGTTATTTCAAAATGGGCCTCAAAGCTGTGGAAACCACTCGCAGAATTTTAGAAGTGGACAGGATTGAAACAATATTTGACTATACTTCCCAAAACTGGTTCAAGTGTTTTAAGGGTGGTGACTCGTCCTTCGGAATGAACCAGAGAAGCGAATGACCGTTAGTTACTGATTACGATACTTTGAAATGCAAGGTAGAAAAAGCCACCAGCACTCGGAAGTTTTCATGAAAGCTACGATCATCGGAAGATACCATATGTTGAGTGTTATATTTGAAAATTATAAACGTCTGTAAAGAACGAAAATACTTCTGATGAACCTTGAAAAATAGAAGATGAACGTTTCAGAAGAAAAGTTTTATTAGATTTTTAATGAATTGACTTGAATGATTACTCACCTACGGCAGCTGTCACCATCAATTTACTGAGGAATAAGATAAGATCCGTCACTTTATCTACTATCACTGTCCTGTTAAAAGAAGAAAAAAAAGAAAAGAAAATCAATCAAAAAGTTGGTCAAAGGGGGTGTTCAATGAATGAATTACTTCCTTCACCTTCGATTGGGAAGTGATGACAACGAAATTCTGAATTTTCAGAAAACAAGTGTGAATGCTGCTGGACAAAAACTAAGAGACCAAAACTGGTAAAACTTACATTGAAGATTAGACCCCCCCCCCAAAAAAAACCTATCTAGGGGAAGGATATTTGAAAAAAAAAAAAAAAAAAAAAAAAAAGAGAAAAAAAGAAAAGTTTTTTCTTGACATAATAAGAGTACATTCAGCCCTCTAGCTCCATCAGTGCAGCCTGTACATACCATACATACAAAGGTGGCCAGCTAAACTCACTCAACAACTGATAAAACCCAATGTTGATGTTGACAGTTCTGGTTGATGGTTTCTAATTACCTGGTGGCAATTCATGCAAGGGAGATAACCTAATCACTTTGAATAATATTTATCCGATAGAATTTGAGGAGGCTTTTAAGACAAAAATCAAATTACCTTAGAGCATTGCGCATAATCATAGAGAATGCTCTCTTTGCGGAAATACAGAAGTTCTCACCATGAATAGCAATCTGAAATCATAAATAAGAATTAAGCATTAATCACAGAAACCAAAAAAAAAGCGTATTCCAATCTTGGGTATGAAATATTGTAACCTTTTTCAAATGACTGAAATTGGCTAGATTTTCTAACAATCGGCTTTGAAAATAGCTTGAGTTATATACTTCACATTCAACTATATTTTACACCAGGACGACCAACCATGGATTACAGTAAAATGAAGGTAAAAAAAACAAAACATTAGTGGCTTTTATTTTTATTATCGTGTTAATATCTGACCAATACATTGAATAATTAAACTTTGTTGAGCCTTAGTGTATATATATATATATATATAAGATATATATCATATATAATATATATATATATATGAGATACATATCATATATGAGATATATATCATATATAATATATATATATATATATAAGATATATATCATATATAAGATATATATCATATATAATATATATATATATATATAAGATATATATATATATAAGATATATAAGATATATATCATATACAATATATATCATATATAATATATATCATATATATCATATAAGATATATATCATATATATCATATAAGATATATATCATATATATCTATATAATATATATATATCTATATAATATATATATATCTATATAATATATATATATCTATATAATTTATATATATCTATATAATATATATATCATATATATATCTATATAATATATATATCTATATAATATATATATCTATATAATATATATATATCTATATAATATATATATATCTATATAATATATATATATCTATATAATATATATATCATATATATATATATAATATATATATCATATATAATATATATATCATATATAATATATATATCATATATAATATATATATCATATATAATATATATATCATATATAATATATATATCATATATAATATGTATATATATATAAGATATATATCATATATAATATATCGTATATAATATATATATATCGTATATAATATATATATATCGTATATAATATATATATATCATATATAATATATAATATATATATATATATATATATATATATAATATATATATATAATTTATATAATATATATATCTATATATATAGTCTAAGATAGTCTAGAAAATAAAAATCCAGATCAATACAATATCACTTCTAAATTGTCATTTCATTCTAATATCGTTGGATTAATTGAAATCCATATCAATACATTATTTGTGTACATATAGAGCGGTTATAACATCATTAAATATTTTAATGATTGTTCATTACTATATATTGTTCTGCTTAGAAAAAGATATTCAAATGAATATGTATATACATAGTCTAGAAAAATTTACAGCTTTAAGCACTTACCACTTTAGAATGCTTATCCCAAATTTTGATTGTATCATTTCAGTCACTTATTTCCTAATATCTTTTAATAAAATGAATGTAATCTTCAGTATTTTTTATGTTTTACACAGTATTAATTTTCTCTTGTTGGGATCAACAATTGTTAACCATACAACTGTTTCAGGGATTTATGGGAAAATTTTTTTTAAATATACATAACATTTTTAGCTATACATTTATCTGAAAATTAAATCTAGCTAATTTTGTAAATTATTAAAGCCAGTCATTGAAAAATGTAGCCATTTTTAGAGCCATTTTATGCTATCCATATTTTGGACATCCATCAAACCAAAGATAGGAATATAGAAAATAAAGCTAACAAATATTTTGTTAAAAAGAAAACTCAAAGATTTAAGAATAAAACTTGAGATTTTCTTCACAACCCACGTCATTTTTGCAACACAAGTTGATGTTTCTTCAAGCATTGTACATTGGAGGTAATGGCGATCCTTGGTCAGACGTCTGTAAAATACTGAGCCTTTGTATGACTTTTTAGAGCCTTTGCTTGCTGTGTTTAAATACTATATTTATAGCTGTAAGACTAAGAATGACCAATACCTCCAATTTACAATGCTTGAAGTAACATCATTCACTTCACATTTGCACCATCAAGAGAGTTGTTATCATGTAGCAAGATCAAAAAAGGATTTTCTGTTTTAATGCGTTAATAAAACGGGGTTAACTCATACAATCTTAGAAGTTCCACAAAGCATTCAAGGATGCGTTCTTTGAGAAATGCAACACCAAGTACCTAAACTTGCATGAAAATTACCGGATGGTTGAGCTGGGATCCTTTATTAATGCTCAAATGATATTACCACAGTTTATGGGATTTTGAATGCTGAATATTATGTCAATGTTCTCAATCACAGTGACTTGTTGCTAATGTTCAAGATTAGCAGGTATCATCATAGTGTTTTTTAAAAATAATTTCTGACCTATTCATCAGATCTGGACTCGTTTGTTGACTGGACTGACAAGCCAAAATATATTTGTCATTTACAGAATATGCTAAGGAGGAAAACCAGTTGATTTTCGACCTAACATCAAAATAATTACTTCATATGTATTTTGAAGTCAAGATATTTTTACTTTTGAAAAGTGAGCACTTTAATCTCAAATAGTAGGAGCATTCTATTCTAAGATTTTTCGTTTTACTGAAGTTTATACGTAAACTGACTTTTTTGTTTAGATCATCTAGTTGGAGGTCGTGTAGGTTCTCTGCGAAAAGGACGATGTCATCTGCAAATCTAAGGTTGCTCAAGTATTCGCCGTCTATTTTGATTCCTCTATTCTCCCAGTCCATGTTCAGGAAGGTAAGCCATGTTGCAAGAATGAAAGACAACCGATGGACACCACAACTCACAACATGGATCCCCAGAGATCACATAAGAAACTGAGGCCGACAGAGCACATGATGGAGAGATGAACTGGACAGATTCAGGAAATACTGGCTCTGCGATGCCCATGATAGAGTAGTGTGGCGAATCCCGGGGAAGGTCTATGTCCAACAACAGATGTTAAAAGACTGATGATGGTGATGATTCTAAGATAGGAAAGTTAGCATTTGTCAACATTTCAGATGGTGACTACCTTACTTACCATGATGTAAGCGTTTTTGTTGAGGAATTTCAAGAAGGTCTCCAGACACCAGAGACAACACTTCATACACCTGAAATGGAGATTGAAAAATTTTGAAATTACAAAGAAATACATACCTGTCATATTGATGAATATTCAAACGTACTCACTTATCAATAAATACATTATTTAAATTGAATTGTAAAAACTGATCAAAATTCGATTATGGTTGAAATGGTGAATTATGTCAAAAGAATACAAGAAGAGATTGTGCAAAACCTGCGACTTTGCTTGCACAATTTTTGTCAGCATTTGTTTCTATAGTGAAATTATTGATAACATTTCAAAATATTTGTTCCAATTGATTTTTTCAGTTAGTTTCCCGTTAAAACATCTGAAATAAAGGTTAATGATCATCACATCAAAAATAAGAGGGAAAATATTGTTTGGAATGCAAAATAATTGGTTCTAGTATAAAAGAAATAATTTCTTCTTTCTCTCTCTCTCTTATCATTATGGAACCTAACCAAGAGACAGACCCGTAAATTGAGAACCATGCTACGTGCACATGAAAGAATTATTCTGGGCCTCACTTGGAGAGACCACAAGACAGCACAGTACATCCGAGAAAAGACAAGAGTCAAGGACATCATAGAATCCATCAAAAATCTCAAATGGCGGTGGGCTGGCCATGTTACAAGAATAGCGGACAACTGATGGACATCACAACTCACAACATGGATCTTCCAAAATCACATGTGGAACCGAAGCCGGCAGAATATTAGCTGGAGAGATGAGCTAGACAAATTCAGAAAGTACTGGCTCCGCGACGCCCATGATAGAGTAGTGTGGCAAATCCTGGGGAAGGTCTATGTCCAATGACGGACGTTAAAAGACTGATGATGATGATTAATATGACGGCTTTCTGTCTCTATTAGGAATGCTCTCCATCTCCCTTCAACTACTCTCTCTTTGGGTCATTCATTCCTTACAATTGCTATAAAAATCTGGTTTTGACATTGTTTAGAACATTTCAGAGCACAGAGACTTTGAATTTTTACCATGACATAGCTTGATCTATCTTAAATAGCTAGATTTAGCCACGGGAGAGCTGGATCTATCTCTCAAATAGCTAGATTTAGCCACGGGATAGCTAATTTATCTTCTAAATAGCTAGATTTAGCCACAAGATAGCTGGATCTATCATCTAAATAGCTAGATTCAGCCACGGGATAGCTAGATCTATCTCTCAAATAGCTAGATTTAGCCACGGGATAGCTGGTCCTATCTTCTAAATAGCTATATCTATCAAATAGCTAGATTTAGCCATGACATAGCTTGATCTATCGCTTAAATAGCTAGATTTAGCCACGGGAGAGCTGGATTTATCTCTCAAATAGCTAGATTTAGCTGGTTTATCTTCTAAATAGCTAGATTTAGCAACGGGATAGCTGGTTTATCTTCTAAATAGCTAGATTTAGCCACGATATAGCTGTATCCTCCTTCTTAATAGCTAGATTTAGCCATGAAATAGCTGGATCTATCTTCTAAATAGCTAGATTTAGCCACAAAATAGCTGGATCTATCTTCTGAATAGCTAGATTTAGCCACAAGATAGCTGGATCTATCTCCTAAATAGCTATATCTATCAAATAGCTAGATTTAGCCATGACATAGCTTGATCTATCTCTTAAATAGCTAGATTTAGCCACGGGATAGCTGGTTTATCTCCTAAATAGCTAGATTTAGCCACGAAATAGCTGGATCTATCTTTTAAATAGCTAGATTTAGCCACAAGATAGCTGGATCTATCTTCTAAATAACTTGATTTAGCCACATGATAGCTGGATCTATCTCCTTGATAGCTATATCAATCAAATAGCTATATTTAGCCATGACATAGCTTGATCTATCTCTTAAATATCTTGATTTAGCCACGGGATAGCTGGATTTATCTCTCAAATAGCTAGATTTAGCCACGGGATAGCTGGTTTATCTTCTAAATAGCTAGATTTAGCCACGGGATAGCTGGTTTATCTTCTAAATAGCTAGATTTAGCCACGGGATAGCTGGTTTATCTTCTAAATAGCTAGATTTAGCCACGGGATAGCTGGTTTATCTTCTAAATAGCTAGATTTAGCCACGGGATAGCTGGTTTATCTTCTAAATAGCTAGATTTAGCCACGATATAGCTGTATCCTCCTTCTTAATAGCTAGATTTAGCCAAGAGATAGCTGGATCCATCCCTCAAATAGCTAGATTTAGCCACGAGATAGCTAAATCTATCTTCTAAATAGCTAGATTTAGCCACGAGATAGCTGGATCCATCCCTCAAATAGCTAGATATAGCCACGAGATAGCTGGATCCATCCCTCAAATAGCTAGATATAGCCACGAGATAGCTGGATCCATCCCTCAAATAGCTAGATATAGCCACGAGATAGCTGGATCCATCCCTCAAATAGCTAGATATAGCCACGAGATAGCTGGATCCATCCCTCAAATAGCTAGATATAGCCACGAGATAGCTGGATCCATCCCTCAAATAGCTAGATATAGCCACGAGATAGCTGGATCCATCCCTCAAATAGCTAGATATAGCCACGAGATAGCTGGATCCATCCCTCAAATAGCTAGATATAGCCACGAGATAGCTGGATCCATCCCTCAAATAGCTAGATATAGCCACGAGATAGCTGGATCCATCCCTCAAATAGCTAGATATAGCCACGAGATAGCTGGATCCATCCCTCAAATAGCTAGATATAGCCACGAGATAGCTGGATCCATCCCTCAAATAGCTAGATATAGCCACGAGATAGCTGGATCCATCCCTCAAATAGCTAGATATAGCCACGAGATAGCTGGATCCATCCCTCAAATAGCTAGATATAGCTGGATCCATCCCTCAAATAGCTAGATATAGCCACGAGATAGCTGGATCCATCCCTCAAATAGCTAGATATAGCCACGAGATAGCTGGATCCATCCCTCAAATAGCTAGATATAGCCACGAGATAGCTGGATCCATCTCTCAAATAGCTAGATATAGCCACGAGATAGCTGGATCCATCCCTCAAATAGCTAGATATAGCCACGACAGCTGGATCCATCCCTCAAATAGCTAGATATAGCCACGAGATAGCTGGATCCATCCCTCAAATAGCTAGATATAGCCACGAGATAGCTGGATCCATCCCTCAAATAGCTAGATTTAGCCACGAGATAGCTGGATCCATCCCTCAAATAGCTAGATATAGCCACGAGATAGCTGGATCCATCCCTCAAATAGCTAAATATAGCCACGGAATAGCTGGATCCATCTCTCAAATAGCCACGAGATAGCTGGATCCATCCTACAAATAGCTAGATATAGCCACGATATAGCTGGATCCATCTCTCAAATAGCCACCAAATAGCTGGATCCATCTCTCAAATAGCCACGGGAGAGCTGGATTTATCTCTCAAATAGCTAGATTTAGCTGGTTTATCTTCTAAAAAGCTAGATTTAGCAACGGGATAGCTGGTTTATCTTCTAAATAGCTAGATTTAGCCACGATATAGCTGTATCCTCCTTCTTAATAGCTAGATTTAGCCATGAAATAGCTGGATCTATCTTCTAAATAGCTAGATTTAGCCACAAGATAGCTGGATCTATCTCCTAAATAGCTATATCTATCAAATAGCTAGATTTAGCCATGACATAGCTTGATCTATCTCTTAAATAGCTAGATTTAGCCACGGGATAGCTGGTTTATCTCCTAAATAGCTAGATTTAGCCACGAAATAACTGGATCTATCTTTTAAATAGCTAGATTTAGCCACAAGATAGCTGGATCTATCTTCTAAATAACTTGATTTAGCCACAAGATAGCTGGATCTATCTCCTTAATAGCTATATCAATCAAATAGCTAGATTTAGCCATGACATAGCTTGATCTATCTCTTAAATATCTTGATTTAGCCACGGGATAGCTGGATTTATCTCTCAAATAGCTAGATATAGCCACGAGATAGCTGGATCCATCCCTCAAATAGCTAGATATAGCCACGAGATAGCTGGATCCATCCCTCAAATAGCTAGATATAGCCACGAGATAGCTGGATCCATCCCTCAAATAGCTAGATATAGCCACGAGATAGCTGGATCCATCCCTCAAATAGCTAGATATAGCCACGAGATAGCTGGATCCATCCCTCAAATAGCTAGATATAGCCACGAGATAGCTGGATCCATCCCTCAAATAGCTAGATATAGCCACGAGATAGCTGGATCCATCCCTCAAATAGCTAGATATAGCCACGAGATAGCTGGATCCATCCCTCAAATAGCTAGATATAGCCACGAGATAGCTGGATCCATCCCTCAAATAGCTAGATATAGCCACGAGATAGCTGGATCCATCCCTCAAATAGCTAGATATAGCCACGAGATAGCTGGATCCATCCCTCAAATAGCTAGATATAGCCACGAGATAGCTGGATCCATCCCTCAAATAGCTAGATATAGCCACGAGATAGCTGGATCCATCCCTCAAATAGCTAGATATAGCCACGAGATAGCTGGATCCATCCCTCAAATAGCTAGATATAGCCACGAGATAGCTGGATCCATCCCTCAAATAGCTAGATATAGCCACGAGATAGCTGGATCCATCCCTCAAATAGCTAGATATAGCTGGATCCATCCCTCAAATAGCTAGATATAGCCACGAGATAGCTGGATCCATCCCTCAAATAGCTAGATATAGCCACGAGATAGCTGGATCCATCCCTCAAATAGCTAGATATAGCCACGAGATAGCTGGATCCATCTCTCAAATAGCTAGATATAGCCACGAGATAGCTGGATCCATCCCTCAAATAGCTAGATATAGCCACGACAGCTGGATCCATCCCTCAAATAGCTAGATATAGCCACGAGATAGCTGGATCCATCCCTCAAATAGCTAGATATAGCCACGAGATAGCTGGATCCATCCCTCAAATAGCTAGATTTAGCCACGAGATAGCTGGATCCATCCCTCAAATAGCTAGATATAGCCACGAGATAGCTGGATCCATCCCTCAAATAGCTAAATATAGCCACGGAATAGCTGGATCCATCTCTCAAATAGCCACGAGATAGCTGGATCCATCCTACAAATAGCTAGATATAGCCACGATATAGCTGGATCCATCTCTCAAATAGCCACCAAATAGCTGGATCCATCTCTCAAATAGCCACGGGAGAGCTGGATTTATCTCTCAAATAGCTAGATTTAGCTGGTTTATCTTCTAAAAAGCTAGATTTAGCAACGGGATAGCTGGTTTATCTTCTAAATAGCTAGATTTAGCCACGATATAGCTGTATCCTCCTTCTTAATAGCTAGATTTAGCCATGAAATAGCTGGATCTATCTTCTAAATAGCTAGATTTAGCCACAAGATAGCTGGATCTATCTCCTAAATAGCTATATCTATCAAATAGCTAGATTTAGCCATGACATAGCTTGATCTATCTCTTAAATAGCTAGATTTAGCCACGGGATAGCTGGTTTATCTCCTAAATAGCTAGATTTAGCCACGAAATAACTGGATCTATCTTTTAAATAGCTAGATTTAGCCACAAGATAGCTGGATCTATCTTCTAAATAACTTGATTTAGCCACAAGATAGCTGGATCTATCTCCTTAATAGCTATATCAATCAAATAGCTAGATTTAGCCATGACATAGCTTGATCTATCTCTTAAATATCTTGATTTAGCCACGGGATAGCTGGATTTATCTCTCAAATAGCTAGATATAGCCACGGGATAGCTGGTTTATCTTCTAAATAGCTAGATTTAGCCACGGGATAGCTGGTTTATCTTCTAAATAGCTAGATTTAGCCACGGGATAGCTGGTTTATCTTCTAAATAGCTAGATTTAGCCACGGGATAGCTGGTTTATCTTCTAAATAGCTAGATTTAGCCACGGGATAGCTGGTTTATCTTCTAAATAGCTAGATTTAGCCACGGGATAGCTGGTTTATCTTCTAAATAGCTAGATTTAGCCACGGGATAGCTGGTTTATCTTCTAAATAGCTAGATTTAGCCACGATATAGCTGTATCCTCCTTCTTAATAGCTAGATTTAGCCACGAGATAGCTGGATCCATCCCTCAAATAGCTAGATATAGCCACGAGATAGCTGGATCCATCCCTCAAATAGCTAGATATAGCCACGAGATAGCTGGATCCATCCCTCAAATAGCTAGATATAGCCACGAGATAGCTGGATCCATCCCTCAAATAGCTAGATATAGCCACGAGATAGCTGGATCCATCCCTCAAATAGCTAGATATAGCCACGAGATAGCTGGATCCATCCCTCAAATAGCTAGATATAGCCACGAGATAGCTGGATCCATCCCTCAAATAGCTAGATATAGCCACGAGATAGCTGGATCCATCCCTCAAATAGCTAGATATAGCCACGAGATAGCTGGATCCATCCCTCAAATAGCTAGATATAGCCACGAGATAGCTGGATCCATCTCTCAAATAGCTAGATATAGCCACGAGATAGCTGGATCAATCCCTCAAATAGCTAGATATAGCCACGACAGCTGGATTCATCCCTCAAACAGCTAGATATAGCCACGAGATAGCTGGATCCATCCCTCAAATAGCTAGATATAGCCACGAGATAGCTGGATCCATCCCTCAAATAGCTAGATATAGCCACGAGATAGCTGGATCCATCCCTCAAATAGCTAGATATAGCCACGAGATAGCTGGATCCATCTCTCAAATAGTTAGATATAGCCACGAGATAGCTGGATCCATCCCTCAAATAGCTAAATATAGCCACGGAATAGCTGGATCCATCTCTCAAATAGCCACGAGATAGCTGGATCCATCCTACAAATAGCTAGATATAGCCACAATATAGCTGGATCCATCTCTCAAATAGCCACCAGATAGCTGGATCCATCTCTCAAATAGCCACGGGAGAGCTGGATTTATCTCTCAAATAGCTAGATTTAGCTGGTTTATCTTCAAAAAGCTAGATTTAGCAACGGGATAGCTGGTTTATCTTCTAAATAGCTAGATTTAGCCACGATATAGCTGTATCCTCCTTCTTAATAGCTAGATTTAGCCATGAAATAGCTGGATCTATCTTCTAAATAGCTAGATTTAGCCACAAGATAGCTGGATCTATCTTCTGAATAGCTAGATTTAGCCACAAGATAGCTGGATCTATCTCCTAAATAGCTATATCTATCAAATAGCTAGATTTAGCCATGACATAGCTTGATCTATCTCTTAAATAGCTAGATTTAGCCACGGGATAGCTGGTTTATCTCCTAAATAGCTAGATTTAGCCACGAAATAGCTGGATCTATCTTTTAAATAGCTAGATTTAGCCACAAGATAGCTGGATCTATCTTCTAAATAACTTGATTTAGCCACAAGATAGCTGGATCTATCTCCTTAATAGCTATATCAATCAAATAGCTAGATTTAGCCATGACATAGCTTGATCTATCTCTTAAATATCTCTCAAATAGCCACGAGATAGCTGGATCCATCCCTCAAATAGCTAGATATAGCCACGAGATAGCTGGATCCATCCCTCAAATAGCTAGATATAGCCACGAGATAGCTGGATCCATCCCTCAAATAGCTAGATATAGCCACGAGATAGCTGGATCCATCCCTCAAATAGCTAGATATAGCCACGAGATAGCTGGACCAATCTCTCAAATAGCTAGATATAGCCACGAGATAGCTGGATCCATCTCTCAAATAGCCACCAGGTAGCTGGATCCATCTCTCAAATAGCCACCAGGTAGCTGGATCCATCTCTCAAATAGCCACGAGATAGCTGGATCCATCTCTCAAATAGCTAGATATAGCCACGGAATAGCTGGATCCATCTCTCAAATATCCACGAGATAGCTGGATCCATCCCTCAAATAGCTAGATATAGCCACGAGATAGCTGGATCCATCCCTCAAATTGCTAGATATAGCCACGAGATAGCTGGACCAATCTCTCAAATAGCTAGATATAACCACGAGATAGCTGGATCCATCTCTCAAATAGCCACCAGGTAGCTGGATCCATCTCTCAAATAGCCACCAGGTAGCTGGATCCATCTCTCAAATAGCCACCAGGTAGCTGGATCCATCTCTCAAATAGCCACGAGATAGCTGGATCCATCCCTCAAATAGCTAGATATAGCCACGAGATAGCTGGATCCATCCCTCAAATAGCTAGATATAGCCACGAGATAGCTGGATCCATCCCTCAAATAGCTAGATATAGCCACGAGATAGCTGGATCCATCCCTCAAATAGCTAGATATAGCCACGAGATAGCTGGATCCATCCCTCAAATAGCTAGATATAGCCACGAGATAGCTGGACCAATCTCTCAAATAGCTAGATATAGCCACGAGATAGCTGGATCCATCTCTCAAATAGCCACCAGGTAGCTGGATCCATCTCTCAAATAGCCACCAGGTAGCTGGATCCATCTCTCAAATAGCCACGAGATAGCTGGATCCATCTCTCAAATAGCCACGAGATAGCTGGATCCATCCCTCAAATAACCATGAGATAGCTGGATCCATTTCTCAAATAGCTAGATATAGCCACGGGATAGCTGGATCTATCTTCTAAATAGCTATATTCAGCCACAAGATAGCTGGATCTATCTCCTAAATAGCTAGATATAGCCAGAAAAAGATAGATGGATCCATCTCTTAAATAGCTAGATATAGCCACAAGATAGCTGGATCCATCCTTCAAATAGCTAGATATAGCCACGAGATAGCTGGATCCATCTCTTAAATAGCTAGATTTAGCCACGAGATAGATGGATCCATCTCTCAAATAGCCACGAGATAGCTGGATCCATCCCACAAATAGCTAGATATAGCCACGAGATAGCTGGATCCATCTCCCAAATAGCTAGATTTAACCACAAGATAACTGGATCCATCCCTCAAATAGCTAGATATAGCCACAAGTTAGCTGGATCCATCCTTCAAATAGGTAGATATAGCCACGAGATAGCTGGATCCATCTCTTAAATAGCTAGATTTAGCCACGAGATAGATGGATCCATCTCTCAAATAGCCACGAGATAGCTGGATCCATCCCACAAATAGCTAAATATAGCCACGAGATAGCTGGATCCATCTCCCAAATAGCTAGATTTAACCACAAGATAACTGGGTCAAGCTCTCAAATAGCTAGATATAGCCACGAGATAGCTAGATCCATCCCTCAAATAGCTAGATATAGCCACGAGATAGCTGGATCCATCCCTCAAATAGCTAGATATAGCCACGGAATAGCTGGATTCATCTCTCAAATAGCCACGAGATAGCTGGATCCATCCCTCAAATAGCTAGATATAGCCACGAGATAGCTGGATCCATCCCTCAAATAGCTAGATATAGCCACGAGATAGCTGGATCCATCCCTCAAATAGCTAGATATAGCCACGAGATAGCTGGATCCATCCCTCAAATAGCTAGATATAGCCACGAGATAGCTGGACCAATCTCTCAAATAGCTAGATATAGCCACGAGATAGCTGGATCCATCTCTCAAATAGCCACCAGGTAGCTGGATCCATCTCTCAAATAGCCACCAGGTAGCTGGATCCATCTCTCAAATAGCCACCAGGTAGCTGGATCCATCTCTCAAATAGCCACGAGATAGCTGGATCCATCTCTCAAATAGCCACGAGATAGCTGGATCCATCCCTCAAATAACCATGAGATAGCTGGATCCATTTCTCAAATAGCTAGATATAGCCACGGGATAGCTGGATCTATCTTCTAAATAGCTATATTCAGCCACAAGATAGCTGGATCTATCTCCTAAATAGCTAGATATAGCCAGAAAAAGATAGATGGATCCATCTCTTAAATAGCTAGATATAGCCACAAGATAGCTGGATCCATCCTTCAAATAGCTAGATATAGCCACGAGATAGCTGGATCCATCTCTTAAATAGCTAGATTTAGCCACGAGATAGATGGATCCATCTCTCAAATAGCCACGAGATAGCTGGATCCATCCCACAAATAGCTAGATATAGCCACGAGATAGCTGGATCCATCTCCCAAATAGCTAGATTTAACCACAAGATAACTGGATCCATCCCTCAAATAGCTAGATATAGCCACAAGTTAGCTGGATCCATCCTTCAAATAGGTAGATATAGCCACGAGATAGCTGGATCCATCTCTTAAATAGCTAGATTTAGCCACGAGATAGATGGATCCATCTCTCAAATAGCCACGAGATAGCTGGATCCATCCCACAAATAGCTAAATATAGCCACGAGATAGCTGGATCCATCTCCCAAATAGCTAGATTTAACCACAAGATAACTGGGTCAAGCTCTCAAATAGCTAGATATAGCCACGAGATAGCTAGATCCATCCCTCAAATAGCTAGATATAGCCACGAGATAGCTGGATCCATCCCTCAAATAGCTAGATATAGCCACGGAATAGCTGGATTCATCTCTCAAATAGCCACGAGATAGCTGGATCCATCCCTCAAATAGCTAGATATAGCCACGAGATAGCTGGATCCATCCCTCAAATAGCTAGATATAGCCACGAGATAGCTGGATCCATCCCTCAAATAGCTAGATATAGCCACGAGATAGCTGGATCCATCCCTCAAATAGCTAGATATAGCCACGAGATAGCTGGACCAATCTCTCAAATAGCTAGATATAGCCACGAGATAGCTGGATCCATCTCTCAAATAGCCACCAGGTAGCTGGATCCATCTCTCAAATAGCCACCAGGTAGCTGGATCCATCTCTCAAATAGCCACCAGGTAGCTGGATCCATCTCTCAAATAGCCACCAGGTAGCTGGATCCATCTCTCAAATAGCCACGAGATAGCTGGATCCATCCCTCAAATAGCTAGATATAGCCACGAGATAGCTGGATCCATCCCTCAAATAGCTAGATATAGCCACGAGATAGCTGGATCCATCCCTCAAATAGCTAGATATAGCCACGAGATAGCTGGATCCATCCCTCAAATAGCTAGATATAGCCACGAGATAGCTGGACCAATCTCTCAAATAGCTAGATATAGCCACGAGATAGCTGGATCCATCTCTCAAATAGCCACCAGGTAGCTGGATCCATCTCTCAAATAGCCACCAGGTAGCTGGATCCATCTCTCAAATAGCCACGAGATAGCTGGATCCATCTCTCAAATAGCTAGATATAGCCACGGAATAGCTGGATCCATCTCTCAAATATCCACGAGATAGCTGGATCCATCCCTCAAATAGCTAGATATAGCCACGAGATAGCTGGATCCATCCCTCAAATTGCTAGATATAGCCACGAGATAGCTGGACCAATCTCTCAAATAGCTAGATATAACCACGAGATAGCTGGATCCATCTCTCAAATAGCCACCAGGTAGCTGGATCCATCTCTCAAATAGCCACCAGGTAGCTGGATCCATCTCTCAAATAGCCACCAGGTAGCTGGATCCATCTCTCAAATAGCCACGAGATAGCTGGATCCATCCCTCAAATAGCTAGATATAGCCACGAGATAGCTGGATCCATCCCTCAAATAGCTAGATATAGCCACGAGATAGCTGGATCCATCCCTCAAATAGCTAGATATAGCCACGAGATAGCTGGATCCATCCCTCAAATAGCTAGATATAGCCACGAGATAGCTGGATCCATCCCTCAAATAGCTAGATATAGCCACGAGATAGCTGGACCAATCTCTCAAATAGCTAGATATAGCCACGAGATAGCTGGATCCATCTCTCAAATAGCCACCAGGTAGCTGGATCCATCTCTCAAATAGCCACCAGGTAGCTGGATCCATCTCTCAAATAGCCACGAGATAGCTGGATCCATCTCTCAAATAGCCACGAGATAGCTGGATCCATCCCTCAAATAACCATGAGATAGCTGGATCCATTTCTCAAATAGCTAGATATAGCCACGGGATAGCTGGATCTATCTTCTAAATAGCTATATTCAGCCACAAGATAGCTGGATCTATCTCCTAAATAGCTAGATATAGCCAGAAAAAGATAGATGGATCCATCTCTTAAATAGCTAGATATAGCCACAAGATAGCTGGATCCATCCTTCAAATAGCTAGATATAGCCACGAGATAGCTGGATCCATCTCTTAAATAGCTAGATTTAGCCACGAGATAGATGGATCCATCTCTCAAATAGCCACGAGATAGCTGGATCCATCCCACAAATAGCTAGATATAGCCACGAGATAGCTGGATCCATCTCCCAAATAGCTAGATTTAACCACAAGATAACTGGATCCATCCCTCAAATAGCTAGATATAGCCACAAGATAGCTGGATCCATCCTTCAAATAGGTAGATATAGCCACGAGATAGCTGGATCCATCTCTTAAATAGCTAGATTTAGCCACGAGATAGATGGATCCATCTCTCAAATAGCCACGAGATAGCTGGATCCATCCCACAAATAGCTAAATATAGCCACGAGATAGCTGGATCGATCCCTCAAATAGCTAGATATAGCCACGAGATAGCTGGACCAATCTCTCAAATAGCTAGATATAGCCACGAGATAGCTGGACCAATCTCTCAAATAGCTTGATATAGCCACGAGATAGCTGGATCCATCTCTCAAATAGCCACCAGGTAGCTGGATCCTTCTCTCAAATAGCCACCAGGTAGCTGGATCCTTCTCTCAAATAGCCACCAGGTAGCTGGATCCATCTCTCAAATAGCCACGAGATAGCTGGATCCATCTCTCAAATAGCCACGAGATAGCTGGATCCATCCCTCAAATAACCATGAGATAGCTGGATCCATTTCTCAAATAGCTAGATATAGCCACGGGATAGCTGGATCTATCTTCTAAATAGCTATATTCAGCCACAAGATAGCTGGATCTATCTCCTAAATAGCTAGATATAGCCAGAAAAAGATAGATGGATCCATCTCTTAAATAGCTAGATATAGCCACAAGATAGCTGGATCCATCCTTCAAATAGCTAGATATAGCCACGAGATAGCTGGATCCATCTCTTAAATAGCTAGATATAGCCACGAGATAGCTGGATCCATCCCTCAAATAGCTAGATATAGCCACGAGATAGCTGGATCCATCTCTTAAATAGCTAGATTTAGCCACGAGATAGATGGATCCATCTCCCAAATAGCCACGAGATAGCTGGATCCATCCCGAAAATAGCTAAATATAGCCACGAGATAGCTGGATCCATCCCTCAAATAGCTAGATTTAGCTACGACATAGATGGATTTATCTCTTTAATAGCTAGATCGAGCCACGAGATAGCTGAATCTATCTCCTAAATAGCTATATCTATCAAATAGCTAGATTTAGCCACAAGATAGCTGGATCCATCTCCCAAATAGCTAGATTTAATCACAAGATAACTTGGTCAAGCTCTCAAATAGCTAGATATAGCCACGAGATAGCTAGATCCATCCCTCGAATTGCTAGATATAGCCACGAGATAGCTGGATCCATCCCTCAAATAGCTAGATATAGCCACGAGATAGCTGGATCCATCCCTCAAATAGCTAGATATAGCCACGAGATAGCTGGATCCATCTCTCAAATAGCTAGATATAGCCACGAGATAGCTGGATCCATCTCTCAAATAGCTAGATATAGCCACGAGATAGCTGGATCCATCTCTCAAATAGCTAGATATAGCCACGAGATAGCTGGATCTATCCCTCAAATAGCTAGATATAGCCACGAGATAGCTGGATCCATCTCTCAAATAGCTAGATATAGCCACGAGATAGCTGGATCCATCCCTCAAATAGCTAGATATAGCCACGAGATAGCTGGATCCATCCCTCAAATAGCTAGATATAGCCACGAGATAGCTGGATCCATCCCTCAAATAGCTAGATATAGCCACGAGATAGCTGGATCCATCTCTCAAATAGCTAGATATAGCCACGAGATAGCTGGATCCATCCCTGAAATAGCTAGATATAGCCACGAGATAGCTGGATCCATCCCACAAATAGTTAAATAAAGCTGGATCCATCTCTCAAATAGCTAGATATAGCCACGAAAAAGCTGGATCCATCCTACAAATAGCTAGATATAGCCACGAGATAGCTGGATCCATCTCTCAAATAGCCACGAGATAGCTGGATCCATCTCTCAAATAGCCACGAAATAGCTGGATCCATCTCTCAAATAGCCACGAGATAGCTGGATCCATCTCTCAAATAGCCACGAGATAGCTGGATCCATCTCTCAAATAGCCACGAGATAGCTGGATCCATCCCACAAATAGCTAGATATAGCCACGAGATAGCTGGATCCATCCCTCAAATAGCTAGATATAGCCACGAGATAGCTGGATCCATCCCTCAAATAGCTAGATATAGCCACGAGATAGCTGGATCCATCCCTCAAATAGCCACGAGATAGCTGGATCCATCCCTCAAATAGCCACGAGATAGCTGGATCCATCCCTCAAATAGCCACGAGACAGCTGGATCCATCCCTCAAATAGCCACGAGACAGCTGGATCCATCTCTCAAATAGCTAGATATAGCCACGAAATAGCTGGATCCATCTCTCAAATAGCCATGAGATAGCTGGATCCATTTCTCAAATAGCTAGATATAGCCACGGGATAGCTGGTTCTATCTCCTAAATAGCTTAATTTAGCCATGAGATAGCTGGATCTATCTTCTAAATAGCTAGATTTTGCCACAAGATAGCTCGATCTATCTTCTAAATAACTAGATTTAGCCACGAGATAGATGGATCCATCTCTTAAATAGCTAGATTTAGCCACGAGATAGATTGATCCATCTCTTAAATAGCTAGATCAAGCCACGAGATAGCTGAATCTATCTCCTAAATAGCTATATCTATCAAATAGCTAGATTTAGCCACAAGATAGCTGGATCCACCTCCCAAATAGCTAGATTTAACCACAACTGGGTCAAGCTATCAAACAGCCAGATTTAGCCACCAGATAGCTGGATCCATCTCTTAAATAGCTACATTTAGCCACAAAATAGCGCGATCCATCCCTCAAATAGCTAGATATAGCCACAGGATAGCTGGTTCTATCTTCTAAATAACTTGATTTAGCCACGAGATAGAAGGATCCATCTCTTAAATTGCTAGATTTAGCTACGAGATAGATGGATTTATCTCTTAAATAGCTAGATCAAGCCACGAGATAGCTGAATCTATCTTCTAAATAACTTGATTTAGCCACGAGATAGATGGATCCATCTCTTAAATTGCTAGATTCAGCCACGAGATAGCTGGATCCATCTCTCAAATAGCTAGATTTAGCTACGAGATAGATGGATTTATCTCTTAAATAGCTAGATCAAGCCACGAGATAGCTGAATCTATCGCCTAAATAGCTAGATTTAGCCACAAGATAGCTGGATCTACCTCCCAAATAGCTAGATTTAACCACAAGATAACTGGGTCAAGCTCTCAAATAGCCAGATTTAGCCACCAGATAGCTGGATCCATCTCTTAAATAGCTACATTTAGCCACAAGATAGCTCGATCCATCTCCCAAATAGCTAGATTTAGCCACAAGATAGCTCGATCCATCTCCCAAATAGCTAGATTTAGCCACAAGATAGCTCGATCCATTTCATCAATGGCTAGATTTAGTCTTAGATCTATTGTCTGGATGGCTAGATTTAGCCCTAGGTTAGCTAGATCTTTTCTCTAAATAGCTGGATTTAGCCCTATAAATAGCTAGATTTTTTTTTTAATTTCTAGATTTAGCCCCAAGATAGCTAGAAATTTTTTCAAAATAGTTTGATTTGGTACCAAGATAGCTAGATTTATTGTCTAAATTTAGCCCCAAGACAGCTAGATCTATTGTCTAAATGGCTTTGATTTAGCCCCAAGATAGCTAGATCTATTTTCAAAATAGCTAAATTGATTGAGAACTTTTATGAAAAGTGATAGCTTTCTTGAAGCCCTATACCCACGTTAAAATGGAGGAAGCCTGAAACATTTTGAACAAGGGAAGTCTACTTACTTGAGCATAAATTTGGCAACTTTGTTGTTGGAGTCCCTCAGTTTGTAGTCAATGTAATCAAGAATTACTCTCACCAATTGGACTATCGCAATAATCAGGGAACCAAAAGCCAAAGATCCAAGATGGTAGCTGGAAAATGAGATTTTACAATGAATGATCATGAAATTGATCAGGTCAGTCAATCAAAAAAAAAAAAATTATGTGACCTACGTCTTTTTACAGTATATCACGTTTGGGTTGATAAATCAAAACATTGGAAAAAAGGTTGGTTAGAGAATTGGTTACTTCTCTCACCCTTTGTTGGACAGTGATCACTGAAAAAGGTTAAAAAAAAAAGAAAGGGTGTGAACGCTGCCAGATACTAACAAAGGGATCTATCTAGTATAGACTTACATTTGAAAATTCCTCCCCTGAACAGGTTTTCAGGGGATGATTCAATTTGCAAGAATGAAACAATGTTCTTTCCAGACACAAAGAGTAAATGTTCGAATATTCAGCCCTCTAGCTCCATTGGTGCAGCCTGTATGCATGATATATACATAGCCATCCAGCCAGACCAACTTAAAAACTAAAGAAACCAATGTTGACAGTTTTGGTTGAGTGTTTCTGTGGTATTAGTAGAAGGGGAAGGAAGAAGAAGGGCAAGTTATCTCTCTGTGAATCAATTGATTCTCATACTTAAAATATTACAATATGGGAATATTCAGTGATTATCATTTTCAATTAAAATCCTTAATGGCCATTTCTGGCTCTTTTTCATAATAAAATGTGAACTTCGTACATCCTATTATGATGGCAGTTGGTTAAAATAAATTGAACGGAATTGAAGTTCTTTTAATAACATCATACCTCTTCCTTCCGATCTCTTCCCTTTGTTCAACGTAACCAGAACCAACCGATAGACTGATCTAAAGTCATCTTATTGAGATGTGAAGACACATCTAAAAAAATTTGGAATGAAAACTGACACTATCAAATTAAATAGTTTTACTATTATCAATTGATATTATTTTACTTCCAAGAGTACTGAAAAATTAATCTTCCTTCTTGTTTAGACATCAATGCCTCCAAAAATGATTAACTTCATCTGTATCTACATTGAAGCCACAAAGAATGCCATCACATAAATAATTCTTGAATTTCTAGCATAACATAAGGGGTTACATTCTTACTAAACAACTGAAGTGATGTAAACAGTCACAACATAAAAATTGTTACATTTGTAGACAGATAGCTTTCAAAGATTTCTTGAATTGTTCTCATCCATCAAGCTGATATATATGTATAGATATTCGTATCCAAGTGCAGAAATACCCATATATACAGTAGCGGACCATTAATCAATCTTCCTGAAAAGTAGAATTAACAAAAAAAAGTGATTATTTTCTAAAAAAACTAGCTCGTTTTGAATTTGGCAGGCCCAAGCTTGGCAGATAAATAGTCAAGTAATGTAGAAAGAATTGATGAAGACAACTTACCGGACCGCTCTACCAAAGGAGTAGATGATGGGGAATCTAGGTACATCATTCGGTTTGTTAAATGCCCAGTAATATGAGGCAAATGCACCACTGAGGACCATTTGGTTGAGGGACGTCACAAAGTTGATTACCCAGAAGGCCATAAACAGTACAAATAGCTCCAACGGGGTTGTGTAACTGCAAAAATATAAGATTAAAGCTAATTCCTATCATGAATCCTGGTTCAAGAAAAGTTTATTTGAATCATTGTACTTGAGTACCTTCAACCATTGTGTTAACACAAAGGATGTATTATCCATTTGACCTAACACAAAATTGCATCAAGCAGTTCTAAGAAAGACTAGTTGTATCGATTACAACTACTAACTACTTATCAACCTTCAAAGTCTGCTGTTGGACATAGGCCCCAAAAAAAAGCATAAACCAATTTAGTTTTTGTGTTCTACGTGTTTTTCCAATTTGCTGCAATAAGAGGCGAAAACGTATTACCGATTTTTAGCTACAAAATGTGGGTGCAGCATTATATTGAAGGTCGTATTGTACTAAAATAAATATGGTCATAAAAATTAAGTTGATAAAATCAAATATCAAATTCATAAATGTTTTGTAATAGTAGCCCATGTATACTTTTTCAATTCATCCCGCAACTTTCAAACCGATCAGATTGACTGACGGTATACTAGGCCTAAAATAGTCATTCATTTGATCTCTGGAATAGTCATTCATTTGATCTCTGGAATAGTCATTCATTTGATCTCTGGAATAGTCATTCATTTGATCTCTGGAATAGTCATTCATTTGATCTCTGGAATAGTCATTCATTTGATCTCTGGAATAGTCATTCATTTGATCTCTGGAATAGTCATTCATTTGATCTCTGGAATAGTCATTCATTTGATCTCTGGAATAGTCATTCATTTGATCTCTGGAATAGTCATTCATTTGATCTCCGTGTAATAGTTTATGAGTAAGTAATTTGCCTATGAAGGCGATGAAATCACAGTGGTAATAATGCTGTAATAGTGCAAAGACAACTGCACAAAAAAGTGACAACGGTATTAACATCTTTATAAATGAAATATACTTACTTGCTCCCACCGTAACGTACAAAATCACAGAATTTCTCCATTGATTCGCTCTGTAAAAACATGAGAAATGAAGAATGTCAGGAATCGATTAGATAGAAGTTGCTACTTGCAATCTGATTAGTACTTAAACGGATGACCATTTGGGAAACACGTCCATGCTTTGCGCTGGACTAATTGAGCAAAATAGGATCAATCTAAAAAGAATTTTGATTGACTTGATACAATGTTGAAATGAGAATTTCATCAACTTTCAAACAGTGTATCATGTCAATTAGTATCAGTTGGGCAAAAAAGCTATACCCAAAAATGTGGAGCATTTACTGGAAAATTTCAAGTATACTTTTTAGTTCACAATCTATAGATTGCGGTTTTAATTCTTGGTGGATAGATAAATATATATTAAGCAAAAACTCGAGTATGAGTAGCATCCTGATTTTCGTCTTCAAAACTGGTACAAAATTTCTTATCCAAATTTCACTGATAATAATTCAACTGAAAACTTATGTGACCGCAAAACATCTGCTTTGGTTTGTTATAAATACCTTAGATGCAGTGATAAAAAAAAAATGCACCTGCAAACATGAATTTAGAAATAAAAGAACATTTTTTTTAATAATGTTAGATTAAAGAAATGAATAAGAGAAAAATCCTTCCGAATCAGAATCATCATTGCTTTTTCTGAAAAGCAGGTCCCATGTTTGGAGTAATCATTTTTTCATTGGTGTCTCGAGTAGGTAGAGGTAGTTCTTCATTCTTTCTATCATAAGAATCATCTTTCCATAAATTACAGAGAGGCAACTATCGGCCTCTGAGCCAGATTCGGTTTGCAATAAGATTTTTAGCAACCTGTGGTCAATCGAGGTATTTATTCAAAATCTTATATAATTTTTCTCAGAAAGTCTATTTTATAATTCAAATAGTAAAATTGCAATTGTTTTGACTCCACACATCCATAACGTAATAATGATTGAACAGTATGCACCAAGGATGGCGAAGGTTTCTATCCCTGTTTGTGCGTTCTGGCCTTCTTGGCTATATCATACTGTCTACAGATTTGAAAATTGGCAATAGTACTCCACTAAACTCAATCTAAAAGTTGTTTTTTTTAAATTTTGGAAAAGGATTTTTAACCTTTTCTGGGCCTTACTTGGATTACCATTTACATTTTCTAGAAACTAGATGTTTCTTACACTGTTTCAAGGTTGCCCATGCCTTGCCATTTTCACTTCTAAATGATTGGCAATGCTGGTCTACAAGAACTATTTACACCTGATGTTGTGTAACTTTGCTTTGTGAAATAATGTTGAGTTATATCTGTTATCACAACACTTTCTAACACAGAGGTATCATTTTATTATCGACTGTGGCACCCTTCAGGACACCGATCAGATACTTGACTCTGAGTAAAAGTCGCACTTGAATTTTTTGAATAAAAAAATATTAGGAACCAAAAGTGGGATTAATACATGAGTAAATATGGGAGAAGGTCCCAAATTCCAGGTTACAAAGAAAGAAAAAAATAACAGTGAAAATATGCAAAACAAATGAAATGATTAAATGGTACTTACAGTGCTTTCATTGCAAGGAATCCTACTAAGGATTTTTTTACCATCATTCGCAAAATTGACAACGGTGCTATACGCTTGAGGTTTTCCCATTGACGCAAGGTAACTAGTAATCTGTTAAGGAGACAATTACAATGCGGACGAAGAGATAACATATAGGTACAGTTTTCATCTTTAACTGCTACACAGCACATACCGGCCAAACCAATGGAGCTATAGGGCTGAAAATTTCACCATTAACTCATCATGTCTTGGAAAACCTTTGTCTTTTTAACCCTCCCCCCACAAGTTGAGTTTATCATGAGGGGTTCAATTTACAATGTAAATTTATGCTAAATCAGTCTCTTAGTGTCTGGCAACATTCACGTCTGTTTTTTTTAAAATTCATACTTTTATTTAGTGATCGCTGCCCAGCAAAATGCGAGAGAAGTAACTCATTCATCAATCCCCTTTTTTCTATTCATTAATTGATTACCCCCAACATGGTATGCTGCCAAAAGACATCGGTCACATGATAGTTTCCATTGTTCCTATTTTGTCTCAGTCAACAGTGATCTACGATTTACAGATATAAATATATATGTACAGTGCGTGTGTATGTGTGCATGTCATAAATAGATCTGATGGATGGAAAAAATGTTTGGCAAACAAGACCAGACCAACAAGAACAATCCTCACCAAGTTTAAGGGACTAGAAATGAACATTCCCAATTGTGGTTAAAAATTATGACCAACTGATTGGCCTTGAGTCTCCTATTGACTGTGTTGAATTGATAAGTCTTTCGTATCTACCAAAATTCATCTTAAAATATGCACGATCCTATTTCATCCAAATAAATAAATACATCATTAAAATCAACATTTCCCCAATGTGATTTGAAATCACGATCAAGAGAATAGTAGCTGGCTCTCTTAATGAATGAGCCAAACTGACAAGCCTAACATATCACCAAAATTTATCTCACAGATAAACAAGTGCTTATTTCATTCTAATAAATGAATACATTAACACAAAAATTTATTATTAATGCAAAAGTTGGAGTAATCATCTTCAATCGGACTAAAAGTAGGAGTGGAGTTTGACCCTGCAGCAGACAGGAGTGTTTGAAAATAAATTCCTTCTTTAGTTCCTTCTGAATTAACAAATGCATATTCAACAAGCTCGTCTGTTTGTTGTACCTTACAAATGTATCAAGAGATGAACATGTCATTTGTATCTAAAAAAGGAGAAAGATACTGTCAATTAAATAAGCCTGGAAGCCAGACCATTGATGTGCTAGTTTCAATCTTCAGTGCCTTTGGAAATCCCTTTCTTTAGAAACCTATTTCTTTCAAAGCTCTCACCTTTGTGAACCCTTTCCCCTGAAAGAACCCTCATTTAATGCCAATATCATAGTAAAGTATAATTTCATTCATGCAGTTGATGCATGTTTGCATTCTGACGTAGTAAAATAGAATTCCACGTTCTGATGATATGATAATAAAAGGTCACTTCCTGGAGATGGTGTGAGCCATTTGTTATGTCGATTCATCAGTTAGTCAGTCAGTGACAGCATTCATGCAATTGCATCTTCAAAAAAAGAACAAAGGATACATCGCACTGGCTAGCCAAAAGAAGAAGACTCCCAGTTGTAGCAGGAATGGAACAAATGGCCAAATGAAGGTGAACATCATGGAACCAACAGCTCTGTGGGAAAGGAAAAGAGATTCAAAGATATCATCAAACATGGATTTTCACTGTTTTCTGTAGAGAGGTAACTCAAAGTCTTTAGAACAAATAGAGATATGTTTTCTCACCAAATTATAGCTAGATAGCATCTCATGTAAGTTCATACAAGTAAAAACAAATTTAATAGAAAACACAATGCTGAAGACATAGGCAAAATTCTGAGAAATTGCCACAATGCAATTTGCAAACACATTGCCGTCTTACTCATAAAAACAGAAGAATGAGAAATAACTTCACTCAGTTTTATTCTACTATCATGGATACTTGATATGAAATACTATCATGGATAGTATTAGATGACGGTTAAATATCCTTTTTCAACTAGCTTCAAAGCTATATTGTATGTGCATATTCTACACTTTCTTCTTTCAGCATACTTCATTATTTTTTCATTTTTTGCTCAAAATATGCTGAATCACTTTATCTAACGTACATGTAGTACATTTCTATTACAAGAATATACCTGCCCAAAATGATGGGATTATTCATATATCAATCGACACTAAGCTATTCTATTTGGTAATTTATTTTCGATACCAAAGTTGCTGTTATCATCTTCAGATGGAAGAGAAATGGGGGGGGTCCTGCAGCGGACCGGATGGTCGCCATTAAAGCCAATAACCTGCACATTAAAAGAATTCATTATAAAACATCAACACTATGAGGCGGGAGAGGGGCTGAGGATAAGTGTGTTGCTTCTTGAAAGACACGATTCCGAACATTGTAATCCAGAATGTTGAAATCCGAAAAGACCAGAATCAGTAAAAGCTAAAAATCAAACAACTACAACCGAGAAAAAAGAAAATCAAAATCTCGTAAGACTGAAATCCTACGTGTCGAAATCCAGGAAAGAAATGGTTTTTGTGATTTAAACATTCAACATTACTGCAATTGGGAATATGTCTCGTGGGATTGGTATGACCCGAAGCCAATGTTTGAAATACAGGGCATTACTCACCTGCTGGCTTCTTTGATTAGTTCAATGGCCACACACAACCTCTTGGCAACGAAGATCAGCAATAAAATTGAGACACCAAGTAAAACAGCAGAAATGATGCCTGTTGAAAGGAAGAAAAAGCAAAAATGGAATCATGAATTCTAACTTCAAGAATTGAGAAAAAAAAATGACAAAATGTTTTTTTTTTAAAATTTGCAAATCTACTGCATAAAAATGGAGCAGTATTTGAGTACACTCTTTAAAATACGGAGGATGATTAAAACCAAATTTGGAGAGTTTCATTGAATAAGGAATCTTAGCAGAGGTCTGCAAAGTTACTCGATAGAAAACCGTTGTTTGACCAATATCTCTTGGCAGCACACCATGTCAGTTGTTATCAATTAAAAAATTGGGGAAAAAGGTGGTCGATGAATAAGTTACTTCTCAAACCATTTTTTGGATCATCCAACAAAATTTTGAAAAACAAATGCGAATGCAGCCAGACACTAAATAAGGAACTGATCTAGCACCAACTTATATTGTAAATCGAACCTACCATTAAAAACCTATTTAAGGGGAAATTTGAAAAAGGTTTGTTTTTTTTCTTTCAAAACATAAGGAGTAGATGTTCAGCCCTTGAGGTCTCTGTGTACAATAAAAAGCCAATCTACCAGAGCAGCTTAAAAATTGAAGAAACCTGTGTTATTAGTTTTAGTAGACAGTTTGCAGTAATTTGATTAATTCAGAAAAAGGCATTTGATAGAATGAAATGCCTGTCTATATATAGTGATTTGTTTATTCATAGACACCTCTAATGGATTGTGGAGCTGTTTTCATGGTTTCAGTATGAACTAAGCTTTTACAAGATGGAGTCACAAGCCAAACATTCAAGCAGCAAGATTTTTCTCTCAGAGTAACCTTCTAGAGGGCTCCAACTGCTTTGCTATTTATCCACAGCTGAGAGCAGAAATGGATTCAAGCATTTCCCAAGGGCATTAGTGCAAAGTGAATGGCAAGCTTTAGCTGTAACTCGAATTTGATTTGCCGATTCTGTTTTTTGTGCAGTTAACCATTATATCACCCTGCACCTCAATCTGTCCCTAAACTTTGTATCAAATAAGGAAATTATGCAGAAAATAGCATTTAAGGCAGGTCTGGTTAGTCACACAACAAAAAATATCCTATAACCATCGTTTGACAGCACACCATGTTGGGGATGATCATTTAAAAGATTGGTAAAAGGGTTGATCAATGGATAAGTTACTTCTCTTGCCTATTGTTGGGCAGAGATCACCGAAAAAAAAAAAGAAGTCTAAATTTAAATAAAACAAAAAATTAGAAATAAAAAAAAAGCTTGAATGCTGCCAGATACAAAGTAAGGGACTTCTGTTGTATAAACTTACGTTATTAACGGACCAATCTATTATGAGGGGAATTTTACAAAACCCAAATAAAAAAAAAATCTTTCAAAACATAATAAGGAGTAAATGTTGGAATTTTCAGCCCTCTAGCTCCATTGGTGCATCCTTTATGCGTAATACATACATACACTACTAGCCAGACCAACCTGAAAACTGAAGGAACGTACATATATTGACAGTCTCTGTTGTCAGTTTTAAATATCATAGAATGTTTATAAGACTGATGCCTTTATTAAAGAAAAGAAGAGTATTTACCGAAGATCAACCATGTCTGCTTGAGCTTGATGTAATGCTCAAAGTTTCCAACAAATGCTGGAGCCAAACCCAACTCGGCAGTCACATTTGAATTCTTCAGATCAATATAGGTCGCAAAGGTGTAGTAAGTAACTGGAGGCAAGAGAAAAAAGAAATCAAATCGTTACAGAAAAAAAAGTACAAAAATTAAAAAAGATAAGTTTATACGTGAGTCAACTTCAAATTCTAATCGCAACCTAAATGCTGAAGGTAAAGTTAACACAAAAATTGGAAAAAAAAAGAAGATTTTTCTAGAAAGTTTTCCAATTCAAAATACTATCAGTCCACAATACAATAATTTTATCATTTGTGAAAAATTCTGAAGAATTGGAGAAGACATTCTTCATTTCCTACAGTCAATCAATTGAAATTCTATACTTCAGATATATTTTAAAACTTGATTATAATCCATTTTCGAATAAAATACACCTCAGTCTTGATGAGACAGAAAGCTTCGAAACAAATAAATATTTCACTGTGGGCGGATATTTCAATGCAAAATAATTCATTTGTGTGAGGGATGGTAACACTTTAGAATTTAGTACAATTAAAACTAAAATAAAAACTTGAACTTTGCAACAATCAACTTGTTTTTTGAAATTATTTTTAAAAAACAAATTTCTTTGGCTTCTCTGGCTGTTATCAGTGTCCAGTGGACAAAAGCATTCAGGTTTTATAAATTGGTTGGAAAATATTTCAAAGACCACCATGACGATAAGTGTCAGTCTGGGAATATTAACAACCAAAGCAGTTTTGATCGAGAACAATGACAATCTTCAACACTCAAAATTCCAATACCTCCGGTAATATAATTGGAGCTATATTAATAAAGGATCCCAGCCTAACATTCCAGTGATTTTCACGCAAGCTTAGCGCCTTGGCATCGCATACTTCCCAGAATGTGACCTTGAATGCTTTGTGGAACTTTAGAGTCTTATTGAGTAAACACAAGTATTCACTTGCTTAGTGTTTAAGTAGTCCTAAACTGCATTTTGTTTTTTTCCAGAACTCATGATTTTTCTAATACTTGCGACAGTCATTGAAGCACTTCTGAAATGGGTCCTTAGTTTGACCGGTGCGTGTAACACTAGATCCAGTGCCGGGAATGATATGAATTCCGAAATTTGAGCACATGAAATCCTGGAATGGGTCAATTTTCATACCTTTCTCTACTTTGATGGTACTTGTTCTTGCTATCATTGAACCACTAAGATGGTTCTTTTGTCATCCATACCACACAGAATTGCTAGAACAGGGCTCACTTGAGCCACACATTTGTACTGAATTGTTTCTTCAAAAAGCTTATAGTTGGGTCACTAAAAGCAATTAGTTAAAATTAGCAACAAAATCATATATATATATATATATATATATATATAAGCACATAATACATTTTAACATATCCGTGTGAATATGTGTGCGAGAATATAGATATATTATAATTAACACTCCCTTATTCAGGGTTGAGCACTCTTCAAGTAAAGTAACTCGTTCATTATAAACTATGAGCAATGCTCTTTCAACTCTGGAATAGAGCACTCTGGTGGATGGGGTACTGAGAGTGAGTAAATATATCGCCTAAATTTGGCCTTACTGACCATCCAGTTCTGCGTAGGGCAGAGAAAAAATGCCAGCCTCTGGGTCTGAAACAAAGGTTTCGATCCTACCTCATTGTACTGGATGGGATAATGGATAGTCGATAGCCTCACTGAAGAGTTATAATACAATGAAACAGCTGTCTGTGAATGACTCAATTATTTAATCATGAATCCTGGGCCGGACTAGTGAAAATATATGCACACTTTGATGTGCGTGAAAATATACAAATACACACAGAGTTATTTTTCATACTCACTGAATCCAAGGAGTCCAAGGAAAGTAATTAACGTAACCCAAATGAGGACAGCCGCCAACCAACGGAGGAGAATGACCCAGAAAAGGGAGATACCAACAGCAATCAAGAAACAACTGCAAACAAACATAATTAATTTTTGATTATCAGTAAATAACAATATCTTTTTTCCTTTTCTCATTAAAATAGTTTTTATATTTGTTAAAAAAATTTTTTTAAAAGTATGCCTTTGGTCAGAAACATTACATGTTTTAGTCAAAGAATTCCAATTTCGCGGGAAAAACAACTGAAGATGGATTCCAGTATCTGATCAAATCCTTTCAAAAACATGTCTGGTTAGATACTCAATAAAAACTATTACATGACCAAGAATAGCGTCTTTGACGCCAGAAATAAGGTTTTTATTTATCTTCATTCTTCTACATAACATCAATGACTAGTTGTCTGAATTTCTTAGATGAAGGAATATCATTAAAGTTTTGTTGGGACTCTTGTCTCCATCTTGTTCAAAAATACAACCACTTATCACCTGAAGATGGTCACAGGGCATAACGGCCGGAACATTGTGTTCAAGAAATGAACTGAGAAGCAGACAAAGATCTAAACGAAACTTTACATCATCAATTCTACAAAGAATGAACTTACACAAGGATAAGGAGCCAGGAACCTTTGACATCACTGTAAATCATTTCTCCATATTCATGAAATTTGTAGAATTCGCTGAGGTACCTGTGAAAAAGTAATTTAGGAGATAAACCATCAAGATAAATATTCTACACATAATTTTTTTTTATAAACCATTTATGAACACAGAGAAAAACATTCCATTAATACATAAACTAGCACTGCCAAAGCAAACTTGCATAACACGTACGGCAATGATTATGTCTCCATATCTTGTATGATCTAGAGAGACTCGATTATTGTCTGTAGCAATGGTGGGTTTTTACAGGATAGTGGTGCTAGCCTGATACCTTAGATAGACTGCCCTACAGGGCTATAGGGCTCCAACTGCAGACACCTATAGTTTGGGGAGAAGAGATGGATTCATGCCATTCCCAAAGGCATTATAGCAAAGTGAACGCCAACTGTCAAAACCAGAGTTCTAACTCAATTCACTGATTCTATTCTATTACTGCCAGTAACTGTTAGACGATCTACATCTCTTCTAAACAATAACCAAAGTAAATTCTAAAAAGAATTCATTTCTGTCTAAATTTCTGAGTTGAGTCGTTGTTACTATTCTGCAAAGATTCTGTCTTATCAGTTTCCTGGTTACATTCTGACTACTGTACTCTCCGACGTTCATCTTTCAACTACTCAAGCTAATATTTACATATATCTTGAGTTAAACCTTTACTAGGTATACTCGCAGCTTTCTAAAAATAAGGCTTGAGTAAAAAACTGTAATCTATGGAGACACTGTGAAATCAAGTATGGCTGATCACGTGTAATGGCAAAAGGGAGCACACCTACTCCCACAAAAAACCAAAACTAGCATTTAAATCAATTAAAGAATTGGAAAAAAGTGTGATCAATGAATAAGTTGATTACTGAAAAAGGTCAAAATTAAATGACTTTTGGCAGCATGCAGTGTTGAGGGTGTTCAATTAAAGAATTGGAAAAAGGGGTGATCAATGGATAAGTTACTTCTTTTGCTTTTTGTTGGGCAGTGATCACTAAAAAAAGTCAAAATCAAATGATTTTTGGCAGCATGTCATGTTGGGGGTGTACAATTAAAAAATTGGAAAAGGGATGATCAATGAACAAGTTACTTCTCTCACTTTTTGTTGGACTGTGATCTCCACAAAAAGTCAGAATTATCAAGAACAAAAAAATATGAAAAAAATACAAGCAGGCACAAACTAGAGAACAGTTTAGCATCAACTTAGTTTGCATATTTTGGAAGGGAATTTAAAAATTAAAAATTTGCTCCCCAAACATCTTTCCCTACTTACTCAAGGAGAGGAGTGTGTGTGTGCAAAATTTCAAGTTTCTACTATGAACAGTAAGGGCAGGGTGAAGTCTAGGTAGATACATAGATAGCAGAGCATTCATTATCCCAAATCTGTTTAGTCTGAAGACGATTTTGCTGCAATTTCGTTGGCTGCCTAATCACTTTGCATACTTATCAGGTTACTACTTGGCAAATTACACGGAAAAAAAGTGAGCGAATCAGCAGCAGCCGAAATAGATTCAGGATAATGATATGGACCCTATAGATAGATAGATATAAATGTCAGAACACATGAATAGTGATTAAACCGGTCTGTTGTGAGTAGGGGTGATTAATGATAAACATAAAAAAAACATAGGAAAATAAGAGAATGGAAAGAATCAGCACATATGCTAATTTTACTGTTTTAAATCTGTCCTAAGTGTTTTACGAATCTAATTTGTAATCAAATGTTTTGAACTGATACATTTTTTCACATACCTGGTAGCTTCATCAAGAGAATGAGGAGTGATCTTTACTCCATCAACATTTTCCAAGGCAATTTTTGAATCTCCACTCAATAGATGATCATTGAAATTGGGGGTGTTGAAAATCGCAGGAATGCATCGTCGGGCAACTGAAATTCAAGAGAATAAGGTCATAAAGATCTGCAAAGAAATGCTTGTAATATGGAGAACATCATATGAAAAATCAATATCAATCATAATAAATAAAGTTTAGAAACTTGAACTCATCTTGAATATTTTCGAGAGAAGTACAAAGAACATAAATCTACAGTGTCTGAACAGCTCAAAGATGAAAAATAATCCTAATTTGAATCATAAGCACCTCACATTTATACATGTACATATATATGAGATATCTCAGCAAAGTATCCAACAATCTTGAATATCTCAAGAACTGGTGGTACGGTCTTGATGTAACCTGGTAACCAATCAGACAGAACCCTACTGCACATAAATGAACACATACTCTCTCATATGGTTACTCAGTCGGTGATAAGCCATTTAAATAAGCTTGTGTATTGTGTGACTGTCACATTTACAATGAGCGAGCGGGTTATTCTTTATGTCTGATGAAAGTTTTTTTTGGCAGAACATAACATTATGCAGGTCCATCAGTCCATTGGCTTCCTGCGACTTCTAGCTATTCCCAAAGAGATTTCAAACAATGGATGAAATTAGTAAGAAAATGACGAGGCAGCTGATAGCAATTCTGAAAGAGAATTTGCAGACTGTTTTGAAAAGTGAAAATGACGCTGGGATATGAATGTGAGGTCCCAAGACACAATTGCCCTCGGTAGGTAATTTTTTCATGAATATGAAATGTCTGGATACTTTCTGGATGGGCCTTATATATACGATATATATATTATATATATATATATATATATATATATATATATATATATATATATATGCAGTGCTCTTCCAACTCTTTGGTAGGTGGGGGAATATGCATAAGTAAATATATCACTCAATTCCGCCCTACTGACCATCCAGTTCTGCGCAGTGGTACTGGAAGGGATATTAGACAGTTTATAGCCACACTGAAGAGTTGTAATACAACAAAACAGCTTTGATATTCGGACACATAGCGCAGTGGTTACAGCATCAGACAAATTACTGTAAAGTAATCTGATGCTTCTAGGTTCGATCCTAGTGCGAGACAGTATAACAATACTACTAACGCTAAAGAGGGGAATACGGTCAATATACCCCCGTCGGATAAATAAAGGGTTCGGTGCGTTACTTCCCAGATGATACCTGACGAAGGCCGTAGAGTGCAACGGCCGAAACATTGTATGAAAAATAACAAAGATGAGGATGGTCCGAATATCAATAGAAATAATAATAATACCTCATCTCAAAAATTCCGAGATATAACAAAACAGCTGCTGTTTTACACAGAATTGGATATTACGGTACAATGTATGTTCATTTCTTGTTTGGATCATCAGTTGTTTACCATATAACTGTTTCGGAGATTTAAAAGCAAAAAACTTATATTACCATAGCTCATGAGCAGTGTTAATAACAGTGTTTATAACAAATAGCTTTATTTTTTTTATTTTCAGGGCCGTGTCATAATATAGGCAGTATATTTTTTTATATAAGGTATTATCATAATTTATTGTACATGGATGTTATTCTACAGAACACATTTCATCCATTTTAACATAGGTTACCGCAACAGAATTTATTTCATCCATGTGAATATCAAATATGTTGTGTTAGTTTTACTCTCGGAATGCATGCAAACCAACTCATTTTTAAGAATATAAGTTACTTGATATAACTTCTTCAAGTTTATCTTCTACCAATATATTCAAACAAAGAATTCAACCAAATGTTCCAAGATCACTAACCTTCAACTTTATAATACATGTCTTTCATTTTCTTGCTTCATTCAATATTATAATTTCAATATTATAATTTCTTTGAACCAAAATAGCCTTGTACATATAGTTGAGATGAAACCAAATAACCTTCTAGCAGTTAGAAACACCTACATAGGCAACACCATCAATATAACCTTACTGACCATACAGTTCTGCGTAGGGCAGGGGTAAAATGCCAGCCTCTGGGTCTGAAGCAAAGGTTTCAATCCTACCTTGTGGTATTGGATGGGATAATGGATAGTCTATAGCCACATTGAAGAGTTGTAATACAATGAAACAGCTGTCTGCAGATGACTCAATTATTATTATATATATATATATATATATATATATAGTAGAATGTGGATTTGCTGCACAAACTAGTTCATGTTTCTGCCCTCTCTGGGCCTCATCAGGCAAATGATTGTGTATGTTTTTTTGGTTCTAGTTTTGGGGAATTTGATGAGAATGTTGTGAGTGTAGTAGTGAGTGGTAGGGGTTATTCATTTTGTCAAGGGGTGTGAACTGGATCTAGGGGTCATCTCTGCAAGGATGCTTAGTAGTAATCTGGGAGTAGTTTTTATCTTGACCTTGGTATTTTGGTGTGTGTGTATATACACACACATGCAATCTATATGAATATACATTTATGTATACAATATGTATGTGTGTGCATGTATTGAGGTGGACAGAGAAAGAAATTAAAACAAAATCACATACCAGAAATAGACTGGATATAGTAGGCAGCACATTTTTCAGACTTCACCAAATCTGAGATACTTCCCTACAAAAAAAGAATTCATGACAATGAAAAAAAAAAAAGCAAATAACAGGTCTGGTTAGTCACTCAAAAGAAACAGTCATGTGATCAACATTTTTCTAGCAGCTTGCTGTGTTGGGGGTGATCACTTGAAAATTTCTGAATCTCCAACATCAAAAAAGTGAATGCTGCCATACACAAACTAAGGGACCAATTTAGAATGAACTTACATTGCAAATTGGTCCCCCCCAGTAAAAACCTATCTAGATGGGAAATTTTCAGAGATAAAAATTTTGAGAATACAAAACCTTTATTCGAGACATAAGGAGAAAATGTTTGAATTCCCAGTTCTTTAGCTCTATAGGTGCGGCCTGTATGTGCGATACATACTGAGGTAGCCAGCTAGCCAGACCAACATGAAAACTGAAGAAACCTATGTTGACAGTTGACAATTTCCAGCACAGTGATGCAAATTATCTGTGCAATAAGGGAAAATCAGTCATTACAATCATAACTTTGTGATGACAGCTATGTAGGATTAAATGGTGTGGGTAGCCCGATGGTTAGTGGCAGAGAAAATTGAATCAGCGAGTCAAGTTCGTTTTGCATTAAGGCAGACAGGGCTTGCCAACCATGGTTGACAAGGAGTCTAGAAGATAGACAACTACAAACGAGTGAAATAGGGCCCTCTTCAGCCTGCAAAGCATAGTGCAGTGTGAAGAGCACAGTGTGCCCTGGTCATTCACTGAATCCTGGTCAGTCTCCAGCTGTCTTTTATCTTTCTGCTGGATCCAGGCAGACAGGGGCCAGAGAGTGACGCTGATGATGATGTGCATAAATCTCCCTCGCTATAATCCATGTCAGGGTTCAAGTCACACGACTTCAGACCTTACAGTGTAACAGCAGTTTCTGCACCATGGTCATCTTTGACCAAGAAGTAGGACCATGATGACCAATTGCATGAATTCATTTCTCTAAAGATGTTAATAGTAAAGCAGAAAGGAGTGGTCAAGGTCCAAATCAGAAAAATAAGACCTGGATTGTAAGAAGGAGTTGCTGAACAGAGTAAATATAAGAGGAATGATTGCAAATACAAATGAAGGTTTCCGTGATGGAACACGTTATTTCCTACTTTCTTGAAATGAGAAAAAAAAAGGAAAATGTTGAGCCTGTACAATGCATACATCAACAAAACGCAATTATCTCTCAATCCGTACGAAGGCTTAAAATATGTTTTGTGGAAATAGTAAGGCAAATATCGATGGATCGCACTCCAGTGTATTGATGTCGGGGGGGGGGGGGATAACTAATTTTTTTCATATTTGGCATACAATGCGCTTTGTCATGGAGCCCTTCATATATATAGTACTTACAATATCTATATCTGTATATAAATACATAAATATTACTCACAACATCTATATCTGTATGTAAATACATACATATTATTAACAACATTTATAAACGCAGTCTGTAGTTTTGATGAGGGTCATTAACATTCCAAGAATAATAGGAAAATTTAACTGCTTGTTGGTTACATTGTCTACAGGACAGGAAAGGAAAAGATCTAAGTCCTATGTTATAAGTGTTGCTATCACTGAAGAGAAACAAATTTTCAACTAACCACCATGAAATTTTGGACAGTACACCTTCAGAAGGATATAGAATGGATTGGCCAAATTGATATGTTAACAACACAACCAAAAAAGAGTTCATTCATCAGAAAAACCCTTTGAGCATCTTCATATGTATATAAATACCCATTTATTAACAACATCCACGTATGTATATAGAAAGGGTATAATAAGGTAGCCATCTTTCGTTCAAGTACAAATTGTAAAAAAATTCTTTATAATGACCAATGATTACAAACCAACAACTTCGGAAGGTGTTTAAAAGACTTCAACATTAAAAAGAGGTTTGTACGCAAACCAGAAAAATTTAAAAAGTTAAATAAACAGTGTTTGTCTATTATATTTGAAATAGATTTAAGATATGTACAAAAGCACATATTACACACAATATTGATATGTGTATGCATCAACTAAGGGGATTTTGTCTTGGGAGTTGAGGTTACCAATTGGTCTTACAGACCATTACTACTGAAGTGAAGACAATCCTCACTGGGTGTTCCATACTTCTTGGTGACATACTATGCTGTATATGATGTACATACCAATATATGAATATCATATACAGCCAAGTCATATTGGATACACTGGTTCTCATATGATCACCAAAGTTAGCCAACATCGAGCTTGGTCATTACCCAGATGAGTGACCATCTTGGAATATCAAGTGCCATATATAGCAACAAGACTATTCTGTGTCTATCTCAGCCATGCTCTGTTGCCAATAAACAGAACATCTTTCCAAGCATTCAGGGCACTCTATCCTTTCTTATGCATATACTGCTCCATAGAAGACACAAGACAATGTGCTCTCCTAGAAACCACCATACTCGTATCGAGTAGCAGCAATCATAGGATATCATAGGTAGACAATACAGGTAGATATTTAAGAATACTTACAGACATTCGGTCCACTCCGTATTTACAAATGAGTTTATCACGTTCACTCTCAATTTTCTGATTTCTCTTCTTCCTCTCCTTAATAACGGACTCCATATAGACGTAGTTGCTCTTGGGACATTCTTTTACACACATCTGAAAGAGAAATGAAGAAAGAAAATATTACCAATAGCATTCTGGTTTTCTTTCAGAAGATATACACTGCCATTTTAATGTAATATTCAAAGTGCTTTTGCAAAAACAGAACTTGCTGACCACAACAACTGATCCTACAATCTTAATTATACATAATCTAAAGGAGCTTAGGATCGGAGAAACCGGTATTTGAGATGTTAATGGTAGGGTTACTATAACAGAACATGCTGAAAAAAGAGAATGCTCCCGGTCACTGTCATTCTAAAAACAGGATGTTCTTGGTCACTATCATTCAGAAAAGAGGATATTCACGGTCAGTGTTAATTGAAAAAAAGACATTCTCAGTCACTGTAGTTAACACATGTAAATAACATAGCAATGGTAGCTAGATTATGGTTGAAAATTGCTAAAATGCCTTAAATGCAGGAGAAAAATAACACATGGTACAGTGTAAAAAAAGCTAAAAGAAAACAATGTTTGACTGTTAATATTTCATTTATAGTTGTTATAGCAATATGAATAAAATTCATGAGCCTGGCTGAAGAACAAGAAAAAGCAGTACATGGGACTTCATTCTGGCCTTTAAACATTTAGGTTGACAATACCGTCGCAGATTTTCCGTCTCCTGTCATTCAAGTATCAGGTTTAGTTTTTTTTTTTTATGGAGAAAATAATAGAAGCTGAAATTCCAGGCTTTGAAAAATCCAAAAGAATGGAATTTTTTAAACTTGTGTGGAAAATGTATCAAGGAGAATATAGTCATAAAGCAACCCTGGTAAATGAAAGAGTGTTCATTCATTTCCTTTTGGTTTTCAAAATGTTTTTATAGAAAAAAAAACACTTTTTCACCCGTCAATGTAGTTGGAGAAATATACGTAGTCGGTTATGTCTTTCTATCTGTCTGTCCACAAGATATCTCTAAAAGTACCGGATGGATTTCGATGAAATTTTGCAGATGGGTGGACAATAGGCATCACAAGAAGTGATCAGATTTTGGGGCAGATCCATGCACAATTACCAATGCTGCATTGTATTTCTACACCACTTAATATAGCCATAATTTCATGTCTGTTTTGAATTGATTATAATAAAATTATCTAGAAGAGTAGACAATAGGCTATGCAAAGTGATTGAATTTTGGGGAGTATCCATGCACAATTACTTCCCCTTACAATAGGTATGCATGCTCTCGAGTGCTACTTCTTTATTGACGCTACCTTCAAGTAAAAAAGAACTAATGAATTTTGCACTGCATTCTCAAATTAAAATAACAGATTCAATCCTATCATCACATTCAAATATCTTTCTCTTTCAAATATATATATATATTGTGTCACTTGGCTTACACAGCATAAATGATATAAACAATTCAAGAAAATGGGGCAGCCACTAGAGTAGAATATATTTTTTTTTGATTTTCCCCACCTTATTTTCAGTTGGATCAATCTGCTCCGTTGTCTTCAGATCTCTCAGACTAAGAGGTACTATGATGCTCACTTTTAATAGTAATGAAATTTTAATAATAGTAATAATAATAATTAGCGTTGGGGGTGATCAGTAAAAAAAAATGTGAAAAAAAAGGTGGTCAATGTATAAGTTCCTTCTCTTGCCTTTTATGGAACTGTGACGATTAAACAAGTTTGAATTTACAAAAAACAAGCATGAATACAGCCAGATATAAACTAAAAGACCAAGTTAGCATCAACTTATATGGTAAATTGAACTACAACCTTTAAAAACCTATTTACAGAGAAATTAAAAAACAGAAAAAAGTCTTTTCTTGACATAATGAGTAAATGCTTCAATTTTCAACCACCTAGCTCCATTAGTGCGACCTGTATGTGCTTGATAGATACTTAGCCAACCAGGCAGCCAGACTAACTTGAAAACTGAAGAAACTTAAGTTGATGGTTTTGGTAACAGCTTTGGTTGAAAGTTTCTGATGAAAAAAACGTACTTCTCAAAAAAATTATTTTCAATTATTTGAAGTATAATGTTTCAAAAATCTTACACTTTTCTTAGAAAAAAGCCCCAATAAAAGCCCTTAAATGCCTACATCTCAGTTCATATTGTAGTTAAATGTGTTAAGATAGACATAATACAATATTTGTTAAAATGCAAATTGTGCAAGCACTATTCTGAAAGTTATTTTACCAAGGGCAACACCAATTAACCTTGCTAGTCTATAATAAAAACAGCTGAATATTTGTATCCCATAGCAAGTCAAATTTGGATTTTGTATAGGGTGAGAGCATAGGCTAGACTGATGTTACTACAGGCCCCCAGATAAGGATCTGGTTTTCCTTAAGGGCGACTTCCTTATTTCTGTAATTGAGTCCACCAGGAAATAAATTGAATGTAATTGTGTTAATGACGATCCAGTGATGATACTGCTTTACTCAATTCGAAACTTTGAAAAAAATGAAGAGTTCTTTGGCTTTTTTCTATTTCTGATTATTTAATCACTTATACAGGTATTAGATTACATGACTTTCTGATATTTTTCTTTTCTGTGGACTCCTTAAGCATAAGGCACATGGTTTCTGTAGTAAGTAAGATCTTTTTTTTCCTTTTTTTCAACAGGGTGGAGTTGCTATGCAGTAATAATGCTGTCATCTTTGCTTGTTACTGAATTTAATTGAATAAAAAATATAGTAAACCCCTGATTTAACACTCCAAGCATAACAGATTTTGGATTTAACAGACCCCCTATAATACATTTCGGATTTAACAGACTTTTTCATGAATATTTCACTTTTTAGCTGTGATGTAAGTCGACGGTTCTACAAACAGAAAAAATTTCATGTTGAGACCAGACTAAAGTAGGTTAACAGCATTTGTAAGGAATTAATTTACCTGGAAGATAGCGTTCGTACTGAAGAGAGAAAGCTGTTATCTAAATAAAAGGGAGCATAGAAAGAGAAAGAGAGAGAGTGTTGGTAAAGATAGAAAGACATGATATATAGAGAGTGGGCAAAGAAAGAGGAATATTTCTTTTTCTTCTTTACGTCACACTACGTTATATTAATCCCTTTTTTAAAAATCGATTCTCGAGAAAATATGAGAAAGAAAAAGTTTTTAAAAGAAGTAAGCAGACTATATAGTGTTTACACTTCATGTATACATATTGAACAACCGTAGCCATCAAAGATGGCTGAGTACTCTATCTTTTTTTAGATGTGCATTTATTTATGTCTGTATATTCCAGTGCTCCTGGCCATACCATTTTGTCCACAGACTTGAAATTTGGCATCAGTACTCCACTAGACCCTCTCTAAAAAAAATTCAAATTCCTGTTCTTGGAAAAAAGCTTTTTCAACTCTGTTTGAGCTTCATTTTGACGGGTTTACCAGTAACATCTCGATTCTCCAGAATTTAGATGTTTCTAGACCTTTTTTTTTCACTCTATTTCAGATTTTTTCCAGTAACGCCTATGATGTCATGAATAGAATTTATTCTGACCATATTTATTCTTCAACGGAATTTTGACATGACTGCACGTGATAGCAATTATTATAATTCATAACATTTTCATTATACAATAAATCATGCTACATTTCAGACAATATTTTTTTCCTTTTTTTTTTGACGCAATGATATTTTAGTTTAATGGTGATCAACTTGAAAACTCAGTTGAAGAGGAATAGTTTTCTCACAAAAACAAACGTTGACAAATGTGGTAAAAAATAGAATCAACAATGTTGCAGGTTTTTAACAGTCATTCTTTTTATTGTTATCTTTGCATTTGTCATTAATATAATATTGTAAATTACCATACATCTTTCTTTCATAATTACTAATATCTTTTTAATTATCCCAAAAATAAATCTTATTGATAAGAACGAAGATCTCCATGACAGATTCTTAAAAAGATCTTGGGTCACCAGTGAAATACATTTTCAAAAAGTGAGTAAACATCAATATTGAGTTCTGACTCAGCTTTTGTATTGAACAACAATGATGGATAACAATGTCCAGACCAAAAACTTATTTGGAAGGGGAGGAGTTTTGAAAAAAAAAAAATTCTAGACTAAATGATTAAATTTTCAGACCCCAGCTCTATAGGTGTGACTTGTATATACAATGCATACATACATACATACATAGCCAGCCAGACTTGATTAAAAACTGGAGAAACCTTTGTTGACAGTTTTGATGATTCTCTCAAAAGGTGAAATGGGTAACGGGGTTGTCAAATGAATATTAATTTTACCAAGAGCAACACCGATTAACCTTGCTAGTCTAGCCTAGCAGAACATCAGTATCCCTTAGCAAGACAGACCTGGATTTTGTGTAGGATGAGAAGATAGGCTAGGCTTATGTGGTTACGGGCCCCTAGATAAAGATCTGGTTTTCCTTAAGGGCGACTTCCCTATTTCTGTAATTGAGTCCACCAGGGAATAAATTGGGTGTAATTGTGTTAATGACGATCCAATAATGATACTGCCCTCTTAGCTTGTTGCTCAATTTAATCAAATAAAAAATCTTTGATTTAACAGACCTTCTTCATGAATATACCATTTCGTTTCCGTGTATTAGTCAGTGAAAACTAAATGCCCTTTATCCTTTCCAACGAAAAAATCTGAACAAATGTTTCTGCCGACCGAATAATCGTAGATAAAACAACTGATTATCTAAGGTGCATCTTCATTTGATCAGGAAATGAATTTTTAAAAAATTTCTACTCAATGAACAGTGCGCCATTTCCTTTCTGCTTTTTCGATGCTATGTCTAACTTCTGCTTGAGTGTGCAGATGCTACACTTTGATCCATATATACTTACTTCCCTACAAGACACAATATCAGTTCAATCTGGGGTTCAATACGGGAAAGCTAAAGAAATTGCTCCAGTCTCCGCAACTGGTGTTGCCAAGGAATCACCGTAAGCCTGACCCTTCCCTTTTAGTGCAATGGAAAGGTGCTGCTCCCGGGACTTACTGACCCCACGAGACTGGGCAGAGTAATTTTTCTGATGCTACAGGACAAATCCTACACCTCTTGCACTTACTCCATAAACCATCATTGGCCACTGTATTGCACCAGCACAAAGCTGCCAAAGAGTATACTGCTCACAGATACTACACTTTGATCCTAGGCAGGTAATTGATCCTGTCATTTTTTTTATGTGTACTACGCTAGTTGTAAAATAATTTCTCCTTGGCCACAAAAAACTGATTTTTCGATCTTCTTTCCAAGTGTCGTACATAGAGCTGAATATAAAAAATCATTTCTTACTAAAATTCCCTTCATCTGAACGTCTTAAATTCAAAACAGATTCATTGAAATAAAGTTCCTTTTCAATCACAAATCTTAGTTGCTAATTCTCATTTTATCGGGTAAACACTATCACATTCCAAATTGAATTTGTTGCAAATCATTGTATATTAGTAAACCTTTATTTTCTCACTATGATGTATATACTAGTAATTCGTTATCTTAAATAAGTCGAGAAATGTTGAAGAGTTCCAGTTACCTGAGGGGTGGGGCACCCGAATTGGGCAACCTCGTGTCCCATCTTCGAACAGGAAAGCAAATCAAAGAATACAAGTTTGGGTCGGTCCCTGCAAGAGAAAAAAACAAGAATGAAGATATGAAAATTATAACGAACAAAAGAAACTACTTAAAATGATTGAGAAGATGAAGTTATGAGATATTGAATATTGCACATAATCTAACCATATAATGAGCTTACATGCAATTTTTTCTGTTTATTCATTTGTTTGTGTCATGGGATGATATCATTGGTGGATTTACCCTTGTACTATGACATAACATTGAAAATTATGTCATGGAAACTTCTAAGACTTTATGGTTGACCATCGCACATTAAAGCAACTTGAGATGAGTTGAAACTTCCAACAAAATCGCATAATGAAAATAATAACGAACAATGATTGAAAAGTACTTCAAATAATTGAAAAGATGATAAAGATATGTGATATTTGAAATTGGATATAATCAAACCATATGATGAGCTTGTATGCAAATTTTTGTCAGGTAATTAGTTTGTTTGCACTCAAATAGGATGATCTCATTGGTCAATCAACCTTTCTATCACGACATAACAATAGAAATTACATCGTAGAAACCCTTAAAACTTCATGTCTGATCATCACACATTAAAACAGTTTGAGAGGAGTTGAAATTCTAAAAAGATGGCGTAATGAAAAATAATCAATAACGATCAATGATTAAAATCTACTTCAAATAATTGAAAAGATGATAAAGATATGAGATATTGGAAATTGCATTTAATCAAACGATATGATCAGCTTGTATGCAAATTATCACCTTCTTATTTGTTTGTTTGTGCTCTAATGGGATGATCTCATTGGTTGATTTACCTTTCTATTATGACATAATAAAAATTACATCATAGAAACTCTTAAAACTTGCATATTGAGACTTTGAAAAAAAAAACAAAATCAAATTAGGATACTCGAATGATCAAAACAAATTACAGAATAGAATAGCTTTAGTTGCCTCAATGCCAATCCATACATAAATAACCATTTTGGATGGGTAGACATTAGTCATATTATAAAATGCTTTGTGTATATATTTGTGTTTCTATCATTGCAGATGGAATTATCAATTATGCTTGTCCTTTGTGGTCAAAGATGACCATGACTTCATTTCGGAATGGTACAACAGCTGCTCTACAATGCAGGATCTGATATCTGTCCAAATCCAACTGCAAGACTTTGCATCTTTAACTGTCCTGCCTAAGATGCAGTTGAGTGGCCATGGCAGCGCTCTGTGTGTCACGCTAGGCTCTTTATGCTCCACAATGCATTGCATCCTTCAGGGCGACCCCGCTTCCTGGTTTGGAATCAGGCTTGTCTGTCTCCACAACTGCTTCCCAGCCACAACTAGAGAACCTAGTCTGCTCAACTATTTTCTTATAACTGGGATACTCAACTCAATATTGATATTTGAAGTTGAGCAAGCAACATGGGCTCATATTTTGTGCATCTCAGATCAAATATTCAATTTGAAAGGATTAATCTGATTTTTATCATTAATACGTTGACAAAAAATTCAGTTCAGATATATAACTCTCTCTTTCTCATATATATATATATATATATATATATATATAAGTAAGATTCATTATAAGCTATAATCAATGCTCTTCCAATTCTGGAATAGAGCACTCTGGTGAATGAGGAATTGTGCGTAAGTAAATACGTCGCTTAAGTTTAGCCTTACTGACCATCCAGTTCTGTGTAGGGCAGAGGTAAAATTCTAGCCTCTGGGTCTGAAGTGAAGGTTTCGATCCTACCTCATGATACTGGATGGGATAATGGATAGTCTATAGCCATACTGAAGAAGGGAGAAGAGAGGGAAGACTTTATAACAGGTACCAGTAAGAAGCCATCCACCAAAATTATCATCATAGATTTCTTCAGTTTTTGAGCGGGTCCAACTGGTCAACTGGCTATGTATATATGTATGCATGTATCATGCATACAGGCTGCCCTAATGGGGCTAGAGGATTGAAAATTCAAAGATATACTCCTTAAAAAGGCTCGAAAATAGGATTTATGCTTTCCCAAGCATGCCGGCCATGAGTTATATAGTTGGAATGGTTTGGTTTGTGCTGTAAGTTGATGCTAAATTAGTCCCGTAGTTTGTGATCAGCAACATCAAAGCTTGTTTATTTGGAACTCAGACTTTTTAGTCACTGCCCAACAAAATACAAGAGGAGTAACTAATTCATTGATCACCCCGAACACAGCATGCCGCCAAAAATTGTAAGTCGCATAACAGTTTCTATTGATTGAAGAACCAAACTGAATTTGTTTTTGAAAATTAGGGCCCAAAAGTTGAATTTCATTGAAATTTTTATGGAAAAATACTATCATCTATATAACGTGTGTGTCTACAATATACAGCACTGAGCAATATACAGCACTGAGCAATATACAGCACTGAGCAATATACAGCACTGAACAATATACAGCACTGAACAATATACAGCACTGAACAATATACAGTACTGAGCATATACATATTCTTTCACGCCTCTATGTAAACTTATATTCAAAAATACTTATGTTTTTAAAAACAATTTTCTTTAAAGTAAAAGTTTTCAGTTATTTTGAATGTGGGAGTTTTATAAAGTCTAAAAATGCAGTTGAATAATTCCAAATAAATTGATTATCAACTGACTAATGCAGGATAGACTTTCGAGAGTCATTTCAGGAGTAAGGATTGTTCAGGCGAAGGAGGTTCAAGTGAATATTCATAGATTAAAACAGCCATTCTCAACCTTTTTGGGCCACAACCCACTTAAAAGTCCTTCTCAGGTTCCAGCCAAGACAAACAGGGATATGAGACAAACAGACAGACTGAAATAATAATGAATGAATTTCCATCATCATCATCATGCGTTATGAGTCCACTGCTGGACAAAGGTCTTTTCCATCACCTTCCATGACAAGTGTGATTACATAAGCCTCGGCTATGTATTATAGGCAAACTTTTTTTTATCTCATCTCTCAATCTTGTATCTGGTCTTTTCCTACTGTGTTTACTGTCCTACGGACACCGATCAGTTAATCTTTTACTCCATCTCCAGTCCCACCTTTTTGCTATGGGCCCAGCTCATCTTCATTTTTGTTGCTTATTCACTTGTACAATATTCTTCACTCTCTCTCTCCATGTTGTTTTGTTTTTTTTCCTAGGGTCCCCAAGGGAACCATATGGCCTTCGTTGAGAATGGCTGGTCTGAAATACGGGAGCACTGTAAATGAATCAATTCCATGGGAGAGGAGGAAGAAGAGGAGAAGGGCGTGGAATCTGACTGTCATAGTTTTAGAAACTGACCCTGAATACGTGAAAGCCCATACTGACAAGTTAAGTAATGTGACAAGATAATTGCAGGTACTTCCTACGTTCTTCCAAGATGACATTTATTCATTCACAAATAACACACGACAGAAATCCAACTCCCTAAAAGGACACATGTCGAAACAGATGCACTGTGGCCCCAAGCTCCTTCCAACATGACTAAAGTAGTAAAAATGAAATTTAATATGGACAAAAGAAAAATTACAGGGCAGAGGCTATAGCTCATCTGGTGAACAGGAGTTGGTTCTTTAACAACTTATGTCGGTATAAACATAGGGTTGCCATATCAGAACAATCGAAGAAAAAAAAAATGTTTGCATAGACATCTTACAACCACCTGACACACACTTTGGTGCTATGTAGTCTTGAGGCAGTTGTGATAAGTAATTTTGTAGGCTTTTGAAGAATGTAAAAGATTCCTTGTGGATGGAGATTTCCAGACGAAAATTGAAGACAAGTCTGGGAAAAAACAGCTCCATAGCAGAACTATATAAACATTGCTTTCAGCACACAAGTGGATACATAAAGCTTAGATACACATGCTGGCTCGGGAAATTAATGGAATGATGATAATACGTCAACTTGAAACTTCAGGCAAAACTGAGGATGGTCGGAGAATGCATCAGTCAAACAAACAAAAATATGTGGATATCAGAGGAATTGGCGAATTGGGTTTGAGTTTTAAACAAGGATGCTTTCATTCACTTTGCACTAATGGGGTGGGGCTGAGGGGTCACACTATTCTCTCTCTTTCTTATTATTGAAACTTAACAGGTATGTTCGAGGTATATCTATAAATGGGCAGTCATTTTCAAAAGGCTTACTTCAGTTCTAATGTTATTTATTCGGGGAAGATGACACTATACAGAGCAGAATTTCTTGACTTGGAGCCTGGAGGAGCCTTTTCAAAATAGCAGCTTCATTACATTCTCCTTAATCTTGTACATGGTCTGAAATCTCTTCTCTTTGTACAGTGATAAGTCAGAAGTAGCTTGGAAGAGCCCTTTCAAAACAGCAACTTCATCACATTCTCCTTAATCTTGTACACGGTCTGAAATCTCCTCCCCTTCAGCAGTAGGAAGTCAGAAGTTGCAGAGAGCCAAGTCAGGACTGTAGGGGGAAGTGGCTGACAGACCTGAGGGATTTCTCACCCCAGTTCGGGTAAAATAGCAGTGCAGTTGGAGCCGTTATAGCCTTTTAAGGCAATCCATTCCTGGTATGGATAGAACTCCAAGCTCCGTAAAAAGCCAAAGAAAGCTACAGTGGATCCCCATGGGTCATTTAAGATATGGAGGCAAAGATGGTTTGATTTCTTTGAATTTTCTAAAAATCCACAGTTAAGAAAGTTTCAATTATAATTCACAAAGATAAATTGAAATCAGTTCAGGATCCTCATAGAAATAAAGACTCACACACACACACACACACACACACACACATTCAACATTTCTTTGAGGATTAATACAGTTCTTAGTACTGAAGACTACGAACGTTGTCTTCACAAAAAAATTGACAACTGAGAAATTTAAAAATCTGGCAAAAATCAACATATCTGATTTCGATAAAATTTTCAATACCTATTAAAGGAAGAATTTTCAAAGGAAATAATTTCTCATATGATTCCTATCCCACCTTTTATCATTTCGATGATTTATTTCATCTATCCATTACTGTTTCATTGATTTTTTGCATCCAACAGATAAATCCCTGGAGATATCAATTATGTTCACCTTTTTTAGAAAAGAGCTCTGGAACTGTTTGAATTGAGTGTAATCAAGAAAAATAGAGAAAAATATTCTTTTAAATATTGAATAAAATTTTTATTCCTTGTAAATCAAAAACCTAAATTATAATCAACTGAATAGAACTGAAAAAACTTACAGAGAGCAAAAATATTTAACTTGATTTTTCTGTTTTTAAATTCCCCAAGTAAGACTTCCAGTTACAGCTATTCCAGGTTATTTTTCTAAGAAAGGTAAACATAATTCATATCTTGAGGAATCTATCTATTAAATGTGCAAAAACCGAAGAAAATAGCAATGTTTAGATAAATTAAATCATCAAAATGGCAAGAATCCTACAAAAAAAAGATAAAAAAAACTTCCTTTTTTTCTTGATATTTGGAATAAAAATATTTTTCAAAAAATTCGTCTTTTAATAAATAAGTATCAAAAATTTTATTCAAATCGAATAATATGATAATTTTTGCCAGATTTAAAAACTTCCCAGATGTTCATTTTTTGGTGAAATAGCGTCGATATTGTTATATCTATTGATACAGTTATGTTTCGAAAAGTTATACAAGCAAACTGAATTTTATCTTTAAGGCTAAAAACTGTCTTCATTTCTTAATCATATTCTCCTCATCAGAATTGAGTACGCGAACATAAGGCAGTCACAGTTGCTCACTATATTTACTTTTTATTTATAAATCTTTCCACTGGCTGCAACCAAAATATAGTCAAAGGTGATTAGGTACATTTTGATCATAGTCCTACCAGTCCTTTAGTTGAGGAATGTGGAGCAGGGGAGGTAAGGGGGATAACGTAAGTAATTCAAGAGAACAAATCATGCAGTGTATTTGGTAAGTGAAAATTTAGAGTGAATGGCCGCTTTTCACTAGAAGAGGACCAGGAATTATTTTCTTATTTATTTTTCAAATGGGATGGAAATGAGAAATAGTTAAGCTAATAAGAATTTTCCATGAAGGTTTTTCTATGAAAATAATATTTTTTTCAGATGGGCAATAAATAAGTGAAACAAGGTCTGTCCAGAAAGTATCCAGCCATTTAGAAAATCTAGAGAACCAGTTGTGTGGCCTTGATGTGACTCTGCTACCAAAGAGGACTTTACTGCATATGCTTGAACAGACATTCTACCATGAGTTGACTGTCAGCAGTGAGATGTCATTGAGTTAGCTTGTGTACTGTGTTTTGGAGGCATTGATAATGACCGAGCGATGCCAATACTTCACATCAAGATTTTTTGACAAAACATGACCCAGGTCTGTCAGCCACTCAACCCTAGTCTTAATTTGGCTCCCTGCAACTTCTGACTTCTTGCTGTTGAAGGGAGGAGATTTTAGACTGTGTACAAGATTAAGGGGAATGTGATGAAGCTGCTATACTGAAAGGGCTCCTCCAGGCTACAATAGTTAAGAAATGCTGTTGTATATAGTTTAATCTTTCCCAAATAAATAACATTAGAACTGAAGTAAGCCTTTTAAAATTTGACTGTCCACTGGTAGGTATACCTAGAACATACCGGTCAAGTTTCAATATCGAGAATGGTACCCCCCCACCCTCCAAAAAACAAACAAACCCAGTTTCCTTCCTAAAATGGGAGGAACTTCTCGAATGGTAAGGGGCCAGGCTTCTCCAGAAAATTTTGGAAACTATGTATAAAAAATTAGCTAAAATTACATTTCAGGACATATCAAATGAAGAGTTGCCTAGAAGTCTATTCAAAACAGGTTTAAAAAATTCTGTTTGCGATCTTTAAAAATGATGTGATCATCAATAATTTAATAAATCTATATAAATCTAACATTTTTTTTTATAAAATGCAGGATAATTTTCCACCCTAAGCAGGAGATGTATTCGAATACATGGATCTAACACATTCTGGAAGATCTACCAGAATGAAACCTAGAAAACTCTCGCCGACAGCTTTATCCCAGAACTAGCTCCTAAAGTTAAATGAACAAAGGAATATGACCCAGTTGATTCAGATCATTGGAAGATATGAATCAATCTAGCCTTCCCATTTATTCTTTTGATTTTCTTAATGACAGTAAATCAACAGGAATAATCAGGCTGTTTCAAGTAAGGCCATACTTAGCTGTACTCCCTATATAGTTTTATCCCTCCCAAATAACTAATATTAGCACAAAAAAAGTCTTCTGAACCTGACTGCCTACTCACACCTGATACTGAATTACATGTAAACTAATACATTTTATCTTAGTTGAATGAGAGGTGGGTGGAATGACTCATCTGGTAAACACATTATCACATCCCAGGTATAATCATAGTCATTAAATACTAAATTCAGATTGGTAGTTCAACCAACCGACTCTTTTAGGATGTGCGATATTACTTTGATTCTGAAAATAACCACACATTTTTTATTTGATTTTAGAACCTTTTTTCCTTTCCCTTCAGCCAATGAGTGTGTTTTTTTTTTTCAAATATTTTGGGCCAGTTGTTAAGAATTTTAAAGATCCAAAATCTTAATTGGAAAGAAAAATTATAATTATTGAATTTGGAAATTTTTGTTTTTTTTTTTTAATTTAATTTCCAAATTACATCATGGCATTTATGTATTATGCTGATGTCACACACAAGGCTACAAGATTCTTTGAGTAAAATGTATAAATCAGTTGTTAAATACATACAAAATCCCAATATCTTGATGGAAGATCTTATTCGATATTAGCTTATTCATTTTGGTGATAAGGGCTTCAAGAATCTGTAGCCATTTTTTTTTGCAGTTAACATGGTATAGTACATGCATATAACATGAGTGGTCACACATGATAAATATCCAACACACCATTCTTTTAAGAGTTGGTATTGTTATTTTCAGAGCTAGAATGTAAAGTTTATCTTTTTTCATATTTAAGTTCAGCCACTTTGCATTCATGATTTATGAAGTGTTCAAGCTTCAAAATAAACAAAAATGATCATCGTAGCTCTAAAAATGATGAAAATATCAAAATGGTACATAGGACACTTATGTGCAGACACCCATATATTCCTTCTTTATAATTTCTACTAAAAACTACAGCTGTGCTGACATCGAAGCCTACATCAAATATTGATTCTGGGATCAAGCATGATTTCAAGGCTGAAGCATTATTACTACTAACCAACAGTACCTTATGATACTAACAGACTTTATTGGTTATCCATCACAGAACAGGAATGCCTGATTATAAAGTACTCATCACCAAGTTTCCTTTAATTCTTTGTACTTAGTCAGTGGGCGTAAAAATCTTATATTGAACAAATTTTCATTCTATAATTATAGTACATGCATTCTTTTGAATTCGACACGTGGAATCACTATAGTTTCAATAAAAATTCCTGCAAGCTATCTACAGAATTTGAAATCTTTTAGTGTGTACATCAATTTCCTTTGTATGCTGGTTGAAAATGTGTGTGTGCATGTATAGTTCAGAGGAAACTATAAAAGTGAAGCATCACGCCTCTTGAAGGACAACCCCAAATAAGTATGACAGCCGGTTAGTGATCCTTGCAAGTCTCAAGTCAGCTTGAGACCAGAATTTCATTCTTACAAGTTTATATAACCACCCCCTTGGCAGGATGCAAGTCCATCAAAGGGATACCTCAACCCTAATCACACAGCTTAGAGTGTAAACAATTAACTGCTGAGTGCGCAAGGAAATTTGATCTAATAGAGAGTTTTCTACTCTTCGCTCATATCAGGAATTGAACCCAAGACCTTCGACAGGTGAGGCAAACAACTATGCTCATGATATATTCACAACTTCCTAGTAAATTTTCATGAGCCCAGAAACGTTGATTCAATGGTTTGAGATTTGAATTAACTGACCGGATGACAATGTTAAGACATCAAGTGTTGAACATGAATTTTAGCTGGAACGTCAAGACAGTATTCTGCATCATACATATATTTACAATATAGAGCTGTTTAACAAGGGAACTCTCAAAAGATAGGTTTTATCAATGTTTCTATCAATTAGTAAGAGTTAACACCGTCAACTTACGAGTAGTTTCCATATCCACAGATATTTCCGCGTGAGTCTGTTGGGTAGACAAGTCTTCGGGGATCTCCATGTATAAATCCTACAAAGATAATGGTAAAGAGTCAGTAATTCGTACACAATGAAATTAAGAGCAGGTCTGGTTAGTCTCTCAATAGAAACAGTCCCGTGACCAACATCTTTTGGCAGCATACCATGGGGGGGGTGATCGGTTGAAAAAGATGGAAAAAGAGACGATCAATAAATGAGATACTTCTCTTGCCTTTTTTTAGGCAGTGATCACTAATAAAAAAAATCTGAACTTTCAAAACAAAATGTGTGAATGTTGCCAGACACAAACTGAGAACCTATTTAGCATAAACTTACGTTGCAAACCGATTCCACCGATACCTATCAAAATAGGGAAATCTAAAAAAAAAAAAAAACTTTTTCTAGAGATATAAGGAGCAAATGTTTTAATTTTCAGCCCTCTAGCTTCATTGATGTGGCCTGAATCCATCATACTTACATAGCCAGTAAGACCAACATAAAAACTGAAAAAACTTATGTAGATAGTTTTGGTTGCCAGTGATAGATAGATAGATAGATAGATAGCAAGCCACACCCACTTAAAACCCTGAAGAAACTTATTTTGATGTTGACAGTTCCAAGAGATAATCAGAATAATCATCAAAGGTATTGATATGGTTATAACAACACCACAATATTCAGCTAATGATAATAAATATGATGAAATAGCCTTTTCAAGAAGTTTTCATCTGTCTTCATTCAACACTTTTAAACTCCTCTAACTGACTTAACCATCATGAAATCATCAGACATAGGAATTTAAGACTTTGACTTTTAAATTTAAGACATGATTAGAAAGGAGAGTGATGCCATGATGTCATGTCCTGTCAACTCACGTTTGCAAGTTCTCAGTATGCTTTGAGAACAATGAATTTCTGATATGAAAAATATTGTCCAACTCATACTATTGAGTTTGGACTTAATTTTCATTTGTCACAACAATGACCTCAGTAAAAACCAGTGACGGCATGTTACTCAGATAAAAGTTATATACGCAAAAACTCATTTTTCTTATTATCTATATATCATTCCATATAATTCTTATGTAAGAATCTAGCCATTTAATATTAATGAAAGAGCCAACCATTATTAGACTTTTGGCTTCCATTGTTAGACATTGACCTCCCTCAAGATTCACCAGACCTCTCATGGGCGTTGCAGAGATGGTATTTTTTCACTTTGTCTAGCTTGGTATGCCATTTTACTTTTTGTTGGCCAAAATTTTGTATATGATCTCTGATCTGATTTCTATATCTCAGACTCCTGTCTTTCCTCTAATACACTGTGCTGTCTAATGATCTATCCATGTGATATAGAGCATGATTCTTTCACGTGCACATTGCATGGTTCTCAGCTCTCAATCTTTTGGTTAGGCTCCATGTCTTTGGTTCATACGTGACTATCGAGAGGATGCATTGGTTGCAGACCCTACTCTTGATCCTTCTTTCACCTGGATGTAGAGCTTACTCTACCAAAAAACCCACCGACCTAGTGTGATTCTTTGCTTGATTTCTTTTTCTTTGGAGGATTTCATGGAGATGGTCCCCTTCAAAGAGCTCCCCATGGCACATCAATCATTTACCGAAATATCCTTCCAATCTGCCAAATACTTGGCCCATTAATTGCAGACGACTGAAATCTTAGTCCTTGCAGTTCTATGGCTCAAATGCTCAGTCACACAATGGACACTTCCACTTGAAGTTATAGACATCTTTTTCCCCCCTAAATGAGTAAGAATATTTTTTTGTTCCTTCGAAAATTCCTCTCCAAAATGAGGTTTTAGTTGGGGGTTCAATTTTCAATCTGAGTTTATGGTAAATTGCCCCCCCCCCGGGATTTTTCAAAATTTGGATATTCAAGTAACCAACAAAAGACAAGAGAAGTAACTATTTCATTGATCACCCCTTCCTCCAATTTTTCAATTGATTACCCCCAACACAACTTTCTGCCAGAAGACATTGGTCACAGGGAGCTTGAGGGAAAAAAAACATATTTCATGTATCTATCTGTACTGCATGTAACTTATTGTTGTCACTGTTACTATTCACCATTATCCACAACAAATCAGTTTAAACACTCATGCTGGGTTTTAGTAATATACATATCAATGTATCGGGACTTCGCCCAGTTTTAGACATCCAGGGGAAAAAAATTTAAATCCTGCACACACACAAACATGCATGCATTTTCCTTAATGACTATTGAAATCGTTTTTCAGTGGAGGGTACAATTTACAACATGAGTTTATGCTGAATTTAAATGATAGAAATGAGCATATATGGGTGGCTAGTTCAGCTTATTTTGTGCCCCCGTTCAGCTTATTTTGAGCCCCCTTGTATGATCTAAGTGACCCCTGCATTTAGAACACAACAACTGATCTGCCCTGCCACAGGTAATGACAGAAAATACTGGCTCTGCTATGCCCATGATAGAGAAATGTGACGGGGAAGGTCTATGTCCAACAACAAACATTAAAAGACTGATGATGATTCAACATCATTATGTCTAATAATCTCAGCTGGAAGATAATTAATTGAAATTTTCTCTCGGCAGTTAAAAAGCATGAAATCAGTAGATAACATAGTTTAGTTTCTCAAGCAAAGGAATAAAGCAAGTCTGATTAGTCACTCAATAGAAACCATCACATAATATACATATTTTGGATGCCATGTTGGGGGTAATCAATGGAGAAATTACAAGTCACTTCAATCTTCTTTTGTTGCATCACTAAAAAGTCAGAATTTGTTGAGGGTGATCAATTAAAAAATTGGGGGGAAAAAAAGATCAATGAATGAGTTACTTCTCATGCTTTTCGTTGGGCAATGGGCACTCAAAAAGTTGAATTTTTTTTTTTTTTCCATATGAACACCGCCGGACACAATCACAGACCAATTTACTATCGACCCCCCACAAAAAAAAACTATTGGGGGAGGAGGGGTAATTCTGAAAAGTCACAAGTTTTTTTTTCGGGCATAATGAAAGATGAATGTTTAAATTTTCCATCAACTAGCTTCACTGTCTCAAGGACCCTAAGGTACGAAATGTTTTTCCACAGAGAGAGAAAAAAAATTGATAGAAAATGAGATTCTTCATTGTACATCTAGTATGGAAGTGAATAATACTGCTCCTTAAGGTTTTATGAAATTTATATAGTAGGTAGGTAGGTAGGTATTTTTTCTCCGCTTCAATACATCTTTCATCAAAAATGAGGGACAAGGAGCATCTTTTTAATTTTCTTTACTGATCTTTTTATTTCCGTCCAAACAAACAGATCTCTGGATTCAATGTATATAAATACTTTCCAAAGGATAGAACAATTTCTTCAATGAAAGATGTTTCAAAGAATACATACATATAAATATACACGCACACAAATATATATATATATATATATATATATATATATATATATATATGTATATATATATATATATTTTTAATGAAAGACGTATTGAAGAAAATATTCTGCAAAATGATATACATATATGTATATATATATATATATATATATATATATATTTGCATACATGTGCGTGTGTGTGTGTGTGTATATATACAATAGAAATCAGGAATATAATATGATATAATATCCGATGTGTGATGGGTTTATTTCATTAAGTGCTCATTATATTCAATATTAAGTTGATTTAGGGTAAAGCTTGAAGATTAATGTAGTAAAGATTCGCTACACAAAAACGTTTATGTTTCCGCCTCATTTGTGTAGTGAATCCTTACTCCATTATATATATAAGCCAGGCTACTGCAGGGTCAAACTCCATACCTACAACTATTCCAACCAGAGATGATTACTGCAACTTCTGTGTTGTATTAATTATAAATTCATAGGTACATATGACTTGTCAGTTTTGCTCAGTTGGTAAGAGAGCCACCCTGCAATCACTTGGTCTTGAATTCAAATCACGGTAGGGAAACATTAATTTTATATATCTGTTTGGTTCAACGTGACAGAATAGATAGATAGTGGAGAGTTCATGCTCCTAAATTTGGTGAGGAATGTTCTTGTTACTGGGGGTGGGGGATAATGTCTACTGCTACCCATAAGTTTCAGGAACTTGAGGCACAAAATGGCTTCCTCAGAGAAAGATAGAATTTCAAGAAGATAAGATTATTTCCTGGTGGAGTGATTTGGGGAGACGTGCAGAGGAAATATAACCTTGAAACAGAAGGTTGAATAGATTATATATCAGCAAAAATGGTTTATAAATTTTCATTGAGAAAAAATTAATTGTCCCATTTTATTTACACGTGTTCAAGAATGGAAATACCAAAGTGAGAAATTTCCTAAATTGATATCCCAGTAAATCAGCAGCATGAAGCTCTGTGCCAAATTGACCCAGCAGGTCAAGCAGTTTGTATTTGAATAATGGAAAAAAATACAGTCTATTTATTTAGGTAAATCTATCATTGTACTTGCAATATGTTGCAAGAATGAAAGACAACCGATGGACATTATGTCTCACAACATGGATCTACAGAGATCACATAAGAAACCAAGGCCGACAGAACACAAGGAAATGCTGGCTCTGCGACTCCCATAATAGAGAATTGTGGCGAATTCTGGGGAAGGTCTATGTCCAACGACGGATGTTAAAAGACTGATGATGATGATCATTGTACTATTCTCACAAAACATGTTTTCCCATTACAACTACAAAACTTATAGATATTTTGAACTGTTCTGTGTACGGCTACTCTCCTAATCTAGGAATTTGGCGATCAATGAAAAGATGCTTGCTTGTAATCAATACAGTAGGAATAGAAGTACTTTTATCTTCAGCCTTGAAATGCTGTCAAAATGTTATTTTATAACCTTCAAAAAATATTTCTATAAACCTTTCCAATATTGCAGTAGAGATTTGGGGGCTTTAGTCATAGGGCATAGCTACAAATTTGGGGACCTGGAGGGACTTGGGCCCTTGAGGCTAGCAACAGGGGCATAGCTGGAGATTTGGGGATCTGGTGGGACTTGGGTCCGTGACACCACGCCCTGCATTTAGTGCAGTGGTTTTAAAACTTAGGGACTGCAAACATTGTAAAATATTAGTAAAAATGCAGTAGATAAACTACTATTCATTGAGCTTTTAGGCTCTACCTCCATTGGGGGCCCAGGGGTTAGTTTAAAATCACACGCTACCTCAGCTAAGCCCCTGGTTTGCATTCTGATTTCACAGATTATCACTACTGAGTAATGGGTTCAATTCTCACAAGGTGCTCTATATTTATGGTTTTGTACAAAAACTACACAAATGTTAATAAAGAACTCTAAGTGGAAATCTGCCCTACTTGTATGGTTATTGTGACATTACTATATTGAGCTACTATTGATTTTGGAGCGCTATAGATTTTCTATTTGCCCAGACTGCAGAGAGCCGATTCCCATGGTAGTAATACTTCCAATACTATTACGTACAACACAAAGGAGATATTGTAGCTCATCTCATCGCCTACTACTTTTCCTATGAAAGCGGCCGACTTGAAACTTGCTATTCATGTAATGTGAACATTAATGTAGATTTTAGAAGTGGTCGGTGATTTACTTCGGAAAAGGGTTTCCTAGCCCTTGTTTAAAATTTTTTTTTTTTCACCCTTCGATAAATATATGATAAACCTCACTCACCAGGCATTCTTTAGAGTTATTTTGCTTCATCACTACTTCAGTAGCTCAGTAAGTGTTCTGTGCAAGTGACACAAGCAAAATGAGTAGTGATAGGGTTATCGTCTTGAAACTTTGAATAAAAATACATATCACCGGCCTATATCAGAAATTAAATTGGTCTTGTCACTGCTTTAAAACCTTTCACTATTTTCATTTATTTACCTAACCACAAAGCAAACAAACAATCTACCAATATGTCAGACACATAGGACTGTAGATTTTCAAAAATTACGAAAAAAAAAAAAGCTGGGGAACCCACCCAACTGCAGTGGTTAGCTAGTATGATAAACCTTTCACAGCTTTCTCACAGACCATAGCATCTTGTGTGGGTGGGCATGTATGTAGGCATAAATATCTATATAGGTGGATATAGGGAACGTAGCAGTACCAAATTCCCCTTGTATGTAAACAGGAAAAGTTGACTGAAAAATTTTCATAAAAAAGCATTTCTTGTCTATCTTCTTCGTGTAAACCATCATTGACAGAGTGCCGCCTAAATACACATTGTCTGAACTCCATGACCCAGCAGCAAACGAGGAACATAACACTACCAAATGTTTCCCCTTTCACCTAAACAAGAAAAGTAGAGAAAAAATAAATTCAAAAAAATATTCCTTGTCTATGGTCTATAATCAAACCAGCATCTATATATATATATATATATATATATATAAAATATATCTACAGATAAGTATATATGTATGTGCGTGTGTGTATGCATGTGTGAGGGATACAAGCTACGCGGGGGGGGGGGGGCTACTGCCATCCCAAATTCAGGCAAAACAGTGGGGAAATTCTAGTAACTGATATTTTCGCTGCCAAGAAAGACAGAAAAAAGATATAGTGTGATAAGTACGATGAGTGTATTGCCGATTTATAAAAAGATTTTTCGATTGGAAATTAGTACTCGTGTTCTTGATCCATGTAAAAAAAATGGGGGGAGGGGAATCAAACCTTCGCCCCACCCATCCCACCCCTCAACCAAAGAGTTCCCATATGTGCAAACATTATTTCACAATGTGCATATTTATGCTTGACAAATTAACATTTGCATCAGAGTTTTCAACATGTGTGCACAGTAATTTCGAAGGATGGTGGAGCGAGAGAAAAAAGAAAGAAAAAAAAAATCAGAACTTATTGGATCTTGTAGGAAGGAGGGCAGACGTAGGAATAAGTAAATATAACAGTTGGAGCATCTGGTGAGGGTAAAGAGGTACACGACATCTAACATAGCAGATGTTATTTTAAGTATTACAGCTTGAAGTAGTTAGTCTCCATATGGGCTTGAAGCAAATAGTGGTAATGAGCCTGGAGTCGTAGCGATTCCCAAGATAAATTGACCTTCCCACTCATAAAGCAACACCATTTCTATTAAACTATTACATTCAGTGCTGCTAAAGGGTCTAATGTGACCCATTAGAGCACGTATGCGCATCCATAGGCCTGTAGACCGACTGGATTGCAGCAGCATTTTTTGTAGCCATTCTATGCTTTTATCTTTAGAAAAAAAAAAAATACAGGAGTCAGGGAAATCTTAAAATGGCAATGGGCTGGTCATGTTGCATGAATGTTAGACAACCACTTGACATCACGACTGACAATGTAGATACCCAAAGATTATATGCAAAACTGTGGTAAGCAAAATATAAGATGGCATGGTGACAGTTCAGAAATTATTGGCTCAGCAATGCCCATGATAGAGAGGTCTGGCAAATCTTGGGGAAAGTCTATGTCAACCAACAGACACTAAAAGACTGATTATGATGATGATTTTTCTCAAAAAGTCAATTTCATGATTCATAATCTAAAATTACTATCATTATGGCTTCACAAGAAATTAAGTACGCTTTCTATAATATGATCAACATTTCAAAGTGTTCCTTGAATATAAATGAAAATGTCTCAATTGGCCAACTAGAGCAAAAAGGTGTTTCATGTTTGCATCATAGGAATCCCACCATTGGAGACGGAGTCTAAACCCAACATCACAAGTTTTGTTTATTTACTCATTAACTAGCGTTCCTAACTTGTTGCCATCACTCGTACGGAGATAACTACACAGACTGAAACAGGAAAACATTAATAAGGCTGCCCGGTCTTTCATTAGGCAACGAGTTTCTAAAAGGCGGAGTAATTTACATTGATACGTAATAAGTTTGGAATGGTTTTAAGGTCACTTGACGCGGCCAATAACAGAGTCAAAATACATGACGCACCTCATTTGCAGGAGCACCCTGAAAGTGCCAAACCACAAGTACTGAAGGAGTTAGGACATATGACACAGCTCGTGTGCAGGATTTAACTAAGACATTATCAAATCAAACGCACCACAGGAGTTAACATACACAACACAGTTCGCATGTTTAGATTCATAGAAGTGTTGCAAAGCCAATCACATTGAAAACAATTTGGAATGAACTCTCAGCGAACATTTCACCCTAAGCTACCACACAGGTTCACATAGTGTACGTGCTTGTCCTCCATCATAGGCAATAGTGGAATATTCGTGTTTGAAAATGTAAAACAAGAAAGATTGATATAAATCATAATTAAGTTGTAGTCTGGAGCAATAGTTACTCAAAAGCTTTAGAGATAGTTCACTTGATATAATGAGGATGGATATTCATAATCCAGTATATTAATGAAACGTCATGCATAATATAATGAGAGTCCAATGAACTATTTTTAAAAAGATGATATTTTCGTAAAGCTTGAACACTCTATGAAACATATTGCAGAGCATTCAAGCTTCAAAATAAAAAAGAAATAAAACAAAAAAAAAACTGAGCATTGTAGATTTAAAAATGACGAAACATGAATTTTAAAAAAAGTTTGTTTGGCATTTTCATATGCAGCTACTCAAAACGTTATTTCTCATTTGTTTACGTGACTATCAGTAAATATTAAAAGCTGAGAAACTATGGATTCATTTAAACAGGAAATATTGTCAAATTCCAGTCCAAGTTGGAGGCTGCTGTCGACTTTCTTTTCACTGTAAAAACAACAAGACTAAGAACAATCCTCACCTAATTAAGGGGAGTAAACTATATACTTTGTGTGTTTATGTCAGACCAAACAGATCTAATGAAATCAACATTTCTCTACCGCGATTTTGTAGCATAATCACATGCATAACGCATCTGCACACAACACGGAGTAACAATAACAGTTATGTGAACAACTTTTGTCTTCATGCTGTGTTGGGGGTGAGCAATGAATAAGTTATGTCTTTTGCCTTTTGTAGGTGGTGATCACTAAAAAGAATAAATCTAAAAAAATAAAAAAAAACAAGTGTTTATGCTACCGGACCAAACCAAGACACCAATTTAGCATTAATTTACTTCCATTCCAGATTAAACCTCCAACTAAAAATCTATTTTAGGGAGGAATTTTCACAAAAAAGATGTAAAGAGTAAAAGCCTAAATATTCAGCTCTCTAGCTCCTTAGGTGCAGCCTATACATAGCCAGCCATCTAAACCAACTTAAAAACTGAAGAAATGTTGACATTTTCGGATGACAGGTTTCTGTTGATTATGTACTTCCTCTTTAATTGAATCTTCCTTGTTTTTTTTTCCATTTTTTATACAAAATAAAAATCAGGATGAATTTAAAATCATTTGCTATGTGTTGTGGTACCTTTTTTATGAGTTGGTTCCCACTAACTTCAGAACCTGGCAATACCCCTGTATAAAAGGCTACCATCTTCTGACTAATAATAATCATGACTAAATGAGAAAATCCTGGAATGAGTTTACAAACAAAGCTAATTGCTCTCCTTGGTTAATCATCCTCATCGACAGAGTAAATCAGACTCTACCTTAATCCCTTTCAAGTATTGTGTCGAGGAGAGCAGCCCACAGCTGATACCCAGGGAAAATTAGAATGAGGTCATTTCTGTGTTGATCTGAGCAACTTTAAATATCCTTCTGGTTCTCATCCTTCAATATCTTCTGTTTCTCTCAGATGAGTGGAACCAGGGCCATGTTCCTTTCCCACCTCCAAAATGTGTACCACGCAGAGAAAGGTCAAAGCCTGCATTCGACCCACCCCATCAGTGGATAAATGAACTCAATGACTAATCAGTACCGTTATTGCATCATCTATATAAAGATTAATAGCTTAGTAGAAAGAGCGTGAGACTGGAGACCATAAGGGCAACAGTTCTATTTCAGAGTATATAGTAAGAATAGCTTATTCAGAACTCACATTGGATAAGGAATATCTCATTCCTAAACTATAGAATAAGGAACAACGCCCAACAAGAAATAAACAATAGTAAAATACTACCATTATACAAAGTCTGTCTGGACAGTATTCAAACAATTTGAATATCTCAAGAACTGATTGCAGATCCCCCATGTAATTTGATAACCAATCGGAGCTGACTCTACTTTATTCCATGGGGTTACTCAGTTGCTCTCCTATGGGGTTACTCATCAAGTCATTCTCTACATCTTGAGCAGGTTTTGGGACCAAAACATTGCATTATCAAGGCCTCTCATTTCCCATAACCCTTACAATGCAGATTTGATGCACAGCTATTCCCAAAAGATATCTGACCTTGGATGCGATTAAGGAGAATGCATCAAAACAGCTGTTGGTAATCCCCAAAAAAGACTTCGCTGATTTTTGAAAAGTGGAAAGGATGCTAGAATAAGTGTGTGAGGTCTGAAGGGGAATACTTTGAAGGGAACTAAGGCCCAATGTAGATTACTTTTCATTAAATATTTCTATTTATTATTATATGGCTGGATAGAGCCTAGTCACACCTTGAATACCGAGGAAGTCAATAATTAAGAGATGGACATACTATTTAACAAAAAAAGTCTCATCCCTGGCGTGCCACAATGGTTAACATAATGAATGAGTGATAACATGGCAAAACTACTCTCCTATAACTATCTTACCTTCCCTAGCAGTAGTTATCAGTGAAGGAGCATTAAATCAATGGAAAATTTTGACTGAGGCCAGTCAAATATTTAAACCATGTATGGATAACACATTCTACAAACAGTTCTGGTTAGTCACACACTAGAAACCATCATTGGACAAACATCTCTTGGCAGCATGCTGTGTTGGGGTGATCAATTAAAAAAATAGGACGTGCGAACACTGCCAGACTTAAACGAAGGGATCAATTTAGTATCAACTTATATCATAAATTGAACCACCCACTCACTAAAAACCTATGGGGAGGGTTAAGAATAGGATTTTTTAAAATAATTGTGGCTTCAATAGTGGGGCCTCTATGTATGATACATACATAGATAGCCAGCCAAACCAACTTGAAAACTGAAGAAACCTATGTGGACAGTTTCATTGACAATTTGACAAAGAGATTATAGGGAAAAATATTTTTGTTCTGGCTTGGAATTATTTTTTCTCCTCCATAAAATTGGAGTAACTAGTCTCACCAACCTGGCTTTTGTAATTGAGCAAAAGCTCTTTCAATTGCAAGTACTTAGAAAGATAAAGAAAAGATGAGTATTGTAATAACAATTATAGCTTGGGAGATGAAGGTGGCATAACTGTTCCAACTCCAGCTGAGATAGTGGGTGCTCACTTCACAGTAAGGCCTTCGAGAAAAGCATGAGTCCATCTCTCCTTTCCCCTCCTCGCAGTTATAAGTAAGCATCAGGGCAGACTGGTTCTTCATCTTTAGCCTTGGTTGGCAACCAATGTAGGAGACTGAACTCCTCACCCAGCATTGTGGCAATGAACAGATTAAGGAGCCTGTTTGCAAAATGTACAGTTAACGGTACTCTTGTAAAGCTATAATATGCTCGACAAGCCAGTATTGATATATACTAAATCAGCCACTGTAATAAATATACCCCTTTGCTATTTTGTAAACGTCTTGTCTTCCAAGAGACAACCCCAAATAGAATATGATGGCTGGTGACAAAGTTTCTGTTGCTTGCTCCAACTTTGTGATCCACGCTAGTCCAAAGTCCGGTTGAACTTGAGATCTAGGCTTAATTCCTACAAGTTTTTATGACCACCTCCTTGGCAGGATGCAAATCCACTAAAGGGATACCTCCACCTTAATCACACTGCTTAGAATGTACTCAATTGGCTGCTGAGTGCTCAGGAAAATTTGTCCTCATGGAGAGTTTTTCAGTCTTCGGTCACACCGGGAATCAAACCCAGGACCTTCTGTGTGCGAGGTAGCTAACTATTATCTTATCTGAACAAACTTTCCTATTTTATTAGGACATAAATCTGGAGTTATGTATACATTATGTTGATCTTCATTAATATACTTCATTAGAGGGCACATGTAAAGAATATATATGTATATATATCTCTAAATGGGCGGTGGATATTTTAGCATCCCAACAAACCAGTTAAACATTAAATATATCGAAGAATGGAAAAAGTGATGAATTAGGATCTCATTATAAAGGGTCGCCTTTGACCAAATCATAATAAAAGGTCCAAATTGCAGCAACCAAAGGTCAGAAGGTCAAAATACTCATTTTGGTGTCTGAATAACTGATCAAGTTGGCATTTAATGTAATAAGCTTTCTTTGGGAAGAAAGTTTCTGTGAAGCTCTGGAATTCTAGAGAGTTTAACCATTTTGAGACTTTTGAGACATATGTATCACAAAGTTTCTACGACTGCCGAGATAAATATATGTCAGATAGATCTCCTTTAGAAGTCCACAGAGACGTATGTGTAATGGAAAATATAGTAAAGGATTTTTTCCCAGCAAACAATGACTTTATTGTAGAATGAAACCCATGCAGGAATTAGTTCATATTACATGACTGAACTTATTTTTGAAGGTTGAGCTTGCTCTGCCAAAGGCTTGCCATCCTAGTGTGATTCTTCACTTAATTTCTTCTTTTATTGAGGGTTTTGTGGAGATTTGTAGTCCTAGGTAGATGTAGTGATCTACTTTCTTCAGTTTTGTGTCCTTAATTTTGATCTTAGTGTCTTTATCTCCGATGTGGTTGTTGCAAATGATCTTTGCCTTGCTGAAGTTCATGTGTAGGCCAACTTTCTTGCTCTCTTCATATAGTTCATCTATCATTAGTTGGAGGTTGCGTAGGTTCTGTGCAAAAAGGGCAATGTCGTCTGCAAATTTGAGGTTGGCAAGCCTTTGGCAGAGCTAGCTCAACCTTCAAAAATAAGAAGATCCCATTAATCCTAAAAAAATGGGTGTATAACCAATGCATCCCCCCAATAGTCACTTATGGAGCTGAAACATAGAACCTAACCTAGAGATAGATCCGCAAATTGCACATGAAAGAATTATGCTCGATCTCACATGGAGAGACCATAAGACAGCACAGTACATCCACGAAAAGACAAGATCATAGAATCCATTAAAAATCTCAAACGGCAGTGGGCTGGCCATGTTGCAAGAATGGCGTCAACTGATGGACATTGCGACTCATGACATAGATCCCCCAAGATCACATGCACAACTGAGGCCAGTTGAAAATTAGATGGAGAGACGAGCTAGACAAATTCAGAAAGTACTGGCTCCATGACGCTCATGATAGAGAAATGTGGCAAATCCCGGGGAAGGCTTATGTCCAACAACGGACATTAAAAGACTGATGATGATGATGATGATGATAATATGACATGACTGAGTGAGAAAGATGGGTAGAAGAAGTAATCTGCTAATTTGGCGTTTTTCATCTATCCTGGGATTGATGTTTAACGGGATAAATATATCCGCCATGATTTTGGTTCTTCAAAATATGAAAATATTTTGGCTTTATAAAAAATGGTTTTCTTTAACCATTAAAAAAAATGAGTGATTTTCACTTTTTGGTTCCCAATAATAAATTCAAGCATCACACACCTTAGTAAGTTATTCTTGAAAAGATTGAAAGGAGAGTTCCAACATGGCATGCCCTAAAAATGTATTCTTGTTTATCTCTTGAGTTAAAAATGTTGTGTTTGGTCAGTAGACATCCAAGAAAATTAAAACTACACAAAAACTTACCAGCACAGTTAATTATTAAATAATCGTAGCATCAAAAATTAAAGTTAATTAAAAAGGGTGCAACTGAATAAAAGAAAATGGGAAAAAACAAATTCTATTTACGACATCACTGGTGTTTTTCACTGAAAAACATCTAAAATACAGTGAAAAATTATCTAGAAACATCTAGATTCAGGAGAATCTAGATGTTATTAATAAACCTGTCTGACAAAATAACCTTTTTAAGAAAAATTTTTTTTCCAAAAAATCAATAAATATAAAAAAAAGAAGAAAAAAAAAGAGCATTTTTGGGAGGGGTCTAGTGGATAATCAATGCCATTTTTCAAGTCCGCAGACAAAATGGTCTGGCCAGATGTGCTAGAATACACAAAGAAACATATAAACGAACATGTATATAAAAAGATAGAACCCTTCGCCATCTTTGCTGGCTACCGTCTCTTTGAGACCTTTTTTCAAGCAAATTAAAAAGCAAGACAAGCAAATCGAAAAGTCAAGCAAACTAAATTTACAAACATAAAATTAAAAAGCAAGGCAAGCAAATCACAAAATATGGCTATCAAATTAGAAAATATTGCAAGCCAATCGAAATGTCAAGCAAACTAAATTCATAAACACGAGTAATCATATTTTTATAATTACTGCTTCAGTTGCAGTAAATTTTAATTTTTCAAGTGGATTCATTTGACTGATAAATCATTTCCATTTTCAACTTGGGCGTCAGATTTTATACTGTGTCACATTTAATACTTTTTTGGATTTATTGATGTCAGCCAGTACGAATTCAGATTGTGACTAACTCAATATCTCAATATTGTAACTGTATATAAGTGCTTACACATGCTCATCAATTCAGTTCACTTGTTTTAATTTGCTTGTCATATTTTTTAATTTGGCTAAGAGGTATTTTTTAATTTGTTTTTCAAACTAACATTCCAATAGTGAACTGAGAGTTTCTCAAGACCCATTTCCCAAATGAGAAAATCTGTGAACATCAGAGATCACATTTTGCTCGTTTTGTATATTCCTGAAAACTTCATATGCGGCAAAGGTCTGCAATAACATTGCTACAGTTTCAGTATCAAGTAGGTCTTACAGGGTGGAGTTTCTAGCCCCAAACTCAATTGTCCTTTGAAATAGCTACGGTGACTGCTAAGCAGTAGGTTTTTCTCCGCTAGAGTAACTTCTTCTTAGATGGATTGCCTTACAGAGCCAATAGGCTCCATATTATACCCGGTTATATACCTATAGCATGGAGGGACATTCATACCTTTCCCAAGGGCATGAATCCAAAGTTAGCGTACAACTGCCTCGGACAAAATTCAAATTCTGTCCATTAGTTCCGTTTTTTGTGCTGGTGACCATTCTGACACTCCATACCTCAAGAGATCATAGTGGTGTAATAATGGTTGTTACTCGGCGAAGACAATGTTTTAACACCAACAAGAGCTTAAAGATTTTGTGGAAGATGGAAAGGAAAACTGTAAGAAGACTTACCAAGGGCACATACTGCTACCATTCCAATGATGGAGAGAAAGAACAATATGCAACAAATTACATCAGTGCAAGATCTGTAAGAGAAAATAAAAGAAAATAAGGTGTCAATGGATGTATCTATGTTGGTCAGATGACAGTCATCCAGAAACAACAATTCAGCAACAAAATAAATAGGAAGAAATGAGGAGAAAAAGATCGGACAGACGAGTTTCAAAACATTGACATAGGTTATCTATTCATCTTGATAATCTTTATGCCTCGAAGACTTCACGTTTATAATGATACAGGAATCTGCATTTTTTTCAGACATTCAAAGCGAGTCTTATATGCCATCAAATCCTATATATATCGGGTAGGGAAAATGATATATACTACTCCAAGGGTACAAATATGAAATACTGATGTTAGTATTATATTTTTTCCGAAGAGTTAAAAAAAAAAATTTTTTTTTAAAAATCAAATAATTTGGGAATTAGTCCGAATTTCCTGAAACAAAAAAAAAACAAAACTATTTTTGTTTCGTAGTAGAACAAAACGAAAATATAAATATGAAATTTTGTGTATGAAACAAAAACTTTTGCAGAGATGAAACGAAAACCACAACTGATAGTTATAATATTATTGTAATAAAAAGACCATTTAAAAAAATAAATTCTTTTTATGCCATCACTGGCATTTTCCACTTGGAAGCATCTAACATAAAGAAGAAAAAAAAAAGATAGAAAAACATCTAGAAACATCTAGATTCAGGAGATTCTAGATGTTATAAATAAACCCAACAAAATTAGACCCCAAAAAGATCAAAAATGCTTTTTGTCCAAAATTTAAAAAAAGCTTTTTTAGAAAGGGTTTAGTGAAATACTGAGGCCAATTTTCAAGTCTGTACACAAAACAGTGTGGCCAGGAGTTCTAGAACACATAAACACATGCACAAATGTCAAATAGCCTATTCATATGCAAATGTATTTATGAGTCATTTGGGGGTTTAACTTAATACTTGTAATTTTATTATACATACACAAACTTATTCATGGAATTTGTTTTAGAACAATAACAATATAAATTACTTATCTATGGATTTTGATCTAATAACTAATGCATCCTCCCGATAGTAACCTATAGAGTTGAAATACAGAACCTAACCAAGAGACTGACCTGTGAACCAAAAATCATGCAACATGCACAACATCACATGGAGAAACCACAAGACAGCACAATATGTTAGGGGGAAAAACAGTCCGAGACATACAGAAACTCAAATGGCAATGAACTGGTCATGTAGCAAGAATGGCCAACAAGTGATGGATATCACAACTCACAATGTGGTTCCCCAGGGATCAAACGTAGAACCGAGGCCAGAAAAAAAATGAGATGACAAGAAGATGCAAGCTGGACAGATTCAGGAAATATTAGCTCTGTGATGCCAATGATAGAGAGATGTCGCTCATCAGTCAAATGACGTACGATAAAAGATTGATGATGATGATGATGATTCAAATTTTTCCTTCAAATCAATATAATTTAATACTTAGATTTCTGTAATTTTTTGCCTTGTCAATAGACTTGAGAAAAATCCAAGTTATTTTTTTTGCTTAAACCAGTTATCAGAGAAATATATATTTACTGTTTGAAATTCAACTTTATGAAAAAGAAGAAAAAGATTAAGACGTATAATAGTTTTTTATGTGGGGCTTCCCAGAGACATGGAATTTATTTCAAGGGTTCCCCAACGGTAAAAAGGTTGGGAACTGCTGGATTAAAGTATAATAAAGCTAGTATTATTGGCGCTCCCTGTCTGGAACAGCAAAACACTGTTAATAGAACACTTTTCAGAGCCCAGCAAAACCTACACCCCTTTACAGTTTGGTAAGTAATATCTAAAACCTTTGATAAAAAGTCATAAAGAAGAGTTACTTAGAAGTAAGTAAAGATAAGCAAAACAGGACCAGTAATTACAAGAAGAAAACTTTATCAATAAAGCTGACCTTGATATGAAAAAAAAAAAAAATAAATAAATGTCTGATAAGTAAGTAATCACTTCATGAAAAGCTTTTCCCATATGGTTCCGACATGGGAAGAGGAAGAGTGGTTGTTATTACCAAAATCTATATAAATCTTGGAGGAAAAATTGAAGAGAATGCCAATTAGAGGCACACTTCCAGGAATCTCATTATAAATAAGCAGAAACTAGGGCAGGGCCAATTCCAAAGGTGCATGTATGGAAGGGACAAAACTTTTGTGGTCTGTGGAGCACCCTGCCATAATTGTTGTGTAAATTAATTTTTTGTTCGTTGAATGAAACTATATCTTTGAAATATTTTGGTCACTTCTCTTTAATGCTGCTAATTTAGATGTCTTATTTCTAAATGTAAATCTATTGCTAATTTAGATGTCTTATTTCTAAATGTAAATCTATTGCTAATTTAGATGTCTTATTTCTAAATGTAAATCTATTGCTAATTTAGATGTCTTATTTCTAAATGTAAATCTATTGCTAATTTAGATGTCTTACTTCTAAATGTAAATCTATTGCTAATTTAGATGTCTTATTTCTAAATGTAAATCTATTGCTAATTTAGATGTCTTATTTCTAAATGTAAATCTATTGCTAATTTAGATGTCTCACTTCTAAATGTAAATCTATTGCTAATTTAGATGTCTTACTTCTAAATGTAAATCTATTGCTAATTTAGATGTCTTACTTCTAAATGTAAATCTATTACTAATTTAGATGTTTTATTTTGAATTACTCAGGCAGCCTTGATATAACTTGGTAACCAATCAGAGGGTACCTCTATATGCATGTATGAACAGACACACTCCCTTGGAGTTACTCGGTCAGCAGTAAGATACTTAAACATGTTTGTATACCATGTGACCATCACATTCACAATGACTAAGCCTGGCCATTTTTTCACATCTTGTGTAGGGTTTCTTAGCAAAACATTACATCACCAGGATCTCCGACTCTTCCCACCTTTACAATTAAAATTTGGCTCTGTGACTTCTAGCTTTTCCTCTCATAGTGTCCAGACTGGACAAGATTAAGGAGAGCACAACAAGGCAGCTGCTGGTGATTCTGCAAAAAAGACATTGCAGACTGTTTTGAAAAAGTGAATGAGATGCTGGGATAAGCGCATGAGATTCCAAGTGGTGTACTTCGAATGAAACCAAGACAATTGTCCTAGGTAAGCTATTCTCTCATTAATATAAAATGTATGGATATTTTCTGGACAGATTTTATAAGTGTTTGAGTGAATACATATATAAGAATAACAAGGACATATGCCCGGTGAATGTTAACATTTTGTGCCTCTCATATGCATCTGACCGGTTGCTGACAAGTGTAAGAGGCACAAAATGTTAACATTCACTGGGTATTTGCCCTTGTCATTCTCATATTATTCTTATATATTTTTTGCAAATAAAAAAGATATATGTTGAATATATGAGATACATATATATATATATATATATATATATATATATATATATATATATATATATATATATATATACATACATACATATATATATACTAATAATTAAATAATTGTGTCATCCACAGATAGCTGTTTTGTTGTATTACAACTCTTCAGTGTGGCTATAGACTATCCATCATCTAATCCAGTACCACAGGGTAGGATCGAAACCTTCGCTTCAGACCCAGAGGCTGATATCTCTTCTCTGCCCAACGTAGAACTGGACAGTCAGTAAGGTTGAATTTAAGCGATATATTAACTCATACATGAATTCCCCATCCACACCACAGTGCACTATTACTACGTTGGAAGAGCATATATATATATATATATATATATATATATATATATATATATATATATATATATATTCACTGTTTTTAGAGATTGCTCTAGCTATGGCAATAGGTTCAATATTCTAAATTTGGAGTTGCCCATTGATCGCAATGAAGTGAAACTGATCAGAATAATAGTAAATATTCATCTATCCAGAGAAAGAAAAAAAAAAAAAAAAAAGACAACTTTGGCACCCCACCCCCACATCCCTGTCCAGGGCTAGACCGGCCATAAAAATAAAAACAAATGATCAGATTCAAAGACAGAGCAGTCCTTATGATAAATTCTTGCTATTCCAAGCCATGGTTGTGAGTGGTTCTCTTTAGCAAGGTAAAAAGAAAAATCAAATTTTTCTAACCATTAAAAGAAACCTACAGGCCTACCTGTAGCGAGAAGAGACCAAGACTAGATCAGTAAAACAAATTTTTTTGTACTTTTCTTCTCATTTCACTCATTTGTCCATAAATTCAGCTTTTGTTTTGTTTGAAATACCATATGCATGTTTAGTAAAATATGACCGACTGAGAAAACAATTTTGCTAGTCTTTCTTGTTAACATACAAGAAAACTCATCTCTCGATGCATTCTGGACGCCAGAATTGTCCAAACAATGGATTAGAACAAGCGTTTTCAACCACACATACAATCAATGTTGAGGAAAAAACTTAGGTGTTACTTTTTAGCACTAATTTAAATAGAATACAAATCTAATTCAGTGTGAGCCATTGTTGTGTCGAGGTGTCATCACCTGACAAGTGGTGAGCAAATGAATTCTTTGTAGAAGGAGCTTTTCGCCCCCCCCCCCTCGCCGCCCATGTCCCAAAAAGACTTTGTTGAGGGATGGATTTTTTATTTGATAATGACCTCTTCCAGTATCAGGAAAAAATTTTCCAGTTCTTATATGATTTACGGATGTTGTTAACAAGAATTTGGCATATAGGAATTTGGAATGGTAAGAATTCATTTGAGTGGGTTTATATTATCCTCAGAGTGGAAGCAATGACTGAATGTATGGTCAGATAGCAAACGGTCTAGTCTATCTATGCGTGTATATATATATATATATATATATATATATATATATATAAAAGAGAGAAGAGATGTATATCTCTATACATCGAGAGATAGAAACATATGTATAGAGAGAGATAGAGATAGAGAAAGAGAGAGATAGATAGATATAGATGGAGAGAGAGATAGATAGATATAGATGGAGAGAGAGATAGATAGATATAGATGGAGAGAGAGATAGATAGATATAGATGGAGAGAGAGATAGATAGATATAGATGGAGAGAGAGATAGATAGATATAGATGGAGAGAGAGATAGATAGATATAGATGGAGAGAGAGATAGATAGATATAGATGGAGAGAGAGATAGATAGATATAGATGGAGAGAGAGATAGATAGATATAGATGGAGAGAGAGATAGATAGATATAGATGGAGAGAGAGATAGATAGATATAGATGGAGAGAGAGATAGATAGATATAGATGGAGAGAGAGAGAGATAGATATAGATAGAGAGAGATAGATATAGATAGAGAGAGAGAGAGATAGATATAGATAGATAGAGAGATAGATATAGATAGATAGATATAGATAAAGAAAGATAGATAGATATAGATAGAAAGAGAGATAGATAGATATAGATAGAGAGAGAAAGAGAGATAGATAGAGATAGAGAGAGAAAGAGAGATAGATATAGATAGAGAGAGAAAGAGAGATAGATATAGATAGAGAGAGAAAGAGAGATAGATAGATGTAGATAGAGAGAGAAAGATAGATAGATAGATAGATATAGATAGAGAGAGAAAGATAGATAGATATAGATAGAGAGAGAAAGATAGATAGATATAGATAGAGAGAGAAAGATAGATAGATATAGATAGAGAGAGAGATAGATAGATATAGATAGAGAGAGAGAGAGATAGATATAGATAGAGAGAGAGAGAGATAGATATAGATAGAGAGAGAGAGAGATAGATATAGATAGAGAGAGAGATAGATAGATATAGATAGAGAGAGAGATAGATATAGATAGATAGATAGATATAGATAGAGAGAGAGATAGATAGATATAGATAGAGAGAGAGATAGATAGATAGAGAGAGAAAGAGAGATAGATATAGATAGAGAGAGAAAGAGAGATAGATAGATATAGATAGAGAGAGAAAGAGAGATAGATAGATATAGATAGAGAGAGAAAGAGAGATAGATAGATATAGATAGAGAGAGAAAGAGAGATAGATAGATATAGATAGAGAGAGAAAGAGAGATAGATAGATATAGATAGAGAGAGAAAGAGAGATAGATAGATATAGATAGAGAGAGAAAGAGAGATAGATAGATATAGATAGAGAGAGAAAGAGAGATAGATATAGATAGATAGAGATAGAGAGAGATAGAGAGATAGATAGAGATAGAGAGATAGATAGAGAGAGAGAGATAGATAGAGAGAGAGAGATAGATAGAGAGAGAGAGATAGATAGATAGAGAGATAGAGATAGAGAGATAGAGATAGATAGAGAGATAGAGATAGATAGAGAGATAGAGATAGATAGAGAGATAGATAGAGATAGATAGAGATAGATAGAGAGATAGATAGAGATAGATAGAGAGATAGATAGAGATAGATAGAGAGATAGATAGAGATAGATAGAGAGATAGATAGAGATAGAGAGATAGATAGAGATAGAGAGATAGATAGAGATAGAGAGATAGATAGAGATAGAGAGATAGATAGAGATAGAGAGATAGATAGAGATAGAGAGATAGATAGAGATAGAGAGATAGATAGAGATAGAGAGATAGATAGAGATAGAGAGAGACATAGATAGAGATAGAGACATAGATAGAGATAGAGACATAGATAGAGATAGAGACATAGATAGAGATAGAGAGATAGATAGAGAGAAACAAAGAAATATGTATAGATAGAGAGATGATGACTGACATACAGAGAGATGTATTGAGAAACAAATAGATAGAGAGATGGATAATGACATATGTAGAGTGATAGAGAGATATATTGAGAGACGAATAGATAGAGAGAAAGAGAAAAAGAAAGGTAGATTGAGAGAGAAATGGAGTTAGATGATGGAAAAAGATGGAGACATAGGGAAATTATGTACAAGTAAAGAAATGATAGATAGAAACAAACACAATTCATCCCTATTTACTTATTGGTTCTGAACACCAGAGAAAATGACCATTCAACTTAGATCAGGTATTACTCAACACTGAGAGAAAAAACAAGGTTATTCTACAGTATTTCCTCATGGAGATCTCATTTCCAAAATGGCTACCAGAAATATTAGTTTCAAAGAGACAGAACATCTTTAAGACAGTTTCAGGGTAAAAGACCCAGGTGGTTAATTTGCATGTGATAGGAAGGAAAACACCCCAGCTTATCGTTGAAGTAGTCTTGGCTTGGCTACAAAATAAACAGTCTACGTACACTTGAAGAAAGGATTCAAGAACAGGAATTCGGGTTGTTTATATGATGGAATATACAGCTGACTACAGTGTAAAAATCAACTGGAAAAGAAATCATATTATTAGGGAAGAACGGTGGAAAATTCACAGAACAGTGGAATGTGCTGTATTTTATTGTATGTAAGATATTCCAAGGTAGGACCAGCCTTGGTGGCTGTGGGACCCAACTGAGAACATTTTCTTCAGGGCCTCATGATTCACTGTCTGAGGTCGGTAGAATCCTCGAGATATCAACAAAGTCTACCGTAGACTTCATCTGGCAGAATGGAAAGCAATAAAAATGTGTGGTTAAAAATTTCGAAGAAATAGATTCTTATGCTGATCCATCATGAATTAACATTATTTAATTCAAGTATAGTAAAAAAATTTCAAAATATAGACAGTAAAAGAAAAAACAACAACAAAAAAAACTACTGACTTCTTTCAAGAACTCAGAAAATTCAAATCAGTTCTTCAATAGAGCCTACTTGTGGTATTAAACTGATATTGCAAGGTGTTGTATGAATACAACTAGGCTAGAGTAGCTTTCCCTGGCATGGGGCCCAATTGGGAGCAATTGGCCCAAATCCGGCTCTGCTCCAAGGCATCAGTCATACCAAAAATTTCTCTTCATATTCATCATTCAATGCTACCCTCAACAGATCAGTTTAATCGCTGTTGCTGGGTTTAGTTCATTCATGTGTTCTGACACATATATGTATCTATTTAGACTTAGCCAAGCACTTACTGTGCATTGTTGAGACTTGAAATTTTGCAGACATACGCACACACACACATACATTCAATGAGCAAGGAGAAAGCTTCTTTTTTTTTGATTTTTGAAGATTTACCATCAAAATAGGTTCTCATTGAGGGGGTTCAATATGCAATATAAGTTTATGATAAATTAGTCACTAGTTTGCACCTGCTTATTTATTTATTTATCTATTTTATTTTATTTTTAAATCAGACCTTTTCAAGGGATCACAGCCCAAAAAATGGTGAGAGAAGCGACTTATTCCTTGATCATCCCTTTTTCGAACTTTTAATTGATTACCCCTAACACAAGATATATGATTGGTGGTAATTCATTATCGAGTTTACCATCATCTGGCATATTTCTATTTCAGATCCAAGATATCAACATTTTATTTAAAAGCTTAGCCTCATATTAGAAGCTGTCAACCAGAACTGTTGACAAAGGTTTCTTAAGTTTTCGAGTTGGTCTAGCTGATTATCGTTGTCTGTATACATCATGCAATATTTTGTTATATTTTGGTTTTTTTTCACGTCTCCCTAATAGGTTTTCAGTTGGCAGTTCAATTTACAATAGTAAGTTTGGGCTAAATTGATCCCTAATTTCTGTCCAGCAGCATTCATGCTTGTTTTTTGAAAACTCAGATTTTTATTGAGATCACTATCTATCAAGAGGCTAAAGAAAAAAACTTATTCATTGATCACTTCTTTTTCCAATTTTTTTAATTGATCACCTCAACACGGCATGCAGCCTAAAGACATTGATCACATGATGACTTCCACCGAGTGACTAACCAAACATGTTTCTATTTAAGATCCATGAAATTCAACATTTTAACATTATCCAAGATTTTGGATACTTAGCAACTCAAGCTCCATCAAACATTTTTGTATTCAAGATGTTTACGATTGAGATTTCAACTTCAAAATTAGGATCTATTTCTTAGATTTCAAGATTTTACACATTTATCTAAAAGCCCAACCTCATATATAATTCCTATTCAAGATTTAAGATATCTAAGATACATTATTTTACTTTTTGATTCAATTCATGGGCCATTTGTATTGACAGCATAACTCTTCAAAGAATAGACTTAAATGATAATGGATTCAGGATTTTTTTTTTTTTTAAATTTCAAATGTTATATGGGAGTGGATTTCCTTTCAAAAATTTCATGGATTCAAGAAATCAGATTCTAGATATTCATCAAGTTTATCTAGTATATTTCTATGTAAGATCAAAGATTTTAACATTGCCTTTTTAAGATTTCAATTATTTATCAACTTTAGCTTCATCTGGTACAACGATGAAAAAAGGGCACTAGTCAGCTTTTAACTCACTACAATATTGAATGACAAGGAAAACTACCTCACGAACCATTGCCATATATATATATATATATATATATATATATATATATATATATATATCAGCCTTTCTCAACCCTTCTAGACTGAAGGAGCCCTTGAAATAACTGTCATATCTCAAGGACCCCTTGAATAAAAGTATTATACATACAACTACTAGCACATCAGTGTACTGAAAATTTTATACTCACAAATAATCCAAAAGTAATCATCAGTATTCTACTGCGCAGAGGGAGATTTATTTATTTTTGAATATTCGTAAATTTTGAGAACATTTAAAAATATGCTATTTCTATCAATCCCCTTCTCCCAAAGGATATTTTATACAAAACATGTATTTGTTATTATAGCTTTTTATAAATTTTCCCTAAATAAAACTGAAAGTTATGATTGTAAAGAGAATGATTGCCACTGGTCTTTTTCGGCAGGTGAAAATTCTGGTGTTTCTAGTATCAAATGTTAACAGGATCGGGACTGCTAGAGAAAAATCTTCAAATGAAGCCCAAGTCTGGTACTTTTTTTTTCACATTTCACACACATGAAAAGAAAAAAATTGTTGAGCTGTCAACAACCTCTCGTGCAATCCCAAGGTTTCTGTAGAAACCCAGTTGAGAGAGGCTAGTACATAACAAGCACCATTTTTCTTGTTTTCAGTAATCTGAACTTAGCTTATTCTTGTAACAAGAAATGAGAATACTTTGTGTTTGTTGAAATATTTATCATAATGTCAAATATACACACAAGCAATTAGTTTGTTCAAGTTAACAAAATCCTGTTTATTTCTCTTTCCCAAAACACAAAGGCGACAACATTTCAAGAAAAATGTGGTACTTGAAAAAAATTGAAAAAAAAAAACAAAAAAAAACAACCAGGTCAGGTTAGTCACTCAATAGAAACCATCATCTGAACCATGACTTAAGGCAGCATAATTTGTTGGGGCTGACCAATTAAAAATTGAAGAAAGGAGTGATCAATGAATAAATTACTTCTCTTACCTTTTATTGGGCAGTTATCAGTAAATAAAAAGTCTGGATTTTCCAGAAACATGTGGAAATGCTCTCAGAGACAAATTTTGCATAAACTTACATTGCAAATTGAACCCCCCATATTGAGGGTGGGAATTTAAAAAAAAAAAAAAGGTTTTTCTCAAAATAAATTAGGAGTAAACATTTAAATTTTCAGCCCTCCAGCTCAATGTATGTGCCATACACTCATACAAAAACTGTCAGATCAGCTGAAAAACAAAAAAAAACCCCGTGTTGACATTTTTTGGTAGATGGTTTCTCATATATATATATATATATATATATATATATATATATATATATATATATACGCACAAGAACCTTGAGTAAAAGGAACAAATGTAGACGGTTTGTCAAAACAAAATAACAACTTTGCAGCAGGAGACTTGTCAAACAACAAAACACCATTCTGTAGAGTCAACACAAGTTTCCAATAATGGTAATTCTTTGAAACCCAGGAACCAGCGATTCCGTGGTGGCAGGTGGGAGAGCTACACACAATACACTGTTAATTAAAACAAGTGCTCTGCTTGTCAAAATTCTAGCACAAATGACTTCTGACATGACATCCTCCAATTCTTCTAGAAAAATCAAAAACATTCTATGTAAAACCAATTTTTCACCATTCTCTCTGACTGGGTGGTCCTTGCACTTTCCTGACAAGAAGATAAGGAGGAAAATGTCTGTCTTTGATACCTTTTCGAATGACTGGCACCATCTGTTTGAAATTCTGTTCAACCAAGATAAGGGAGAAATAAGCAAAAAATTTCAAGTCAAAAATGATTATGAAATATAGGAGTAAAAACTCAATTACTTGCACATAAACCTAAAACACACTAACATTAATACGGACACAAATAGCACTTTGATCTGAAAAATGGCAAGTTAACTTACGGGATACCAAATACCCATAAACAACATGCATATATTATATATATATATATATACATATATATATATATTTATATATATATATATATATGTATATATATATATAATAATTAATAATTGTGTCATCCACAGACAGCTGTTTTGTTGTATTACAACTCTTCAATGTGGCTATAGACTATCCAATATCCTATCCAGAACCATGAGGTAGGGTCGAAACCTTCGCTTCAGAGGCTGATATTTTATCCCTGGACGGTCAGTAGGACTGAATTTAAGCACTATATTTACTTGCGCACGATTCCCCATCCACCTGAGTGCTCCATTCGAGAGATGGAAGAGCATTGCTTATAGCTTATAATGGACAAGTTGCCCTAATTGAAGAGTGCACAACCCCGAAGAAGGGAATATATATATATATGTGTGTGTGTGTGTGTGTGAGTGAATACCTTAATAATGAAGATTTGATATAGTATGGTCAAGGTATTGCTGTACAAATTAATGTAATAACTGAAAACATTAAAACACATTAACTTATAGTAACGTTTTGAACAGGTTTGAGAACCACACTAATTGAGGTATACCTGTGTGTGTGTCTCTTCCATAGGAATAGAGCACTCTGGTGGATGAGGAGTTTCTGTGTAAAATGAATAGATTGCTTAAATTCAGCCTTACTGACCACCCAGTTGCGTAGTCCAGAGATAGGATATCGGCCTCCGGGTCCGATGTGAGGGTTTCAATTCTGCCTCATGGTACTGGATGGGATAAAGTCTATAGCCACACTGAAGAGATGTAATACATCGAAACAGTTGTCTGTGGATGACACAATAATATATATATATATGTATGTAAAAGAAAGAGAGATATCCATACATTAAGTTCACATGTACAAGATAAAAATGTGTCTTCAAGAATGGGAGTGTGCACTTTTTGTCTCTATAAACTCAAGAAAAAAAATGATTTGCCTATATAAATAGTATATGCTTATTGTTCATGTGTACCCTAGAGGTCAACTTGTCATTTGAGTGGTCCAAGTTGCTGGTGAACTACTTTTCATAAAGATTTTGAAGGCCCTTTCCCCCCATGTGGCCCTGGTGGGGCAGATCTTAAATTCTCCTCCCCTCAATTAACCCCCACTCCCTACCCCACATTATCATTTCCACAATACCTCCAGTACAAGTACAAGAGAGACAAAACAAAAAAAACAAAAAAAAACAGTATCTTATAATTACCCGACAGATTTCTTTCTTTCTCATACAAGTTAAATTTTTGAAGATCTCAAAGAATTGAAATTCCTCAACTTCATGACTGGCATCTGGCCAAAAAGAAACTGACTATAGCAGCAAGAATGTTGCGGAATGGGTGTTACAAGTTGCCAATAAATTTTCGAGTTTTCGGTTGGTTACATGCCACGGAGCCTGGGGAATTTTCAAGAAATCATTTTGCTTCTTTAACAGGAATGTTGATTCTATTTTGCATTCGAGACAGAATCAGATTGAAGTAAATTGAAAATGTGACAGGGTCTGATTTTGCAGTGCTGTCGAAATTCTGATGGAGCATACTTAAAAGAGGTTCAAAGGAGATATTTCTTATACAAGTTTATATTTAGAATATATATATATATATACTAGAATGTGGATTCGCTACACAAACTAGCTCATGTTTCTGCCCTCTTCGAGCCTCATCAGATTTGCCTGATGAGGCCCGAAGAGGGCCGAAACATTAGCTAGTTTACGTAGCGAATCCACAATGTACTATTTATTTCCAGTTCTACTCTAAAACAACTCAACTTCAATAGTAAAAAGTTGTATGTATCGAGCACTCTATGAAATGAAACCATTACATTTCAGAAGTGGCTTTATATCATTGATAAATTATTATATTATGTTATACTGCTAGCCTGAGTTGTACCACATTATATATATATATATATATATATATATATATATATATATATATATATATATATATATATACACACACACACACACACACACACACAAAAACAAAACATACCGTATAAGCCAAACTACAAGTCAGGCGCTTTACAAGGGTATTTGATTGACTTGTACTAAGTGTAACTCATCCAACCTTCATATTGGGGTCCAGTAGACGACCCCCCTAGTCATAATACCAGTGTACTAGATACAGAGTAATATTTGCACTTTTTTCTTAAAAATGAAATGCCCATCTTATAAACCGATATATACAATACTTACATAGATGAGTAAGTACCCCAAGCATACTTATTTCATAGAATAAGTATCAACAACAAATATGAAGATCTTTTGGTATTATTCAAATAACAGTATCTCGATAAAAAACAGTCTTTTAATAGCACACACATACACTCACGTTACAGCGAGGTTGTGAAACTAGTGATTCAATGAAACCCATAGTTTCACTATCAGTGTAGTAATGGTTAACAAGTTTGCAATGCTGATCATAATTACGGTAATAAGTTCATTCTTGACTGAGTACTCCACGAGTGTGGCCTTGAGTCAAACTAAGCTGCATATAACACTGTAAATACTGAATCAGAATACACTTGATATTAACCTAGTTCAGTTGAGTTTGACACAAGGCCAAAGTACTGGGACACCTAGTGAGGTTTAAACTCATTACAGTAGTAATAGTCAGCATCACAAGCTTGTTAACCATTATTACAATGATTAGGCAAATATCGATTTTGTGAAATTACCGAGATGTTCGGGGAATCATGAAATAAATAGTCTCACAATCTGACTGTAACATATACATTGAAAATCAAGCCCACATTTATTTTGGGTGATAACTCAGGTTTACAGTCGACTTCACAACAGATGAGCTTGAGGAAAAAAAACAAAAAAAAAACTCACAACTACGACTGAAAAGCATACCCATTTTTTATGACATCATAAAAAAACGGTTAACTTTGCAACATGAGCTCGAAAAGAAAACGTCACGACCATGATTGAAACCCAAACCTTTTTTTATGACGTCATAAAAAATGTCCAATACAGAACAATACGAAGAAGAAAGAAAAACTCCAGGAATAGCCAGTTTCATTTCCCTTGAATCTGTAACATTATATATATATATATATATATATATATATATATATATATATGTCTAGAAAGCTTTTGCAGTTTTGAATACTAAATATAAATAAAAAAAACTTCCCAAAAATTTACGTCATTTCAGTCACTTATTTCACAATATCTGTTGATGTAGTTAATATAATTTTTTTCAGGTTTTACTCATACTTTGATATCATGGTACAATGTGTAAATTTTCTCAAGTTGGGATCATCAGTTGTTTATCATGTAACAGTTTCAGGGATTTAAAAACAAAACAGTAATATTAATACGGCATTCCAGTAGTGTTGATCAGACAATATATATATATCACCCAAAATAAATGTGGGCTTGATTTTCAATGTATATGTTACAGTCAGATTGTGAGACTATTCATTTCATGATTCCCTGAACATCTCGGTAATTTCATAAAATCTTTACCTGCCTAATCATTGTAATAATGGTTAACAAGCTTGTGATGCTGATTATTACTACTGTAATGAGTTTGAACCTCACTAGGTGTCCCGGAACTTTGGCCTTGCGTCAAACTCAACTAAACTTGGTTAATATCAAGTGTATTCTGATTCAGTATTTACAGTGTTATACACACATACATGGATTTGAAAAAAACCTTGCTAGGGTTTTTCTTTTTGTTCTTTATTCACAGATATTACTCAACTTTTTGAATGTAGAGAGAGATAAACTTTGTTCCAATCCTCATTTGAACATAGAAACATAGAAAGGTTATTTGGACTGAACATAAACAACTTTGAATTGTCTTTGCCTCCATAATGTCATTTACATAGAGATTGGGAGAGGGCTATTAAGTCTAAAATGTCCCATTGACTTGATAGCCTGAAAATGCCAAGTTTAAATCCCAATACAAAGGCTACAGACAAGCTAGGTTGTACACAAAAACATATAGCTATATCACACAGCATCCTAGAAAATTACATTGAGCTCAAAAAAGAAATTAATCATTGAAAACAAGAATATTACAAACATTATCTTACTGTGGGTCTATTTAGCAGTTATGGGGGAGATTTTTTTCTTTATTTTTGCAATGACTCAGAGTTATGACTGAAATTTATGCACTTTTATATATTTATATGACAATAATTTATATATCAAACTGTATCACCACCTAAAGCTCTCCAATAATGTAATAAAAAAAATATTTGAAGAAACTTTACATATAAAAAAATGGCTGACAAAAATCAATGTCAAATAGCCAAGCCGTTAGGGCTATTTAGCACTCTACCTAAAAATTACTATTAAATTTTATCTGTATTCTCACCCAGGGGCATGGCTGGAGATTTAGGGGTCAGAGGCACTTGGCTCCTTCATAGCCCACCCCTTCAACGTTCAATCCAGTGGTTCCTAATCTGGGGAGCACAAACCACTGAATGTCAAAAATACATGATAGGAGGTTGGTGGTAAAGACTTTTCAAAAGCTTGTCAAGTAAGCAATCCTTTCAGAAGTAATGATGTAGCTAAAATTTTGGGGGTCCCAAGCAGAGGACTGGGCCTCTTGAGCCCCCCCCCCACCCTTTTAGTGAGATTTGTTAGTAGGTGAAATAATATTCATAAATCTCCTGAGGGCCAAAGCAATTCAAAATCTCACCTCACCCCTCCCTCAAATCAGCGGGCTGGGCCCCTTGAAGCCTCCTTCCAATATTTAGTGCAGTAGTGCAGGCCCACAAATATATATATGTATAATGTCAGTAGGAATGCAGTAAGTGAACTTCTACTAATGAAGCTTTTGGGGAGGACCCCTCTCCATTGTTCAGACTGCTGAAGTTGATAAATTGCAAATAACCCCCCCCCCCAAAAAAATAGAAACCATGAGAAGCAAATTATCAAAATAATCAAGTGCCAGATATCCCTGCCTAACAAAAATATCAATAATGAAAACTAGTTAACATAAAATTCCTAAATTTGCACTGAATAATCCCAAGAGCTATGACCAAAATATCCAATTATGGATGTTTATAGCCAGTATTTTTTATCAACAGACCATAGCAAGAGAAAAGTAAAAAAATCTTTCTTTTCTCAGATATCAATTGCAAATAAATTGAATGACTAGAACTCAAAATATAACCAAGGAAGTTGTGTAGATAAGAAAATAAAAAATAAAAAAAATTACCCTAAAGCATTTTTAATGAATTCCATTTGATGATTATTTTCAATCCTTCCTAAGATTAACCTATCAAAGAGGCTTGGGAGCCAAAGGGGGCCCTATGTATTTCTTAAGATAAGAGGAAATTTTTTTGTTTTTGATTTTCTTCAAACTTTTTTAACAAATTCTAATTAATAAAAATGAATGCAAAATAGCCCCACAGTACAGTATTATATTCAATCCTTTCAAGGTTAATCTATTAAGGATGCCTTAAAAAAGGGGGACTCCCATCCCCGGAAGAACCTTTGACTCCTGTGCATCAGGTGAACATTAGCAAAAAACTTTTTAACAAGAAGGATTTCATGCAACTGATTACTGAGGGGTACTTGACTAAAAAAAGAAAAAAAAAAAAGTAATAACGGAAGCCTTACCAACCCAGCACTCGGGATGGAATCCTGCATATTTTTTTTTATCACATTTTCCTTAAATCTTTCATGACTAACCTATTGAGGTACTTAAGGCCTGAATTTTTAAAAAGGTATAAAAAAACCAAACACATTAGTCTTTAATGGTTAAAAAAAGAATTAGAAAACGTCAACCCAAACTGTCAAGTAGGTTTCTTCTTTTTTAAGCTAGTCTGGCTGGCTATATATGTATCACATGTATAGGCCACACCAATGGAGCATTAATATTTCCTCCTAATTATACTTAGGAGAAACTTTTTCCTTTTTTTTTTTAGTGGGGAGGTCCAATTTGCCATGTAAGTTCATGGTAAATTGGTCCCTTAGTTTGTGTTCAGCAGCATTCATGCTTGATCTTTAGAATTTCACTTTTTTAGGGTCCACAACCCAACAGAAGGTTTGAGAAGCAACTTATTCACTGATCTCTCTTTTAGCAAAATTTTTTAATTGATCACCAACACGGCATGTTGCCAAAATACATTGGTCATGTGACTGTTTCTATTGAGAAACTAACCTGACCCATTCTTTTTTTAAATCCCAAAATTTTCAATGATTTGAAGATTCAAGATCATGATGGGATACATTTGTCCCATTAGACATTCATCCCAGGATGGATGAAAAACACAAAATTAGTCACTCATTTTGCCTACACATAGTACCTGTTTAGTCATTTAATAACTAATTTCTGAGTGGGTTTCATATGATTTTATAGATATAAAAGCAGAAAAAAAAAAAATCTTATTTACTCTATTTTTCAGGAGATATACATCCCAGTAGACTTCTAAAAGATATCTACGAGACATATATCCCAGTAGTTATAGAAGCCTCAACGTAAAGGTATCCCTTTCTGATGCAAGAGTTTCTTTTATTTTAAATAAAATAATTTACATATGTGGAGGTGCTGGGGGCCAGACATTCGGCAGTATGGAAAATCGAATCAGAATTGATATAATATAGTGTTTGATCTATATGATACAAAACTGAATTAAGTGCATTATTAACAAGGAAGACTATTGTGCTGAAAAATAAATTTTTGTTGCATACAATAAATGCCTTTTTCACCATGAGCTGCAGGTCTGGTAATGTACCTAATGCCTTGACTTTAAAAAGAATAAGTAGCATACTTAATGCATATTAAATTACACACAAAAATTGCTAAATATATATATATATATATATATATATATAATAGAGTATAGTGAGAAGGTTAGTTGAGTCTGCAAGTTTTCTTCTATTCAGCAACATTCTTGCACGTCCCGGGAATTTTCTTGAGATGCCCATTTCTGTCTGACTGTTGGAGGAAATTTTAGTCGGTGTAGCAGTCACTTTGAGCACAACATGAAGCAATAATCATTATGGTCATTCTGGGAGAGGTTTCTGACCTGACCATTTTCAATCAAATTTTTTTAAAAATCCACAATTTCAGACCTAGGGACATATATGAACAATGACCTTTTCTGTGGTATCATTTCCTTCTAATATTAGCCGATGACCATTTTAACCAGAGCCTCATTCTGGAAGCAAAATTTTGAAGCCTTGGTGAATAGAAGAAATGATGATCACATAGTGAACTGGAGGTACAGTTCAAGTGTCCAGAAGTTCTTTGTTATTTGGAGCACTCAGAGAACAAAAGAGATGCAAACATGTACAACTATCAGCCAACCAGGATTTTGCCGATATAATGAAGGTGACAAGGAAAATGGCAGCAATAATATGATGTCTGCTGAGACCTCATGCATCAATTCTATCCATCAAATACACAAATCGAAAAAAAATCTAAAACAGAGTCTGCTTCTCTGGCAGTAAATCAAACCTTATTCTCCAACATGACACATGGAATACTTACCATTATAATATGGATAACTTGGCCACATGATCTTCTATTGAAAGTTACTTGGAAAATTGATTAGGGTGCCTGCTAAGGAGTCATGCGTGGGGAAACTAATCCTAGTAATATTTTAGCTGGAATACAGAAAACTAGATCATATCTCAAGGCAGCTTTTCCTCTTCATTCCCAAGTCTGTAAAAAAACAGGTCTTTAGGCAGCATGCTGTGTTAGGGGTGATCAAACAAACAAAAATCAGGAAAAAAGGGGTGATCAATGAATGAGTTACTTCATTCAGCCTTTGAGAGGCAGCAAATCACTAACAAAAAGTCCGAATTTGAAAAAAAAATAAAAATAAAAACATGAATGTTGGCGGACACAAACTAAGGGATTGATTTAGCACATACTTTATCTAAAAACCCCAATCTAAAAAAAAAACTGGGGGAGGGGGTTAAAAAAGCAAAAAAAATAAAAATGCTGTTCTTGAGATATAATAGGAGTAAATGTTGAAATTTTCAGCCATCTACCTCCATTGGTTCAGCCAGTATGCATGATCATTGCATATATAGCCAGTCATCCAAACCAACTTAAAAACTGAAGAAAACCATGTTGACAGTTGGTAACTTCCAAAAAAGTTAATCCAATTATAAAACCTTTTTCTTGTGGCGCATAGGGCCACCTTGCATTTTCAGAAGCAAGTAGAATTTTACGGGTTGGAGTTGCTTGTCCCATGCCCAAGATGAACTTTCTTCCTCTCTCTCTCTCGCAGGTACTTTCTTCCTCTCTCTCTCTCTCACAGGCACTTTCTTCCTCTCTCTCTCTCTCAGGCACTTTCTTCCTCTCTCTCTCTCTCGCAGGTACTTTCTTCCTCTCTCTCTCTCTCTCTCTCTCGCAGGCACTTTCTTCCTCTCTCTCTCTCTCTCTCGCAGGCACTTTCTTCCTCTCTCTCTCTCTCGCAGGCACTTCCTGCCTCTCCCTCTCTCACATGTCTTACAGGGCTAAAAAGTTCCAACAGCATAGTTCCCTTCAAGTTGTGCACATGTATGCACACACATAAATTTGCAATCAGTGCAAAAAGGAAATTCATGTGAACACAAAAGATTTCTATAGATAGGTGTGTTTTTATTGAAAAAATATTGATTTACTGTACAGAGAAAATATCCTCAATGTAAAGATTTCTACACACTCTGATGATCAGACGGAATATCGTCCATCAGACCTGCTATTTACTCATAACTGGAATGGATTCATACCTTTCCCAAGGCCATTACTGTAAAGTAAACATAAACAGCCTTGAATGAAACTCGAACTTGGTTAGCCAATTTCATTCTCCAACTGCTATACCACACGGCACCTCCTACATCATTCAACACCTCCATTTTATAACCTTTCCTTGTGTAAACATGTATTTGGCTTTTTATGCTGTTATTACGGATGAACTTAAAGGAAAAAACTGTTGATAATTTGTATATGCATTACACTTAATTTGCTACCTGTCCAAGTTGTTATTCTGTCTGAAGTTCAAAAAAGAGTCATTTTCCAAAAAAATTGGTCAAAAAGGCAGAACTAGTAAGTAATAGGCTTTGTAATAGACCGACTGCAAGCATAAAGGTCTAGTATATGTGAACTAGTTTTTCCCTGTCTACTCCCATATCAATAAGTCCATAGCCAGACATGTAAATTTTGCTGAATTCCAATCTGAAGTTATCATTGTTTAATGTTCAATCTATGTAATCAATGGAGAAGTGTTGGGTTAAGTAACTTGGAAAGGAAGGAGATGATGTTGAAATAAAAATTCCTAGCGTAAAATAAATACTTTCTTCATCAATAGGGCACACACTCATAGATGTTCCTAGGTACAGATTGATACAAATTTATGCATACAGCAGCTTACAATATACATATATAAATATGTATATATGTATATATATATATATATATATATATATATATATATATATATATATATATATATATATATATATATATATATATTTATCATAATGATTGAATAATTGAGTCATTCACAGACAGCTGTTTCGTAGTATTACAACTGTTCCGTGAAACTATAGACTATCCATTATCCCATCCAGTACCACAAGGTATGATTGAAACTTTCGCTTCAGACCCAGAGGTTGGCATTTTACCTCTGCCCTATACAGAACAGGACAGTCAGTAAGGCTGAACTTACGTGATTTATTTACATACGCACAATTCCCCATCCACCAGAGTGCTCTATTCCAAAGTTGGAAGAGAACAAGTTACCTTACTTAAAGAGTGCTCAACCCAGAATAAGGGAGCATTAATTATGATAATAATGAATTATAAAGAGTATTATATAAAAATTATTTGAAATGCTCTCCCGTTGTTACATGGTTAATATATCATTCAATTTTGACAACATAAATAGAATGAACAATTAAAGAAATTGGGGCTGCTGCTGAAGTCCCAAATTTAGCCTTTATCTGTCTCTTCTATCTGTCTAATCCAACCTGCCACCGATAGGGTAGCCACTTCAACGTAGCGATGCACTTACCATTGAGCTAAACAGTTCACCAGTACTGCAAAGGCCAAATAACTGTTGTTTAACATAATGGTAAGTGCATCTCTACATCAAAGTGGCTACCCTATCAGTGGCAGGTAAATTTGGGACTTTCAGTAAAGCACACTGACTAAACAGCTCACATGATATTGGGGTTTGTTAAACAAATATTACAATAGAACAGCATAGGGCGATGTTTGACAAACTAACCTCACATGGAGAGATCACAAGACAGCACAGTATATCAGGGAGAAAACAGGAGTCCAAGACATCATAGAATCCACTTGAAAATTCAAATGGCAATAGGCTGGTCATGTTGCAAGAATGGCAGATAACAGATAGACATCACAACTTCCCAGAGATCACATGCGCAACCAAGGCCAGCAAAATACAAGATGGAGAGATAAACTAGACATATTCAGAAAGTATTGTCTCCACAATGCCTACTATAGTGAGGTGTGGCAAATCCTGGGGAAAGTCTATATCCAATGACGGACATTAAAGACAGATGATGATTATGATGATCATGATGATGATATACCGGCTAAAATAGCTAAATTGATCATGACTCAGTTATAATGTAGTTGGCTTTCTGAAACCTATATCAGGTTATAACGCAGAACGTCTGTAATGATATCAACTCCAGAAAACATAAAAATATGCTTATAGATATTCTATAAGCAAACAAAAGTCAAAGGAAGAGTTTGTTGATATTTCAATGTTTAGTTGCATCATCCTCAATAAAACGTGGAGGTGAAGGTGACCTAATGCTTAACAACATGGAAAGCTGAATTGGTGAACCAAGTTGAAACTCTGGCTGGGACAGTATGCGTTCACTTCATATAAATGCCCTTTGGAAAGGGATGAATCCACTTCTCTTCCTAGTTGTCTGATAAGGTAGGCTACTTTAGGCATCTGGCTAATACCCTGGTCCTGTATAAACCCATGATTGCAATAAAAAAGATAGACATGCATATAGAGAGACATACGGGCGGACAGATAGAGAGACAGACGGATAGAGAGAGAGAGGGGGGGAGAGAGAGAGACGGACGGATAGAGAGAGAGAGAGACGGACGGACGGATAAAGAGAGAGACGGACGGACGGATAGAGAGAGAGACGGACGGACGGATAGAGAGAGAGACGGACGGACGGATAGAGAGAGAGACGGACGGACGGATAGAGACAGACAGACAGATATAGAGAGAGAGAGACAGACAGATAGAGAGACAGACAGACAGACGGATAGAGAGACAGACAGACAGACGGATAGAGAGAGAGACAGACAGACGGATAGAGAGAGAGAGAGACAGACAGACGGATAGAGAGAGAGAGAGACAGACAGACGGATAGAGAGAGAGAGAGACAGACAGACGGATAGAGAGACAGACAGACAGACGGATAGATAGATAAATAGAGAGACAGACGGATAGATAGATAGATAGAGAGACAGACGGATAGATAGATAGAGAGACAGACGGATAGATAGATAGATAGAGAGACAGACGGATAGATAGATAGATAGAGAGACAGACGGATAGATAGATAGATAGAGAGACAGACGGATAGATAGATAGATAGAGAGACAGACGGATAGATAGATAGATAGAGAGACAGACGGATAGATAGATAGATAGAGAGACAGACGGATAGATAGATAGATAGAGAGACAGACGGATAGATAGATAGATAGAGAGACAGACGGATAGATAGATAGATAGAGAGACAGACGGATAGATAGATAGATAGAGAGACAGACGGATAGATAGATAGATAGAGAGACAGACGGATAGATAGATAGATAGAGAGACAGACGGATAGATAGATAGAGAGACAGACAGACGGATAGATAGAGAGACAGACAGACGGATAGATAGAGAGACAGACAGACGGATAGATAGAGAGACAGACAGACGGATAGATAGAGAGACAGACAGAAATGGATGTAGATATAAAAAAGAGCAGGATGTCTTAATGATGATCTTTTCCTTTTCATATTTCTGAAGATAATAGTTCAGATGGTATTACAAAAAGGTCACCATTATTAACAAGTCCTTTTCATTCATGTTTATTTAAACGTTTTTGAAAGAGCTCTTGCTGCCTAAATACACAGCTATATAGAATTGAGTGTGGGCCTTCCTAAATTCAGATACATATGAACCATAAGTTGGGTGCATGTTTCTATATTCATTTTTACACACATACATGAATGTGATTGCACATTATATACATATATAAATAGTAGAATGTGGATTCGCTACACATACTAGTTCATGTTTCGGCCCTCTCCAGGCTTCATCAGGCGAATATATATATACACACACATTATATATATATATATATATATATATATAAAGAGAGAGAATAAGAGTCTTACAGATTCATGTGTTAGAAAAGACTTACACTTTTAGATACTAAGATAATGAATTTTGGGGTAGCAATCGTTCAGTTATACATGTCTGGTTGAATATGATAGACAAGGATAATTTTTTATTAAATTTCTATCAAATTTTTCTCGTTTCTTGCATGGACACAAGAAAGATTCAACAACACCAAAAAAAGGTAAAAATAAAAATAAATCAACAAAACGTTCCTCGTCCACCGAGACAACCAGACACAAACAAATGTATGCAAATATATATTTACACACATTTACAAGAAGAGAAACACACGCCCACTTCCATGCACATATAGACCTAATTGCATACATAAATCAATTATGTTACTATGTATAAAAACATACATGTACGCAAATATTCGTACATACACACGACACTTGTAACTTCATAGACAAGCATCATCATTCCAGAATACTGAAGGAAAACGGGGAAGGTAATAAGAAAATGTCTATGGAATAAGATGGGTTTTCAGCAAAAATATTGTTGGTATGTAGTTGGTGCCTTTAAACAAAAAGGCGTGTGAAATAACATGTGGGCCAGGGAAAGAATTTCAAGTCTACACAAGGTGCTTAGGGTGGGTGGTGAAGGGTGGATGATGAGGGGTTGGGTCAAGAAAACAAAACTCGAGGTCTATAGGAACAAGTTACAGTCTGGGATTTCGTGAAAAAGACATGTTCAACACGCAAAGAAATATTTAACGCTAATATTAAACATTCATATCCAAGAAGACTGCCTCTAGGGTTCCTGGTGCTCTTACTTCGGTGCTCTTTGAAGTCTAGCATTAGATACGCCTGACCCCATTCACCCCCCCCCCCCAAGAAGAAATCAACCAAAGAATCACACTGTGTTGGCAAACTTTCGGTAGAGCAAGCTCGACTTTCAAGGACAAGGAAATCCAACTATTTCTAAAAAGAATGGTATACAACCAATGCACCCTCCCGATAACACATCTATAGAGGAAAGACAAGGATCCCAACCAAAAGATTGACCCTCGAACTGAGAACCATGCAACATGCACATGGGAGGATCATACTCAACTACACATAGAGAGATCACAAGACAGCACAGTATATAAGGAAGAAAATAGGAGTCCAAGATATCATAGAGACCATTAGAAAACTCAAATGGCAATGGGTTGGTCATGTAGCAAAAATGTCAGACAATGGTTGGACATCACAACTCACAACATGGATCCGCAAAGATCATATGTGAAATTGTGGCCAACAGAAAGTAAAAAGGCGTGACAAACTAGACAAATGCAAAAAGTACTCTGCAATGCCCATGATAGAGAGGTCTAGTGAATCATGGGGAGGGTCTATGTCCAACAACAGATGCTAAAAGGCTGATGATGATGATGATCACATTAAACTAGCCACGCCTGACTGAGCGTGTCATTGGTATGGAGAATTTCCTTCGCCAATTGTTCCTCTTAGTTTCACAGCCACAGAAAATATTCAACTGTCAGATATTCCAGAAAAATCTGACTCCACGCATGAGGGAATTTTCATTTTGACTGTTTTCATTTCGTTCAATTTATTCAATATCCTATTTTTTCCATTTGTATTCAGTAAGTCCTACTCCCTCAGACACGTGACAGGCATCCTCTAGTACTTGATGACCTGTGTTGTTGGTACCTGAAGCCAGCCATGTTTTCCAATTATTATAAGCTATGCATTTTGATCAGATTAGTCAAAAAGTTTGTTCTGCATTTGGTACCAGATGGCATTAAAAGTATTTGATTTCAACTAACTTTATTAAAAAAAAAATTTAAAAAAGACAGCTTTCAATTGTATTGTAACAACTGTCATGTCAGTGTGCTCTTTTAATGGGTTGACAAAAAAATTGTCTGTTCTGTGATTGTCCTCAGATTGCATGAGGAGAATTTAGTTTCAGCTAACTTCATTCAAAAAAGATTACTTTTGATTGCATTGTGAGAACAGTTATATGAATGTTCGTTTTTTTAAAAGATTTGTCAAATCAGTGTACTTTTGTTTACTGATCCTACCACTGAAGACAGAAAACAATAAGCAACATTTTGGGCATACTATGCTTTTTTTATTCCTAGAAAGGTGGAAAGGCAAGAAAAATCATTTTTTGCGGTTCCTGGTCAGTGAACAGTCAATGATCAGAAATAATGATCCACAAGAATCAATGTATAAGAGAAACAATATTCTAACTCAGTTTTCCATACCAACAATATAGAAGAAAAACTTGAATTAGTGTTTTTATACATAGGCAGTGAGGATACAGAATTCCCCCACTATCAAAAAGTACAGAAAGTGTTCCTCTTTTGTTAACTGAAATGGCATAGAATGAAGAAGCAGTATCAATTTTTTATGGGAAAATCTTTGAGCATCCCAACACTCAAAAAATGATCATGATGGTATGTTAGGCTGAGTTATAGGAGATTTAAGCGGTGAGAGGGACAGGAGACAAGGAGACTGGAAGAGTAGAGAGAGAGAGAGAGAGGGTGCATGTTGCCCCTTTAATGGCTTATTGCAAAACACGCTAAATACATTTTTTCACTTTGTTTTTCGAGAAAACATGGGGAATAGGTACTTGTATATGAATGCACCTTGTGTCTACGTGCATGGGAACTCTTAGATTAAGAAGGACACGGGGCTTGATTTGCTGGAAATTTTGCATAGGGTTTTTCCCGAATTAAACCAATTTGCCAGAAATTCAACACTGTTTGCCCCTGGCTCTAACCCCAACCCTCTAGTGTGTTAGCGAGTTTGTTTCTCACTGAAATCCCTACTGAAGTAAATATCTTCAAATATTCATGTGCCCCATGTGTGACACTCAAGAAAAAAGTCTAGTTCTTTTATTTTTCTACTTGAAATATTCCCAACTTGAAACGTTCCAGCCATCCAGTAACATGAGAACGTCTTACATAGTCTGGAAGTATCGTGTTACAGATCATCTCAAAAATTTTCTGCATGCATCAAAAGCACCTGTCATCAAATGATGGTAAGGAAATATCTACAGCGGCTGTCTGGAAAGTATCCAGACACTTCACGTCAACAAAAACAAGAACCAAAAGTTCAATGACGCACCTACTTTAAAGTTTAAATGCCATTATAGCCCGATCACGTGACCCTGAGTAGAAGATCATTTGAATTAAGAAGCATCTTATTAAGGAATACCTCTCTATCAAGTTTCAATTAAATCTGACTCAAAACATCTGAGGAAATCGATTTTAGATTTGACAGATCACCCAACCAAGAGGGAGATTTTTATAAGTAAGAAGCATTTTATCAAGGGACACATTTCTACCAAGTTTCAAGTAAATCTGACTTGAAACAGCAGAGAAACAACCGATAGAGGCTTTTATAGAGAGATGAGGACACATCTAAGAACAGAAAAACGAAGCCTACTTAAGGCAATAGTGCCTTAGTCCACTTCAAAGTACTCCCCTTGGGACCCCACATTCATCCCATCATCTGTTCCACATTTCAAGCATACTTCTCTTTTGGGATCATCCAAAAGTTGCAGGGAGCCATAGAGCTGGAGGGGGGTGGAGACTGACATACCCAACTGATGCAAAGTTTTCACATAAAGCTTGGAGGTATGAAGAATGGGCAGGCTTGAATGCAACTATTGTACAGTGAATAGGTCAACTCGATGACATCTCCCTGCCAAGTGAGTGGTTTGGACAACTGAACTATTCTTTGCACCACTTTAGTTGTTACCAAAACATTCCGAGCAATTCATTCTATGGCCTTCTTCGTGTGTACAATCCACCTTTTCCCATCCAGAATGTACACCTGAAGAAAGTCTTAGAATGGATTGGCTTAATCATACACTTTCCTACATCTTACCTATTCGGAATAGTAGAACTTAAATCTGTAGCTGAACTTTTATGACCGAGAGTATATTTGATAGATCCTGCAGACTAAAAGGCAGGACACAGAAGCAGCACTGCATAAGAAAGCTTTCTTCTTCATTCAATGTAGCTGTCACCAAGAGAAGACTCCAATAGCTAGGATATGTTCTACAGATGCTGACTGAGAGGATGCTGACAGAAAGGCACCCTCACATGACCCTTAGACGCTGTCAAAGCCATCATGATGGAGGAGCTTGAATGATGATTTGAATAAAGCGCCAAGGACAATTGTACCCTTACTGATGTTGGTAGCAGTGTCTTGCCTGGTTGGGGTCCAAAAGAGAAGAACCCATTTGAACCCATTCACTCGGCTGACGAGATCTGGCAGTCAACAGGGCCAAATGAAAACAGAGCATCAGGAAAGTACATGACAGTTGACAGCAACAACCAAACTGACGACAAGGACGATGACTGAACTGACAAGGAGACCTAGCACTATCCATTCAGAAATCTCAGTCTCCCTGGCAAATATATTAGCATAAGCAAAGAGTAGGTATATATTTGAACATCAGATTGGCTCACCATGATGAAACCTGAAGGGCCCAGACAAGTTATGCTCAATTGACTTTCTCCATGGCTAACCATTTAAAGAAAAAAAAAATCTGCCATCTTCAAGTTTGTTTTTTTTTCATCAGTGACAACCAAGTTATTCAGATCTTATTTTCAAAGGAACATAGATCTGAAATACCAGGAACAAATGATGAGTATACATCACAAGGGTAATGTCTGCTTTTGACATTAAAAAAAATTCCCCAAAGAATTCATCGAATCAAAAGCAGAATTGTTCTTTCAAGATGGAATACATAAAATATAGAAAGCCAAGGAAAATACTTTGATGACTGAATAATGATGCTATGAATTTATATGAACATAAAAATTTGAAAGAAGGAATAAAAACATAATGGAAACTTGTTCAACCTAATACCCTTTGGGTAGAAAACACACAGTTGACCAGACGTCTATGTGCAAGTCCAGCTTTAATCAGTTTTCAGCCTTGCTGAGACAATTAGGGGGCATACAGAAAACAGTACCCATGGTAAGCACAGAAATTTTACCCATGTTCAAAGATTTTGTCATAACATTGTTAGCTAACCAAGTTAAATAGAAAGATTTAGCCAATTTTAGTCATTTTTAAAGACTGTTTTAGCTATGAACAACAAACAGCAGTTGGTATCCTGCTTTTCTGCAACCTTTCATCATTCTTTTCATCTCTTATTCTTTTTTCTCTTTCGTTTCACCAGACCTCTCCATTATCTGTCATCCCTTCACTGTCATTGACACTACGCAACACAATGATACCTTTTGCAACATAAGTATCAAATGTTCAGCTCTTTTGGCTTCCAGTTTACAAGTAATGTTTGGCTTCAAAGACAGATTTTGATTTGGTAACTTTACCATGACCTAAATAAAGAGAGGCAGGGTGTGGGTACAGCAGAAACCGGGTGGGAAAAGTCGAGCAACCAAAGCGTTCAAAAATGAATTTGTCACTTGAAAAATCTAAAACATCAAAAGTTTTTTAAAAAATAATGGCATTCGTTTTTCACAATCCGAGAATGGCTTGGCTGACTTCAAAAGAGACTACACAGTGCTGCCCCCTTTGAGTAGAATCCAGGGCATGTGCCCCACTTGCCCAACCCTAGTTACACCCCAAGAGACAATTAATTAAAATAGTCTTTTACCCTAGCGTCATGAGATACAAAAAACATTTTTATAGTATGGAAGAAAAAGTTGATTTAGAGGTGAAGTAGAATGGTCTTGAGTTGTCTAAGATTTTTAATTAAAACAGTTTTCCTAATTAACAAGTCAGACTTTTAGTACTTATATACATAGATGGAAATAAGATCATTATTATCAGGGTGAGCACAGACCTCACACTATTATTACTCAGTTGCAAATCATCTGGATTTTGCTATTCAAAAAACATGCTCCTATTGATAACAATAGAAATTTAGTGGTCATATCTCTAGCTGTCCTTGAGTTATACACTGAAAAATGGACAGACAGACATTTGGTGAATGATTCTGAGATTAATAATTTCAGACTGGTTTATATTTCATCTCTTTTTCATTGGTTTTTGGATATGCTAGCAAATCTCTAGTAGCGATTGCTGTCACACTGACATAACCAAGTGTGTTACATCCCTTGTACAGTGTTGCCAACTTAGATGTTTTTCATCAAAATCCAGATGCTTTTGATTGTGCCTAATTGACAGAAATTGCCATTCAGATGGTTTTTGATAATAAAAATCATCATGTGACCAATGTTTTTTTTTTATGGCAGCATACAAGGGCATGCTTACTGAATATGCGTCCCTATCAGTTTTCTTCATAAGTAATTACAGATTTTAAACTGCAGCCTCTTGGAATTTTCAACTTGTCTGCTGACCCCAGTTTGGGAACCACTTTATTACTCAGTGAGTGGTACACCAGATGTTCATGCCAAATTAGTTCAGGGTTAATTGGCCCTTAGCATTGCTGAGACAATTACTGACATAGCCTCTACTCCCTTGTGTCATGAGATAGAACATTTTTCATTATATGGGAAAATGTTAATTCAGAGTTTTGAGTTGCTGATATTATTCTAGGGACGAGACTTTATTATGTCCCATAATATGGAGATGAGATAAGAAATAACAGACTGAGTTGAAAGGCAAGATTAAAGAGGAGAAAGAGGTCAACACAAGTTTAAAAATACAAAGGTTGTTATTGATATAGATAAAGAAGGATTAGCACTTCAACCCTGTCAGGCAGTCTTATCGATATAGATACAGAAAGATAAGTCCTTTAGCCCTGTCAGGCAGTCTTATTGATATAGATAAAGAAGGATTAGTTCTTTAGCCCTGTCAGACAGTCTATCTTGGGGACACTTACCATAGAAGAAATGCAGCAGTATATTCTTAGGTGCCAAAGGGGGTCAGAATGAGTGGAGGGGGACTCTGTCGAAATTTAATGAGGGGGGTAGGAAACTATGGCCACCAATGCAATTTAGTAAGATCTGAACAAGTTGTTCCAGGAAGATTTATAGTGTGGGTGGCGTAGGCACATAGGAAGTAAAAATATACAGTATTAACAGGAACAAACTTTTAAAATCACTGAAATCAGCAGATACAATTAAGGCACCTGAGAGTACTCCACAAAAAGTCAGCAGTGTTTATTATTGACAATAAAACATGTCTGGTTAGTCACACAGTAGAAACCATCATATGAACATGGTCTATTGGCAGCACGCCATGTTGGAGTTGATCAATTAAAAAAATTGGAAAAAGGGGGTAATCATTAAATAAGTTTTTGTTAGGCTGTGATCACTTAATAAAGAAATTAAAAAAACAAGTGTGAAACTGGCAACCAGGGTTCAAACTTAGGTCAGGACTGTTTATGTTCATTTGGCACTAACGCCCTTTGAAAAGGCATGAATAGATCTCTTCTCCGACCCAAACAGCTATGGATAAAATGGCAGGTCAGATTGAGATTTCTAGCCTTGGGAGGCAACCAGTCTAGGAGAAGGACAACAGGGAGTGGAGCCCCCTCAGGGCGGTTTGTTAAACAGTTTGATATCCTTCTTGCAGCTTCTGCACCCAAGCTGATGCCCGATATATCACTTGCTGGGTTCTTCTGAACGGCATCAGCAAATCTAAGAGGGTGATTCTGATAACTCAGTAACCCAGGATCTCCATACACTTTGGCCTGGCATACACCCAGGACGCGACATTCTATTTCCTTTAGAGATAGCCCAATTCTGTCAATAACACATGCATCAATTCCTGACCACTGACAATCCCTTTCTTCTTAATTTTCAATGCATTTCTAGTGAAGTCATTAGCCATACACTAATATCGTACACAAAATAGCCAAATTTTGTCAAACAGCTAAAACACAGAGCCAGCAAATTAACCTAAATTAAATAATAAAAAGTAAAGCATCCACTTCTTCAGAGACAACTCCCATTGGAGGACGAACAGCATGTGAAAAAGTCCCGGTTCCAATTGCCTGCAGCAGCTTAGTGATCCTTGCAAGTTTCAAGTCCAATAGAGACCAGGACTTGATTCTTACAAGTTTTTATGACCAAACTCCATGGCAGGATGCAAGTCCACTGAAGGGTTGCTTCCACCTCAATCACGCAGCGTAGAGAACTAGCTGCACAAGTGCACAGGAAAATTTATCCTGATGAAGAGTTTTCCACCCTCTTCACTTGTACCGGAAATTGTACCCAGAACTTTCTACGTGTGAGGCAGACATGCTAACCACTTCACCATCTGAAGGGACAAAGAAATTAAATACAGGCATCCCTCGTTACAACACAGGTGATAGGGTCCAAGAAAGATAAGACTGCATTGTAGCCAAGCCATAACCAATTTAGCTGTTTTGTAGCAAAATCTAGCTATTTTGTAGCAAGATTAATATTTGGAGTCCATCCTCGTTCTAACGCGAACTGGTGTATAATGAACCAACTGGGGGGGGGGGGTCTGTAATAAAGACAGCAAAAGTACAAGTGTGTCATGGTTGACACAGTGCCTTTTGCAATAGGCACTTGTTGTTGAAGCATAGATTGTCCCACTAACATTTCATTATGTTTACCTTAGGGGTTTGGAGGCTGGGGATTTCTCACCAAGAGAATTATCTTCCAGCGATTCATAACATTTCCTTTTGCTCTCAACCCTGACTCACTCCAACAGAGATACATCTGACATGGAATTGAATTTCTTAAAACAAACTCTATCATCACCAGTCACCAAGGAAAACTATACCAACAATGACACTTCCTTCATTTCAAGACATACAAATTAATGTATGTGAATGAGACAGAGAGAAAATAAGATAGTGTTAGTTTGTACAAATTTACCAGGACATAAAACAAGTGTTATGAGGGAGACAGAGACAGACAGACTGAAAGAGAGAGAAAGAGAAAAAATAAGATGGTGTTGGTTCATACTAATTGGACATCATATAAAACAAGTGTTATGAGACAGAGAGAGAGAGTGACAGGAAAAAAGAGACGGATACAAAGTGAGAGGAAATAAGATGGCGTTGGTCTGTACAAATTTGCCGTGTCATAAGACAAGTATAGGCCTAGATAAACAAAAGTAATAAACACCAACACAGAACGTAGAAATGAAGAAATTTAGGGGACAGAATTTTACAAAAAGCAACTTATCAGATTTCCCTTATCCAGGCTAGCTGTATAGATCAAACCTTTACTACACAGTCTCCCATCCATAATACCAGCATATTGGATGGATTGTAATTATTGGATTCCCAAGTCTATCAGATAGACTGGCATAAACTATATGTATTATGATATGGCCCTGATAATAATAAAATAAAGCTATATATTAGAATCATAGCTTAAGGGAGGTGATGTTTGGTCAACAATGCTGTTTTGTTTGTGAATCCCTGTAACTGTTACATGATAAACAACTGATGATCCTAACAAGGATATCATTGACTGACCTTACCTGGCATTGCTTGGGGAGAAAGAAAAAAAATCTCCAAATATCATACAGAAAAGAAAATATTTTATAGAGATTTCAGGAAATTAAATAAGTCGGGATGGTGTGCACAATCCTGGATCATGCCTGTGCACTATATTTTTGATAGGCCCGCACACACTCCCAAGTAGCCCCTCCTAAAACCTTACAAAGTGAATATTTCTCAAAACTAAGAATTTATGTGCTAAATTTTGCCATTTATAGCTCACTTGTTTACTCTCCAGGCAAAGCTTGGTAAGGTACCTCAGTTGTTATATATAAGTCCAAATTTGCAGCATAAAGTGTACAACACTGTAAGAGTCTATAAAGCATATAGCTGGTTATATAAAGTCAGAACAAATTTTACAAAGAAACAAACCATTCACCGAGAGCCATATTGGTTTGTACAAATTTGACAAGACAGAAAACAAGTGTTATGTGCATGTAAGGCTGCAGTAAGATAAGCAAAATTGATAAACAAAAACTGGGCAGGCATGTAAGAATGAAGAAATTTGGTTCACATACCCCAGGCTGACTGTACATTCAAAATGCCAGCATATTGGATGGAGGGTATTTTTTAAATTTTTTCAACTGTATTAGATTGACTGATAAATGTAACAGATGTGAGTATATATATATATATATATATATATATATATATATTATAAAATAAAGGATTTACGACACAAACACATTTATGCTTCTGCCTTGTTTGGACTTCTTCAGGCGGATGATTTGATTTATTTTGGATCACTTTTTAGGATGTTATTAGGGGTGTGTCTATTTTTCTGGGTGGAGAAACTTCCTCTTATTCTATTCATATGTCTTTTTTTCTCTTTTTCTTGTTTAGTTGTTAGTCAATGCTTGGTTTGTTTTACATGGTGGAGATGAATAATTATCTGGTAGTTATAAATCAACAGGGGATGCTGGAGACACTTTCTTTATCAATGTGTTGTTAAACCATCAGCTCTTCGTGGTAGGTTTCCTCTCAGTAAGTATTCTATTCTTAATTGTATCTGCTCCCCAGTGTTGTATTATATATAAACTTATCTGAGAGGATTTCTCGTCATTACACAGTTAATGTATCACTCACCCTAGACTACGTAAATAGAATTAACTGCTTTCAGTCCAAATTCTCATTTTGTTCATTCATTGCTTCTCTGCTCAATTTGTTTCTTCCAAGTTGGACAATTACATCATTAAGAAATGGATACATATCTAATAGAAATAATTACAAATTGCACTATATTGTTTTTAAACTCCCGCTATGACACAGAGAATGTATCATTTGGCCAAGACAATGTAAATAGAATAAACAATTGAAGAAAATGGAACAGCTGTAGAAATCAAATCTGCGACTGAAATTCACGGGAGATCAATTCAAATACAATAAACAATAGATCAAAAATAAATGAGATGAGAATTTGGGTTGAAAGCAGTCATTTGCTGCCTTTGCATTACCAGTGGCTGTTTAGCTCAATGGTAAGAGCATCACTACGTTGAAGCGGCTACCCTGTTGGTGGCAGGTTTGATTCCTGCAGCATGTCCATTTTCTTTGTTTATTCAATTTACATTGTCTAAATTGAGTGATATATTAAGCATGTAATGACAGATCATTTCAAATAAGTTTCTGTATAATAGAACGCAATTTATAATTAATTCAGCAGACCAAACATGTCCATCTCTTAAATACATACAAATATATATGTATATTATACTATTGTCTATCTATGTATATAAGTACTACATTGTGGGGGTCTATTTGACACTTTTTCAATGATTAGAATTTGTTGAGAAAATTAAAAACAAAACCTTCTAGGTTATATTTTGAGTGCTAGTTATTCAATTTATTTGCAATTAAAATCGGAGAAAAAAAAATGTTTTTGAAAATTCTACTTTTCTCCGGTCAAGGTCTGTGGAGGAAAAATTGCCAGCTTTAAACATTCATAATTTTAGTATGTTGTAACCATATCTCTTGGGAGTATTCAGGGCAAATTTAGTAATTTTAAGTTTACTCGTTTTTATCACTTTTAATATTATTGTTAACTTGGCAGTTAATGATTATTCTAATAATTTGTTTATACACAGTTTTTATTTGATTTTGATGGTTTTTATTTGAAATGGTATAACTTCTAAGGTCTAAACAATAGACCCCCACCCCTGGCAAAGTTCCATGAATCGTAGTTCCCCTACTGCATTACAATTAAGATAATACAAAGTCTGCAGCCCCAAAGTCGGGAACTACTGCACAAAATACTGGGGGGTGGAGCCTAGAATTGAGGGAGGGGATGAAATACAATTTTGAAAGGTATCTCCCTGAATTGGTTACTACTTTGTACCCACTTGTTTAATGAAAATTCAGATTTTTCAGAGATCCAATGAAAAGCACAGATTTTCCAATTTTTTGATTGATCAACCCCCCCCCCCGCCCAATGCAACATGCTGTTGATCACGTAATAACGATTTCTATTGAGTGATGAACGAGTTACTCTGTTTCATCATTTAGTTTTGGGCATCGACTATAACTCAAGTTTCAGACACTTTCATAATTATATCAGAAACTGTCAGCCAAAACTGTCAACATTAACAAACGATTCATCAGTTTTTAAGATGGTCTGGCTGGCTACCTATAAATGTATCACATGTAGAGACTGCACCAATGGAGCTAGGGGGCTGAAAATTTAAGCATTTACTCCTTGACTAGAAAAAACTGCTTTCTTTTGTTTTTCCTCCAAAATTCCGCTCCAAATAGGTTTCTAATGGTAGGATTCAATTTACTATGTAAGTTTATGCTAAATTTGTCCCTTACATTGTGTGATGCAGCCCAACAAAAGGTGATAAATGTAACTTATTCATTGATCATCCATTTTCAAATTTTTCAATTGATCACCCCTAACACAGCATGTAGCAAAAAGATGTTAGTCATATGACAGTTTCTTTTGAGTGACTAACCAGACCAGTTTCAGTAGGAACTGAGGTTGACGTGTCCATAAGAACGTGTACATTGTGAGGTTTGCCATAATGAGTGGCTGTTGTTCAAAATTAGGACCCGAGGAGTCTCTCGAGACTTTAACAAACCCTCAGCCTAAAAACTCTTTGACTTGATTTAATCAAAAGGCAAGGGCCACTTGGGATTGTTAGGAGAGAACAGGAAATTAAAGAATATTTTTGAAATGAAATACTAAAAACAAACTCAGAAAATATGAAAATAGAAACAAAAAAAAAGAAAATAAATAACTTTCAACTTCCGCATTTTCCTTTCAGATTTGCTGAAGTCATAATCATACTTACTTCTTAGAATTATTGTCCATAATTCTTGGTATTGTTAAATCGATAGAGGTGAACTCTATGTTTGTTGCTAGATAACATTAGGAGTGTTTAGTTTTAACTATCTACATTTAAAAAAATAACTTAATTGTTTTATGACATGTTATATCAGCATTTTTTTTTTTTCTAATTGTGAAAATTGATGAATTTTTAGAAATCCTCACCAAAACTGTCAAAATAGGTTTCTTCAGTTTTTAAATTGGTCTGGCTAGCTGGCTATAAATCATGCGTACATGCAGCACCAATGTGGATAGACAGATGAAATTTAAACATTTACTCATTACGTCTAGAAAAAGCAGTATTATTTTGTTTCGGAAAATTCCCTCCCCAAACAGGGTCTTAGATTGCATATTGAACCCTCCACTAAGTTCATGCTAAATTGGTTCCTTAGTTAGTGTCAGGTAGCATTCACACTAATTTATTTGTAAATTCAAACTATTTTAATGATCACTGCCCCACAAGAGTGAGAGAAGCAGATTATTCAGTGATCATTCTCCCAATTCTTAACTGATTACCCCAAAGACAGCATGCTGCCAAAAGTCATTAGTCACATGACAGTTTCTATTTAGTGAGTAACCAGACCAGTTGGCAAAATATTTTGGTATTTTTAATTTGATAGAGGTGAACTCTATAATTGTTGTTAGATGGCACTAGTAGTATTTAGTTTTAACTAACTACATTAAAAAATCAGCTTTCCTTCCCCTTCTAAATTTGACGAAATTGGCATATATTTGGCTATTGATTCTAACACTGAAGATAGAAGAAAATAAGCAACATTTCCAGCACATTGTACTTTTTTTATTTTTTTAAAAAAAAAATCTTCAAAAAATTCTGCTCCCAACAGGGGTGTATATTAGTGACTCAAATGATCCCCCCCCTTTTGCTTCTACCCCTTCATATTTTTCTTGATTTTCTCCCCTGTCCCCTGCTTCCATATTTCCTCACTTCCCTGAAAAGTCTTGTAAAAATATACATTTGAAACTCTTTATAAGAATTTGGATACACTCATATCATAACAGCTAATTAACACGTTGGTTGCCAACGAGTATACTTGTAGTGGGTGGCACACCTATTTTTGCCACTCACAAGTATACTCTTGGTGGACATTTAAGGGTCAGGGAAGAAAAATATGATGTTTTCATTATTTTAGGCATTTAATCATTTTCAAGGTATTTGCCGAACCTGCAAACGTTTATGGTCTCCAAGCGTGCATCAATGATAATAATCCTTTTATATAATCTAACTCAAAAGAATTCCGACAAGGTATAATATGGGTAATTAAACTCGGTGCGGGGCCCTTGGTAGTAGGGAAGAAATGTTTCAAAACATGCTGGTAGTCAATATGTTAACAATCTAGTTATATAGCTAGTTCAAACCTAGAAGTTCACTCCTATATTTGTTCCGCCCGAAATATCATTTTTCACTTTCCCTCCTGTCCTTTAAATTTTCTTCCCCTTTAATTTTATCTCTGATTGGGGTAGGGGGAGAGAATAAACATCATACACTCCATCTACCCAACTGAAGATAGCAATCAACTGAAATGTCCAGAATTAGCCTATAGCTAGGTCATTATATTCCATTAGGATAACACTAGACTAATGTGTCTTTGGTGATCTGGCAAAAATTGTTACATTTTGCCGGGGAAATTCTCTCTCATCCACCATATTCACAGGATATTGTACCTTTGGATAACCATTTACTTCGGTCTTTACAGAATTGTCTCAATGAAAAAAAAATTGCAATTTCATGGAAGATTGCAGAAGGCACTTTGAGTAGTTCTCTGCAGAGAAAGATAAAAAGTTTAAGGAGGATGGAATTATGAAGATGACGGAAGATAGAAGCACTAAACAATAAAGATGTTGTTTTTTATCGCAACTAAACTGAGGCTTGTATTCAGTCGCACTCCCTCAAGAGCAAGATGCGACACAAAATCATTGTTAATGTGGGATCCCAGCTACAAGAGCTCTACAAAGATTGCTCAAGTCCCCACACGGTACAGCCCCGGGGTGTACTGCTCCCCAAGATTGGGCAGAGTAATTTCTGGAGGCCGTAGGTCAAATTCTAGGCCTCTTGCGTTTAGCAATACCAAGCCTCAGTAAGCCATCATTGGCCACTGCATTGCACCGGTGCAAAGATGAAGCGTGTTCAGTGAACAGATACTACACTCTGAGCCTGAGGCTGGTTTCCCCATCAGCAGTGAGTTAATAAAATAACAGTATGGATCAAAATAAAGAATCTGGTCAAACTCACAGTCCTCTATGCAAGAGAGTAGCTCGCTTAAGGTGCAACCACTATCGCAATTAATTTATCAGAACTTAGTGGCAAACGCAAGTCCAAATTAAACCCTTGAACCCATTACCTATCCAGATCTCTTCTTTCCCAATTTCTTATATTTATTTTATTAGATGAAGTATTGTAATTTTTTGATACTATTTATCTCAATTGAATCAAGTGCAATCATGATAAAAAGAAAACAGTAGCAAAAAATAAGATATAATGATTTACAATATTTCATATAATAAAAGGAATTTAAAAAAAAAAAAAAAACAATTATGAAAAAAAAAATTTTTTTGTTTTTTTTGTTCTAGTGCTCTTAGATGTTCATTCCAAGATTCTTCTTGAAATTCTAAAAAACTTTAAATTCTTACAAACATAGATCTGTCTTGAGCACCGTTTTTATTATTAGATATCTTTAATGTACATGTTATGACGCTTCAGGCCATTTTCAACATTCCGATTGTTAAACCATCAATATTCCTTAAGCCTTTCTAGACCTGAACAAACTTCAACTAATTTAAGAATGAAATATTGGATAAAGATGTCATCCAATGAAGCTGATGCCAAAAATAAAAATTAATCATTTTTTTCTTGATATTTGAGAACTGAAAAAGTTCTAGTCTATGTCCAACTACAATTTCCATTAAATTCATTAATCAAAAAGTAATTCTTATTCATTTTTTCCGAAATGTGAATGGGAATTTCATCTTTACAATTATATTACACAGCACGTAAATAGTGTTACTTGAATGAAAGAGTAGATTTTGAATACCTACCGATTTCGGACTGGTCCTTGAAAAGATGGGTCGTAGAAGACAGGAGAACCTGTAAAAAAGAAAATATAAATCTATTAAAAGCGCACAAAGGTTCAACATAGTAATAATCTTAGTTATTTGGTCATAAAATATAACAACATAAGATTGTGATAAGTTATCCCCCTTGATAGCTTGAAATGAAAATTAAAGCCGGTAATGGAAGTGAACCATTTCCACATACACACATTAACACCAATACAGTCAAAGAAACACACAAAAAAAAATCACATAAAATTATAAAAATTTCCAGCAGTTGTCTCCTTCAGAAATGAAATTTCAATAACTTAAAAACAAAATTTCCAATATTGTCAGATTAACCATAATCCATACCAAGACTGAGTCATATTAAAAATGAGTAAAATGACAGCTATATTGCTATATAAAACATGATATTTTTTTTTATGATCTTTTTTTTTCCAAGTCTGGATTTTTCTACACAAGCCTGATCTGAGCATTGGCAGCCCTTCTCTGAAGATCACTCTGTTGTCGAGCAAAAAGTTTTTCTTGCCACAAGAGACAATCCTGATTGCTGAACGATAGTGTGGTTGAATTTCATGATTGTGTGGTCAGGTCCATTTCAGTAATGCATGAACAGACGTACAAGTTATCATGTGTACAAAACCCTCTTTAGGCTTGAGCAATCTAAGGTAGGGCAACTTGTACACTATAAGCTGCTATCGCAATACTCTTCCCACTCTGGAATGGAGTACTCTGGTAGATAGGGAATTGTGCATAAGTAAATATATCGTTTCAATTCGGTCCTCCTGACTGTCCAGTTCTGCGTAGGGCAGGGGTGGAGCATCTGCTTCTGGGTCTGAAGCGAAAGTTTCGATCCTACCTTACGGTACTGGAAGGGATATTGGATAATCTATAGCCGCACTGAAGAGTTGTAATACAACGAAACAGCTGTCTGTGGATGACACAATTATTATTTTATAATATATACATACATATATACACACACACACAAACACACACACACAAACACACAACACACAACACGTGTTGGTTCCAAAAGTTTCCAAAAGAAATTGTTCATGTAAAATGAGCCGAGAGTAAGCGGAGTTTCCCCCAAAATTTGAACAACACATGGTAACACTATTTGAGATTTTTTTCTTCAACTATTTGAAAATCCTAAATGCTTTCCATGTATGTTATTTTTTTTTTTTTTTTTCTCCTGGTGGAGAGTAGTGAATGCTGAGAGAGACAGAAAGAAAGAGGTGAAAGTGAGGGAAAGCTTTTGAAGAATTATGCCTCATCAACTCTCGAGACGTTAATACAAGCAAAAACCTCAACAGAAGTTCTGATATTTAAAAGGCCCGACTTCACACTCTCTTCATGGACTGAATTATACAGCTCGCTTATTTTCTACTTTTTATATTACCCATGAGGTAGCTTAGTGGTTACAACATTACACTATAGGTATTGCAGTCACTGGTTCAATAGCCAGAGCCTATCGTAAAATAAAATGCCAAACTCTGAAATAAGAAACGTTTTACCATTATAATTTCAAGTACTATAATTTGAACCTCATAATTTACATTGCTTCAATAGTACAGATTTAGATTAAAACATAAAAATTTGAAACAAACGGCTAATCAAGCAGATTTGATCAATAGGCCCTACAGAACAACCAGGCCATATTTCATGATTGTATCTCAATTTGCATGTTTTTTTCTGTAACCCGAATGCTCTTATTCAAAAATGCTTTAAAACACAAGTTTTGTTTTTTCTTCGGGGGTTAGTAAAGAACGCTTTTAAAAAGAGAGCGAGGGAGACATAGAGAGATTAGGAGTGGGTGAGAGCTTTTGAAGCATTACGCCTCATCAACTTTTGAAACATTATTGCAAGCAACAAGACTGAGCAGAAGCCGAGATGTTTAAAAAGCCCGACTTTACTCACTTCATGAGCTGAATTATACAGCTTGCTTATTTTGTCTAATCTCACACCAGAATCATTAACTACGGAAATACTTCTAACCCAAACAATCCTTGTGTATTTCCGGTCTTTAAAGAAAGGGAGAAAAAAAAAAAAAAAAAAGAAAGCTGAAGAGATAGACTTCAAACATTCAGTTGTTATACAAAAGCTCCACTTTTACTCAATCAGAGAAATTCAGTAACTAATATGTTGACCTATATTTTTGCATTTTAAAAATATTTTCATGAGAACTTTTCATGTTTCCCTCAGTGGTGGCTCAGTAGTTACATCATTAGGATATTGCAATATCCGGGTCAATAGCCAGAACCTATAATAGAATAAAGTGTCAGACTTTAAATCAGTACTTTCCAAACTGTTACAACATTTTATAACATCACAGATAATTTCTAGGTGTGTCGTGAAATTAAGTATAATTTTGAACGTCTTTTAAAAGACACTTTTCCTTTGAACAGCTGGGATGTCATTATTAATTCAGCTCAGTTGACAAAACTATAGTAATATGTTGCAGAAATTTTTTTTTCTTAGCAAGAAGTTTGGGAAAGCTCTGTTTTAGAACAAGAATTTTGATCCCTCAGTTAAAGATATCAGATAGCAACCATTATACAGAGGTCTCCAATTATCCATGGTTTCAGTTACCCATGGTCAAGCAAGTAATAGACAAGTTGTAAGTTCTACTTAATGATGATCCCAAAGTGCAAAGGCAGTGATGCTGGTAACTTGTTTATAAAAGAGAGACTGTAAAAGGCTTCCTTCAAGCGGTAAGGTGAAAATTCTGCGACTTGATAAAGTAGGTAAAATAAAAAATATATATGCTGAGGTGGCCAAGATCAACTATAAGAAGAATGAATCTTATCGGTCACATAGCTTATTAGAGTTTATTGTTATAATTGTTTTATTTTATAATTAGTTACTAGTTCATTTGTACCATTAAAAATGATGGCGTTTGTGAAATATATGGACATGCATCACATTTTATAAACCTAGACCGTATTGAAAGAAACAAACAGAGCAGATATGGACCTTGAATAAACAAGATGGGAATTTGGAGTTAAAACAGTTATTTGGGCCTTTGCATTATCAGTGGCTGTTTAGATCAATGCCAAGAGCATATGTAGATAATTGAAATTTGCATTGCAAAGAGCCTTGAGGATTGCATTCTGTTGACTACTAACAGATTTTTCTATTTTATTACTCTTTTCCTATTATTCTTTAAATTCAGCACTCTTAATATGTCATTAGAACATGAATGAAATTCTGTTTTGTTACATTAGTTGCCAGAATGAAATTCTATTTTGTTACATTAGTTGCCAGAATGAAATTCTATTTTGTTACATTAGTTGCCAGAATGAAATTCTATTTTGTTACATTAGTTGCCAGAATGAAATTCTATTTTGTTACATTAGTTGCCAGAATGAAATTCTATTTTGTTACATTAGTTGCCAGAATGAAATTCTATTTTGTTACATTAGTTGCCAGAATGAAATTCTATTTTGTTACATTAGTTGCCAGAATGAAATTCTATTTTGTTACATTAGTTGCCAGAATGAAATTCTATTTTGTTACATTAGTTGCCAGAATGAAATTCTATTTTGTTACATTAGTTGCCAGAATGAAATTCTATTTTGTTACATTAGTTGCCAGAATGAAATTCTATTTTGTTACATTAGTTGCCAGAATGAAATTCTATTTTGTTACATTAGTTGCCAGAATGAAATTCTATTTTGTTACATTAGTTGCCAGAATGAAATTCTATTTTGTTACATTAGTTGCCAGAATGAAATTCTATTTTGTTACATTAGTTGCCAGAATGAAATTCTATTTTGTTACATTAGTTGCCAGAATGAAATTCTATTTTGTTACATTAGTTGCCAGAATGAAATTCTATTTTGTTACATTAGTTGCCAGAATGAAATTCTATTTTGTTACATTAGTTGCCAGAATGAAATTCTATTTTGTTACATTAGTTGCCAGAATGAAATTCTATTTTGTTACATTAGTTGCCAGAATGAAATTCTATTTTGTTACATTAGTTGCCAGAATGAAATTCTATTTTGTTACATTAGTTGCCAGAATGAAATTCTATTTTGTTACATTAGTTGCCAGAATGAAATTCTATTTTGTTACATTAGTTGCCAGAATGAAATTCTATTTTGTTACATTAGTTGCCAGAATGAAATTCTATTTTGTTACATTAGTTGCCAGAATGAAATTCTATTTTGCTACATTAGTTGCCAGAATGAAATTCTATTTTGTTACATTAGTTGCCAGAATGAAATTCTATTTTGTTACATTAGTTGCCAGAATGAAATTCTATTTTGTTACATTAGTTGCCAGAATGAAATTCTATTTTGTTACATTAGTTGCCAGAATGAAATTCTATTTTGTTACATTAGTTGCCAGAATGAAATTCTATTTTGCTACATTAGTTGCCAGAATGAAATTCTATTTTGTTACATTAGTTGCCAGAATGAAATTCTATTTTGCTACATTAGTTGCCAGAATGAAATTCTATTTTGCTACATTAGTTGCCAGAATGAAATTCTATTTTGCTACATTAGTTGCCAGAATGAAATTCTATTTTGCTACATTAGTTGCCAGAATGGAATTCTATTTTGCTACATTAGTTGCCAGAATGAAATTCTATTTTGCTACGTCTGTTACGTTCCTTAGCATGACAGAAGACATCTGCACATTGCTAATTACTCTATGCGTGGATTGTTATTTTTCTTGTATTGTGCTATAACTTATAAATTCAACTTGATTATAGGCATGTATTAACAAAGAAAAATACCAGATTTGCCAGTATCCGCAGTTTTAGGCACCTGCTTGGAATCTTGGAACATACCTGCTATGGATAAGAGGGAATACTGTAATATCAAGGTCTTAAATTTAAGGCTTGTAACCTATTATCCCTTGCTCAAGTACTACTGATTTAGAATAAAGCATAAAAGCTTGAAATATAAATTTACTGAGAACAAGAAGGTGAGGAGACAATAGAACTGTGTGTATAGTAATGTAAAGAGTTTGTTACCTTATGTCGACCACTGCAGAGAGCTGTATAGAAATAATGTTTCCGAATCTCCTTGAACTAGGGATGGACTACACATAATTCAGTCTATGATGATAACAAGTTCATAATTGACCATTTATTTTAGTGAATGCAGATTCACAACAACACAAAAAAAAAATATTATCTGTAATTTGTTCTCTATTGACCAAGACCGACAACACAAGAGGAAAATACAGTTATCCTTTAATATTCGCCAGTTTTGTATTCAAGGTTACGATAATTTACAATTCAGTCTGGAATAATCTAATGGGAATTCGAGTGCAGGGGGGGGGGGGTCACAGGGTATCACAAAAAAAAAAAGGCATCATAGAAAATACGCTATGCGGGATAAACAAAATGTGGAAGAAAATCATAAATGTATCGTGATAATGTTTGTGTTATCAATTTATTTATATATACAATATAAACCAAGTTTATATGTAGATTAAACACTTGCAAATTGCTTAGTAAAATAGTATTTTAGACATTAAATTTTTTTTTCAATCCACTATACTATAGACAAATTGGGTTGTTTTCACTAGATGAGGTATTATAACAATGTTTTTTTTCATCTTTATGATACTATTTGTTTTCTCACTTTTTATTGCAACTTTTCTCAAACCAGATAAAATCTTTTAAAAGAGTAACAAAAAGTAACAAAGATCAATGTAAATTGTAGCATAAAAAATAAAATTGTTAGTAATTCCTGCATTGTTGTTTCATGAACTTCATGGTTTTAGTTAATAAACATCTACTTTTTAACAATCTTTTGAAATGTATTGCAATAATTGGATATTTTTGAAAGTTCAATTATGGTTATAACTGGAAGAAAATAGCCTCAAATTAATTGTAAGAAAAAGGAAACTTTTGCATACATAGGATTTTTTAGCAGATTAAGGCTGTTTTTACTTATTTTACTAATACAATATTGATTCAGCCATAATCAGAGAGAAATCAAGTCAAATTTCAACTTGAAATTTTTACTGTATGATTTACTGTAAAAATTTATAAATTTGTATATTTATGTAAATGATGAATTGTTTGCTTATTATTTATGGTACAAGATTTCTGTGTTTCGGGGACCAAAATGGTTGGGGGGGGGGGTACTAGTATTTGTGAATTTTCATATTTATGGTACCCTGGTACCGCTAGTACCCTGTAAATATCAAGGGATAACTATACTTAAAAAGTTTACACTCACTCAACCAACCATCCCCTTGTCATACGATACATGAAGCAATCATTTTAGTCATTCAAATGATCCATAGATACCAAATTACTATTTCGGCAGCAATTAAGGATTTTTATGGAGATGGGGGTGTTAGCTCAATGCCCAAGATTGATAGCTTTGCGGGGCTACAGAGCTTCAACTGACTTGCTATTTATCCATACCGGGGGAGAAAAGTGGATACATGCTTTTCCCAAGGATATTAACAGCATATCAGAGGAAAGACAGGAGTCTGAGATATCACAAACTTTGGGAAAATTAAAATGGCAATGGGTTGGATATGTTGCAAGAATGGCAGACAACTGCTGGACATCACGTCTCACAACGTGGATCCCCAGAGATCAGGTGTGAGACTGAGACCAACAGAAAGTAAGACAGCATAAGGAACTAAATAAATTTAAGAATGTCCATGATAGAGAGGTCTGGTGAATCTTGGGGAAGGTCTATACCCAACGATGGACGCTAACAGACTGATGATGATGATGATTATGAACCAAGTTCGCCGATTCCATTCTACCTGCTGTTAACTGTTAGGCCACCTGCACCTCCAGCATAGGGCAAAAAAAGAAACTTGGTTCAACTTCATTGCAGTATTTTTCTGTTCTCCCAAGTTACAAACTTATTTTTACGTACGACCATTACACTTTCTGATTATAAGTCATTCTCCTTATCTTTCGTCCTTTTTCTTCACCTTCAACATCCACCTTTGCAATGTAATGAACAAGAGTAAGTAAGAATGTAAGATGGTGCTTATACTTAAATGGGAAAAAGAGACAACCATGATAATAGCTGTTATTCATTCATTACTCATCACTAAGTCTGATGCCCACAAACTCAGTATTAGTAGACCACAGAAATATTAATAGAAAGCAAACGTTATCAACAGTATCTGTACCTCACATAAATGAATCACAGTAACCTGCATGTGTACTAGAACTAATTATCTGAATGAATAGATCTTATACCTAAAATTATCTTAAAGAAAAACGAAATACAAGCACAAGGGTTGGGCAGTGTTGGTCAAAAATGACCATAAAGACCCAAAAAAGCACTTTTTGGAGAGGAAAAAAAAAGAAAAAAAAATCTTTTTTTAGAAAGTGCCTATTGGTGTACTCATGCAAATTTTCAAGGTTGTAAACCCAAAAATGTGGCCAAGAGCAACCCAAAACAAACACACAGACGAGCAAAAAGAGAAGAATCTGTAGCCCACTTAGGCTGTTTAATCGGGCAGGCCATTTGTAAAAAGTAAGACGTGACCTATACTTTAATTGCAGAAACATATATATGCGAGAGTAATGATGATGTCATAGTCGTCGACACCCTTGGAAATTCCAGGGGTCCAGCTAGTACATTATTAAATCGACATTTACAACATGAAGTTGGAATGGGAGGAGGTTCAATAAGTTAAGCAGAACTGCAAGATATAAAGCAACAGTGGTAATGAGTTACGGATAGATTGCGTTGCACACACCCAGGTTCTCATACAATAAATGAAGTTAAACAATGTTGAGCATGGTCAGTGTCTAGATGGGTGACCATCTGGGAATATCAGGTGATTCATGCAGCTGGGACCATGTAAAGAACCACCCGTGGTGATTTCATTAATCCTCTTAGAAAAGGAGACTAATCTACAATGCTCGCCAACACAAGCCTCCTTCCATTACTCTAGTCCTCTTAACCTCTGACAGGCTTGGCTGCAAGCAGCAAGAAATGAATGAAACTAGTAATCATGCTCAACCTTACATGGAGAGATCACAAGACAGTACAGTATATAAGGATGAAAACGAGTGTCCGAGATATCATAGAAACTATTAAAAAAACTCAAATGGCAATGGGCAGGCTATGTTGCAAGAATGAAAGACAACCAATGGACATCACGTCTCATAACATGGATCCCCAGAGATCACATAAGAAACCGAGGCCGACAGAACACAAGATGGAGAGACAAGCTAGACAAGTTTAGGAAGTACTGGCTCCACGACGCCCATGATAGAGAATTGTGGCGAATCCTGGGGAAGGTCTATGTCCAACGATGGACGTTAAAAGACTGATGATGATGAGTAATCAGACCACCAAGTATAAGATAGTTACAATAAAAGATGATTATCATCAGAAAGAAGGAAGTAATATAAATCACAATATAAGTAGTGACTAAGAGCTTTGAGCATTAAAAATAAAGGTTCGATGATTCAATGACCAGATATTTGTAGGTACTATTATTTACTAATGAAGCTGATCTCCCGGATCTAAAACTAGGATATCACGGATATTACTAGCAAAAGTCGTACCTACGAAATCTGCGCGCAACATGCCACGTAGTGATCATGTGGGGCAGATATAAATAGGAAGTCAATAATATTACACAATACAAAAAACATCTTTATACAAAAATTGGATTTTTAGATGCACTAGCATCTCTAGTAGCTATGGCCGTCATCAACTGACAGACTGACATACCAAAACAAAATTTTCTAATTTAGCTCTTTTGGAATTAGATCTAACTACTTAGATCTTTTTGGTGCATTTAACTCCTATAAGTCACTGAGTGACTTTCAAACATAATTTTAAAGATAAGGGTTTTTAAAAGAACACAAGATCGAACTAGTGCATTTACAGTCTATCAGGCTTGTTTTTTGGGTTTTTTTTCCCTTATTTCAGATAACCATTCGGCTAAATTGGATATATATGAAGAACCCTGGCGAGCAACGCTGTACGAACGAACAGTAAATTTTTACTGTGAAAATATTTTACAAAACCAAAAATAACAATTCAATTCATCAATATCGAGACATATGGTAGTCAGCATCTTGAGACATTTTGAAACCACATGTAAAATTGCTGACCTGCCCAGACCAGGAAGACCAATTCTAATTAGGTTGTAATTGAATGGCCTATTACTTCTTCCCTATCCTGTATATAATAGGAACCATATCTGAGACACCCATAGTATAAGTTACAGCCATATCCTTCTCCCTTCCTACCCTCTTTAAAAAATTACCTCTCTTTTCACCCCTTTCCCTTCCAACATTCTTATTAAACTATCAAACTTCCTTTTCTCTATTCTCCCTTCTACCCTCTTATTTAACTACCTATCTTTTTTCTCCCAACCTACTGCATCAGTCAAACATAGTATTAGTAGCAGCCATCAGCCAAGCCTGCCATTGTACATTTATGATAACTGTCAGTGAAGTGATGGGTCACAGACTAATGTAGAAAAAAGTTCAAAATGAGCAATTTTTGCACTTTATGTCTTTCTTAGCCATTACAGTCAGACAGTGGAACTATTGATTCTATGAAATCCCAAAGAATTTTGAGAAAACTCTGAATATTCCAGTAACTCCATGAAATCCCTAGTTTGACAATCAGTGTAATGGTAAACAAGCAAGTGATACTGACCATTGCTACAGTAAGGTGTTTGATCCCCACCAAATGTCCAATTACTGTGGCCTTGTGTCGAACTAAGTTGTACATACATAGTAAATACTGAAGCAGAATACACTTGATATTAACAAAGTTTAGCTTAGTTCGACACAAGGGGACAATAATAGAGCACTCTGTGAGGTTCAAACTCATTACAATAGTAATAGTCAGTATCAAACTTGTTAACCATTACTGCATTGATTGTGAAACCAGGGATTTCGTGGAATTACTAGATTCACAATCTCACTCTAACATATAGGTGACAGGTGGGTGAGACGAAGATTAGCAAAAGAAAGTGATTGATTATTTTAAGCTGAGGAAATCCCAGGTAAGGTAACTAGAGGATTTAAAAACAAATAAGATGATTCAATACAATTTACAGTCTAGACATTTGATATCTACATAAGTAATGATGAAATATCCTGAGCTCAACTTGTCAGAAACTATTTCCTTAGAAAGTAACAAGATTTTTCTGAGGGCAAAAAAGTCACTCGAAGATAAGAATGATCATGGTATTACTTGAATAAGAGAGTATGAGAAGGCAGACAAAAAAAAAAAAAAAAAAAAAAAGGCAATGAAAAAATACAGATGATCCAAAAGATACTGCCACATATGTCCCCATCACACACAATAAAACGAGAGAGAACAAAAAAAGCCACTGAGTTGGAGTATGTCATTTGATACTCCAACAGTTAATTAGCTGGATTACTGAAACCAACACAAAAGTAGGGGAAACTAGAACAAGGGATCTATCAGTTCTAAGGATCACCGAAGAAACAAAGAGAGATAGGACCTAAAAATATAAATGTTGCCCTTAACCTGACACAGGCATTGACTCTTAGAAATATTCAGTGCATGAACAAGCAAACTTTGCAAACTTCTACAGTACTGAATGAGAGTTCAGTAGTTACATCAGCATTCTTAGAAAGCATGGTACAAAAAATTAAACGGCACTAAAAGAAATCCTATGCTTCTAAAATCTCTCATAACTAAACAGGGTTTATTATATATTGAAGCCGTATAAACTTGACCCTACTTATAATCTTCCTTGTTAAATTTAATAAAATAATGAATTAAAATGATCAAGTTTTCTGCAATCATTTGCTTTGTAATTGACTAGAATGTTTTCTAGTTGAATGTATTGAAATCTAAGTTTGTTTTAATTTTTGAAAGTATGGTTTTGAATTGTCAAAATAGTTTATACCGCTTCAGTATATTAGGTATACATAGTGGACTAGTTTACACCAATCCAGTAATTGCCCTTAATGGTACATACATTGTTCCCAAAGGTAAGAGCATCAGATGTGGTGTGACTGAATATTTGATGATTTAATTTCCACAGCAGAATGAGACAGGTTCTGTAATCAAAGCTGATTTTAACCCTTTCAAGTCACCTAGGACATACCTCAGCAGTGGTAAAAAGTGACGTCTGGCCACAGAAAATTGATGCTCCAAACAAAGGGCCAAAGCTGCAATTTGCTCGGCTGAATATACTTTTGGCTGCCACTGAATACATATATACGTGGCTTGAAGAGTATACAACCAATGCATCCTCCCAATAGTCACTTATGGAGCTGAAACATGGAACCTAACCGAGAGATAGACCTACAAACTGAGAAGTACGCAACACGCACATGAAAGAATCATGCTCAACCTCACATGGAAAGATCACAAGACAGCAGAGTATATAAAGAAAGAAAACGGGAGTCAGCGACATCGTAGAATCTATTAAAAAACTTGAATGGCAATGGGCAGGCTATGTTGCAAGAATGACAGACAACCAATGAACATCACGACTCACAACATGGATCCCCAGAGATTATATGCGTCAGGAAATACTGATTCTGCGACGCCCATGATAGAGAAGTGTGGCAAAACCTGGGGAAAGTTTATGTCTAACGACGGACTTCAAAAGATTGATGATGATGATGATGATATACGTGACTAAAAGTGATGTTCAGCTTAGCAAATTAGAGTTTTGATCCTTCATTCAAAGTATCAATTTTCCTAGGCCGGACATCTCTTCTGACTGCCACTGTATATCCAAAAGTTTCTATGACAGCTGAGGTATAGATCCCAAAGTCAAGTCATATGCCTAAAAAGTTTATAACAACCAAGTTTCCAAGTATATACATTTATTCTCATTGGATGAAATGTACAGTTCAATTTCAATGGCCAGTAAGGTAAGATATATTTATCTATATTTTTGTGTGAATTTCCAAGATCAGAAATTATCATCATTATAAAATGATTTACTCAGACTAGTGTCTTCATCTTGCTTGTTATATAGTCAATGTTTCAGCCAATTAAATCCTTTCAATTAAATAAAACACAAGCATGAACGCTGCTGGAGAAAAACTAAGATACAATTGTAAATTAAACTGCCAACACAGACTTATTGGGGGAGGGGCTTATAAAGAAAAAAAAAAAAAAATCCATTGGTGCAGCCTGTATTTGGGACACACATACAGAGCCAACCAGCCAGAATCACTTGAAAACTGAAAAAACATATGTTGACTGCATTGACAGTTTTTAATATTACAAAAATGAAGTTTTAGACAAATGATTATGGATATAACAGAGAAATACTGTTGAGGAGAGAAAGAACCCTTCAGCAATTTTTGTGTGAGAAGAGTCAGTACGCACAGACAGACTGATTGGTCTCAGATTAGCTCATGGCTTTCAAAGATCAATAATCAAAAATTAATATAGGATTTGGTTCTATTTTGAAAACAAGATGTTATTGGAGATCGGAAAATAAAGGGAGGAAAAAGACAATTATCATCATCAGTCTAAACATCAGTCATTGGACATAGACCTTACCCAGTATCCGCCACATTTCTCTATCATGGGCATTGTGAAGCATGCAACGCACACATGAGAGAATAATGCTCAACCTCACATGAAGAAATTACAAGACAGTGCAGTATATCAGGAAGAAAACAGGTATCCGAGACATCATAGAATCTATTATAAAACTTGAATGGCAATGGGCTGGTCATGTTGCAAGAATGGTAGACAATCGATGGTCAACAAGATTCACAACATGGAACCCCAGATATCACATGCAAAATCGAGATTAACAAAATACAAGATGGAGAGATGAACTAGACAAAAAGACATTATCGATGAATGAATAAGGAAATGGAGGTTAATGAAAGGAAAAGAAGTTTTGATCGATCAATTTTATATTTTTGAGAAATGGATACAAGATCCCAAAGAAATAGTTGTAAATTACGTTATCTCATATTTGTTCATTCACTGTCTATATTTGCTCTATTTGTTTCTTCGTATGTAGACAATTATATTATAGAGAACATAGATATATAATGTGAATATTATGTGAAAGTATCTTTTGGCCAAGACAACATAAACAGAGTAAATAAAGAAAATAGGGCAACTGCAGGAATTGAACCTGCGACAGATTATTATTATTATAGAGAACATAGATATATAATCTGACAGAAAGAATCATAAATTGCGTTATATTACAATGAAACTATTTCAATGATCTCCCATTATGTGAAAGTATCTTTTGGCCAAGACAACATAAACAGAGTAAATAAAGAAAATAGGGCAACTGCAGGAATTGAACCTGCGACAGATTATTATTATTATAGAGAACATAGATATATAATCTGACAGAAAGAATCATAAATTGCGTTATATTACAATGAAACTATTTCAATGATCTCCCATTATGTGAAAGTATCTTTTGGCCAAGACAACATAAACAGAGTAAATAAAGAAAATAGGGCAACTGCAGGAATTGAACCTGCGACAGATTATTATTATTATAGAGAACATAGATATATAATCTGACAGAAAGAATCATAAATTGCGTTATATTACAATGAAACTATTTCAATGATCTCCCATTATGTGAAAGTATCTTTTGGCCAAGACAACATAAACAGAGTAAATAAAGAAAATGGGGCAACTGCAGGAATTGAACCTGCGACAGATAGGGTAGCCGCTTCAATGTAGCATTGCTCTTACCATGGTGTTAGTGTGAAGTGAACACTGTCTTGAGCAGAGTTAGAAATCAGGGTGCCAAGTCTATTCTTCATGCAACTACCCACTCAGCCACCTCAAACTAAACATAAACACGGAAAAATAAGTTCTGCGGAGAATGAGGTTCAAATTGTGGGAGCCCAAAACCCAGCATGTCATAACTACCTCCCATATTAAACAAAACCAACACTCCCTTTCACGATAGTTATTTTTTGTGCAGGCACACTCTCAAGGAGAAGGTGGAAAGGCAATCGGGTGGGGAATGGGGATCCTGGCTGCTTGTGTGGGAACCATTATAAAAAACATCCCAAGAAGACCCATTCTGACATTGGAGCTATACTATTCCTCGAGGTTGCCAATTTAGCTATTTCCCGGCTAAACGTAGACTACTTGTTTTTTTTCTTGCCAATTTAGCCAATAAAGATAGCTAGATATAGCCTCAATTAAATGTTGAAGTTTGAAAAATATTCAGTAAGAATCAAATGAAAATTGAGAAATAAAATGAAACTAAAAATTGCTAAAAACATTATCGGAAGTTACATTTAGATTAAGAAGACATGAACGTTTTAGCATCTATGAAATACATGAAAATCGACATTTGAAGACAATATTCAATCTTTCGATGATTAAATCTGGTAAGTTTGATAAAAGTAAATGTACAATTTTTAATCATAGCTACCCCCAACAGATTGATTTAGGTTATTCATGTGTTCTGACACTTATATATATCTATGTACATAGATATCTACCTGGACTTTGCCCAGTCCTAACCATTCATAGCAGGAAATTGAAATTTTGCTCACACACACACCCCTCGATGAGTAGGGAAAATGTTTTTGTTTTTTTCAAACCCTCTCTCTCTCAAATAAGTTTTTATTTTATTTTATTTTATTTATTCAATTTACAATGAAAGTTAAAGACAAATAAGTCCCTTATTTTATGTCCATGATTTTTTTTTTTTTTTGTGCAATCAATTTATACCAGATTTTCTGTACTGTCTCATTATAATTCAATGTTTTATTTTGTTTTTTCCCAGTTAATACTTAAATACATTAATTAATACAGCAATGCTTTGGCCATACATGAAAACCTTCACTAATCAAAACCATACTATCCAAGGTATTGCCGTATAAGGCAAAAAAAAAACAAAAAAAAAAACAACATGAATTATAATAGGACCTCGAATTGTGAGGTTTTGAACAGTGGGGGAAAATTGGGAATTAATTAAACTCGCTAATTAAGGTGTTCCTGTACTTATTTGAAGCACACTTCTTAAATAAAGATGAGAATACACTCAGACTTCAGAACAAATTATGAATGCACTTTTATCGTCAATTAATTTTTTTTTCTAAACTGCCATATTTTCGACTATTATTATCTTTATTAGCTAAAATAGAAGAAAAAAAATCAGCCAGATCTAGCCAAGAAATGGTTAATATGGAAACCCTGCTTGTGTGGGAACCATCATAGAAACATCCAAAGAAGACCCATGTTGACACTGAGGTTAGACTATTCCCCCGATTCTGGTAAAGCAATCTGGATTTTAGCTCCAAGAACCTGAAAACATTTTTTCTCAGTTGGAGGTTGATAGATGATCGACCTGTTTAAATACTTTATTACACTCTCCACTTGTCTCTACAAGAGTGCATAAAAATAGATAAAAGATACTTGTCTGCGATGCTGTAAAAGAAAAAAGTTCCTTTATATCTCCCTCATATCCAAAATTAATATTCTCATTTGATATATGTATGTGTAATACAGTAACTTGACCTTCCTTTTTTTCCAACAACAAAGACCATTTAAAATGTTAGAAACAGTCAACCAAAACTGTCAACATAGTTTCTTCAGTTTTCAAGTTGGTCTGGCTGTAATATGCACGCAGGCCACACTAATGGAGCAAGAGGGCTGAAAATTAGAATGTTCACTCTTTATGTATGGAAAAAAATGTTTGTTCTTGCAAATCAAATCATCCACTAAAAACCAGTTGAGGGAAGGAGCTTTCAAATGTAAGATTATACTAAATAGATTCCTTAGTTTATATCTGGTAGTGTTCATGCCTTTTTTTTTTTTTTCAAGTTATTGACTTTTTTAGTCATTATTTCTAAAAAAAAAAAAAAATGGGGGGAGGGGTCAATTTACAACGCAAGTCAATGCTCAGTCGGTCCTTTAATTTGTGTCCAGCAGCATTAATGCTTTTTTTTTCTTGATTCAGCCTTAGTCATCACTGCCCAACAAAAGGGAGAGAAGTTGATTGACCACCCCCTTTTTTTCAATGTTTCAAAGGATGACCCCCAAAACAGCATTGGTTGCCATTGGTTGCATTAAAAGTTTCTATAGACTAACTAACTGGACCTGTTTTTTTTAAATTTCAAAAAGCACTTAAAATAGTTGACATAATACTTTCATAATGCTTTTGTAAAAGGACACCAAATATCCCATGAAATAGCAGTTATTAATACCATATGGACACTAAGCTGTTTAAAAGACTAATCATGAAGGGAACAGGAAGCTTTCGGGTCTTTTTCATTAGTCTTCACCAAAAGCTGACGTCCATAATGTTGCAAAGCCTGGATTCCGTCCGAGAAGGTTGCCCTTCATATGAGAGAAAGGAGAAAGCAAGAAGAGGAGAGACAGGAAGACGGAGGAAAGAGATAAATATAGATAGAGACAGAAAGAGACGAAAAAGAGGGGAGTAGTGAGAAAGAGAAAGGTAGAGAGAAAAGGGTTGTAAGAAAGGGAGAAAGATAGATGAAAGAAGGAAAAGGAGAGAAAATAAAAAAGGGGGAGAGCAAGTCAGAAATGCACATAAGTTTTACAGCTTCCTTTTTGCATTCACGCAAAAATATTACGACTAGAAAGCACTCGGAGAGCATGTACCTCTCTCCTAATGCCGTACACTAACTAAAAACTTGACAAGGTAACAGGGGAGATAACTGTCAGTGTTGATTTTTTTAAATTTTCAAACTATTGTCTTGATTAATGAAAAATTACCCCTCAATCAAAAAATTAATTTCTGGATCTATCCCTACATTTTTTATTTTTATTAAACTATGGCCTACCCTTTGACCAAAATGTCATTAGAATTCATAGAGAACTTTTGGGGATATTGTATAGACTAATATGAGTGAATCTATAAATGTATTAAAAAAATTTTCAGATATCTCCCCTAGATTGGTCACAAAATTCAACCCAAATTCTTCGTTATCCCATAACCGACCCTTCCAAAAAATTTCACTGATATTTATTGAGAAATTTGGGAGATATTGAGCGGTGAAAAAAATCCTGGATCTGCCACAAAATTTAATCACTTCTTCAGTAGCCCATGGCTTACCCTTCTACAAAATGTCAAAATGAGATTTCCAAGATAACGTGCGCTGAAACAGTCGGCAACTTCATCTACAAGTGGTAAAAATGTGATGACTCATAAGGACGCTGATATAGTGGAAAATTTATTTTTATATTCTTTCTCCCTCTTCTTTGGGCCCTTACACTGGCTTTGACTTCAGCCATCTCTTCTTGGGCTCCACATATTACGTTACTACTTCCTCAGCCCCGGCTTGCGATACATGGAATAGACTTAGAGGTGACTAACACCCTAAATGGCATCACTTTCTTGATTCAGTTGATATTTTACCCATGGCTGAGTAATGCCTTTCCCAAAGACAATAGAAACTGTCTTACTTAGATTCTGAACTTGGCTGATACCCACTTGGGGCACACTGCACCTTCTATGTTTATATTTAATGATAATAATTCTCAAGGAAAAGGGCCAGTGAATTGAGTTGTGTCATACGAGAGATTTTGTGCTTTTATCTGGGGGAGTGGGTCCTAGACTCATAGCAAACTCTCAAAGGACCAGTGACTTATTAATATGAGGACAGAAATCCAATTATGAACTACAAGACTAAACGGAGTGGCTCCGATATTCCTTTCCGTCATCAGCTCTGTTGATTTTTGGCATTTGAAACCAGGGCGCCACTAATCCATTAAATCCCTCTTGGATAAATTTTCTGAAATCTCCCCACTTTTGGGGTCTGGTTTGTATAGAACACACACACACACACATATATATATATATATATATATATATATATATATATATATATATATATATATATATATATTTCACAATTGCAATAACAAACCGTATTTTAGCACTGAGTATTGCAAAGGCATGAAATGTTAACATCCACCAGGCTTTTTTCCTCGTGAATGTAATTAATAGCTCTATTTACTTTGACTGATACCAAGTACTGTCAAAAGTTTTCAATGAATTCCAATGACATGTATAATGAAAATAATATATGCGATTATAAATTTTGTTTTTATCACATTGAAGCTCTCATTTGAAATGTTCTCTGTTACCACACAGCGAATGTATCACTTGGCCTAGACAAACGTCAATAGAATAAACAATTGAAAAAAATATATTCATTATGTGATAAATGGAGGTCATTCCAAGTAAGAGTTTCAATATAATATAACGCAATTCATAATCATTCTGTCGGATCATATATCCATTACTTAATAACACAAATTTTTTTTCTCATATACATAAATATATATATATATTTCAACAACTGATGATCCCAACAAGAGACAATTTAAACATTGCACCATAACAACAAAGTGTAGAGGAAATAGAAAAAACACCTTGGACGATTACATAAATTGCATTGACGGATATTGGGGAATAAGTAACTGAAGTGATGCAAAAATCTATTGAAAAAGTCCTTTAATGTTCAGTATTTAAAGCTGTAAAGCTTTCTAGACAAGACAAGACAGATAGATAGATAGATATAGAGAGAGAGACTTCCTGTGTGAAAGTTTAATGATAAAAAAAAATTATTTTCTAAAAATAAAGGAAAAAAATTAAAAAATAAAAGAATAGATGAGTTGTTTTGGGTAAGTAACACTTGAATACTCCTCCGAGAAGCATTTCTAAAAGCAGGATTTCAAATACTAATTTTTCAAAGGCAAGTTCCATTATTTACTCATTATTACATCTGGAAAACAAAAAGAGTTTTTTCTAGAAACCCTTCTAAATAAGTTTTTAGTGAGGATTCAACTCGCAACCTGAGTTTACGCTAAATTATTCCCTTACTTTGAGTCTGGCAGCACACTATCTTTTTTTTTAATTGAAAATTCCGACTTTTATAGAATTTTTTAATTGATCACCCCCAACACAATTATGTGACAGTTTCAATTGAGTGACTAACCAGACCAGTTTGGGTTTTCCATTTTTATATCTTCTGAAATCTTCTCCTTTCTTAAGTATAACTCAGTCATAGACGCTGTCTACCTAGGACAGACAGCAAAGTTGTTCTTGAAAAGCAACCCCCCTCCCATCCATGACGTACCGGGGGTTCCAGCTGATGAGTGCAGACAACTGGTGGGTAATCTCAGTTACCTTCACGCAAGAACCAAGTGAATATCTACAAATGTTCATGTACATAATCAAGAATACATGTATATATACTTCTGTATTTTCCAGTATAAGTTAATGAAGTTATTTACACTGCCAAGATGACATGAAATATGAGTAGACAATTGAATATAAGTGTGTGTGTGTGTGTGTATATATATATGTATATACACAGAAACTCAAGACCAAAAATTTTAAATACTGATATAACTTTTCTTCTACAGATCAAGCATACATTAAAAAAGAAAAAAAAAAAAAAAAATTATATATATATATATATATATATATATATATATATATATATATATATATATATACATACACATTACAAATCAGGGATGGGATGCTGTATAATATAATGCGATATTTGATCTATGATGGGTTTATTTCATAAAATGCTTGATACATCAAACATTAAGTTGATTTGGAGTAGAACTTGGAATATAATGGAGTAAGGATTCACTACACAAACGCGTTCATGTTTCTGCCCAATTAGGGCTTTTTCAGGCGAATCAGGCCTGAAGAAGCCCAAACAGGGCAGAAACATAAACGTGATTATGTAGCAAATCCTTACTCCATTATATATATATATATATATATATATATATATATGCACACTCAAGCACACAAAGTATAATGCATTTGAGTGTGCATATGCAAATCTTCAAACCAAGTTCGAAATCAGACAGGGATACCTATCTTGGCTTTGTTTCCAAAGATGTCAATCAGATGTACTGAACCTTTTATATATATATATATATGTGTGTGTGTGTGTGTGTTTGTGTTTTTTGTTTTTTTCTGTCACATAGTGAACCTACAGCACCCTTGTGCATCAGGGTGCCAACTGCAGTGTACGCAAGTTGCCAAGTTACAAAATAAGCGCCACATCTTGTCTAAGTAGTTCAGCAGGTTTTTCCTGTGACGGATTTCATGGAGAAAAGAACCTGCATCAAGTTCTATTTCAAGATTCACAAGACTTGTTCAGAAAACTCACTGGTCGCTTCAGAAAGCCTTTTGAGACAATGACATGTCCAAAAGCCAGAAGTCGTTCTCGCACAAGCATTTCAAGGAAGGACGAATGTCTATCAACTGACACAAAACATCTTTGAAAGCTATCCTTACAGATAATAGATAAACCATCCAAGATGTTTATGATGTCGCAGGACTGTCAGACGAGTGCATTCGGTGCATTTTGTTGAATGAATTGGACATCAGATGCATTTCTGCAAAATTTATGCCAAGACCAATCACACTATCCAGCAATACCTGGCTCCCAATAACACTGTATTTTCCAACCAGACTTATTTGCCGGGCTTTGTCCCCAGCATTTTTTCCTGTTTCCCAGACTGAAACCCTGAATGAAAGGTTGTCATTTCAATTCCTTTGAGGAGATCCAGAAAGAATCACAAGCTGATCAAGACCATCAAGCTCGAAGCCTTCCAAGGATACACAGAATCACGGAAAAAACGCTGGGACCGCGGTATGCATGCCCAAGGGGGACTGTTCTGTGGGCAACACTGGGAACTAGGAGCTATGGTAAGTTATTTTCCTGTAATGTTCAAATTCCTGGAAGCTTTGGGTAGCACCTCGTATATATGGTGAAGGGGTAGGTGAATACAAAAAAAATTTACATCCTTCTCTAAATTGTTTTTTATGTCTGTTTCCCTTTCAGACAAATGAGAAAGCTACTGACACATATTTAAATTTCACAATCCGCCATTCTTTAACTTGGAGGGGCCAAGTACTTGCCATACCACACCAAACCATATATATATATATATATATATATATATAAGTATAAGAAATTTGGCTCTGAGGGGGCAGTTGAGAAAGGATTTTCGTTTTTCTCTTATTTGTCAGCCCTAAATTAATCATACTTAACACTAGAAAACATTCACAACCTCAGACGGGATTGTTTGTTCAGAAAAGTACTTTAATTCTGCCCCCCCCCCACTCTACCAGAGAGTTTTTTTTTTATGTGAACTTGAGCTTCACAGTTTACGGAGTGTTATTTTAGTAATTGGCTTGCGTTCCTGCTCTTAGAATGGAAAAAAAATAACAGGAAGAAATGAGAAAATAATGATAAAGTTATTGTTAATAAAACATTTATGATATTAAGGAGAAGTAGAGATAATAAATATTAATGCCGTACAATTATATCAAAAGAGAGAGGAAAATAAAAAATATTATCATCATTTCATGAAGCATCTATGATTACAAGGATTATTGAACGACCGTAGCCATCAAATATGGTGAAGAAGGGTTCTAATTTCCTTTATATGTGTATGTATTTGTTCATTTATATGTGTATTTATTTGTTCATTTGAGTGTTTATTTGTTCCATTGCTCCTGGCAATACCATTTTGTCTACAGACTTGAAAATTGGCATCCGTACTCCATTGGACCCCTTTCTAAAAATGTGTTTGAATTTTGGAAAAAAAGCTTTTTTCACCTTCTCGGGGCATTATTTCGACAGATTTATCAATAATAACACCTAGATTCTCCAGAATCTACATGCTTTCTCTTACTCAACTTAGAGTGTTATCCAATGGAAAATGCCAGTGATGTCATAAATAGAATTTATTCTGATCGTATTTGTTCTTTGGTGGGATTTTTTAAATGACTTCAAGTTTAAATGCTACAGTTGTTCAATTATTGACTGTTATATTGGTTATGATTATGATAATAATTATTAGTAGCAGTAGCAGCATAGTACCTGTAAAAAATGACAGGTATTATTCATGTATGAATTGGCACTTCTGTCTAGGATAGGAGTATCTGTGCGCTCTACAAATGATTGGAATACAGTATCTGTGCAATGTGTTACAAGTAAAAAGAAAATTATATATAAATACACATTGCATTTCATATATGCGGATCATTACTTCTATCATTTTATTATGAACTATTATCATTCGTAGTAAGATTATTATTAGTTCTCCATTATGAGCCATTATTATTAGTAAGAATATTATAAGAATAATCCAGTTGTTAAAACTGATACACTCATGTCTGTTGGTTTTATCACATTTTGGCAGATGCATTCTTTGGCCTTCATCAGGTCTATAATTCATCAAGTAGGAGGGTGTTCCTGCAATTTATAGTTCTAGATCTGGGTGTCAGAGATTTCTGCGGGTACTTAACATCAATCTTTTTCTTGACGCAGCCTGCAGGAATTTCTGACAGCCAGATCTAGAACTATAAATTGCAGACCCCCCCCCCTGCTATCAGATGAATTATATGCCTGAGGAAGGCTGATATATCTATATTATTAATGTTCATAACTACTACCACCTCAATTTTCCATGTCACACTACAGAATCAAGCAGTAAATAGAGTGGAAATAGAGATGGTGAAAGCTGACTTATGATAGTTAGAAACAATACGTCAGAGAGAGAGTAGGAAAGAGAGAGATATTTACCGGGATCTTAGCTCTTTAGTAGATATTTCCTATTTCAATCACAAACAAGCAGTATAACAATTTGAGGCTGATAAGGACTTTTCTCTATGATGTTTCATCTTGATTTTTAAATGTTTGAATTCATTTTTGAATAATACTTTTGTTAGGGATACTTATAATTCTTATTGCAATAATTGATAATCAAAATTTTAAATACCTAAACATCACATAAGCAAATCACTATAGCCTGCATATGTACCAGAACTAGTTATCCAAGAAATTATATTAAAATTATTTAACAAAGATCTTTTATCTAAAATCATCTCAAAAAAATACCAGCACAAGATTTGGGCTTTGTCGGTTCTGAAACGACCACCGAAATAAAGAGAAAAATTTTGTTAAAGTTGCACCTACTGGTGAAACTTTCAAGGTTCTAGCCCCAAAAATGAGAACAGGAGTGTCTGGAGAGACAGATACACGCACGCACGCACAGAGGAGAGCAAAGAGAGAAGAATGTGTAGCCCACTTGGTTGGATGGTCAGGCAGACCATTTATGGGGCTACAATTCCATAAGATGGAGAAAAAAAAAAAAAAAAAGTCCCAAAATGAATAACAGAAGTGTTAATCCCCTGAAGCACCATGACCACCACAGCTTCTAGGCGGTAATGGGTTGTCAGAGCAACAAGCGGAGAGTATTTTTCTTGATGTGGTAAAGATTTTGATTCTTTAATCCTTACAAGACAAACATATTAAGGTGCTCGAAGCCTAAATTTTTAAAGTGAATAAAAAAGCCATCTTTAATGGCTAGAGAAATGGTTTGTTTGTTAAAGAAAACTATTCTTCTACTAAATCAAATGTTTTCCATATTATAAAGAACCAAAGACATTCATTCCATGACTTGATAGAAATATCCAAGATTATACATGGTATAGAATTATTAAATCCTAATGTATTTTTTACCAAAATGGAGTACAAGGGACTGAAAGGCAATGCATTTATGGTGGAAGTAAATATGAGGATTGAATATCAGAAAATTCTTTTTTTACGATCAGAGTGGTATGCAGATGGAATAGATTACAGGAGTATATAGCACTATCAACAGATGTAAATGATTTAGAAAAGAATTATGATGTTTATTATACTAACACTAATGTTCAAGGACTTAGTGAGTATATATGATTATTTGATGTGTGATTTTATATACAAATAATGTAACATTCATTTTTAGAGTGAAAGAAAAGTCGTGTTAAAAATTAAGATGTTAAAATGCTAGAAACACAGTATTAACAGATTATGTGTTCTTCATGTTCGGTCATGTAATGGAAACTAATTTCTGCGTGGGTTTTATACTATGATGACGTCATTGTCTGCAGTTGTAAAAGCCGGGAAAATCTCAATTACTTTATTTTTCATGGCTTATCTCGGGAGAATTAGAGATCTACTAGATATATGTACATCCCAGTAATAGAAACCTTGAGATATGTATGTCCCAGGGGTTTCGAGAGGGTCAAGTAACTAGTTCAGATTTTTCACTTGGATTTGAGTGAATTGAAAACATACATGCACTGTTGCTGATACTTTTGAAATTTTTGATACCCAGGGGGGTACTGCTTGAATTTAAAATTTTGAAATAAATAAATAAATAAATAAATAATTATTTTTTTTTTAATTTTAAATTTAAAAAAAAAAAAACGGACAGAAATTCAAAGCCCAATTGCACCCAGGTTTTTCAATGCATTCTCTAAGCACACTTTAAGGGTACCTTGATTCAATGCACAGTTTTGGTTAATTTAGGGGATAGACAAAAAGGAGAATTTTAATAGTATATAGATAGTGGTGAACGCTATTCCCCCTCCCCCAATGTAACGGAACAATGTTTCCACGTATTCCTACAGCACTACACCCAATAAGTATTTTAAATATTCACACACCAAAACACATAACTAGTGGTGTAACTGCTGATCTCATTTCCTGTTAGTCTGCCGAGTGCTCTTAAGGCCTGGGAAGCCAACCTCATCAGTGTCAGTAATGAATGATCTTCAGTCTACCACACCCAAAGGATAAGGGAGAAAAAAAATGCCCCTATCTACCAGACATTAACAATAAGAGCGTTGCCATATTAGAATGCAAACAGTAAAACAATACACAAAATAGTTTTACCGCAACCAAGTGTTATTATAGTAATTGGCTTGGGTCCTTGCCTTTAGAATGTAAATAATAAGAGGAAGAAATAAGATAATAGTAATTTTATTGTAACTAAAAACAATCATAGTAATATAGAGAAATAAAGATTATAATAATAAATAAGATAATAGTGTTAATGCAGTATATTAATATCTAATTACAAGATAAGAATAACGATAAATAATATCATTATTATAATTCCATTATTAGCCATTAATTACTGAGACTTACTGGCCACCTCATCATGGTGAGATGGTTTGCAAGCTAGCGAGTTTGGTCCTCAGTAAGTGCTCAATACATGTAGCCTTGTGCCAATACTAAGCTAAGCTTAGAAAATAGCTATTAAAACTTATATATTTTATATCCAATTTTCTATTTTGGGGAATTGGTGTGTAATCATTCTATCTTGACAGTTATGTTCTTATTCTCAACATGATTATTGCATATGATTTTCGTTTTACTGAAGTTCATGTGTAGGCCAACTTTTTTCACATAAGAAACCGAGGCCGAAAGAACACAAGACGGAGAGATGAACTTGACAGATTCAGGAAATACTGGCTCAGCGACGCCCATGATAGAGAATTGTGGCAAATCCTGGGGAAGGTCTATATCCAATGACGGACGTTAAAAGACTGATGATGATGATATAATCATTCAATCTTGATGGTTGCTGAACCAGAGAAACTGATTCAGTCTCACGATTAATAGGCTTTTGCAGTCATATCATAACATAATGGGGATATACTGTCTTGAAGATGGATCCCCAGGGATTAGACATGCTTCATTCATGCCTGCTGCACCCGTAAACGAGATATGACTGATCGTAGCCAAAAGGCCACGGATGGGTAGCATATTTTTTATTGACAAAGCTATCCTTTCGTGACTTTTATAAACTTATAAACAAAACAAAAAATTAGAGGGAAAGTGTTTTATTGACTGTTTGTTTTGCATGTAGTGTTCTTTTAGAAAAAGGAAATGTTTTTATAATATTTTAGTTATCCTAAACTTCCTCCAATGACGGGACTGTTAAAGTATACATGTCTGTTTTACTTATATAATTGGCCGACACTTACATATTGCAGGTATATTATTTTTACAATTTGTAACTTCACATTTCCTGTTGCTCATTGTCACTGTGCAGTCACATGCCAAACTGAAAAGCATTACACTTTCCCGCTTTATATACGACTCAAGTAAAACATTGGCAAACTATTAGGTTGTTGTGCTTCAAATATCAACTTTTTTGCATGATCTATGATTGAAGAAATGTCAACAAATATGCACTGTGGTTACTCGACAACAGGTCGGTGTGGAAAGATGGAATTCACCAGATATATTGGTCAGCACACCAGGCATTGCAGTGTCAAGTTTGAAATTGTTTGGATCAGCGGTTGTCAAGAAATCTAAAGCACCATGATTACTTAAAAACTGGCCATTGAACAGAGTTGTCATTTGCCAGATACATTAGCCAGCACACCAACTATTGCAGTGTTGAGTTTGAACTTTTTTTGATCAGCAGTGCTCAAGATATCTAATCAAAGTGAATAGAAAATTATAGATTATACACCTTTCATCTAAAATCATAGATCTAAATTTAGAAATAAAATATCTAAATTAGCAATAAATCTGAATTAAATGTAAAACATCTAAATTTAAAACACTAAAGAGAAGTATCCGAAATACTTACAGATTGTAGTTAGGTACGAAAGACGGAAAATTATTTTACATGACAATGATAACAGGCTGCTCCAAATACCATAAAGTCCGGCCCCTTCCAAAAATACACCTTTGGGACAGGCATGGTTGTAAACATTTATTGTAAATTGAAACTTCTCATAAAAATCTATTTAAGTGGGTAATTTATAAAAAAATTTTAAAAAACAAAAAAAAACAAAAAACACTCATAGAGAGAAGAGTGTGTGCAAAATTTCAAGTCTCTACTGTGATTGGTTTGGGCAGGGCAAAGTCCAGATATATAGATAGATACATGTAAACATCAGAACACATGAGTAATCTAAACACAGCAACAGTGATTAAACTGATCTGTTGTGGGTAGTATGAATTAAGAATAATCCATTATTATATCCTACTTTATTATCAGCTTTTTGTGTGCATTTACACACAACATATATCTTGCCAGTGCCATACCTGTAGATCAGAATTGGCAACAGCTGAGCTGTGGTACACAGGTGGGCCATTGAAGTATCCTCTGTGGGCGTCAAACCTTTTTTTTTTTTCCAATATTTCAAATTTTATGTTTTTGTGAGGCATAGAGCAGTTGATGGCTATTAGGTAGACTTTTGTGCCAAGATTTGTTTCAATTTTTGCCAACATAAGCATTGCATTATATAATTTGTTTACTATAGGCATGTCCACGGACTCTTGACAAATCACAACATATATATATATATACATCCAGATTTAGAATTCTACCAAAAATTAACTAATCTGCAGATTTCAATAACAATTTCAGTATTCATTCATTTTAAACTTGCAGAACAGATACTTGAAAGGCCTCAAGGGCAAATTATAATAGCTAAGATATGATATAATATATATATGTGGCCCTGGGCAAAAACTAAAAAATCTCAAAAAAATGGGCCATTACAAAAAGAAGTATCTGATCTCGGCCTTTGAACATTATTATAAACACTTCCTCCACTACATTGTGAAATAGGTGACCCATTTGGGTTTTTATTGGTAGCCATAATCTTCCATGTTGGCCAGATACCTTTGGAGATAGATGCAGGCCAATCCGCTTTTGCTTTGGGAAGGATGGGGTCATAAAACTGGTTGATACATTCCTTCCATCTCAATCACACAGCTTAGAGTGTACTCAATTAACTGCTGAGTGCACAGAGAAACTTGTCCTCAGAAGAGTTTTCCACACTCTTCGCTCATACCGGGAATTGAACCTATGACCCTCTGCTTGTGATGCAGATGGTGCTAACCATTACACCATCCGTGGGAACCAAGTAACATATGAGAGTGGATTTAGATGATGAGAAATGGGGGTCACAAAACCAGTTATCTAAAAAGAGATTATGGCAGAATAAAAGAGTTATTTATTTGACAGCTGGAGGAGGAGGGGTAGCCACCCACCCCCAGCCCAGCCCACCTCAGCAACATTTATCCTGTTATTGCTGGGCTTATTAATTCTTCTCCCCATCCAGAAATAGATAAAAAATTATCCAACAAGTATATACACACAAACAATGTATTATATATGTATACTCAGATATACAAATCCACATCAAAACTCTCACATGCACACACACATGGTGTGTGGGGATTATGCTCACCTCTATTCATCATAAAATGTGTTGAAAACAAGTTAAATTCTTAAATGCAAAACAGTTTTCAGAGAGATAAATGGTCAGAGGTCATCCCATGCAGTTAACCCTTCATGAAGCAGATTGCTTTTGGCTTGCAGAACAGAAAACGCTGAACTTCCAAGTTGTTTCACATGAAATGTTGTTTCTTCACATCATAGAGAATAAACGTTAAATATGAAAGATTTTCGAAAGTAATTGCATTTTTTGTAAGTTCAATATAGATAGAAACAGTTTGTTATTATCGGAGGTTTTTGGGCCTATAACTTATGTCCATGAACATAAACACATATATCTATGAACACCCATTAATACATACACATGCTTATCTACAAATACACACAAAATTACACATATTATATACACATACACCCATTTACAATTGAACACACCCATTTACAAATGCACACACACACACACACACCTATATATAAATGCGTACAAACACATATCCACCCGTCAACAAATGTGCACAAAAACACACACACCTGTTTACACATACGCACAAAAATACACACACACCCGTCTACACATGCGCACAAACACGCATCCACCCGTCAACAAATGTGCACAAACTCACTCACACAAAGGAAAAGTTAGACTTTATACATATCCTCCTTTAGAAAAGATGGACATACTCCAACCAGTCTTCCTTTTACTGGATTCAACATTAAAGATCCAGGGATAGTAATTGTTGCTTCACCTGTTCTTACTTTGATTAAATTATTATTCAAATCAAGCAGACTCCAAAGCTTACAAACACACCTCTTGAACCAATTATGATCATAAGACTCTCCTTGTATTATTTGTGTAAACAACATAATAAAATTACACAGGTGATTATATTCATATAGAAAAACAGGCTGCCATAAGATTAGAGGGAGAAATCAAATCTCCTCAAGAATCATTCCGGGTCCTATCTAGGATAGAGAGAGAGATATTCTATCTATCAGAGCATCCTTTCTCTTCTTTTTCAGACAAGAGGAGCTCTTGAAATAACTTCCATATCTCAAAGAACTCCTGCATGAAATTATCCTATGTACAGCAATCGGCACATCAGTGAGTTGAAAAAAAAATGGATAAATAAAATAAAATTAGTTTCCTAGGAAAAAAAATATTGATAAGCTTTATCTCACCTTTCATGAAATTAATGTTTTTTTTATAAAACTTTTTAAATTTATATAAAAAAGTTAAAGAACACAGAACTTATACTTTAAAAAACTGATATTTATAGTAACTCAGCTTCACAGTCAATAATTGAAAAACCGTAGCATCAAAATTTGAGGTCATACTAAAAAAATTCCATTGAACAATAAACATGGTCAGAAGTTCTATTTCTGACATCACTGGTGTCTACCCCAGGGAAACATCTGAAATGCAGAATAAAAAAAAGAAAAAAAAAGGAAAAAAAAAAACACTATCTAGAAACATCTACAATCTGGAAGATCTGGATGTTATTATCAAACTCATCAGAATAAGACCCAAAGAGGGCCCAAAAAGATTTTCTTTCAAAAATCAAAGAAACATTTTTAAAAGTATCTAGTGGACTACTGATGCTAAATCTCAAATCTGTAAACTAAATGGCATGGCCAGGAGTACTAAAGCACATTAACAAACACACACAGACTTTAAATATAAAGAAGGATAGAACCTTTTACCATTCTTGAAGGCTATGGTTGTTCAATTTTTAAAAATGACAACCACTGGTCTTTTTCAGTTTTTACTGTCATCGAGACAGGGACTGCAACTCCTTGTATAAAAAAGTTCAAGTGAAGCAAAAGTCAGGTATCTTTTTTCATGATTGTACAAGATTTTTGTGCAACCCCTAACATCTCTTGGAACCCCAGCGTTCTGTGCGATTCTCATCTGTAGACAAAACAGTATGGTCAGGAGCACAGGAGCAATTTTTAGGCGCAAGCAAAATGAGGCACAGCTTGAGCCCACACTGAGATTTCAAAAAATTACAAAGGCATCCTGTATGTTTTTCTAGTTTCAAGAGATCTTCTCGTAAAATTTCCAATAAGGGGCAATTGAGGTTCATAATGCAGAGAATCTCATTGAGTCTAAATCTAGCACTGGTACAGCAGGCAGGGCTGCCAGAAACAAAACATCAAATGTACCAATACCACATCTGAAAGAGTACCAAATCCATAACATATAATCAAATATCAAAATTGGAAGATTGACAAGTAATTAATAGTAAAATATAAAGTAAACAAGAATATAAGTCAAAAGATGTAAAATGAAACAATTATTGAATGGACTGCTCCCAGCATTCATCAACCCTTACTTAGTCTGATAAATTCCCAGCAGTCGATACCGACCACTTCGGCAATTCCCGTCTTAAACAGACAAGTCTTACTTAAGCTGTAACTTGGCAGAAGCAAGAAGTTCATATCATTTCACAACAGCTAGAAAAGTTTGCGAGAGTAGATCTATTTCTTCAACTTGTTTATAAAATTACTATAAGTAGAAATGTGATACAAATCTCTGTAAGAATGAAATCAACACAATAAGTATCAAATATCATAGTCAGGTTAAACAATTATATCTAAGATGACCCAGTTCAACAAATACTCTCAAGAATAATATCAATGCATCTAATTTATGAATCTTGGAATTCCAATGTTTAATGAGTCAGATAGGATGGGAAATTACAATACATTCAGGAGAAGACAGGAGTCCATTAAAATTAGAATCCATTAAAAAACTCAAATGGCAATGGGTTGGCCATGTTGCAAGAATGGCAGACAACCAATGGACATCACAATTTACAATATGAAACCCCTGAGATCACATGCACAACCAAGCTGGCAGAGTACTGGCTCCGCGATGCCCATGATAAAGAAGTGTGGTGAATCCTGGAGAAGGTCAATGTCCAACAACGGACGTTAAGAAACTGATGACGATGATGATTACAGAAACAAAGTAAAAAAAAAACAACTCAACCTTTCCTCCCAATGAATTCCGAATTACTGGAATAGTTTACCATCTCAAGTTGAAAATAGTATAAGTATAAATAATTTCAAGAATGAATAAGTAATTTAGATCTTACAGGATAGGAAATGAATTAATAGGACGATTTTGAGAGTTATCAGCTGGAACACGTAGAAGAATTTAGGGAAAAATAAATAAATAAAAATGTGCCTGGTAAATGATTCCCCATTCTGGTAATATTGTAACTTTTTTTTTCAAAGTTTCATATATTTTTATAACTGGAATGAATGTATATTTCAACGTTGAAGAAGTATCTCTAATGTAAATTGTTTTAGGAGAAATGCATAGCAGCATTTTTATTTACTCTATTCATATGAGCATATATGCAAATTTCTTACCAGTTAGTTCGCTCATTGACCCTATTGGTTAATTTACCTGCCAAATTGTGACATAACGATATCATGTCATAGAAACTCTTGAAGCTTTTTATCTGATCAAACACTAAAACAGCTCAAGTTGAGTTGAAACTTGAAAAATGGAAAAAAAAAAAAAAAAAAAACTTGAAATTAGGATACTTGAATGATTAAAAATAAATCACCATCAGACTCTTTAGTGTCAATCCGTACATAAATAACTGTCGTTTCCGACGGGTATATCCTAGTCTATATAATAAGGATTCAATTTCTGAGTATGTTTGTTACCATAGCACAGAAAGAATTGCACATCGTGAAATATTTTTTCTCAACTCAACAGCCTTAAGTAAACTTGAAGTAGTCATAATTATTGTTTGGGCTTTTGAAGAATTTCAAAATTTCCCTTTCAGATCAAGATTTTGAGATCTGGATGGAGGACACATATGGAAAAATAGTGACACATGGTAACTCTAGCCGAGATACCCGACACTAGTTCTTGACTCATTCAAGATACCTATCTTCATTAATTGGAAAGGGGGGGGGAAGAGAGAGAAAAAAAAATGGACTGTTGCCTTTAAGCCAGAGCTTTCCAAACTGTGTCATGACACATAAGTATTTCGCCAATAAGTATAATTTTGTATATCTTTTAAAAGATACTTTTGAGTCAGCTGAACTGCTAGGATGACAAAATATATTTGGCTTGGCAAACAAAACTGAAATAAAATCATTTTAAAAAAGTGTGTCACCAGTGCAACAATTTTAGAAAGCCGTGCTGAAATAAAGAAATAAAAAAATATCTGCTGATTGTTGCATTTCAACCATAATTTTCTTAGTAGATAACAATAGAATCTGTTTGAAATACTAAACGCTTCCAGATGTCTCTCAACAAAATTCCTGAATAAAAATATCATTCTCGACACATTCCATTCTAGATATTTCGAAGTTTTCAATGAATTTGAAATTCTGAAAAACTATTAGGGCTATTACCATTCTACATGTTTCAAAAACAAAAGGAAGAGAGTTGGAAGATATCTATCCCAGAGTTGAAAAAGGCTCGACATAAACCTGACAATAAATACTAAAATTAAGAGAATTTTCTAAGACGAGATGTATTAATCTTTGTGAATGATATGGCTGGACTATTTTCCTTTTCTATGTGCTAATTTATTCCCAACGTTTCGGCCATGCACCCACCAGCCTCTGGTAGTTACTCTTTGTTCTAGAATGTGGAATCATTTCTTGAAATGCAAGCCTGCATTGGACCAGACAAATCACATCCGAATTCTGAGTTTCTTCCCTCAATTAAGGGACTTATCAACTTCTTCATTGTGGATAAACGAACTTATATGCAAGGAAAATAGTCCTATCATATCATACTCAAAATGATTAATACTCAAAATTTTTTCACACTTTTCTTATTAATTTTAAAAAAAAAGAAGAAAAAAGAGATATGTAATCTATCAAAAAAAATAAAAGTAAAAATCTTGCCATTAGTCATTAATTGAACAACCATAGCATCAAATTTTGAAGAAATGTAAAAAAAATTCCATCAAAAAATAAATTTAGTCAGAATAAATTCTATTCATGAGGTCCTTGGCATTTTCTACGGGGAAACATCCAAGACAGAATAAAGATCCATCTAGATTGTTCAGAATCTAGATGATATCAACAAAGTGCTTTTTTTTCCAAAGATAAAAATGAAAAATTTTAGAAGGGGGTCTATTGGAGTACTGATGCCAACTTTCAAGTCTATAGACAAAACTGTACGGCCTGGAGAGCTAGAACACACAAACTAACAAATATCAAAAAGGATAGAACCTTTGGTGGCAATAGTTGCTCAATAATACTATGATATTCCTAGTGCCAGATTTAAGAATAAGCTAAAATTTAAAGTTTCTCACCCTGAGCAATTTCAACCCTTGGGTGGGTGATTCAAAATTCTGCAGAAAATGGTGGGTGCTTTGAAATTTTGGTGGGCAGTTTGGGTTGTGAGTAATAAAATCTGTAACTAGCAATGAATATAAGATAACAGTAACATTTTCTATTATTAATTCACCATGCAGCACTTGTCTCACCAGACACTGGAATCACATTGATGATATCTGAAAATGGTATGTGTGAGCCAAACATTTGATATTACTACTTAACATTACTTTCATTGAAGAAACGGCGAATGCTCTTTATTCTTACTGCATTTTTTTCTAAGAGTTGAAAAAAATTTTAGTATCTTTTTGAATATTTACTACACAGGTGAGTGGTGGAAAAATTTTTGATGTGAAAGTGGGCGTTTTTCAACTCTGGGATAGATATTGAAAGGTTGAGAGCCCCTAGCTTAGATCCTCACAATCCTCAAAAAGTTTCAATGGCATGTTTTCCAAGTTTTATGAGACCTGGCATAATTTTCAATCAAGGGCCACTAAGCTTTGTATAGCTTAGAGCCTCATCGTCTGAATCTGGCTGGCACTGGTTATCCACAAATAAACTACTAGCCATATTATATGTAGTCCTGTTTCAAATGGCATTGAAATAGGAAAAAAATAAAAGCAATTATAAGGCTTTAAAAGGAGAGTTTATTGTGACATAACAATGACGATTACGTCATAGAAACTCATGACTTGTCAGATCACAAATTAGAACAATTTGAGTTAAATAAAGACTTGGAAAAAAAAAAAAAAAAAAAAACAACTTCAAATGAGGATTCTTGAATTATTAAAAATAATTACCTAATAATTTAGGTTTAGGCTTCTTAGTAACAATCCATACATGAATATTACCATTTTCATAGGTATAAGTGGATTATATATATATATATATATATATATATATATATATATATATATATATAAATAAACATCATTCACTTGAAAATAACAGATGTATGAAAGACTTGTGAGAAGTAAAAATCCATAATAAATGAAAAAATTGACTTAAAGTTTTTTTCTAACAAAAAAATTCATATATTCATATATATATGTATATACACATATATACATATATATACTGAGAGAGATATCTCCATGAATTTCTTTATATGCATGGAATCATATCTGTGCAATTGAGCCCCATCAGTCGGACAAATTTTGACAACTTAGTCTGAATGAACATTCACTAGTATAAATTATAAACAACAGTGCAGGGTAATTCAGTTCCAGTTCACTATTCGGTTCTCGGTACATAAATTGACCTTGCTGTGTTCTATGAAAACCACTTGTGCAATTTCCTATTCAACTACTAATACATTAAGCAAGTCAATGGTTGGTTATTAGTCTGCGATTGCATCTATCCTGCTGCAAAATACTACAACCACTTTGTCTTGACTTATCCTCCTGACTTCCTGTTCAAATACTTTTTTTTATTTTTTTATTTAACACCAGACGTGCAGAGAAGAAATAATAGCATCAATATGTGCACTAAAATATATCTTGAAATTTCTCCTTCTGACCCAAACTTTTTTCAAGTTATCTACTGCAATAAAACTAAGCTTTGTTAAAAACACATGCTTAAGCCAAGATTTTTCACAGCCTAAAGCAATAGTTTTGAAACTTTGAGAACTTGAAAAACTAAATGCTGAGAATGGGGGTCTGCCTCAAATTTTTTTTTTTTCCCCCCCATAGAGTCTTCAGCAAGAACTCAAGTCAAAGACCAATAAATAAACTACAATAAAATGCAATTTTTGACCTTTAAAATCATATCTATTTAAAAAGGATTTATTCAAATTCTAAAATATGTTACAGGTTTGTGTACTAGAGTAATTTTTTTTTTGTGTGTTATGGGTGTTCCTCAGCTACAAAATTTGCTATGTCCAGTTCAGGGGGAACACTTCTGCAGAACCCCAAGCATTGATGGACCCCCTACTCCAAAACCAATGCTCTAAGGAGTTCACAAATATCAAAACACTCAAAAAAATCTACAGTTCATCGGGGATACGACAGTCTCAAAACAAGTAATTTAGTTCCTATGGAACGTATCTATATTAACTATAAAACCATGCAGACACAAATGAAACTAATAACTAATTATTATTATTGATTACTCTTGCTGCTTGTCCATATCCATGTGGTTTACTACTACGACTCAATCTTTAGGTTTCAACTCATGAGAGAGGAGTAATGAATGACATCTATAGTGAAGGTAGAGTTCCCTTGGCTCCCATTCAAACATAAGCACCCTCTTCCATTCTCACCCTTATTACATTGCAAAGCTGTGTGGGGAGAGAGAAGAGAAAGAAAGATACAAGGAGAATGAATAAAAATCAGAAAGAGTAACAGTTGTACATACAAGCGGGCAGAATAATCGTATAATACTGCTTTGATTTAATTCATTCCTTGAAAAAAAAAAAAAAAAAAAAAAAAAAAAAGCTGAAAAATTGAAAACACATTATGAAAGTACAGGGCTCAGCCCAAATGAAACGCTAGTATCTATGGCAGGCTTCCCTGGATTGCTTGTGTTTTTTTTTCTGTCACAGTAGCCTTCGCTTAGATGAAATGGAGGTCTCCAACTACCCTACTATTTAAGGTATTTTCAGAGGATTCATGTTTTTCCCAAGGGCATTAGATTAAAGTGAAAAAAAAAAAAAAAAGACCAACAGCCCAAAGAAGTGACATGGGGAAGGGAATACAGGACTCAACCTAAATGAATTTCCAGAAGAGATATCCAAGAACACTGAACAGGAAGAATAAAAAAAAAAGGAAAAGAAAGAAAAAGGTTTCACGTTCAAAGGATGAAACATGTGGTAGCACTGAAGCAACCAACCAGGAAAACCAAAACCCCTTGTTTTGGGCAAATTTGCATCCATCTTTCCATCCGAATGAACCTGAATAGACGAGTCGAAAAATTAAATGAAAAAAAAAAAAAACCTTGACAGTTTCACAGAATCTATCTCAGACTACTAAACCCAACCAACGAACCACAAATACTGCATAACAAAGTTGAACACGTGTTGACAATCATGATTCTGGATCTGTTATATTACAAAATAAAACTAATTACACAACCACAATTTTGTCCAAAAAAAAAACAAAAAAAAAACAATTACAATATGTGCGGAGTGGCATTACTGTTACTAGCATAGAAAAAGTAATCAGCAGATTGAGTTGAAGTTTTGGCAGAAGCAATTTACGCTCACTACGTACTAATGCCCTTGGGAAAGGCATAGATCCACTATATCTGTTACCTTTGGATAAATAGCAGGACAGTTAGAGTCTTGTGGTGTAGTCCATCTAAGGAAAGATTACTCTGAACAGAAAAAAAACCTACAGCTTGGCAGGGGCCAAGGCTGGTCCCAAGCCTGGGTAAAGGAGGGGAGTTTGGCATGAGGCTAGCACTCTACTTCTCGTAAACCTCCAAGATTTTTTTTTTTTTTTCAAATGTATTCAAACATTCCAGCAAGAACTGATATTTTACAACTACTGCTTTGAAAAGAGCAGGTGAACCTCCATTGGATGATGACCCTGGGGTCAGGCAGGATTTTGAGGCAGAAACATAACCATGAGTCCAGCAGAAATTATTACTATTATGGCTTTGAACCAGTAAGCAATTTTCCACAAAAAAAAAAAAAAAAAAAAAAAAAAAAAAAAATTATACAATTAGTATAAAGGTTTAATCAGATTTTAGACGAAAGCTAATTTAGAGATATCAGAGGCCCCTGTCAGCCAAGGTTGTCCACAAGTGAACAGCTTTTAGCTGCTATGCCTGGGTGCTTACTATGGTAAGAATGTTGTGCCCAAGTTCTGCTAACCCATCTCTCAACCATGCTGAAGGCTTCCAAAAGAAAGAAGTATTCAACACATGGAAATCAGGATGGCTGCAGAGGATGCTGGTATTTACAGATGGTCACAAGTCTAGGTTTTATCCAAGAACAGATCGAACGAGAACTAGGGTACCCAACGCAATTTAACCGTAACACATTAGGCCAAAATACTTGAGATATAATAATCCAATATCTTTAGTCATCTGTCAATACTTCAGAGAAGTACTATATTAATATGAATTAAGGTTGGGAAAAGGAAAAAAAAAAAAACTTTTTTAATAAGGCTCCATATCAAACTAGTCAAGCCATCGTGATATAAAACTGTCATGTAACCAATATCTTTTCCATGCCATGTTGGGATGATCAATTAAAAAATTGGAAAAAGTGGGTGATCAATGGAGAAGTTATTTCTCTCACTTTTTGTTGGTAGTGATTGCTAAAAAATTCATTAAGAAAAAAAAAAAAAAAAGCGGTCACAAATAAAAGGATCAACTTAGTATAAACCTACATAGTAAAATGAAACCCCCCAACCCCCTAAAAACTTATTTAGGGAGAATTTTAAGAATACCCAAAAAATTGTTTTTTTTTCTAAACATAAAAGAGAGTGTGTTTAAATTTTTAGCACTCTAGCTACATTGGTGCCATCCCTATGTATGATATATACAGCCAGACCAGTTTAAAAACCGAGAGAAACCTACATTGACAGTTTTGGTTGATGGTGATGGTTGATGGTGACCAAGAATAATAACCTTATGCAACTTTGCCAAAAATAACAGGCTTAATCAATAATTCATCTATTCCCATCAATTAAAACTGTTAACATAGATTTCTTCAGTTTTCAAGTCGGTCTGGCTTGCTAAGTGTCAGGGGTACAGGCAGCAACAATGGAGCTAGAGGACTGAAAATTCAAACATTTACTACTTATTATGTCTACCAATTATTTTTATTCAAGTTTCCTTCTCAAAATAGGTTTCAATGAGGTTTGATTTACAATATAAGTTTTCGCTAAATTGGTCCTTATTTTGTGCACGGTCACACTGGTTTGGGAGAAATTCAGACACTTTTCTTAGTGATCACCAGCCAACAAAAGGCAAGTACCTTGATCATTGATCACGCCTTTTTTCCAATTTTTCAACTGATCACACTCAACACAGCATGCTGTCAAAAGACAAGTCATACAACAGTTTCTATTGAGTGACTAACCAGACCTGTCTGTTGGTGCTTTGAAGTGGTGGAACATAGATATAAATAAGTTAAGAATTTTTTTTTTAAACTGAGAAAAGTATAAGGGTCCCTGGCAGAAAACAGTTGAAATATGGGGAGAAAGAGAGAGAAAGTGGACCGTTAACACAGAGATACTAGATTTTTTTTATTCAAACCACAAAATGCTTAAAAAAGTTTCATCTTCAGTAATGAGGCACCTAAGAACCTATATAACAATTATCATTCCAATCAGCTCAGCAGTTCCTAAGTTCAATATTTTTTGCATGTTGAGATACGTATATTAACACATAAAATATAAGCAAACAATCGGATCAACCATAACTCACCATTTTTTCAATTCCAAGAGTTTCGTCAACATTATAGCCAAATTTCGGCACAATCAGTCAAGACTTGAGAAATTTCTCCAAAAGAAAAAAAAAAACAAAACATTGTTTTGCTTAAAAAGTATAAGATCAATCAGATCAGTCATAACTCATCATCACCCCAGTAGAATTTCTTTACAAGTGTTCTTTCTTGTAAAATATAAACAAACAACTGGATCAGCCATAACAGCATTGGCAGAGATATGCACTCTCTGAGTGCTCTCTGTTCTAATATTTTTCAAAATATATAAAGGAATAACGAAGTTATCCAACTGAGAAAAAGTTGACAACAACCGACACCCATACCGAAGAATAGTTCAACCGGAGACGAAATCCTTCTATAATGATATATGAAGAGCAGAAACGAACACTATGCTCTGAAGGCCCCAAAAAATAATTTTTCAAGCAGCTTCTCCAAAATGACAGATTCATCAATAATTACATTTTTCTATTCTCTTGTTTTAGAAACAGTCAACCAAAACTACCAACATAAGTTTCTTCAGTTTTTAAACTGGTCCATCTGGCTGGCTATGTATGTGTACAGGCTATACCAATGAAGCTAGAGGGCTGAAAATTTAAACACTAGCTTCTTATTATGTCTAGAAAATTAGTTTGTTTTTTTTTTAATTCATCCTCTAATGTCTATTTGGATAGTGTAATGGTTAGCACATCTGCCTCACATGCAGAAAGTCCTGGGTTTGATTCCCAAAATAAATGAGGAGAATTCTTTATCAGGACAAATTTCCCTGTATGCTCAGCAGTTAGGCAAGTACACTGAGCTTTGTTGTGCCAAAGGGGTGGTTAAAAAACCTGTAGGAATAAAGCCCCGGTCTCAAACAGACTTGAGATTTGCAAGGACCACTAAGCTGATGCCTGCAACAGAAAACATCATACACTATTGGAGGTTTTCTCTCAAGAGATGTGACGCTCTACTTTACTCTAAATAGGTTTGTAGTGGGGATTCAATTTGCAATTCAAGTTTATGCTAAACTGATCCCTTTGTTTGTCTCTAGCAACATTCAGCGTTTTTTTTTTTTAATTCATACTTTTTTAGTGATCACCAACAAAAAAACACATCCATCAATCACCCATTTTTCCAATTGATCACCCCCAACACAGCATTTTGCCAAAAGATATTGGTCACGTGACGGATTCTATCGAGTGACGAACCAGACCTGTTTGATATTCACTTCATCTGTAGGAAGATGTACCAACTAACAAGTGATAATGATCCGGAAAGTTGTTTTCAAGCTGGGCAAAATGATATAACTTAGCCAGTAATTTGGGTCACAGACTAAGGAATCATACAGAAGTAAAAAAAATTGAAAATGTCATGTGACTAAACAAAGCAAGCATAGTTTTCGGTAAAGTGGTCTCAAGAATTTCCTGATTCTAAGAGTAATACACTGGGCAATTTGATAAAGAAACACCGACAAGTACTGTTGCTCGTCTGGTAGGGATGTCAGAGTTTTGAAGGAATAAAGATCTATCAAGTCTTCAATTTTTATCCAATACTTGGTTACATCAAGAAGTCCATAGCCTAATGACGGAAAGAGCATTCAGTTTACTGAACAAATATTTATTTTTCAACATAATTCAGTGGTGAATATTCATCACAAACATCAAACATTACAAGGTCTGTTCAGAAAGTATCCATCAATTTAATATTAATGTTGAAAAAAAAATTTTAAAGAAAGGGTCTACCCAAGGCAGTCTTAGTCCCCCTTCAACATACTACCCTTTAGGACTTTATACACTAGTCCCTACCCAGTGCCCTTTATACTTTTTAAAACAGACAGCCAAGTCCTTTCAAAATCAACACAAATTTATCACAATCTCTTTCATCTCGTCCATGGTCTGATATTTCTTTCATCAGGAGCCAATTCAGGACTGTTGGGAGGCTGACAATCGTGAAGAGTGCCATGTTCTGCTGAAAAAAATTTTTTTTTTTTAAATTAAAAAAAAAACCCACACGTGAAAAATGAGCTGGTTCGATCATTGTGAATGAGATAGTCACTGAGTACACAAGCTCACTCAATGGTGTCTCACTGTTGAAGGAGAGTGTCCATTCGTATATGCACAGTAAGGTTCCCGCTGACTTGTTGCCAAGTTACATAGAATCTGCGCAGCTGGTTCTCAAAATACACTAAAGGCTGAATACTGGATAGATCAGGCATAAACATGATCAAAATGAAAAACTGGTCTAGTGAGTCACTCAATAGTAAATGTCAAGTAACCAACGTCTTTTTACAGCATGCCAAGTTGGTGATGATTGATTGAAAAATTTGAAAAAGGGGTGATCAATAAATAAGTTACTCGCCTTTTGCGCTTACCAAGTCCGAGAAAGAAAAAAAAAAAAAAAAAAGAGTATGAACATTATTGGACATAAACTAAGGGATCAATTTAGCATCAACTCAATTCTAAATTCAACCCCCAAATATAGACCCGGGGGGGGGTAAGAAAAAAGGTTTGTGTTTTTTCCCAAACATGAGGAGTAATTGTTCAAATTTTCAGGCATCTAGCTCCAGGAGTGCTGCCTGTGATGTGGTACATACATGGATGGCTATCAAGCTAGACCAACTTGAAAACTGGAGAAACCTAAATTGACAGTTTTGGGAGCTGTTTTCTTATAACTACCAGTCTGATAAAGAACCTGCATTACTTGTGTCTTCAACAAGAACTTTTACTGATACAAGTGGTGTCACTTAGAAAGCGTCATGACTTACTACAACTACTTATATAGAACCCTATTGTGTTTGCTACAAATGATTGGACACTGTTTTTGAATTTCAAATGTTAGGTTAAGTAGTGTCATCTACAAAAGCACTGACCCCAAAATAATGAGCATTTCAATTTATACACCAAAATTTTTTATAACTGTTTACAAAGTTAGACAATGGAAATCTACCTATTTTATTTCATTTTTTGTAATGGATTCACTTATTGAAGTTATGAACAATGAGTCAAAGATACAAGAGGAGACAACAATGGTTTGGTGATGACTTTATATTGAGTGACTAATGTATATGATAACTTATTTGAAATGTTTGCTAATAGAAAACCCAATTAAATCTATTGTAATATAACGTCTGTCTGTCTTCAGCAAATTCAGTCGATGAAACAGTCTTCATTGCCTGAGATTGATTGTTGTCCTACAAAAAAATAAACTCTACTAATAATCTACTGTGATATTACACTGCATCTAATACGCCGGTATGATGATTAGGAGGCCATCTACCAAAGCCGATAGGGACAGTTTATGAGACAGATGAGTTACAGCGTGCAGTAGTCCACTGAATACCTTTGTAAACTATTCATCTATTACTCCACATATATGGTAGTTATCAATCTGTCTTATTATTATTACCATTATCATAATTGTCATTATTATCATTATTATTATAGTTATAATTATCATCATTATTGTTATAGTTATAATTATTATCATTATTGTTATAATTATTATCATTATTGTTATAGTTATAATTATTATCATTATTGTTATAGTTATAATTATTATCATTATTGTTATAGTTATAATTATCATCATTATTGTTATAGTTATAATTATTATCATTATTGTTATAGTTATAATTATTATCATTATTGTTATAGTTATAATTATTATCATTATTGTTATAGTTATAATTATCATCATTATCGTTATAATTATTATCATTATCATTATAGTTATAATTATTATCATTATTGTTATAGTTAAAAATTATCATCATTGTTGTTGAAAATTATCATCATTATTAGTGTTATATTTGAAATAATTATCATCATAACAATAATAGAAGTAATAGTTGTATTCTGGGATAAGGCTAAATTTTTGATATATCTTTTTCACAAGCAGATGTTATTGCAAAGAGATCTACATCAGGGTCATAAAAAAATTCCTTTTTGTTCCCACAGTCTGTCCAGGCAGTTTTTAAGCATGCTTAGGCTCCATACACCTATTATTACCTCTGGAAGATTGTTCAACTGATCAGTGACCCAGCACTTGAAAGAGAATCTTCTGATATCTTTCTTACAGCTCTCTTTGGAAACATTGAACTAGTGGCCTCTAAATCAGTAATTGCACAAGAGACTACATTGAAAATAAAAGAAGTTTTGCAATGCACATTTGTCATAAAACCCATGTGGTAACTTAAACATTCCAATCATATCACCTCTGTGTTTTATATATCCTTCTCACAGATCTTCATATTTTCCTAATTTATAACAACAAGTTCACACACAGATGGAAAGTAAAGGTCTAAAAATTGATTGTTCTTCTCTGGCAAGGAATTAAGCCCAACATGACAGGAAAGGATCCCCACAGGGCAGGCAAAGATATAAACCATTCTACTCGAGAGGATTTGAATCCATAATCCGCTGTTGTTATTATATTTTAATTTGCCGTTTGGGATTCTGCCATGAAGAGATGCTTCTCAAACAAGTCGTTACATCATAGATTCACCCGCACCAGTGTAAGAAACCCATGTGCAACCAATCATTGCAAGCAGATGACAAGGCATCAGGGATTTTTGATTGCCTTATCAAAACAAAATTAACAACACGCAAATATTATTTTCCTTCACAGAAGCATGTATTTTTGTTAGGAGCTTTCAACTCATTAAATATGAATACAGAGGGAGTGGCTTATCATAATAACTTTGGGGACAGGGTTTTTTTATCTGATGATAACTGGCTGATAACAAGCAAAGGATACAAAAATTGGAACAATTTACATTCATTGTTATAACCAACTTACATGATAGAAATTTCTCTGATAATAATAATAATAATGATAATAATAGTAATAATAATTATAATGAAATTAAGAACAAGTAAAAAAAACAAAAAAAAAACAGGTGATTTGCAAATCAATAAAAATAGTTTGGGGTCTGCATCTGTGCTCACCCCAGTGATGAATTGCATTCTCAAGGGAGATAACTTTTAGATGTTAATTATAGAGTAGTCTCCTTTTTATTGATTAATCAAATGCTTTACAAAATCTGGGTGCAGTTGCCTTTAAATTTCATGTTCATTCTGGTCACATCATATTGCATTACTTTTCTTAAGTCAAAGGGTTGTCAGGTCTAATGTTAAAATTTTTAAAAAAAGAAAGGGAAGATGAATTATATCTGTTGAATTTGGGTTTCTGCATTCATTATGCCTTTGATGTCATATTGCTATGATTAAAGTTGTCATCACTATATCATGTCAAAATTAATTACTACTTTGGGTTTAGCTGACATCAAGTTACCTCAAGCCTCAAGATCTTTTTGAAGAAAACTGACAGAATATTTGAACATATAAAGATTAATCCCAGAGGAAAATACTTTCCAGTACAGAAACTGACAACCTTCATGTCTTTACTTAATCTAGCAACAAAAGGACAATGCAAGTTTGTTTAGATTAGAAATTGAAGACAACTATAGCAAAGGTGTGTTGACATTTCTTCTATTGGCATAGCTGGATATGTCCAATCTAAGCAAGCAATTGCCTACAGCTGAAAGATATAAAAATCACAATTGGACTGTCAAGAAACAAGCTTGTTAAGTTTTAAACTGAAATCTTAGCATGGAGATCTGTCTACTCATTAAATCTGAATTGGGTTATCATACAGAACAGGGGGAAGAATAGGACGAGAAAAAAAACAACCAGCTCTGTTGTTCGTACAATTTTTGACAGCATTTGGCAATACATTTGTTTTTGTAAGAAAACAATTTGTTTCCAATTGATTTTCCAACTTAATCCCCTCTTTAAAACATCCAAATTAAAATAATCTTTGCATCGAAAATAAAACAAAAAAAATATTGTCTGAAATGCAACACAATTCATTGGAAAACAAAAATACACATACCAACACACATACACACACACACACGTGCGAGTGTGTGTGTTTCTACAATAGTTGTAAAGACCATAGTCTTCTTTCTCTTTTGTACTTATTTTTTCATCTCAAGAGTAGATTTTTCTTAAAAAGGAATATGACATACTGTGAAGAAGAGAAGAAAAAGAAAAAATTCCTTTGTTTGCCCACTCTATACTGCATTTTTTTAATCTTTCTACGCACACCATTAACCTATTTAAATCAGGTCTCGACAAGAAATTTCTACCATTCTTATATACTGCAACTGACTTAGACTGCATTGAAACTTGAACAGGAAATAATAAATGAGACTACAAAAACTACCAATGCAGAATTTCTCTACATAAACTATTGGTTTTCCGGCAACTAATGATCCATTAACTCTTTTAATACAGACAAAATCACAAGAAGAAAATTGAATTCTCCACAGTTCTCACACTAGTTCACTTGGTGGCCACTGGTAGCATTGAATGCAGAGTTGTATCATATAGAACTGAAATTAGAATACGAGCATCATTACAGTGAAGGATGGCTTCAAAGAATTGAGTAACATCATAAAATCTTTAAATGTAAAGCGTGAGAAGGAAAGCAGTCAAATCACAAATGTGCTGCCTATTATAGGCATGAATTTAATAAGCTCATGGATGACTAGAACCCCAGCCCCTAGCAAATGAACTATGAAACTGCTTCATACTGGCATTGTACCCTTAGTAAAACATTCAATTAATATACCTTTTTTGATTTCATCTATTTTTAATGTATAGTACTTAACCATTCAATTCATATTTGATATTCGTCCCATTCAAGTTTCTAACTACACAAATGCTTTATAATTACAAGATGTGCATAATTAGTGAGTTGGAGGAGTATTATTGAATTATCCTAACGTGAATGCGGTCGGTGCGGCTAAATGGATAATTTGGCATTGTTTGGAAACCAAGGGTGCCATAAAATCAGTAGTGTATCTATACAATACTTACATATTATTCAAAACAAAGTCAGTTCTTATTAAGAATTGATCAATAATTTCTCTGCTTTCTACAGTTACTTGTTCAAAAACTTGATAAATTTGTTCACTCGGAGAATTCCTAGTTGGGTTAAGATTGATGTACAGGGGAAAAAAAAATGGGGTTAAAATAAAATGGGTTCAAGGTTAAGTAGAAAGAAAGAAAGAAAGCAAATAGTACTGTCAGGCAATGAGAGCCTGAAAATTAGTGGGGAGAAACTGCAGCTTGTTGATCTCCATTGGATTGGGATGCTGTGAAAACAATAACAAGTAAACAACCGCAAAGTAAATTCCTCTCCTGTGAGCAAAGGTGCTTGTCTATTGTGTCACAATCATAAAGCAATGTTATTATTGTTAGTATAACAAATGTTTGATAAGCATAATGATTTTTAGTTGTTGAAAAACAAGAGAGATTACCTGATATTGTCAGAGTTCAGACAGCTTCATTTGCTAATTTTAATACGGTCTTTTCCATCAATCCCCACCATATTATATGATCATAGCTCTTACAGCACACTGTATTTGGTTTGTTAAGTAAATGTTAATACAGAGAAGTTTGAAGCCCACAGCATGAACTAACCTGACTATGTTTACTTAACATCGATGCTAAATGTGCTGGATCAAATTCAATAGTCTTTTTTTCCATTAGTCTTCACCACACTAAATAATAGTAGCTATTTACAACTTACTGTATTTTTGTTTACTAAATAAATCTAGATTTTTTTTCAAAAGTTAATGACAACTTGGCTGTTATTATCTTAATGGGATAAAAACCATAGCAAAAGGCTCATCACAGTATTTGATAATCTTTGCTTAGTAACACCATAAGTGTGGGGCACCTAGTGAGGATAGAATTTATTTAAATAGCAGTGGTCCGCGGAAGAAGCATGCTGATCATTCCACAGGAAGGTCCTCCTAAAGATACTTACGAAGCTTAGTTTCACACAGCACAAGGTCACTAACATCAGACACTCATCGGAGAGCAAAACTCATTTCAATAGTAATGGTCTACAAAATGAACTAAACCTGAGAGGCGCCAAGCATAGGTTTCCACACAGGGGAGTGGGCAAACAGGGCATTCATCACCACCCACCCCCAGATCAGGCCTTCTCACCCTGGATGAGAGGGTTCGAAAGTTGGAACCTAATCGTCAATAAACGATAAGGGTTCTGTACGTAATCCCAACTTGAATGTAACCATATAAAAAGATGGTATTATTCTTCACTAGTAAAAGGGTTGCCCTTGAAATACATTCCAAATATATACACACACACCCCCCAAAAATATATCCTTTCGATCCTTCATGGAAAAATGTCAGTGGACACCCATGGCACCAAGAGGGATTGTAATCCCTCCAGTTGTAGGAATCTGCAAAACCAACAAGCAAACCACTATACTCTGACAGGGTGCCCAAGACAATGTGCTTTATAGTTCAGATAAGCCATTCTCACAAGGGCTTATATAGCCCCCTTGTGGGTTCTAGCATATTTGAAGGAGGTTATAGACTGAAAAAAAAAAAAAAAAAAAAAAAAAAAATTTCTACCAATTCCTTTTTGACAGGGTATCTGGAGTCAGAGAGGAGCTCTCAAAAGGGCTATGGACCCCCAGAAAAAATTGTTAGAAAGGGCTGGTTAAGATGTATGTATGTTTGGGTGTTCAATATAGCACCTTGAAATAATCATCAAAGCACATACAGGTAATATTATCAAAATAGAATAAACAGATAAAGATGGTGGGTACAAATAAATTGCTGAATTGTAACAAAATTGAGATAAACAGGATATTCCAGATAAGCTATCAGACTTTGCATGCATAACAGTTTGTGACAGGTTTTAACAGCTTAACACATGAATAAAAAAAACCTTGCCTTCATTCTTTCTAAGGCGGAGCTGCTGATAATTCCCATCATCTTAATCAACAATGCCATAGCAACTGCGGCCACCACAAGACTTTGTTTTAGAGATTTGCCTGAGGCACGCATTCCTACAGGTTGACCTCAGTGAGTATTTAGACTTGTATTACCGACTTAATCTTGCTAGCATGGCTTAATAATGCTAGCATGGTACCTGTCAAAAATGACAAGTTTATTTCTGTATTGATCGGCACTTCTGCCAAGGACCAGAGTAACAGTGTACACTGCCAGGGAGGCAAGTGTTGCCACCTACCTCGGCACTTCTGCCTAGGATCAGAGTGTAGTATCTGTGTACTCATCAAAACATCTGATCCATCATTGTGATCTGGACCAGATTTGGTCAGGAAACTCACCTTCAACCTTACCACAAAAAGTAGCCATACCAAGAGCTCCAGACAGCATCACTTTAGGGATCACAAGGTCACACAAGCCTAACCACTACAGTAAGGTACCAATCTATAGAGACAAAAACATAGGTACACTGTAGACCCATTATAAGTCAGGATCCAAATTCCTACCACATTATAAGTCAGTTTGCGAATTTTCCATTCCCCCCCAAAAAACTTTGATCCAATTTCATCCCCCCCCACAATCTTCTTCAAGACGTAATTCAAGGAGAAATAGAGGGAAAACTGTAAGGGTGGACGGTAGGGTAAGGTTAATACAGTTGGAAGGCAAAAATAAAGATAAATTATCTTATTTAATTGCGACACCTTATCTGAGGGTTACATTTTGACAGAACTTAGATACATATGTAGCGAGTGTCTAAAACAAGAGTTTGACAATATGTAATCTTTCTAGTGACAGATGAAAGTGGCATTGAGTTTTGTTTATTGATTACTGAATTGTTTTAGTCCAAATAATTCCTTTTTTACAGTAGGGATCTATTTTTGTATTCAGCTATTGTTTTCAGAACCAAATTCATGATTCTGAAAACTGGGGTTCATTTCATGAGTTGTTATAAGCAATTCTGCATTATATTAAGCCATGTTATAACAGGTCTATAATGTACTATAACTAAGCAACTTCTGTGTTTTTTTATTTACTAACAGCAGCCAAGCATATACTGGACCCTCACAGGGTACAAGGTGTAAATTCGATTCTCACTGTGGACTTACTCTCCATCTTCTGATTGCGCAGTTTAATCATTACCATAGGATTACAGTCCAATTCCAAGTTGTGATAGAAAGCAACAGAAGTTAAGATGAAGGTAAAAACTGGTTAAAATTAATAATAATGTTTCAATACCTTTTCCAAGAATGAAAGATCTGAAAAATAACAATATCGTTGTGTTGGGAGAATGCTTCGTCTCAATTGTAAACATCAGCTTAGAATATCGGATGCATGGATTTATTAATAGTAATTTCTCACACCTGTTGATAATCTAATCACAGCTTAAAGAAATTCTTTCACAATATCCCAGTTCAACCCACAAAGAAAAATCCCCAGAGCAGCTGAGTTTAATCTTCATTTAAAAATGTAAGGAAGAGATGAGAAGTATTAAAGAAAACCAGATGTAAAAGATGAGAAAAATGACCCAGCTGACATAGCAATTTTTTTTTTTTGCCCATATTTTCTTAGGTGAGGGATTATTATAACATAATTGTTTTCAGAATGTTGTCCTCATCTTGGGTCATCTTCTGAACATGAATCGGCCCCCTTTAGTTGGATGTTCTGAGAAGTTGAGACAGGGGACGGGGGGTCAACCTTCCTGAAACATCACCACCCACCTGAAGAAGGTGTAGGGTACAACAGCTGAAACGTTATGTTCAGAAGATGTGGGCAAGTCTGAAAATATTTATATAATAACTATTCTCCTTACAATACTTTTTATATTGTACCAGTTGAAAACCCTCCCATTAGGAGGTTTCCAGCTAGTATGTATGTATGAATATTGAATGGAAAGTTAGAGTTCAGTTTAGCATTATATTTATATTATAAATAGAAACCCACAACTAAAACACTTGAAAAAGTTTTCCTCATAATTTTTTTTACTTTGAAACCTTCCCCTAGGTCCATTGAATACGCAAGTTGAATTTTGTTGAGCTGGGCCAATGTTTGAAGGGTGGACATAGAGACAGACATGGTCCGATTCAAAGTTTTGATAAAAAGTAACTGAAACCAAAAAGCTAGTTAAAATTGATAATGATGTTGCGAAACTTCATCCAAGAATGAATTTGAAAAAATTAAAAATATCGCTATTTAGAAAAGATTACGAGGTCTCAATTACGAACATCAACAAGCATAGAATATCAGTTGTAAGGAGTTAGGTTTTAAGGTGTGAAATCAACTTCAGCTTAACTATGGAGTCCCTGTGGCTGAATGGTTAAAAGCAACCAGGCGTATACTCGACCCCCTGAGGCTAGAGGGTGTGAGTTCGATTCTCAACATGGGTTTGCTCTTTATTTTCCGATTGCACTGTCTAATCATTGCCATAGGATTACAGTCTGATTCAATGTTGTGATAAAAAGCAAGTGAAACGGTGAAGGTGAAAACTAGTCAAAATTAATAATAATGTTGTAAATAAAATCTGAAAAATAACAATATCGTTGTATTAAAAAGATTATGAGGTCTCTATTGTAAACGTCAACAAGCGTGGAATATTGGTTGTAAGGAGTTAGGTTTAAGGTGTGAAATCAGCTTCATCCAAGAATAAATTTGGAAAGATTGAAAATATTGTATTAAAAACATATTTATCAAAGTTTATGAGCGTAATTCAATATGTACAAAGAATGCAGCTTATTCTTTTGAAAGCATATATGTTGGTATATCAAGAAAACCACAGCCAAGTGGTGAGATTTTTCAACATAATCATTCTCATCAACACTATTCAGTAGTGGATATTGATCACATATAACATTATGCAGTGGAAATTTCAGATCAAAATTTAGCTAATAACCAAATGCTACGTTGCGGACTCATTGATACATCCTTGGTATAGTCTACCCTAGTTGAAATAATTACACAAAAGAGGTGAACAAGACATTTTATTTCCAAACACCAATTTCCACTTATTTTTTTTACAAGACCCTGTTAGATTTCTAAAGGCACATTGCAAGCAACAAGAAGAGAACAGTAATTATTTTTAATCCTCTAATGTGTACATCACGTTTTCCTTTTGTTGGGAAATAATCATACAACTATTTGCAGACCTTAGGGCCAGGGGTGGCGCGATCTCTACTGCGGTTAGATAACATCTGTTTCATTTCCTCATGGTCTCTCTCTCTCTCTCTCACTCTCTCCCAATCTGTCTCTCACACAAAAAGAACCAGCAACTTCTACGCTTGATGTTATCATTTCCAGGAAAGGCTGTTACAGAAGTAAAAGTAACAAAGCAAAACATGAAAATAATTTCTATTTCAAAGCAAAAATTCCTGATAATAAACATGTCAAAGATGGTTGGTGTAAATCTCTCAGATTTACAGCCAGAAGTCCCTCAGGTTTCTTTGACTCATGGACCACTGAGAATCTCATGGAAAACCAGAAGGCCTTCCTATGAAAATGAGGTTTGTCTGCAAAGTATCCAGCCATTTTGAATAACTCAAGAACCAGTTGTGCGGTCATGATATAACTTGGCAACCAATAACAGGCCACCTTACTACAAATGCAAAAACAGAAACTCTCCTGCAAGGTTACTCAGTTGGCATTGAGATGCCATTGAGTAAGCTTGGGTACTGAGTAACTGTTGCATTCACAATAACCGATTCTGCCCATTTTTCACATCTCATGCAAGTTCTTTTGGCAAAACATCTCGTCATCCAGGTCCGTTAGCCCACTGCAATCCAGATTGGGTTCACAGCAACTTCTGTTTTTTTTCCCCGAAACTATGATCATCATCAAAAAGGAGATTTTCAGACCATGGATGAGATCAAAGAGAATGTGATATGGCAACTGATAGCGATCCCAAAAGAGGACTTTGCTGACGGTTTTGAAAAATGGAAGGGATGTTAAGATAAATTTGTGGCATCCTCAGTGGAGTACTTTGAAAGGGGACCAAGGCACCATTGCCCGAGGTAGTTTTTTTGCATTAATATCAAAATGCTAAAAACTTTCTAGATAGTAAAATGATGCTACTAATAACAGGAACCAGACTTGCCAAATTCCCCAAATATGATTACATTGTAACATAGAGGATATACAAAATATAACCATGACGGGATGTAAACTATTTTTCAAATTACCAGACCAACCAGTGAAAAAGGCAACAGATGCTTCTCACTTTATGTTTGTGTGTGTGTGTGTGTGTGTGTGTCCAGGTGCTCCTCGTCACATTTTTGTGACTACAACCCTGAAAATTTGCATGAGTACACCACTAGGCACCATCTAAAAAAAAAAAAATTTCCCTTTTCTTTACAAAGAAGTCCTTTTTGGGGTCTCAATGGTCATTTTGGACCAATAAATGCCCTGGTATTTTGGATAATTTTAGATAATTATTTTTTTTTTGATAATTTTTTTAAATAATTAGTTCTGGTGCACATGTGAGTTACTATGATTCATTTATGCAAGGTACGGATATTTTCACAAAATAGTTATTCATAATTAGCAATAAGAGGGTTGCTTTTCATTTTCAAGGCCCGAACCCAAGATACTAGATCAGAGGCTTTCAGAAAACCCTTTTGAGACAAGAGGTTTCTATAACTGCCACGGATACATGTTTTGTATATCTCTTTCAGATAATCTATTGGTATATTTTAATCATGGCATTAGGTGTTTCAACAGGTTAGTCTTGAAGTCAAAAGCTAGAGTATCACACCACTTACAAATCCATGTGAACTCAATACCAACCAGCAGCAACAAATAACAGACTTAAATTGTTTTTTTATCTCAATAAATATAAGAAAAAAACCTCATGAAAGCAAGGAATAATTAGATTTATCAATGCTGTGGGATAAGTAAATGTGATATCATTTTCAAACTTGATTTTATTCAATTTCAAATATCAATTTGATAATCACATTAAAGATTATAATTTTCCAATTATTTTTTGTAAAATAAGCAAATAACACACACTATTAAATGATAATAATAACAATAATAATATCATATATAGATGTTTAGATGAGCAATATGTAAATAATTAGATGTGTAATACATGCTTCATTATATATATATATATATATATATATATATATATATATATATATATATATATATATATATGAAATAGCCACGTGTTTGTGAACGCACATACAGTAAACAGAGTATTTAGAATTGTTTTGTATATTTTGAAGGGAGAGGTAGGTAAAAGGATACATTTCCAACACAAAATGATAAATTCACAATGTCTGATGCTCACTCACGTGGGTTTGTACAATGAGTGTTCATAGAGAAAAAATCAACAAAAATAAAAAGCAGTCCATAAAGAAAGTCAGAGATAAGTTTGGTGAAGATCCTAGAAGGTTCCAGTTTCTTCTTGATTATTAGCTGCTACTTCTAACTTATGGTCTATAAATTGTCTGCATGTGACAATGATTTCCTTCTTTGTTTAGTATAGTAATAAAAACAATTTACAAATTCTAGAATTTTTATTTTTCGGAGATGCCTTGAGTAGATTACATTTATTACCTCATTGAAAATTAGTAGAGTAAATGGATTGCAGTACTTCTTAAGGGGTGGAGAGTGCAAACCCAACTGCTTATATGGTCGACTAGTAAAAAACTAGCTATTTATGAATGCCTTTATATAGGTTGTACAATTTTCTGAATATTTCTTAATTTCTAATGAGAAACAAATATGATAATAATCACAAGTCCAGAGCAGGACAATAGCCTTTCCCAGCTCCTTCCATGTCAACCATGACTACACTAACCCTTACAACTTTCCTATCTCATCTCATGTTGGTCTTCTCCAACTCAGTTTGCTGTCTTAATAACACCTACCTGTTAACCTTTTGTACCATCAGTTATCTTCACTCAATTTTTGTCTTTAAATCATTTCAATATCTCTCTCTTACTTCAATCTCTGACCCATGTTGATTTTTTTCTCTTAGACATTCCTAACAATACTCTTGCCATTGCTCTTTGATTCATTCTGAGTTTGTTTTCAAGTTATTTACTTAGCTTCCAAGTTTCATACCCGTTTGTCATAGTTGGTATCATACATTCAGTGTTCATTTCAAGCATATATGATGAAACGCAAAATGGTTACATATATAGTGACAGGAAATTCGCAGGTATCAAAAAAAAAAAAAAAAAAAAAAATGATGCACCTATTTCTTACAGCTGCCCACTGACTTCACTACTACTCCTCCTTTTTGCTTTAGTTATTTTTTCTCACGGACAGACTAAATATTCCTAGCTGTAGAGAAAAAATAGTTGATGAAGCATCAGATTTTGACAAAGTTTGTCCAAAATTTTTTTTGTGCAATTTTCGGCATACAATCCGTGTGTTGTGCATTAAAAATGAATAAGAAAAAGATTATTAGTGGCCAGGAATGACTGAAAGTATTACTGATAAACACAAAGGAGATATTATATATTTACTCGCATAGAGCCCATGAGAAAAAAAAAATGACACTTCTGCTGTATTATGGTAACAAACGAACAAATACACAGAATTTGGATCTTTAAGTAAGTTCAAAGCAGAAGTTACTGAGAAAGAGCGGGAACCATGTCAGTTTTAGCATTTGTTTTTAAATTTGCAGTGATAAGAGGCTAAAATATATAACTAATTTTTAGCTACAAAAAGTGGGTGTGGCATAATATTTGAGGTCGCATCGTACTCAAGTAAATACCATAATATTAAATTAATGAAATTAAATATTAAACTTGTAAATATTTTGTAATTACTTCAGGCTTGGAAATCGTGGTGTTTCATTCCTGCAGCAGTAACTCAAGTGTACGTCATTAGTCTATTAAGGTCTATGTCAGGCGATCGAATCACAGTTGCAGTAGTGTTACTCAATTTTGTATATCAGCAAACGAACAGACATTTGCATTAAAAAAAACAAAAAAAATGGCATCGGTACTTATATCAGTATTTATAAAGTTGGATGATCTAAATGCACTCCTAATGGGTTTTATCTTAGAAACACATCATGAAGCAGAAAGGTTTCAGTGGTCAGGAAATGCTGAAAGCTCTACTGAGAGAATACAGCTTTTGTAAGTTTAAAGTAAATGTATTGCTAATGATTTTACCACATATTTGTATTGTAAATCAAGAAAATGAGATTGTCAGTGGTCAGGAATCGATGCGAGTATTACTGATACAATAGAGCAACTATTATATGTATAATACCAGATGGTGTAAATAGATAGATATTTTTTTTCAAACTGAAGGAAATCAAAGAAACTACAGACAAACTTTTGTATTGACAAATGTATAATGTCATGATCACTGAAGTCCTTTGGGGAGATATGCCTTTGTGGCTAAGCTACTGTTAATACATATTAGAAAGCATTAAATAGATATTTATGTGTTTGTTACAGAGGGAGGTGAGCTTGAACTAAGTATCCCTATCAAGAAGTGAACACTGTTTTATGATGATGTCTGGAGCCATACTGAAGACAGATTAATTGAGTGTCACTCCACAGATTTATGGAGATAAGCACTTACCCTGGTTACTATGGTAATTGACTTTGATGAAAGACAAATACACCAGGGACCAAAAATAATGGTTTCAACATTCTATCTAGCTTTTACTCATAAGGAAAGCCTTGTAAAATGAGAAAAAAAAAAGGGGGGTTATTTTCTTTACATCATATTTTTGTACCCAGTTAACCACATCCTGTCTGTAGCAGGTAGGGCACATAGGATTAACAAGGAGCTACAGTTGTGAGGTCAAGGAGAGGTCGGTAACCACAGTTATCATAGCTTATCAAGGTCAAAGGAAAGGCTGAGTTCAAGATGAAGAGGAGGGGCCTCTTAGCCATGGAGAGCAGTGATTTGATGGAGACTATAAAGGTTTTACAACTGTAGATCTCTATGAATGAAATTTAATATCATAACCCCAAAATGGTATCTACTAGAAGTAGGGAAATATCAACATTAACAAGCAAAATCCAGAAGAGGCCCACCCAGTGGGGGTAGTGATGTAGGAACTCATGGGGTCCAGTGTTCTGTTACTTTGGGGGTGGGGTACAGCATTCCTACAATATCTAAGCATGACTAAAATTCTCTATCTGAAGAACTTATATCTATACATTTCAATTTCTAATTCATTGAGAAACATTTGAGTATTCATGGGTGTAGGATCCATGAAAGCCAACCATATTATAACCAAGCTGAAATCATATTATATATTTTTAAACGCGATCCAACAATTGAGAGCTCGAGCAATATTTTGGGGTCCACCAGCTACTAACCTGATAATAAACCATGTTTGGGATTGTATTGTTATATATATATTATATATATATATATATATATATATATATATATATATATATAAATTAGATACAGCTACACTTATTTATCTATGTAATTAATCCCTGACAATATATATGATTATGAATCGCGTTATATTATATTGAATCTAGCTCAATGGTAAGAGCAACGCTACATTGAAACGGCTACCCTATCAGTCACAGGTTCGATTCCAGCAGCAATCCCATTTTCTTTAATTGTTTATTCTATTTTACTATGTTTTCGAGGCCAAATAATACATTCACCTTGTAATTAGCAGGAGATGATTTCAAATAAGAGCTTCAATATAATATAACGTAATTTATAATCATTCTGTTGGATCATATATCCATTTCTTAATAACACATACACACACACATATATATATATTAGTATTATGACACACGTAGTAAAATTTGTTTGATATGTTATGCCAATGAAGCTTCAGAAATCAAGTTAAAAAAACCAAAATGTCCAAAAGTACCCCCACATATCACCCCACTTTGTTTTCTCATCACAAATATTTGGAGAAAGAGTGATGACAAAAGTTTAACTGACCTCAAAATTAGGTAGGGTGAGGGAATAAGAATTCCAACAGTCAAATATTCATGGCATTTGAGGACAAAGGAATCTCTCAGAACAAACCACTTGGTTTGGCTTTTATTTATTGACTATGAAAAAAAGTATTAGAACACAAGGTTAAAGCAGGGAAGAGATAGACTGGACCTAAAAAACTTTCTACCAGGGAAAAACATTGCCCATCTATTCTCAAGGTTTAGCAAAGGAGTCAAATGAAAGCAAAGGTTGTAAGTGAGCAAGTAAATTGCGACACGTCTTTTGATATTCAATTTATCAATGTTAAATGATATAGATATTACAGAAGTTAAAATCTCAATCATAAAACAAACAATCTGAATATTTCATAAAGAACGAATCACCTTAAAAGTGAGCAATCTAGAGAACTTTTTTAACCAACGAACATTCTACCTTCAAAGAAGGACCCAACTTCAAGATTTCTCAGGGATCCTGGAGGGCAAGTTTGTCACTGTAGCAGGATATTAACCAAAATCACATTAAAAAGGTGATATTTGGTTTGAGAGGGTCTGAAGATGGTGGCTATTTTAAATGGCTAAAATTTGCAAGGTTCCATTTCTAGATAACAGTAGCTAAAAATGATATATCCGTGCTCTAAAGAATATGATAATATATCAAATTGATCAGATATCAATTAGATCTGATACGGCCAATCACTAAAAAATCCAGCCACTCTCAGCCATCTAAATTGGCTACCATTTTCTGACATCATTAAACCAAAGATTGCCCATAAAAATAGTTGAGAATAAATGAAAATCACACAGCAATAATTTGACTAGAGATACAAATAAGATAAATATTGGAAGAGGAGTGAGACAAGGGGATAAAATTTTGCCTAAACTATTTACATCAAGCTTTGAATACATCTTTTGAAAAACAGACTGGGAAGAAATGGGAGTAAACATGGATAGAAAATGTTAGAAACATTTCCTGATGACATTTCAGAAACATCAGATGTGTTACAAATCATACTAACTGATCCAAATAAGGAAAGCCTCAGAGTAAGATTCAAAATGAACAGAATCAAGACAAAAGTAATGTTCAACTATAACATCGCAGGAATGAGTATAGAGAATGAAGATCAAGAAGCGTTATTATTGTGTCGTCCACAGACAACTGTTTCAATGTATTACATCTCTTCGGTGTGGCTATAGACTTTCCATTATCCCATCCAGTACCGTGAGGCAGAATTGAAACCTTTGGGACTACGGAACTGGACAGTCAATAAGGCTGAATTTAAGCGATATATCTATTTACACAGAAATTCCTCATCCACCAGAGTGCTCTATTCCTATGGAAAAGCATTATATATATATATGTGTGTGTGTGTGTGTGTGTGTGTGGAGAGAGAGACAGACAGACAGCAAGAAAGATGAACACACCAAAAAAAAAATAATTAGATATAAACTGAAGTAAGTATATCATTGAATGAATGTAGGAATAAGATCTTGAATTGTGCAACTGTTACTATATTGTACAACCAAGTGTATTGCATTGAAACAAATTGGCCATGTAAACGTTAGAGACAAGAAAAGAGGAGACCCAGTAATGCACAAGAGAAAATATATGCATGCACATATATCGATTTTTATTATGAATGGTCAACTTTCAAATCTTGTCTGGAATCTCATACATGTCTCAAAATAACTATACACATGTTGTTGTTGTTGTAATAATAATAATAATAATAATAACAACAACAACAACTTCCTCAGTAGGCCCAGTATAGAAATAAACACTATACCAGGGCCTTTGATCAAGACAGAAAGGGAATTAGGTTTAAGACTCTGAAATTTCAGCTCTTGATGACACTACAATACAAATGTCATATATTCTGGTTCAGGAGACAAAACAGACAAACGTCATTAGGTTTAAGATTTCACGTTTCTACCCTGACCTGGTGGATAAAAGCATTGGTTAACCAGCTTGGCGGTCATGAGTTCAATCCCTAGGTCAGGTAATGCAAAAAAGTCATATACTCTGGTTCAGAGGAAAAAGCAGACAAGCAACATTGCAAGGAAGAATCAACTGATACAAGATATGGATGGTAAAGAAAGTAGAATGAGAACAATCTACCTCCATGGATTGGAGAGTTTGGATCAAAATTCCAAGTAAGTTACCTAAAGAAGGCCAGAGGGTACAACAGCCGAAACATTGTGACTATAACAATCAAGATAAGAACACTAGTCTGAAGAAAAGGAGAAAAAGAAAAAAAGAAAAAGTGTATAACAACAATATTTCCCCATCACAAAAATTCTGCTGAAAACCAGCCATCTATACCTCTGTACATGCATATAACTGTGATTATTATCTAGCTATTTACTAAGGCCAGAGTAATGGAGGCAACCACTGAGAATCCTGTTAACCATCACTCTATGGTAAACACCCAAAATATTTACCATAGTAATGGAGCACCTTAGAGAATCAAACTTGCAATACAAACTGTTTCGTCAACTTTCACTGCAAGGTAAGCGCTGTAACACATACATAAGGTATGGTGAGCCACACGAGTCAATTTTCATCTTCATAGGGACCACTTCAAAAATGTTGATCATATTACAGATAGCACTTTTAATTACTATTTTCAACAAACATATGAATTACAATTATTATATTATTGATTTGTGAAGCCAGAACAATAGTAATTTTACAATATAAATTATAAAATTGACTGAGGAAACTTATATAAGGTTTTAGATAAATGCCTAGACTGACCATGGGCCACAAAGAATCTTGCCAGAGGCCAGATCTATGGTTGCCCATACGTGATACACATACACATCTTATATACAATTACAGCTCAAAATAAGATGAACTCCTCAAAGTGACTCATCTTTTGGATTGAAGTCTGGGAAAGAGGAATAAGAGTAGAAAGATATTGTCTGTTCCTTCCATATGGAACTCTCCTTCCTTCTCTCACCTTGTCTGTTGAAAGTATGCCAGTATTCTAAGAATAAATCAACTTAGATGCTATATCAGATGTCACTAGTAATTACACAAGTCGGTCTCTGACTGTTGCACTAGTAACTACTAAGTACTGCCGAGATTATTTCCTGTTTTTTTTTTTTCATTTTATTTAATACCAACTACTTGTATGGTACAGATTGACTGCTTGGAGGAAGGAAGACTTCAAATTACAAACATCAGAACACCAAATCAAGTGTAGAGTGGCCAAGCGGTTAATGACACACAGAATGGTCTTGGCAAATTGAGTTCAAAGTCTGGCTGGGATAGTTTGTGTTCACTTTGCACAAATGCCCTAGAGAAAGGCATGAACCCATCTATCCAAAGCTATGGGTAAAATAGTGCTGGGTGAAGTAAGAGACATCACTTCGGGTGCCTGTCACCTTCAAGTCTATGTTACATATTGCAAACGGCCGAGTCAATAGTAATGAGATATCAACATATGTTATGAACAGTTTTTGATACATATCGAACGTTACCTTTTTCTTTTATGTTGACCATCTTTTGTTGATTGACTCTGACAATAAATTTTGATGTATATTTGTTTTTAAGCTGAAATCATTACTTCTTTTAAGGCATTTTTCTAAGTCCACATCAACAAATTATTTCAATTCTTTTAGACAGTTTGTTTAATCTAAAAGCATGGAAACAATGATTAGGAAGCCACTAATTGTGAGCACTTTTGGCCAAGGTCTATTAGATAACAATAACTGGCTGATAACAATAAGTGAAAGATATAGAAAAAGATGTTTATTTTTATCAGTGTCAATGAAGTGTTTGGGACTGACTGATTTTGATAACAATAACCATTTGGTTAACATCGTGATTATAGGAAGCCGCTTATATATATATATTTTTCATTTTATCTATTAATAGTTTTGACAGCATTTCAACAGAGACTGACTAGTCTCTTGAAGAATTATAAAAGAAGTTTTTTTCTCATATAAAATATATCGTTTTTCCGTTTCAAGTTTTAAAGAGTATTCAGAAATATCATTATTCAAGGACGAAGGGGGAAAAAAATGATAAGAGCTTCTTAGAAAAGTGCCAGTAAATTGAAAGAAGATAAAAACCCCAGCAGAAAAAAAAGATCTGCTTCTGACAACATTGCCAGAGAGATTGACACAAGAAAATTGAATCTACCATTCTCAATAAAGGCCATACGACCCCCTTGAGGGTCTTGTCTCATTTGAAGGAGACCATAAACCAAAAGAATGATACGAATTTCTGTTTATAAGTTGGTGCTATGCCCCTGTTTCACAGCGTGCTCTACAGCATGGTAAGAGCTCTTAAGGGGGTCGTGGCCTGACGAAAAACTCGTGAATGGATTGGCTAGTACCTGAAGAGGGCTTTTTTTTTTTCAAGTTTATTCTTGGAAAAAATGATTTCGCAAAATGCTCTTCTGAGAAACTGCCCATAATACCAAACCAACCCAACCCACTTTATTCTGTAGATGCTCGTTTTTATTATCTTTAATTACCCCCAAAATCGCATTTAATGTGTCCAATTTTTCAAAATTTCTACAGTTGTGTATCCAGAACTTCAAAAAAGACGGCATATGAAATTCAATCTCACTGATGTCGAGCATTAATCTTTTTGCTCCTGGCCAACACTTAGAAGTATTAGGGATACCATACCACTGTGAACGTCTTGAAATATTTATGATATTTATTTAATTGATTTGGTGATTCACAGACAAAACAAATAGATATACATACAAAGAAGCCCAGAGCATATGTGAACAAATCAATGATCAAAATGTAACATTTCAAATTCATATTATGTAATCTTCAATTTTTTTTTACACTATTTTGAATTGAGATGTTACAAGGCTTTTCTGAGAAACTGGTAGTACCAAATAAATGAACCAATTTCTATTTTTTATGGTGTTATCTACAGGACTCGGTTTTATTTTTTTAATAATGAAAGAAAAGCTTCTAGTCAAATTGTCTATGAAAGCTATATTCATGCTGTGATGTGTAATAAATGAAGACAAAAATAGAAACATTTCAGTTCGATGAAATGGTAAAGAAAATGAAAATAAACATAAGGGTGCGGACTGTGTCTCATCTCGCAGTAACCGACAATAATTGTCTCAGGTTAAAATCTGATCAACTTCTACATAGATGTACTTCTCACTTGTTTCACTTACTTCAACCTGTTCTTATCGTAATTGGAAAAAAAAGATTAACAAACCTTAATAAAATGTAAATATTATCTAAGCAATATGTGGTACGGACTGAGGCTCATCGCGTAAAAAAGAGGCTTTTGGATCTTTCTACAATCATTTCAAGTTCATACCTAATCAACTTCTCAAGGTAGTTATATTTATCACACATTATGTTCACTTCAGTTGGTTGTTATCATAATTGAAAAAATAGATGAATAAACGGCGATAAGTAAAGATTCATTTTTAACAACAAATTACCTGACCTGAAGAAGGCGATAGCTTTTGCAAAGCATTCTGGGTTTTCCTTCTTCTTAACAAAGATGTCGGAAAAATCTAATTATTTATTGTTTATTCTATGATTCTAAATGTACACTGTATGAGAAAGTATGGGATAATTTGGCAAAAATATGAGATACCTGTGTTTTCAGGGAGTCTCATGTTCAACCTTAATTACAGTAAAGTATTGTCTTCGTATTTTTTATTGTTCAAGAATTCCAGGTAAGTAAAAGGGAAAAAGAGAAAAGAAACGGTTTTTTTCTGGTTATCAATGATCGATTTTTCTTATTCCCAATAAAGAAATCAGAAGGATGCTCTGTGCTGGATCTGGTTTTTTTAATATTATATTATGACAATAAATGGAAAACTGAGAGAGCCATAAGGACAATTAAATATTCAAAACACTAAGAGATAAGTGTATAAAGAAAAAATAATAATAATATGAATCATATGATGTTTGTCTTTTGGAACAAAAATGGAAAATAGTTAATTCACTGGCACTGGCCTATTTAATTTGAACTTGGTAAATAAATGAATAAAATTTTAAATATTAATCAAATTAATGTAAATTATTATTGTCATTATTATCATCAACAACAACGAATTAATGAAAAAATCAAATTCAATTAAAAACAGGAATTTGAATAGGATAAAAAGTCTTTTACCAATGATAGGATAAAATATTTCTGAATTTCTAAAACCTATAAATAACGTGGTTACCCATGTTCAAACATTTACATGTAGTGTATTTATAGTTACTATCATTATTATGATAATAATAACAATTTATCAGTATTTCTAATTTCATTTTTCTATCTATTCACCGTTTATATTTAAGCTGTGTGTTTATTGTTATAATAATAATAATAATAATTCATAAGTATTTCAGATTTCATTTTTCTTTAATTTATTCACTATGTTCGAATTGAACATGTGTTCAATGCTATATTAATAATAATTCATAAGTATTTCAAATTTCATTTTTTATTTATTCACTGTTCAAATATAACGTATTCAATGTTATAATAATTATAAGTTATAGATATTTAAAATTTCATTTTATCCATTGACCATGTTCAAGTTGAACAAGCAAGTGAATTCTTGGAAATTCTTCACTCCATTAATTTCAAGGAACTAAAAATAAAGAAATTACTCTCAAAATCATAAGTAAAAGTGGCTTCCAATGTTATGATGCAGATCAGTGTTGCCAATTTAGCGCTTTTTGCGCTGAATTTAGCGTGTTTCTTGTTTTAGCAGTGCAAAAATTCAACGTTCAGCGCTATTTTCAGCCCCCGTTTTAGCCAATTTTCGAATATTTTTTTGAGATTTTTAGCTATTTAAAACAGCTAACAGTGTTTTTTAGTGCATTTGGTGACGCTTTTTCAAGGTCGATTTAGCGCGAAAATTTTTTTGAGTAAGCAAAATTGATGTGAATTTGCGTTGGAGGAAATAATTCATTTTGCGACGGAAACGAAGGCCAATGAAATTCATTTTTAAACCAAATTTGGTGTTAATTGACTTGACTATGAGATTCAATTGAAAAAAATAAATAAATTCCTAAATAAATTATAATTATCCAATTTCAAATTAAAGAAAAATGATTTTCTTAATGAAATAATCAGCAAAAAAATGAATAAATCTGAAACCAAATCTTCTGGATGGATAAGAATTTTGTCCTGTTGAGCTTTCCAAGAAAAATGAAAATAATGTGTATCTTTATGATAATGTTTGTTTACTACTAAGCTAACATTATCATAAAACACACACACATATATATATATATATATTTCAACTTCTATCTATAATTCAGTTACATCAAAATACTAAAATTAAATGATTCCATCCAGATCTCAGAGACTTATCAGATCAACTTACTTCTTTCTTTTTTTTAAATTTCTTAATTAAAAGTTCAAACAAAGAGCACATTTTAATAAAAAATAATATGACAGAGTTTAAATATTGATAGAGAAAAGAAAACAAAAACAAATATTTTCCTTCAAAATCCACCCTGAAAACCTTTGTCTGGAAGCAGCCAGACTCATATTTATAAATTATATCAAATTTTAGAGATCGGATGTAAAAAAAAAAAATGACATGAAAATAACCAGTGAAATGAACACTTAATTTTAGAAAAAGACATTTTCTCTAAAAACTGAGAAATTTTAAAATTGATTACAACCAGTACCAAAATATATTCAACTAATAACTCATTTGATTAATAATAACCAAATTACCACACCCTATACTCTTCTCAAACCCATGTAGAAAAATAAGACCCAATAATAAACATACTATTCAGTATTCTATTTCAAAAGTCATTTAATGCTTTTTAGTGTTGGCAATTCAGATATTTTTTAATCTAAATCTAGATACTTTTGGTCGCGTCTAGATATCAAAAAATTGCTATTTTGATGATTTTTAATAGAATAAATATTTCTAAATTCGACTTAAGGTTATGAAATAAGTAATGCTTTAATAAAATAAATGTTGATTAAAATCACATTTGAATTACACCTAGATGTTGAATAAGTATCCGGAGAATCTAGATGTTTTAGATGTTCTGAGGCTCCATTTTAGATGTAAATTTGAAAAAGTTGACAACACTGGCTGTTTACTACTACATATCTAAAAAGGCCTGAAGTACTACTGTGTGTGTACATCTATAAGGCCCGGGAATTAATGTTATAAAAACGGGATACGGCTGTGAATATAATCATTTTTTTCTACATACCGAATTTAGACGAGTATCCACTGTCGGTTTTGGTATCGTCATCATCGTTTCCTCCACACATTTTGTAAATATTTTTTAATTATTTTCCCGATACGGTAGCTTCGCGATGCATACACTCAAAGCAACTAAAATGCTTTGAACAATCGAAGTTGTCACTGAGAGGGTCACATGACCTAATACTGGATTCCCATTGGCTGTTGTCCTGCTCTATCGAAGTGATGCTGCTCACTTCAAGTTGTCTATCTGGTATTGCAACTAACAGTAGGCTTCAGTACCACATGAGTATCGCAGATTTTACGAATGCTCCTCTCTTGTAATTGTCTATCAACTATTGCAACATACAGTTGAAGACATGGGTATCGTAGATTTTCCAGATGCTGCTCATTTCAAATTGTTTCTCTGTTATTGCAACACACAAAAGAACACATGTGTATCGTGGATTTTTCAAGTTGTCTTTCTGATACTGCAACACACAGTATGGCATTTAGCGCCACATATTAAAATATCGCATATTTTACAGGTCCAATTCTAGTTTAAGCCATGACTTAAGTGATTGTCAGGGTGCCATACTGAGTTCTACAACCTCCTCATGGCATTTCTTAGGGCAACAGTTGTTTGGTGATGCCCATCTCCTCACCAGCTTACAAAGACAATTTTTTTTTTAACTATTTCAAAGTCATAGCTTTCAGGGTTAGATATAGGGGAAGCCATTTATCATAATCACGGATAATATTATCGAACACATATTGTTATCAAAATCAATCAGACCTAAGAACATTAATTAAAATGAATTGAAATTTGTGTAAATTTCAAATTTTTTATCATGTAAAATTCTTTATAACAATGAATTTATAACAATAGGTACAAATTAATAACAATAAAAGTAAATTCATAACTCACCATCATAGTCAATAACTAAACAACCGTAGCATCAAAATTCGAAGACATGTGAAAAAATCCTTTCAAAGAATAAATATAGTCAGAATAAATTCTATTTATGACATCCCTGGCATTTTCCACTGGAAAACATCTAAAAAAGATTAAAGAAAAAAAACATCTAGAAACATTTGGAGAATCTAGTTGCTATTAATGAATCAGCCCAAAGAAGGTCAAAAAAGCATTTTTTCCAAAAATAAAAAAAATTTTCTCGAGGAGAGGTCGAGTGGAGTACTGATGCCAATTTTCAAGTTTGTAGACAAAACTGTATGGCCAGGCACGCTTGAACACACAAGCACATAAACATAGAAGCGCTTATAAAAAAAAGGATAGAACCCTTTGATGGCTATGGTTATTCAATAATGAATGTTTCTATTTTTATATCCTTTGCTTAATGTTACCAGTCAGTTATTGTTATCTAAAAACCCCTGTCCTAAAGTGATTTTCACTGTATCAGCTTCCTATTTCAGATGAAATCCTAAAACTTTCAATAACAACAACACTAATTTTTTGAGTGAGTAGTGCAGTAAATTTCATCATCTCCAATTTCTACCACGCATTTGCTAACAACTCTATTTTTGCTAAGTCCTGGCACAGGGCCACAAGTAAGGAGCACCGTGTGATTACTGCAATGCCAAATAGTAGAGTTTTCATACTACAATTGATATCACAGATTTTACAGTAAAAAGAAATAAAATTCTCTTGAAGTCAATTTTTCAATCACTCAGGTTTTGGGTTCTGATTTGAATTAAATTCCATCAAAAAAAAAAACAGGTTTGGTTAGTCACACAATAGAAATGTGACCAATGCATTTTGGCAGCATACTATGTTGGGGATGATCAATTGAAAACAATTGGAAAAAGGGGTCATCAATAAATAAGTTACTTCTCTCACCTTATATTGGACAGTGATCATTGAAAAAGTCTCAATTTAAAAAAACAAAAACTAAGGGATCATTTTAGCATAAACTTACATTGCAAATTGAACTACCCAGTAAAAACCTGGGGAGGGTAAGAGAAATTTCCCCAGACTTACAGAGTAAATGTTCAATTTTTCAGCCCTCTAGCTCCACTGCTGCAGCCTGTATGCATGATACATACATAGCCAGCCAGACCAACTTGAAAACTGAGCAAACCTACGTTGACATTTTTTACTCCGTAGCATCATATTCTAGATTCTACTAAATTTGTTATTTTATTCACCAAGCTTACCTTTGTTACAAGGCCACAATTTTGAGGTACCCTGTGAGGATCGAATTCACATCTGCAAAACTAGCTTACTAACTATTACTGTACAACAAAAACGGAATGAACTACTCCCTTTTTAATCTCGATTGGATACAACAAATTTAACGAGCAACAAAATTAGCCACGCAGAGACACAAAAGTCCTAGAGGCGTGCTCTAAACTAGAAAAATACAACCGGGGCACAAATTTCAAGTCTTGCCTTGGGTGCATGAAACTCTTGAGCAAATTTCATGTCTCACCTGGGGTGCATGGAATTCTTACACAAATTTCATGTCTCACCTAGGACACATGAAACCCTTGAGTAAATTTCATGTCTCACCTAAGGCACATGAAACTCTAGCACAAATTTCATGTCTCACCGATGGTGCATGGAACTCTTGTACAAATTTCATGTCTCACCTTGGGCACATGAAACTCTTGTGCAAATTTCATGTCTCACCTAGGGTGCATGGAATTCTTGTACAAATTTCATGTCTCACCTTGGTCAGATGGAACCCTTGAGCAAATTTCATGTCTCACCTAGGACACATGAAACCCTTGAGCAAATTTCATGTCTCACCTAAGGCACATGAAACTCTAGCACAAATTTCATGTCTCACCGATGGTGCATGGAACTCTTGAGAAAATTTCATGTCTCACCTGGGGTGCATGGAACTCTTGCACAAATTTCATGTCTCACCTAGGGCACATGAAACCCTTGTGCAAATTTTATGTCTCACCAAGGATGCTTGAAACTTTTGCACAAATTTTACATCTCACCTTGGGCACTTAAAACCATTGCACCAGCTCCTGGTTATGAGGCACAAAGTAACCCTAGTAACCAGTGGTGTAGTAATGAAAAAAAAAATGAAAGCATGCAGGGATACCTGTTCAGGGGAGGGCGGGGGACTATGACTAATTTTGGAGGCATTATGATACCATACGTGATGGATACTTGGACATATACTGGCTAAATTTCCCTCATTAGTGAATTGATCAAAGAAAGAATTTTAGTAGGACCTATAGAGATAGAGAGGGAATGCTGTTCCCCGTCTTTCAAAAGAAAAGGCATGACATTCCCGCATGTTCTCACAGCATTACACCACCGCCAGTAACAGTAATTTAGAAGAGATTCATTTCAGGGATATCCTTGAAGGAGGCCTCATGTTTAAAAAATGAAATCAACAAATCAGTGTGTGTTTGTAATACACCCCTTCAGACACATTTCCAGATTAGGAAACCACCATCCCAACCAATAGTAGAAACAAGAGAGTATGCTTGGGTATCGCGTAAACCTACTTCTCTATTTCCAGGTTTTTTGTATGTTTCAATTGTCAACTAATGAAGGTATTACTGTATACCTAGTTCCCAAAACCCAGCCATATTGTATATATAGTTCCCAAAACCCATTCCCATCACTGGTTTCAATACATCGCACAACACTTGAGAGATGCAAGTAGGGCCTATTAGAGGGGGTGCAGAGGATACATTGTATCCGGGGCCCAGGATCTGTAGTTGACCCAGGAACCAAAGGGGGCCCCATAATTTCCGGGGATCTTAGAAAACGTTTGCTAATATTGGAGAGGTTAAAAACAGGGAACCGGTGGAGGAAAGGAGGGAACCTGAATGAAACATTGTACCTCTGATAAAAATCACAGATGATGGGAACCACATGCTTTTTAAAAGAATGGTATTCACATGGATTAAATCTGATACCAGAATTGAAACAGTACCGTCGGTGCCACTCATCGAATGATGTGGAGGTATTATACCACCCACAATATCATTATTTAGAAAACTTGCCATCACAGTCAATAAATGATTAGCTATAGCGTCAAAATTTGAAGCCATGTAGAAAAATTCTGTTTAATAATTGATATGGTCAGAATAAATTCTAATTATGACATCACTGGGGTTTTCCACTGGAAAACATCTAAAAAAGAGTAAAAGAACATCAAGAACCTTGTAGATTCTGGAGAATCTAGATGTCATTGATAAACCTGTCAGAAAAAAGCTACATGGTTAAAATAGCTTTTTCCCTCTAAATAAAAAAAATCTTTTTAGTAGGAGTCTAGTGGAGTACTGATGCCAATTTTCAAGACTGTAGACAGAACAGTATGGCTATGGAATACACATGTATATAAATAAACACACAAACAAACACATAAACACACACAAATATAGGGTTGAACCCTTTGCCATCTTTGATGGCTATGGTTGTTCAGTTGGTTATCTTAGGTTTGATGGGTCCAAAATATGGTAACACAGGACTGGCTTTTAAAATAGCTAGATTTTTCATTTCCAGCAAACTTTATTGCTAGAAATGCTACATATCATCATCATCATAATCATCAGCCATCATAAGTACACTGCTGGACAAAGGCCTTTCCCATCTCCTCCAATGACAACCTTGATTATGCTAACCTCTGCCATGTCATACTTATAAACTTTTCTATATCATCCCTCCATTTTACGTCAGGTCTTTTCCTACAACATTTACTGTCCCATGGGTACCTTTCGATTAGTTTGCTTCATCTGTTGTCCTTCTTTCTTGTTAAATGCCCTGCTCATCTCCATTTTTGTCACTTAATTACTTGTATATCTTTAACCCTGGTCCATTCTCAAATACATATTGATCTTTTTCTATTGCTAAGAGTTATTCCTAGCATTGCTCTTTCCATTGTCCTCTGAGCGATTTTGAGTTGGTTTTCAATTGGCTTTGTAAGTTTCCAGGTTTCACATCCACATGTCATAGAGGGAGGGTATTATGCATTGATTCTATACGTTACAGTTTTAAGCATATTGGCAGTTCGCTTTTCAGTTTATCTCTATTCATACCAAATGCTTCCCAACCAATTGTTATGTATGATTTTATTTCATTTCCATGATCTTTGTCAAGCTCTAGCGTATAACCTAGGTAGATGTATTCTTTAATTTCTCCCCTAAGACTTCACCTTCTTTCCTTAGGGTCTTTTTTCAGGACTTCATTATTGAACATAACTTTTGTCTCTCTTCTGTTCATCTTCAACCCAATTCTTTTTGCTTTCTCCATTTAGATCACTTAACATGTTTTGTAAATCATCTGCTGTTTTTACTACTCATGCAATATCAGCACAAAACCTTGAATGGGTCAAAGATTTTCCCTCTATGTTCACTCCTATGTTTTCTGAAAGGTACTTTCAAGGCTTACTGTAAGCAATTTAATTGAAATTGTATCACCTTGTCTTACTCCCTTTCCAATCTTCATCCTTTTTTCATCTTTATAGAGTCTGATTATTGCAGGGCTATTTTGTATGTATTCTCAATGACTTCTATTTAATCTTCATTTGAATCTTGTTCACTTATTAAATTGAAGATTGCCATGTGTTCTACTGAGTCAAAGGCTTATGTCCTCTCAATTAACTGATTTAATGTGTGTAGTTTGTCTATTGTTGAATAGCCACTCCTGAAGCCTGCCTGTTTACACAGTTGGTTTTCATCTTAGTTGTTTGTTGATCTATCTAAATGAATTTATATATATATATATATATATATATATATATATATATATATATATATATATATATATGTGTGTGTGTGTGTGAAATGCATTTTTGTAAATATATATATATATATATATATTTATATATTTATATATAATACATTTTGTTTTTACATATATATATGAATGCATTTAGATAATTTAACAAAAAAAACAAACAAAAAGAAGTTTTTTTTTATATATCCAGCATTTAGAAAGCTGTAAAACTTTCCTCACTATAAATATATGTATAGTCAGGAACTTTCACAGCTTTGAACGCTAAATATATTAAAAAAACTTCTTTTTTTCGGTCAATTATTTCCCAATATCAGCTGATATATATATATATATATATACATATACATATATATATATGTATGTATATATATATATATATATATATATATATATATATATATATATATATATATATATATACATATATATATATATATTTGTGTGTATATATATATATATATATACATATATATATTTATATATATATATATAGGTATATATATATATATATATATATATATATATATATATATATATATATATATGCTCCAAAGTCTCTAAAAAAAATTAGAACTACATTTCACATCTGTAAGACCAACCAAGGATTACAATAAAATAATGGTTAAAAAAAACAAATTTATGGCTTCTTTTTCCAATATCGTGTTAATTTCTGATCACTAAGTTAAATAATTATACTTTTTGGAGCCTTTGTATGAGATGTGAAAATAATCAATGCTAGTTTTGTAGGAGGGACCACACTTCTTTTTAGAGACTGCACTACTTATCTTGTACCAGTACTTCTGCTTACAAATCCTATAATTTTTGACCGCTCAAGTACACTGGTTGAATTATATTGAATCCTATGCAATAAATGGATAATTACTATAATTAAATAGATTAGCACTTCCACTCAATTTAGAGAACCTTAGACAACTTTTTTTTTGTCTCTACCACTTCAGCCATATCCTGCACTGCTCAACGACTACTACTAGTAAGTAGCAGTGACTATGTCTACTAAGCTTTAACTATTACAACTATGCTACTATTATCATTTGTTCTGATTATATTTTTCTGTTGCTGGGAAAAAAATTAAAAATCTGATAAATCTGGTGATTTTTATGTTGATGTTTTGTTTTAGTGATTGAACAACCGTAGCCCTCAAAGATGGCGAAGAGTTCTATTTTTTTAAATATTTGCATGTGTTGCCGTCAGTACTCCACTAAACCCTTCTAAACAAATTTTTTTTCATTTTTTTTACCTTTTTTGGACCTTATTTTGATGGGTTTACTAATCAATTTGTTCCAGTACTCCTAGCCGTACTGTTATCTCTACAGGCTTGGAAATTGGCATCAGTACTCCACTAAACCCCTTCCTAAAAATATTATGTTTTGATTTTTGGAAAAAAGGCTTTTTCGACTTTCGGCGGGCCTTATTTAGGTGGATTTACAAATAACAACAATTTCTTTCACTCCCTTTCCTTCTTACAAACCACCAGGTCATTGAAGTTTTCATTCTTTGACTGCGACTATATACATCGTCTTTCGTCGCCAATCTTCCTAGGTGTGAGAATCCGTAAATGTTTTATGGCTACCCAACGCAAACACTGCAATTATTTCCCTTATCTCATTTTCACCTCTTTTTGGTACCTTAAACTGAATCAACCACGTTTTTATAATCTAGCCTGGTCAAATGTACCACTCATTATTACAGGTATTACTAATCAGGCTCCAATTGATAAACAAACTAAACAACATTAGACCCGTTATATCACCTTTTTCCTAACGAATCATTCTCTCCTATATCTTATTTTAATGTATAGGGATAAGCATTACTACTCTTCCCAACACAGTATAGATACTATCAATGGTGACCTGTAATTGTTATATTAAGCTTATTTAATTCTATATCTGTAAATCTGAGAAACATCAGTGTTTTTCTGGGAAGTTGACTCTTTTTGTTATTTTTAGTTATTTTTATAAGTTAAGTAGTGATGCAATCTTTTCCTTCCTGTTTTTTTTTTTTTCTTTCCTTTCTTTTCCTTTTTTTGAGTCATGCAACTAAAGGAGGCCATTGAATGGATCGTCTGAAACATTGAGGGAACATAAATAAGTTATTTAAAATAATGAAGAATTGAGTTCCAGTTGTCCGCAGGACTCTCGACTTTGGATGAAAGCATTTCCAGGAGCGTAACTAATTCATCCCCAATGCCCCCAAATGAGGGGGCTGCCAAAAATTTTGTTAATAGAAGTTCACCTAATGCATTTCTAATAAAATTATTAAATAACAAATCTGACTAAATGTTGGAGCTGGCTTCTTAAATCTCTACCTGCTCAACAAGCTCACAAACCGCAAGACTTTTGAAAGGTCTGTCCACAGATTCCCTGTAATACCTTTGTGGACCCTCAAGGGTTCACTACCCCCATATTGGGTAGCACTTCTCTTCTGTTCGTATGGGGGCTCTCAAGTAACCAAGCTCAATGTTGCTAACTCAAAAGAAAATTGTGCCAGATCGACCACAAAAAAAAGCGTTTAAAAAAAGTGCTTAAATATTTTCGGCCACCTTTGATAGCTAAAAACAGCCTTTGTCTGAAATGGCCAGAGAGTAGCTAGAATTTGGCTAAATTTGCTAGAAAAATAGGACTAAATATTGAATTTTCACATTGCCACAGCAAGAAGCATGCTAAATTTAACACAAAATATGCTGAATTGGCAAGACAGGCCAAGCTCCCTGGTCCCCCCTGACCCCAAATCTCCAGCTGCGCCCCTAAGCATATCACACTTACTCTCAATTCAATCAGCCCAGGAAATGAATTATGCTCATTAATTAATTAATTGCCCAGTAGACGCCTTATGGAGCATTACAAGGCAGAGTGCCCAGTCCTCTTGCCCAGACCTCTTACAATGGGACCAGTTATGGCAACTTTTGTTTTTTTCAACTTTTTCTGTCTGAGAAGCGTTCTTTCAGATGACTTGCAATGAACCAAAGTGCACTGGTCGAACCATTACAAATACAGTCCCTCTTACAGAGCTAGAAGACTTACTTTATTTTCGCATCTTATACCCCAATGACTGGCCCCAAATAATTACCGAACTCTACCCCTAATACTATCTCTACCCGTAGGGTTAACTCTAAATTAATACAACAGGAATTTCAGTTTGTTTGAATATAAGAAATGGAAATAAAGCAGAAGCAATGGCTCTGTGCAAAGGACCAGCATTCTTTTTAGGGACCACAATTCTTAACTGGTACCGTCTGTCAGTCTAACCTTGAAGATATTTAGCCAGTTGCTACTCTTGTTGAATGGTGACTAGATATTTACTCTTAACCTAGAGTGACACAGGACATTACAACGTAGCGAGGTAAAGATTGTATAGCGCCAATCTTCTAAAAGAAAAAGTTCGCCTGTCTTGAAGTATTCGAAATCTTGGCTTTTTTTTTTTTACCAAGGCCCGAACGTCGACCACTGAGATTGGAAAACAGTACAACCACCACACCCACCAAGCAGACACTGTGACTATGAAAGATCCAAAAACATATTTTCACTTTCTTTCTTGGGCATCCATACCCGCCAAAAAGTAACCTGTTGTATATATATATATATATATATATATATATATATATATATATATATATATATATATATATATATATTCTTACATCATAGAACAAAGCAAAAAATGGTTTATGGGTACGTATGTCAGTCTGACAGAAATTTCGTTCATTGACTTGACAACTGAAATGTTTTTGCCTTATTCCTTTAATTTTTAGTTAGTTAAAGACGAAACAAAATTTCATGATGCCGTCACTTTTCGAGGGTAAAATTAACTTTCAAATAAATTAAATACTTTAAAAAAACTGAGCTTTTTTCAGAGTAGAAAACCAAGACAAAGAATTAAAAGAATTAAAAGAAGCAAAGTATTGTTAATTGTTTTAAATTCTTGGGAACACTGACGAAAAAAACTGACACTTCAGCTGGGAAAAGGTTCATTAAAAATCAACTAAAAATATTCCAAAAAGCCTTGCTCTCCGGGGAATTCAGAATTAATTTAATGGGTCGACGTTGGGTTAATGTACACGAAGAATCTTTTTTATTTACTTATAGGACATAACAAAACAAAAACAAAGACCGTTGATCGTTATTTTTTAGGGGATAACGCATATTTACGATCCCGGAAATTAGAAGGCGTTTTTTAGAAACAATCATCCAAGACTGTCACCTAACTATCAACATTTTTTGGTTTTTTTTATTCAGTTTTTTAGTTGGTCTGACTGGCTGGGTATGTATCTATCACACATTCAGGCTGCACCAATAGAGCTAGAGGGCAGAAAATTTGAACAATTATTGTTTATCACGTCTAGAAAGAAAAAGCGGAGTTTTTTTAACTACGTCAAGAGTTTTTTTAGAGTAAGTTTTTGCTAAATTGGCCCTCTAGTTGGTGCCAATCAGCGTTCACACTTGTTAGTTTTTTGTTTGTTTTTTTTAAATTCAGACAAAAAGCAAGAATTCATTGATCACCCCTTTTTCCATTTTTTTTTTTAGTTGATCACCCCAACACGTCACGCATCCAAGACTCTAACTCAACTTGCAAGCAGTTACTGATAAAGTATTTTAAAAATCGTCCGTTTAAATTTGCAGAGCAAACTATAGGTTTTACACAAGGACTTACAGGGAGAGGTTATGTGTTGTGACTTGCCAACCAGTCCAATATAAACCCTCCCCCACTCTTGACTTATGAACAAACAACGTTTCCCCCCTCATCAAAATCACGCACCAAGTTCATTTCTCTTCAGTTACATAAACATTTGAAGCTTGTTTCGTTTCATATCATTATTTATCAACCAGAACAACACGCATAAAACACCCTAAATTACCAATATCCATGTGTGTTGCTAGGCGGGGGGTGCCTGTTATCTGTGTGTGTCTGCGTGTGTGAAAAAGACGAAGAGAGAGACAGAAACAGAGATGGGGGTGTTTGCATATGTGTGTGCGTGTTATCAGTGTGCATCTGCGTGTGTGAATTGACGACAGAGAGAGGGGGTGTTTGTGTGTGTGCACCTGTTAACTGTGTGTGTCAGCGTGTGTGAAAAAGACAAGAGAGAGAGGGGGGTGCTTGCGTGTGTGTGCCTGTTAACTCAATGTGTCAGCGTGTATGAAAAAGAGAGAAAGAGAGAGAGGTGTTTGCGTGTGTGAGTGTGCCAGTTAAGTGTGTGTGTTTGCGTATGTGAAATAGACGAGAGAGAGAGAGAGAAAGAGGGAGAGAAGTGTTTGCGTGTGTGTGCCTGCGTGTGTGAAAAGACGAGAAATAAAGAGAGGGATAGAGAGGTGTTTGCGTGTGTGTGCCTGTTAAATGTGTGTCTTCGGGTGTGAAAAAGACGAGAGACAGAGAGAGAGAGAGACAGTTAGAGACAGATAGAGAGAGACAGAGAGAGACAGAAAGACAGAGAGAGATGGTTGGCAACAAATCACCATATGACTCATTTCTTTGTTACATCACACAAAGGTGCTTAGCAACTAAGTTGCACACTAGTATTATTGTACTGCTACATGTTATTCATTACAACGGACTGGGGAAAGAATAATAAGAACTTGTTTTTGTCTTTTGTTTTACCCTACGTGACACAGGGGAAAAAATAGGATGATTATTATTCCATTATAATTCTTCCTCTTTTCATTTTTCTTAATGTGCGGTTGGCCAAACGGTTAGCAGCAAAGAAAATGGAATGCTTTGTTGACATTCTCAGCAGCTTGAGTAGCATTGTTTAGTAATTAGAAATCGTATTGGAAAATTAGTCCAACATCTCCAGTAAACGGCATTACCGTTAAGCAAAACTATTATCATTAACATAGTTAATATCAACATTGGTTTTTTCAGTATTCAAGTTGGTCTGGCTGGCTGGCTGTCTGATTATGTAGGTATTGCACGTACAGGCTATACAATGGAGCTAAAGGGCTGGAAATTTATACACCATTACTGTCAAGCAAAACTGTCAACATCAGTTAACATTGACATTGTTTTCTTCAGCTTTCAAGTTAGTCTGGCTAGCTATGTTTGTATCACACATACAGGCCTTAAATGGAGATAAAAGGCTGAAAATTTGAACATTTGATCTTATTATGTCAAGAAAAAAACTTTTTCGTCTTTTGAAAATACCCCCATAGGTTTTTAGTGAGCTAAGGTGAGGTGAGGGGGCAATTTACAATCTAAGTCTATGCTAAATTGGTTCCCTGGTTTGTGCCCAGCAACGTTCATACTCGTTTTTTTTTAAGTGATCATCGCTCAACAAAAGGCAAGAGAAGTAACTTATACATTGATTTGCCTTTTTTTCCAATTTTTTCATTGATCATCCCCAACACAACATGCTGTCAAAAGACATTGGTCATGTGACGGTTTCTATTGAGTGACTAACTAGACCTGATTTATTATGAAACTGCAGAAAATACAATTACATAAGTAAATCTTGCATTTTTAGCATTTTCCTCTACGATGTACAAAAGACATTTCATGTGTTACAACCAAATGTTCCAGCATGGTTGAATCTCTATTAAATGGAGCAAGAGAGGAGAATTTAGCATAAAATTACATTGCAAATTGAATCCCCCCCTCCAATAAAAAACAATTATTTCTAGACTTGATACAGAGTAAATGTTTAAATTTTCAGTCTTCTAGTTTAGTGATTCCGAAAGTGGGGTCCCTGGAACCCTGGAGGTCTGACAAATAATGCTCTGTGGTCCACAGCAGTGTTCCCTCTGAATCTGACATTATGAATCTTGTAACAGAGAACCGATGTCATATATCGCACAGCCATTGAAAATCATAATTATTGTGCACAGACCAGTACCATATACCAGAATTCAAATAAATGTAATTCATTTAAAATTAATTTGAGAGATAAATTGTTCATTACTTTATTTCATTAAAAACTAAATGCTAAAAATAGGGGTCTGCCCGAATATTTCCCTCAAAGAAGGGGTCTTTGAGTTTTCAAAGTTTTGAAACCCCTACTCGAGCTCCATTGGTGTGATCCATACAGGTGATACATACGTACACAGCCAGCCAGACCAACTTGAAAACTGAAGAGACCTATGTTGATAGTCACGGTTGATGATATCTAATATTAGTGTTGAAAACAGGACGCTAAAATGATATTGCCTCCTGGAATTCAGGACAGATGACAACGTCTGAACTGATAAAGCATCAAAGTTCAACTGACCTGTTGAGCCGAATAATGACCTGCTGACTGTTTTTAACTTAAAGAACATCCTGCTTCTATGTTCAAAGAGTTTGTTCAGCAATTAGATTTGACCTTACCGCAATGCAGTTTTTGGGATGAACTATTATCATTTCTTTTTGATCTACAATTTATTGGAGAGTATCAAAAGTATTTTCATTTTTACTCCGAAGCTTATTTCATACTAGGATATCATCATCATCATCATCATCATCATCATCATCATCATCATCATCATCATCATCATCATCATCGTTGTCGTCATCGTCGTGGTTGTCGTTGTCGTCATCATCATCATCAGTCTTTTAACGTCCGTCGTTGGACATAGACCTTCCCCAGGATTTGCCACACTTCCCTATCATGGGCGTCATGGAGCCAGTACTTCCTGAACTTGTCTAGTTCGTCTCTCCATCTAACATTTTGCTGGCCTCGGTTGCGCATGTGGTCTCGGGGGATCCATGTTGTGATGTCCATCGGTTGTCTGCCATTCTTGCAACATGGCCAGCCCACTGTCATTTGAGATTTTTAATGGATTCTATGATGTCCCTAACTCTTGTCTTTTCTCGGATGTACTGTGCTGTCTTGTGGTCTCTCCATGTGAGGCCCAGCATTATTCTTTCAATGACGGACGCTAAAAGACTGATGATGATGATGATGATGACTTGTCTTTTGAAATAAAGCCAAGGAATGGATTATTATCAATTGCCAATTATGATAGTTAAAAATACTAAGTAAAGGAGAAGCTGAGTGACAGTACTTAAAAACGTCCAGAGGAGCTTGGATCAATGAAAGATATTATATCAAGAACATTACATAGAGTTAAAAAATATACTGGAGCTCTCTCTTGATTCTCCATGAATATGAGTTGATAGAAAAAACGAGAATGCTTTTGATCTATCCCTGATTAAGAATACTTTGGTGGGCACATTGGTAGCAAAGTTATTTGCTCTCTGTGTTGCTCGTGTTGGTAACCAGATCTATGAGAGGTTTGAGGAACTTTTCACGTGTCAAAAACACCTACTTCCAGGAGATTGGAGCTGCACAATCTTTTGAATAAGATAGATTTGAATCAAATTTGATCAAGCCAAATAAATACCAATTTTAATTTACTCTGCTGTAATTAAAGGACATATTTAGAATGTTAATGTTATCTTGAATCTATAATTACTAAGTATTCTTTGAAGCAAGGCCTCATTGCTGTACTTTAATACTCTCTCTGAGGGGCAAGGAAATAGATATAGGGTATACACACAACCATAAACATCTATGTTGGAATAAAGTTGAAGATTATATCAACATTATTACAGTTTGAATGGAAAATCTCTGTTCAACTCTGAGACACAGCCTCTCTTCTTTTGAGCCAAGGATTGATAAGCTTGTTATAGATAAAGTGTGTCAGTACAAATCCTTGTTCAATTGCGAGGCTCAGCCTTCCTTCTTTATAGCTAGAGATTGATAAGCTTGTAACAGAAGAGTGTCAGTTTCACATCAATTTTATCATTTTACTGAATTAAGTTTGATCGAAAAGACAATTAGGTCCCAGTAAGCTTAGTAAAAGTAGTTCTACTTGCCAAACCTCCATTTTTAGGTTATTCTTGACCATTTAGGACTTCACCAATCCAGAAAGAGAGACTGCAACAAAAAGTACTGGATTTTGACTAACCACATCTAAGGAAAATCTCATAGAAAATTTCATGAAAATCCTTACATTAGTCATGGAGAATTGAATGCTCAATATGTGGTTGGTACTAATGACTGCTTCTTCTTGAGCTGCTGATAGCAGGGGCGAATTAACAGAGATCTTGGCCCCTACGCATAAAGGATAATGGGTCCCTATGCAAAAAGGATTACAGGACTCTTAAACCTTGCAATTAAGGCCTCTTGGTGCTTTAGGCTTATCAGGCTCTGCCTGATTGCCAGGCGAATGGAACGATTTTACCATTTTATTTTATGTCCATTTTCTGTCTGGTCTATTGTTCCATTGTTCTTTCTTTGAATTCTCTCAGAAGCTGAGCTGGTTTAATGGAGAAATTGCTATTCTGGACAATGTTTACAGCAACAATCCTGGATGAGTCTCGAATATCTCTAGGATTAACACAGATAGTTCTATGTTTCTTAATTCTAGAAGATAATACATTGATTCGCTGTTTAATCTCTGTTTCGCTAGATAAATCTATCTATGGATCCACCTCCTGAGTACTCTTTTTCTGTTGATCTTGATAAAACAAGCCTGAAAGTCAGATCATGTACGTGGGAGATCTTTCCCTTGCTCTTCCAGACGTATATAGAAAGAGTGAGAGGGAACGAGTAGCGGTGGGATTTTTTCACTATGCCAGTCAGTCAGTGATGGCCATCAGTGACTAGAGATACTCGTGCATCTAAAAAAGAGGTTATCAAAGATTAGTTGAGAAATACTGTTCTATAAGACTGTTAGAGCCAGACATGATGCAGTATTGAATTTCAGTGAAATCTGTATATATGGTTATCTCTTTGTTTTTCACTCTCTGTAAAAAATGTTTCAAACGCTAGAAAAAAAAATCAAGTGAAATCTGTTACCTTCTCCATTTAAAAAAAAAAAAGCTCTTCCATTCCTTGCCATTCCTCCCACTGCAAACATGCAGTTACGTCTTTTGAAAAATTCACATTGTTTTCATCTTTTTGCATGATGAAATTTGATTGGAAAAATCTTGAGTTTATGGTAATTTCTTTATTTTCTGCTCTTTTTGAAAAATTTTAGAAAATGAATTGAAAATAAAGATCAAATAAAATCCGTTACCTTCATTTGAAAACTCTTCTTCCGTTTTTTGGAATTCCTCCCACCAAAAACATGTTGATATGTCTTCTTGAAATAAATCTCTTTGATAGTGGCTGTTGTATTATATTTCTGCTCCATCCTCCCCATTATTCGTTGGGGAGAAAGAGGATCATGTTTCCCCAGACATGGAAATATAAAACCTGAATATACATAGGTATATCAATAAGTCTGCAGCTGAATGATGAAAAAAAACATTTATTTTGCACAATAAATATCTATTCTTCAACATAATTTCTTTCCTTATCAATACACTTTATCCAGTGGCGAATAATAATCACATAGATCTAACATTATACGGTGAAAATTTCAGATCAAAATTCTGCTAGCAACTGAGCCTAGCTACAGACTTATTGATCCAACCTTATGTGTATGAAACTATACATGTGGTGTCAGGTGCTTTGTATTGTGGGTGTGCTGTGTGCTGCAGATGCACAAAAACATGAAAATATTTTAGTATCCCCTTTAAAAGCCATGGAAAGTTGTAGCCTTTTTGGTACAATGTAGGGAAAGAGGTCCATTTGTAGAAATTAAAAAATTTATGGAAAACAGAATTTGAATTAAACACTATTAACTGCTGATAATAGTGTCCGATCTAGATTTTGTTTTTCTTTCATTAACTCTCTTATTTCTTTTTGTTTGTGGCATCACATGAGCAAGGGTATGAAACTTCACAATTTGCAATCGGAACAACCTTCCCTACATCGTACCAAAAAAGCTTTTAGTGTCCTTTGCTTTTTATAGACACTAAAATTAATTGAGTTTAGAATGCTATACATTTTTTGGGAAGGGTAACCATCCACAGTAGCATGTGAGTACCTTTTAATGGTTAAAGGGTTAGGTTCCCATAGAAAACAAATTTAGCATTGAATGTTTTCCTTTGAAAGCAAAAATGGAAATCAAAAATGAAGATTTGTGGGAAGCCATAGGGGTGAGTCCAGACTGTTTTATATCTGTGAAAGAATCTGTGATGATTTGGTTGGATATTTTGTGGGAAGTAGTAGCAACAGTTTTGGGTATTTTATTGGTTGAACCAGTCAAGTGAGCTGGGCATTCTCAAGAATTTGTTGTCATGATTATTGGGAATCTAGGTCATAGTCCCGTCTTGGGTTTTTATACATATACACAAGTATATATACATAGGAGAAATAGAAAATATATATACTGTAAATCATACGTATTTTTTGCAATTTCTTTTGTGTTCAATACTGTAGATGTAGAACAAATATTTCAATATTAGATGGAAATTAGGTCTATTACAATGGTTACCACTTCTCCTTTCATCATACAAGATCATTTAAATAGACCCAATGGAAAAAATTCTATATTATAAAATGAAACCTAATTGTCTCAATTATGGAAACGATTGTAACCCAGAACCTGCAGTCTGTTTGAAAGATTTTGTATAGTGAAACAACGGTCACCATTGTAATAGCCTTAATTTCCATGTAATGTAATACATATATATATATATATATATATATATATATATATATATATATATAGTTTACAAACTCCCCTGAAAATTAGTACATGTATGATAAATAATGGAAATCTTGAAAAAATAACATAAACTTCGACCAGTATCTTGACTATCTTCTCTTTCGGCAAATTGCCAAACGAATTCAAAGCAGGGGATAACGCAGACTGTACGGCAGAGATCAAGCTTTTATTCCCAGTTGTTCAAACTGAGGATCCCAACTTCTGGTGATTAAAGCTTTGACTCATCCGATCATGGATTGCATCAATGTTGGTCTTTATTTCTCCAAACAGAACTTTATCTAATTTTCTCCCTGTTGATTGTTGCTGTTTTCTGTGATTGAATTCCTATTTCATATCTTCATTGACAAAATACTGCTCACTGGAAATGCAATTCTTCGACATGTCTACACATTTCTATCAGACATTTTTCGGTTAGTCAGTCTGTCAGTCAGTCAGTCAATCTGTCGGTTGATCTATCGGTCAGTCAGTTGGTCGGTCAGTCCCAGTTATGTTTAACAACAGAAGTAGGAAGGAAGAAAGTGGTGTGCAGTCATTTAAAGGAACAATGTCATTAAAAGGTGTAACCTCTATTCTGATCAATTTTTTTTATCAGCTTCTAATGATGTCATTACAGAATATTCAAGGTCTGCATAAAAGCCAGAAATGCCAAAAATGGCCATTTACGATTTTTATTGAAAATGGTACTTACAGAATATTTCTATATTTCAATTTTTCACGAGTAATGGAATTCTTCTTCTTCTTCTTCTTCTTCTTCTTCATCATCATCATCATCATCATCATCATCATCATCATCATCATCATCATCATCATCATCATCATCATCAGTATTTTATCATCCATCATTGGACATATATCTCCCCCAGAATCTGCCACAATTTTCTATCATGGACGTCATGGAAGCAGTATTTTCTGAATTTGTCTAGTTCATTTCTCCATCTTGTATTCTACCGGCCTCGGTTTTGCATGTGATCTCTGGAGATCCATGTTGTGAGTCGTGATTGACTCAAAGAAAGACTATTTGCGCTTCTTCCTCTTCCTCCTCCTCCTCCTACTACTTTTAACCCAGATGGTGGACACATCATTGAACCTACAGTTTTTGTTACAAGTCTCATTACTGTATTGGGATTATACCATTAACAAGCTTGGCTGCCTCAGGGTCAAACTCCACTTCAACGTCTATTCTAACAGAAAATGATGACTGCAACTTATATAATGTACATATGGTAAATGAAAGCAAAAATATGTATATTTTTTGTACTAATGTATTTATTAGAATGAAATACACCTCTGCGTATCAGTATAATACATTTTTGTTAATATCAAAGACTTGTCAATTTAGCTTAATCAGTAAGACAGTCTAATGGAAATCTGTTGGTCGAAATTTCAAGTCACAGTAAGGGAATATGAGTTTTGCATATTGGTTTACACCCCTTGTTATGATGAGGATTATTCTTATTGTTCTTGTTACATTGGGGAAAACAAAGTCAACTTCAGACTTTGTACTCAAATTATATTTAGATCAATTGTGAATTGGTGCAACACAGTCTTCCGAGTTGCATTTCCTTCCATTTGGCTTTGTGCAGTACTATATACTGGATGTATATTGGGGGTTCTTAACCTTTTTAATGTCACCACCCACTTTTAAACAGAAAATCTTCCTACCGCCCATCTGTAGGGTAAATATTCGAAAAGGATGCCAAAGCATTTTTAACTCTTGAAATACAATAAAAAAAAGCTTTCTCTGTTTCTTCAATGAAACTTAAAATGTCCTGATTCTTGTCAAAAGAAAGTGTTAGATCTCTTAGGATGAAAATTCAAGCCCTCACTCAACAAAATGAACTCAGGAGATCAAGTTGTTGAATCGATATATTTCGCTGTATTTTATTCAACTCATTCAGGCCTAGGATCAAATATCACGAATCAAGGGTAGCAAGGACATAATGGGTGGAAAATCATTTATCATTTTGATGATGATAAGATATAGATTTTATTTATGGCCAAATTATCTACCGATATAAAAGCCATGTATGCAAATTAGTATGTTTAATTATATAATTGGTTGTATGATTGTTCTCTCCTATTCTTAATATAATCTACAACTCATAATGAATCGGTCTATGTGAAATAGAATAACATGGCTAATTGAACAATTGAAGGGTTGTAAAAATATGAGATTGTTTACTGTGACATAGTAATGAAGATTATGTCATTCAAACTCTTAAGACTTTAGGTCTGATCACATATTTAACCAGTTTGAGTTGAGTTAGGGCTTGAAAAATTCTAACAATTTGGATACTTGGATTATTAAAAATGAATTACCAAATAAAATATCACTAGGCTCTTTAGCACTGATCCATATATATATCACACAGTTATTTTTTGCGGATATATGCCAGTACAATATCAATGGTCATGTGACCTCATTATGTATTCAAAATGGCCACCATATTCAGGCATTTTTCAGATCTATAATTTATAAATCCACAAATCACTTGAAGCCACTTGTAATTGACAATGAAACTCTTTGATGAATTGCATAAAAACTGGTGGAACTCGTCTGTAAATTGGATTAAAAAAATCTAAAAATTCACCAAATGGTCTAAAGGAGATAATTTTGATCAGTAGTTATTTCCCTGGAAATTGACATTCTATTTTCTTTGTATGAATTTAAGAGTTAAAAGTAAGGATGAGATCAATTCGGCATTGTCAGATTTTTTTTTCATCCAGAAACCCCAGATACTTTTAACAGAGAATGAAAAAAAAATGTCAGTTTTTAAAATGATGATGATGCTCTTAATGGATGAAAAAGTTTGTTATATTTGAACAGGTTTTTACTACCTAAACAACCCAATATGATCTAATATTAAACATATCAACTACAGTCATACAAGCCAGACGTCCATCCCCTCCAAAATTTGGGCTAATCTGGGGAAAATTTGGACAATTGATATTTTTGCTACAAGAAAAGGAGAAAAACAATATTTCTTTCAAGTTGCATATTTTGTACCATCAATTGATAAAAAGACTTCTAATTGTAAATTAGTACTTGTGTTTTTAATCCGTGTAAAATTTCAGACCAATCAAGCACTCTTCAACCCCTACTTGAGATTTTTATCGGTGTAAAATTTCGGGCAAATCAAATCCTCTGCCCCCCCCCCTTCAACAAAAAATTCCCATAGGAAAAACATCATGTTTATAATATTTTTTTTTAAATTAACAATGTGACCCAAGGTCAAAAATGGGGTGAGGGTGGGGTGTTGGGCTGGTCTTTTCTGTCTCAACAATAACTTAGCCAGTCTCATTTGCTGACCCAATTTTACTATAATATTCGTTTTACCAAAACAACATGTCTTTTCTGAGTATTTCTCTCATTCTATATTCACCACAAGACCAAAGTTTCTCTCTGAAAATCCTACTTAATCTCATATTTACAGTTTCTTATAGGGCAAGGGCAAAGGAAATGATATTTTTGTACAATCAATTCCCTAACAAATGATGTATATTTTCGAAAAAAAAAACAAAAAACAATCATCTGATACAGTAGAATAGTAAGTTAACCTATAATGTCGAACATTCCCATAAAGATCTGATTGGTTCATTCAAGTCCTGTGACCCATCAACATTCAATGCTATGATTAATTTCCAACTGGAATTTTCTTTCATCTTAATTTCATTTGCTTTTTATTGCAAATCACTCAGATTATATTTTAGATCAGTTCAATTTACTCTCTACAGTAGACTGTTGTCTAATTAATGATAACAGTTAACAATGGTCTGTCTAATGAAAAACAAATCAAGATAAGTGAAATCAATAACAAACAGATCTGATTAGTCACTCAACAAAAACTGTCAAAGGACCAATGTTCAGGGTGATCAATTAAATAAATTGGAAAAAAGGAAGATCAATGAATAAGTTGTGGGGCAGTGATCACTAAAAAGTGTGAATTTTCAAAAAGAAGAGGATACAAACTGAAAACCATGTCAGAGTCCCCATTAAAAACTTATTTATGGAGGAATTTTGATAAACAAAAAAAACGTTTCTTGTAGACATATTAGAGAGTGAATGCTTCAATTTTCAGACCTCTAGCTCCATTGGTGAAGCCTGTATGCATGATACATTTACACATAGCCAGCTGGACCAACTTGAAAACTGAAGAAACCTAATTTTCCTTAAAAATGAAGGTTAAGTTTAAAGACTTGATTATCTACCAACCATAAGGTTCTTGTAGCTCAATGGGTAAGGGCAGCTGTTATTTATCGAAAAGCTTACCTGAAGCGAAAGAGATACAAGTTTGCGTCATCTTTTATTTCTGATCCTAGCTCTTTACTCATAGATGGACAATCTGAGTACGTTGCAATGAAAAGCAACTAAAATTAAGATGAAAGAAAATACTAAAATTAATAATGATGGTTGATATTGCTTGATCTACTAAAAATAAATCAAAACATTCTATAATTACACTCTTTGTTTTGAACACTAAGCAAACAGGTCTTGTTGGTCACTCAATAAAAACTGTCACATGACTAATGTCTTTTGGCAGCATACCATGTGATCAACTAAAAAATTTAGAAAAAAGGATTGGTCAATGAATAAATTACTTCTCTTGCATTTTGTGGGGCAGTGATCATTAAAAAAGTCTGAATTTTCAAAAAACGAGCTTTGATCAATTTAGCATCAATTTACATCGCAAATCGAAAAACAGTTCTCTTAATAATGAATAAATGTTTATTTTCAGCCTTCTAGCTCCATTGGTGTAGCTTGTACATGTGATTGATACACACAGTGCTGTTAAAATTATTGTGCACTTTTTTTAAAAACTGACTCATTTCATCTTAAACCTTATTTAAACAATAAAAATGAGAACAGTGATACAAGTTCTTAAGCTTAGATTCTGCATTCATTCCAGTATTCTCTACGAGGAGAATTTGAACCCTTGTTGACCTTATGTGACCTTAAGCAAACTTAACTTCATCCTACCACAGAATTGTGGCTTATCTCAGGTGAACTAACACGCCTTTTCAAGACTCCCTGTATCCTACCATACGTCAATTTAATCTCATACATTCATTCTAGTATTCTGCTGAAAGAGAATTTAAACCATTGTTGACCTCAGGCTGATCTTTAGTAAACTTGACCTCATCCTACCAAAGGATTGTGTCTAGCATATCCATTTCAAGACTCCCTGTGTCCTATTATGTCTTCAATTAACCTCATTTATAGTAACAGGTATTGTAACAGGTCTCAAATTAAACATGTAACTCTTGTAGTTGAGATTATGTAAAGGTGACGATGAGAACTTAAATTCTTTTGGCAACAGCTGTACAGTGAGAGCGAAACGTATCCGATACATTGCAAAACAGTTCAATTTATTCACCTTCAAAATTGATGAAATTTGGACCAAGAAACAGGTTCCAGTTAGTTAATCGGTGGAATCTGGCACATTTGACAGCATGCTATGTTAAAAGTGATCAACTAAAAATCTGTAAAAAAAAAATCCTTTTTTCAGGCAGTGATCACTAAAAATGTCTGAATTAGAGAAAATCTAACATGAATACCTTTGTACATAGACTAAGAGATCAATGTGGTTGTTCAATATTGTCATTACAGGATCTGGTAGAGATTTGAGCTTGAAGGAAAGTTTCCAAGTGGAAGTTTATCAGGAAGATACCTCCTAAAGTTACAATGAAATTGCATAACAGTTGGAATATCCCGGTAAAGTGTATCCAACAATAGGAAGAAACTGGAAAATCTGTGTGTCGGAAAGTTTGGACAAAAGCATGTTTCAACTCAGAGACAAGACAGCATGTCGGTTGGACTTTGCAAAAATCACTGATCAGTGCGCAATAACTTTGACAGTACTGTACATAGCCAGCCAGCCAGTGCGTCGGATGGCTGCAGCAGGAGCCCGTCTCGGAAGAGCCAGCCAGCCAGCTAGCCAGCCAGCCAGCCAGCCCAACTTGAAAAACCGAAGAAATATACGTTGACAGTTTTGGTGAGAGCTTTGGTGATGGTGACTATTTATATTGCTTCTATTCATGTTCACTGTATTTGACAAAAGGGTGTGAATTGCTGTTTCAGAAACAGTTCCAAAATCATTTAACTAAACTGGTAAAATCATTTAATTGTCTAATTGAAAGCATTTTCTTAATTGCACCAATCAACTCTCAAGTTATAGACAAAGGTTAGTTGAATCTTAAATGACGTGTGAGCTATTGTAAGTAAATCCCAATTAGATTCTACTGAACGACTCTTAAGACCAAATCACAATGATTAAACTCTCAAGTCACACGTCTAGAATGATTTTTGCACTGAATCCAAAGACTTCTCTGTTTTTATCAGTCAAACATGATGCAAAGTATGGTTTTAGTTCTAGCTATTTCTATGTATTTATTCATTTCTTGTAAGCTCCTTGTCAGGCATAGGGCTGCAACCACATGCCGCCAACAGACTCCTCTTAGCTGAGCCCATGACAGACTGGTTGCCTTTGCCTCAGTCTTGACTGATCTTCTTCAGGTCTGCTCTGGCCAATTCACCATTTGAGCTGATTTCTGGCCAATTCACCATGTGAGCTGATTTCTGGCCAATTCACCATTTGAGCTGATTTCTGGCCAATTCACCATGTGAGCTGATTTCTGGCCAATTCACCATTTGAACTGATTTCTGGCCAGTTTTTCATTTGAGCTGATTTCTGGCCAATTCACCATTTGAGCTGATTTCTGGCCAATTCACCATTTGAGCTGATTTCTGGCCAGTTCAACACTTGAGCTGATTTCTGGCCTGTTCACCATTTTAGCTGATTTCTGGACAGTACACGACTTGAGCTGATTTCTTGCTCTCGAAAAAAGGTTCTGATGTTGCAGGTCTCTATCCCAGTTTTGCCATCTTTGTTAAAAGTTTGTTTGGTCATATTCCTCTTGGGTCACTTTGTTGGTCCCAAGCACGGGTAAAGGAGCAGGTTGAATGCAGGGCTAGCAACCTCAATCAATAAAAATTTCTTTCTGTACACACAGCAGCAGCATCACTCTACTGATTGTTCTAATGATCACCTCAGCAGGGACCTGTTCGGAAAGTTCCTCTTCCAAAAAGCTCATGAAACATGCCTGCTGAACACTTACTTATCTGTATGTGTTCAAAATAGAACAAGTGGGATTCAAACCATTTCTTCTGATTCCTGATTTGTAGAATTGCAAATCCTTCTTCTTTTGTAAAAAAAAAGGGAATCAGGCTCAGTTTTATGCTCAATGGAAATGACATAATTCAAAATGGTGCTTTGATGTACGTTCAGAAAAGTACCTTCTTTGTTGTCTCCATTTCCTTCACCTGTTGTTGTTGGTTCAAAAAGAAAAATTTGAAGACATTGTACTGTGTGTTTTTTTTCTCTTTGCCTTCATCACACTGTTCCAATGCTGCAGTTGGCCAAGGTTTTGAACCTGTGGATTCAGCTAACTGCAGAACAAAAACATTTTTTTTCAAATTCAAGAAAGCTTAATAAAATCAAAACTTGAATTAGCCACATACTGAGCACAATACTAGATCCACGCGAATGATAACGACAAAACAAAAAAAATTTTAAATAAAAATATCCCGATGAATATTTTGGGGTTCAGTAAGGCAGTATTTTAAAATTATACAGCATTGTTACTTTTTATTAACAGAATTTGAGTCAATGTATGACTGCGAAATTTTTAAAAGAATTTAAAAAAATATCAGATCTATGGAAATATTCAAAAACAATCTTTTCAAAGAACTTGAGAGTCCATGGACTTTGGCATTGGGGTAAGGGAGTCCTGGACCCAATCCCCTACAAATACTGACATATAATTTTATATTTTCTTGTTTGAGACTGTAAAGCAAACACACTGGCTCATGACTTATTTAAAGATCTTTTGAGGTAATGAAGAGGTCATGTGATCTAACAATTCTCTTACAATTCTACTTACCTGACACTTATGTCGAACCCTAGTCATCTGTGGCTGAGGGAGAAAAGTATAAATACATAGTTTCAAGTGGGCCATCCTCTCCCATCACTAGGCTGCATTTTCCCATTGCATTAAGAGGGCAGAGTCAGAGCATTCTTTGATGCTTGTGACATGCCAAGGTGGAGGGAAATGGACAATTTTTGTCTCTACCCACACATACATGTGAGAGTCCCATATCAAATTTGATATAGTGTCACATTCAACCCTCATAGGGAGTTGGATAAATACCCATTCTACTTATGCTGATCATAATTTTTATCATCTTGAATTTGTTCATTTCTCAACTATTAGGGAGGGTAATAGAAAATTAAAATGACAATTGAAAGTTTCTTTCAAAAACCTTGGTAATTTATTTAATTGGAATGAACAAAAATTAAGAATAAAACTAACAAATTTAAATCAATAATTTATTGGAGTAAATAACCCTAACCTCAATATTATTACATTGAGGTTAGGTTTATTTAATTGAATCACCATAGCCCCACAAATGGCCAGCTCAACCAACCAGCCAAGTGGGCTATGGATTTTTCTCTCTGTCTGTGTGTGTCTCTGGGTGCCCCTAGTCACATTTTTTGGGCTACAACCATGAAAATTTGCATGAGTACACCTCTGAGCACAATCTGAGAAATTTTTTTTTTCTCCAAAATATGGTCTGTTTGGGTGTTTCTATGGTCATTTTGGAACAACAATGCCTAAATCTTGTGCTGGTATTTTTTTCAGATACTTTTAGATATAAGATCTATTTTTTTAAGATAAATTTTAATAATTTTTTAGATAATTAGTTCTGGTACTTGCATGGGCAACGGTGATTCATTTATGCTAAGTATGGATATTCAGATTCAATTTCAGACTGAATTTGAAGATTACCTCCCTTATATACATGTAAATTACCTTACCAATATAAGACTTTAAAAGTAATGATAAACCAACTTTCTGTTTATAAAATGTGAATTTTAAAGAAAATTTTGTCAAGTGCTTGCCTTAAAGCAATGGTCAGAAAAGCCCCACAGACAAGTTCAGTGAGTCTGAATCTCACTCAAGTGCCCAAGTAACCATGTGCCAGATGCAGATAAGCTTAGCTGTTAAGTCACCTTACTTCGGTAGCTATCTAGTCATGTAGATCTTTAATACAGAGAAGTGAGTTCGATCCTCCCAGGGTGCTCCATACTTGTGGCCTTGAACTAAAATTAAGCTTTGCTTAGTAAATAGCATTACTACTGTAGTGAGTTTGATTCCCTTTATAGTTGCTATACACAATTAAAGACTTTTAAGCTCCGTTCATTTTACTGGAATTCATGTGTAGGGTGACTTTCTTGCTTTCTTCGTTTGGTTTGTGCGAAACCAAGGCTGACACTAGACAAATTCAGAAAATACTGGCTCTGCAACACCCATGATAGAGAAATGTGGCGGATCCTGGGGAAGGTCTATGTCCAATGACGGACATTAAAAGACTGATGATGATGATGATGAAGCTTTGTTCTAAGCTTAACAACTCAGCTTAGCTTCACCGGTAACACAAAGTAATAAACTGTCACCAAAACTGACAACAGGTTTTTTTTCAGTTTTCAAGTCATTCCGGCTGCTAATGTATGCATTGCAAGTACAGGCCATATCAATGGAGCTAGAGGGCTAAATATTTTCTCCTCATCATGTCTGAAAATAACCTTCGAACATTCCAAGTTTTTCAAAGGTCACCACCCACCGAAATGTGAGAGAGAGAAGTAATTTTTAATTGATCACCCCCCAACAAAGCATGTTACCAAAAGACGTTGGTCACGTGACGTTCTCTATTGAGTATCTAATCAGACATGTTTTATTACTATATTTCTCGAGGAATCTATCCTTGCGGATCCAAAACCCTGTCACAATTTGGGTTTTTTTCTTGGATACTAGCCAGACGTCCGAGTGGATTCATGCCTTTTGGTCGTCTTTGCAAAGATTCATTGTGTAGCCATTTATATACGGTTCATTTTATGGCTAGATTTTCCTTTTAAATGGCTATTGGTTAGCTTTAATTGATAGATAAATGTATAGATTTCATTTTCTCTGCATTAACGTTACTTTCAGATTTTAAAAATGACCATTAAAATTATCCAACGATCACATTTCTAAAATGCGCATGTGTGATTTTTTTCAAACTTATTCAATATACACAAGGGTAAAAATATAGCCACTTTCAGCCATTTAAAATTGTCAATATAAAAATGATTCGTATCTAAAAGGCTACATGATGTGTCTTTGCAAAGATAGCTATGTCTTTCCCAAGAGTATTAATTTAAAAAAAAGTGAATGCCAACTGCCCAAAAGCCGATACACCTACTCAATTCTCCGAGCAGTTAACCGTTAGGCCACACGCATTCAAGAGCAACCGTCGAAATTCGTTCAGCTGGATTCATTGATTATTCAAATATTCATATTTTACGCAGATATCTAACTGCCGAAAATTTTCAATATTATTGATTTTTTCAAGGTCCGAAGTGGCAAAAATAACATCTTAAAACATAAAATACTCCAAAACGTAAATAAATCTATTTTTAAGCACCTTAACTAATTCGGTCACTATCCCGTTTGTTTACACTCGAAAAGTAGGTTTATACAAAATACGGCAAGTGAAAATAACTGTCATCTATCAATAATTATTTATAAGTAATTTTCAAAAAAAAATTTTGATGACGAAGATATTTCTTTATTTCTACAATATCCCCTCTTCAATTAATAGAATTATTGATTAGAAAACAAAATTCTAGCATTTCAATTTGATTTATATTCAATTTTCAAAGTTTTATTATGTATTCTGTCAAGTCAGTTACTATCAGTATTGTTAATGAAAAATATCCCTTTTATGTACTGATATGATTGATGTGATAATTTATTTTCAAAAGAAGTATTCCTCTGTGAGGTTTTGAAGTAAGTAATTCATAAAATATGTGATAAGTTTCAAGAAAGCTGTCAAATAAGTACTTTCTCTAGAATTTATTTGTTTTCGTTTCAATTCTTCGTTTCGCCATTTCCAATTTAACTTTTATATCTCGCGCTCGCAGCCTATTGGTTGATACGGCGGCAGTTCAAATTAAACGGCCGAACACGTTTCTGTTATGTTTTTGAAAACACAGTAGCCGGTTAGGTTTACGAAACTGCAAGTTAGATAGGCTCTGCCAGCGAACTTAACTAACTTTGATACATCTATATCTAATATAGATAGTTAGATAGGGTTTATGAAAGAGATCTGTATCTTCATTTCTTTGGAAAAAGGAAAATATTCACAAATTTAGAAAAATGACGGACAGAGACTCGATCTTAATGGAGAGTCCTCATCGACGTAAATCCAATCGAAAATCTTGGGTTGATCAATCACCTGTCGACCCGATGACTGATATTGCTCGGGAAGAAACCCTTTTATTGACTCATTTTACCAAAAAGCCTACCATCTGTTTTGGTAAGGTTAAGGTTGGTAAAACCCTCAACCGAAAGCTCTATGTAACGAACCCTCACGATTACGACCAATGTGTTCTTATAGAAAAGTTTCCCTATGACTTTAATTTCACGGTTGACATGAAGGAATTTATTGTCCCAGGGGAATCTACCATGTCTTTGAAACTCACCTGGACACCTCAAGATGAAGGTGGATGTCGACAAATGGTTAGATTTCTTGTGGACGACTCTTACAGACTTCAGGCTGTCCTTTATGGAACTGCAGAGGTTCCTAGGCAGAAGAAAATCGCTGTGAGTATTTAAAAAAAAACGGCTTTTTGTATTGTTTTTAATACGCTTTATCTACTATGAATACGTATGTGTACTGGCATGTATATTTTTTGTCTGTAAACATCCAAAGAAAGGAAAAATGAGTGATTAGTTGTCATCAGTATGATGATATAAGTTTCGTCCATTACCCAAATGTTTTTGTCTACTAAATCATTTTAGTTTTACGGTTGATATAAGGACATGGGGATAAATAGATAGATAAAATCAAACCTCTGAAATACTTTTTTTAAAAAGTCTTGGGGCTTTACATTCACTCATTTGTCATATTTTTTGTTTTTAATCACATTTGTATACCTCTATCCCGCGGTTGAAATCAAATCCATAGTTGTTGGGTTAGTGATGTCAGTTATTATAAACTCAAGTAAGTTTGTGAAAGACTCACTCAATTTAAAAAAAAAACTACAGTCCTTTTTTTTTTTTTTTTTTTTTTAATTTCTACTAATAAGGATCAAGCCAAAAAAGCTGTCACTATGAATTTATAGATAATTTCATTTCGGTCGACCAAAATTGAAAAAAATAATTTTAGAAATGAATCAATGAAACTTGACTTGGTGACCTTTTAAAATTTCAAATCTTTTCTTCATTTCAAATCTGTTTTATTCGTTTATCCGATCGAAAGTAAAAGTTAGAAATAAGATTGCCCCAAAATTAAGGTGTGAATTTTTATAAAATTCCGTTGATAACTGAAAAAACTGGATATAAAAAGATTAAAATAAACATTAACAAACTTCACTGGCAAAGTCGTTTTTCTTCTTCTCCAATTAATTCATTTAATAACGGAAGCAATAATTTAAAATGTAAGGCTGAAGAAAGTTGTGCTTGACTGCATTTTAAAATGATATATCACTATTAACTTTGAATAATGATATATCATTATCAACTGTAAAAAATATATCAGTATTAATCGTAAATAATTACGAAATTAGGTTTGATTTTTAGTAATAGTTGTAAATGATTCACTTTGTTTTGTCAGATAAAAACAGTTGTGGTGAAGTTATCCGTTAATTTGTAATTGTAAAAAAAGTAAATCAAAATAGATCCTACTATTTTATTTATTTATATATATATATATATATATATATATATATATATATATATATATATATGAATAAGTACTAATTTAGTACTAAGTTGCAGTTTTATGGAGTAGCACTGTTATGAAAATCATATGATTTGCTCAAGTTTGTCAAGATGCTGGTAATGTCTATCCCTACTACAACCAGTTTTTTTTTGGGGGGGGGGGACAAAATCCCGTCAGTTAAAGTCCTAGATAGGACAAAAAAAAAAACAACCCCTGGTTAAATTGAAACATGATGACAATAATTCATGTAATTGATGACTATCAATCATTTCACTTTTCTTATACTTAATTAAGGAAAGGTGTTTACCTGGCCTCATAGTCTAATCACACGTTTTTTTAAGCTGCAAATAACGTAAATGGAAGGATACCACCATAAATGATGAATTCTCGGAAAAATCAGAAAGGAAATGGGTTAATCGATCGGGATTGTAGTTTTTAAATAATGCTTACGTTTACTCTATTATTTTATTTGTACTCATTGATTTTCACAACAGTAGTAACTAGAGGCCTCTAGTGGATATCATGTGACAACAAGCCGACTCTGTCAGTATCTTCCCGAAATGATAAGTCGGTCAATTATGGCATGCCCTGTCCCTCCTCATTAAATATAAATCATAGGGAGGTGCTGTCTGAGGTAATGACTCCCGGTGCTCAAAACCATGTTAATGACACACTTTATGGCCAATGGTCTGAGACCAGAGATTCAAAGCCTCGTATGAATTAGATCGGTTGGTATCTAAGTGAGAATTGCTACAAGGAAGGCGGTTTGCGGTTTGAAAGTTGTTACAGTTGAGGTGATCAGCTGGGATGTATCTTGAAGTATTTACGTAATAATCTCTGGGCTGGTTTTTTCACTTCTTGGTTAATGTATCAATAACCAGGAGATATGAGCGGTGGACATGAAATGAAGGTTGTTGGTGTAATACCATTGTACAGTTCAAAGATTTTTAATGCAGGAAGAAAGTTTTTTTTTTTTTAATCACTGCTACCCATAAGACATTGGTTTAATTACAGTTGCCAAGTGTTCGTTATTCATGTGTTCTGACATGTATATCTATCTATACTTAGCCAGTCCTTACTGTTCATAGTTAAAATTTTGCACACACACTCCTCTCAATGAATTGGGAAAATGTTAGGGTCCTTCGAAAAAAATTCCCTTCCAAAACAGGTTTTTAACTTGATATTTTAGAATCGATTTTCTCAGTTGTTTTGAGTCAGATTTTCTTGAAACTTGGTAGAAAGGTGTTCTTTGATAAGATGCATCTTACCTAAAATTATCTCCTACTCAGGGTCACATGATCTGGCAATTATGACATTTAAACTTTATAGTGGACACCCCATTGACTTTGCTTTTGCTTCATATACTTGATGGCCTAGAAGTACTTCAACTTGCCATATTGAAGAAGATGAGACATTTATTACAACAATTATGAAGAATTTATTTTACAAACATGAAGTTTGCTTGCAGAGATTCAAACGATCAAAAGGTTTTGTTGTATAGTGCCTGCAAACATTAAAATCACATGAACTAGACACAAACAAGTTTGACAGGTTGAAGGTGTAATAAAGGTTCATGAGGGTGCAACAGGAATTCTTCAGTCGGTGTGTGAATGGTGTGTAAGTTTGGTTTGTTGGTAGAGTCATAGCAGCAGTAGGGAAAAACTAACTGGAATTTGTCTTTTTAAACTTAACAAATTGGGTTAAAGAAATTGTTTTTGTTATCAGGAACAGGATGAACAAGAGGATTCACTTGTGAAATGTGATGAATGGATTTTGCATTCTGGATTGAATTTTGTGAAGACAAATCACTGGAGATGATGCCTTTGTGAGTAAATTGGGTGTGGTCTTATCTGAAGCTCAATATGAAGATCTATAGAGCTTGGATGACTTGCATTGAGTGGTGGTCTTTTACCCATGTAATTCATTCATCATATAGTCTGGTGTATATGGTATATATTCTTCTGACTGGCCCCAGAAGACTTATTTTAGCTATTCACTGATTGGTTTGTTGTGTTCACGGCATATGACCCCTGCTGAAAATGGTTGGTTCTGGGGATATAAGTGTTCAAGTATATTCAGTTTACGTGGTGGTTGTAAGTTCCATCCCTGAATCAGGCAGTGAATTCCATGTACTCTGGTTCACTGAAACAAGTGGAATTAAGTAATATGAGATATCCCTTAGAAGAGTTTATCCTGTTAATTGAATAAAATGTTCAGTTTGAAATTTCTAGAATATTACTGAAGAAGAATGGAGAGTACAATGACTGAAGCATTGTAGCTATAATACCATTAATACAGGTGACATGAGTTCAAATTATTCAGTGTATGATAATTTCTTGTCTTAGAATTTAACGAAGTAAGAGAATGAAGGCAATTGAGCTCAGAACTTCAGAAAATGCCTTTTTATTTTTAGATGTGTTCAAGCTTGTGAGTAAATTGAGTATTGTCTTATCTGAAGCTCGATATGGACATTTGTAAGGCTTGGCTGAAGGTTTGTCCGCCACCAGTTAACTGACTACGTTCATTTTTTTTTTTTTTTCAATCAGTTCTCATATTTGCAGTCTCATTTTCAGTGGTTTGTTCTTTTTTCTTTCTTTTTCTTTTTCTTTTTCAAAGAACAATCGTTTATTGTATTTTTAATCAATTCTCCTGATAGATATGAAATTACATCATCAATGTTCACAAGCATGGATTAAAATTCTTTTTTTTCTTAGATATAGTTTTTATAATTTGTAGTTTCACTTCTAACTCCTTATCTTCAATTAAGATTTAGATTTCCATTTTAGTGGACCTCTTTACCTGTGATTCACTCTTCAGAGGTCTGACACATCTACCTTTCAGAGGTCCCTCCTCCCACATCTGCGATAGAGGTCCCTCCTCCTACCTGCACTTTCTAGTGGCATGTGGACATCACTAAAATTCCATTTGTGTTATCAACATTGAAAGCTTCTTCAATTCCAATTTCCACATCATCCTCAATTGTACATGAAATTAAATCATTATTCCGGTTGTCAGTGTATAAAGTGTCATCAAAACTTTCAAATCATCATCGATCACCGTGTAGGTGACTATACAAATTCAGCTGCCGACTAGTTGTGCTGGTATACATAAAAAGAATAACAATCTTTCATAACCTGTGGCCGAATGTTGTAGCTTCCTTTTTTTTTTTTCTTTCGTCTCCTGGAGTTTTTGTGTATGATATACCTTTTGCTTTTTATACCTTCATGGTAAGATTTCTCCAGGTCTTTATGTATTTTCGTTTTATCAGGGTCCACTGTTATTTGAGTAAGAAATGATTTTTCATGGTAATGGACTGTTATCTGTAGTTACTGGTTTATCCAAAGGATATGATGGGTTCTTTCCTTGTGGTCTGACCGTGCTAGATTTTGGAACTTTTCTATTCATCTCCATTCTTGTGTCATGTTGGGTCTGTCCTGGTCCTCATGTGCGGTTAGTTTAGACAGGATTCAACAACATCTCAAATCACTCGAAACTTGAGGTAAGCAAGAGGGTGCACAGTCAAAACATTGTGAGAAAACAAAGGATCAAATGTAGAATCTGCACCCCAAAATTGATTCAAGTTGAATGCGCAAATTCTTCCAGATTATACTATAATCAAAATTTATTTTGATTTAATCAAAACAATGATAAAATGTAGATTTCAGTCTCTGATATTCTTTTAGTAATATACATTATTGTTTTGATTAAATTAAAATAAATTTTGATAACAATGTAATGTGAAAACCAACCACATACTGATTAAAGCAGTAGTTACCAAAGTGTGCGGTGCGGCAAGAATTATCAAAAATGAGTTTGTCTCAAATCAGGCCTTATGTGAATGAGATTACTGTCAAAAATAAGCTCACACTTCTCGTGTTCAAATACTTACTTGACTCACAAAATTATGAACCACTTGCTGTGCTTCTAATTGACAGTGGAACTCTTCTGTGGAGAAATTAAAGTTCATGGACAGATTTATTAAAAAAATGAATTTGAAAATTCACCTAGAGCCCGGAAGGGAGGTAACTTTGATCAGTGGTTATTCTACTTGATATTAGCATTTGAATTTTCTCATATGAATGTGAAAGTTAATTTTACATATGGCTACTCTTCTACAAGTGTATTTTGAGAATGAATCATATCTTTATGTAGATGACATTGCTTTGTATTTTCTGGGTGTCCCATGGTCTTATGAAATAGTTGTATACTCTATTACGAACCAAACTCTGCTCGGGTTTTTTTTTTGTTTTGTTTTTGATTGTGATTCCTATCAATAAAAAGTTTGTGGCGTGAGCAAATTTTTAAACTGAAAGTGTGGCCCAGAGGGAAGAAAGATTGGGATCCACTGAGACCCAACATTTTTACTTAGATTTTTAGATCATGGTGGGTGGGGTGTGGGTTAGTTGAATAATGCCTGTGGGTGAGTGACTCTTTGAGGCAGTAACGGCATGAACTGAGCAAAGCCTATTTTGCTTTTAATCTAACATGTTTCAATAACAAATGTCTCCTCAGTGACATGTCCAAGATTAGTATTTATAACTTGTGACTTTGAGGCTGTATTTAGACATGATCTTCTTTTAGAAATGACAAATAGTTTATGTTTGACATTAACACACAAAGGTAAGCCTGCCTTTTATGTGTGTATGTATATAAAACTTGCCTTGTATGTATGTAAAACTTGCTTTTGATTTTTACTTATGTTGGATTTTCTGATTTTATCTATTGAGTTAGTGGAATTTAGCCTGGAGAAGAAAGGATAATGGTGAAAAAAAAATACCAAAATAAAATTCAAAATGGCAGAGGAATTAAGGAAACCTCGGATTGCAAAGGGAGGAACCACTGGTCAGAATGGTTTCAGAAATGAATTTGGATCTGTTTCTAAAATTGGATCTTCTGTTGTTTTATTGCTATTTTCCTGTCAGTTTTTTCGCACGTTCTCTCCAAACCCTAATCATCCCACTTGGGATTTTCTTGGCTCTAGTGATTGTCTGCTTTTAAATTGCATACTCAGTGGAAATTTCATACCTCCTGCAACACTCTCTGTTGCAAGTGAGAGTTTGACGTTGGCCAACATTCAATGTTTCAAAATTCCTAATTCCCTGTTGTTGAAAATCTATAATAAAGCCCTCTGAGAAATCACTGGCATCAATAATGGAATCATTCCTCCTCCAGGGGATCAACTTTGGGCAAGTCCGACAAAATATGAGATGGTGTGACAAACTAGATAAGTTCAGAAAGTACTGGCTCTGTGACGCCCATGATAGAGAGATCTGGCGAATATTGGGGAAGGGCTATGTCCAACAACAGATGTTGAATGACTGATGAAAGTGATGACCCCCACTTGACCATCTGTGATTTTTGCTCTTTTTTCTCAGGTTCTTTTGGGTCTGGAATGAAGTCCTGTGAAATTATAGCTCAATATCTTTACTCATCCAATCACTATTGATCTAAAAATGACTACTATTTTGTTTGCTATGATGGTGGCCAAATTATTTTTCCATTTTTAACTAGCCTCCATTTTACAACAGGCTGCCAAGGAACAACAAGACTACGTAACTGGTTCTTGGTATATTCAAAATGACTGAAATCTTAGCTGAAGGTCTTGTAATACAGAATTAATTTTTGTGTATACTTTAAGTACTATCTACTTTTCCACTTATATTTGAGAGCATTCTTTTTAGCTCTGTAAAAGCTTTGGGCCAAATTGATTTTATGGATACCAAATCAGTTAAATTTGAAACTTAGAATAAGAGGAGAAGGTTAATTACCTTTGGTAATGAAGTATGGAGAGGCATATGTATCCACCTGTGTCCGTTTCTCCACTTAATATCTCTTGAAGTTCCTAATGAATTACAATGATATTTTGTGGAAGGGTGGGCCATGGGCTAAGGAAGAATTAACGTTTGTGGGGATCCAGGAATTTTTTAGATTTAGAAATTTTTTATATACTGAGACAATAGTCCGAAAACTCGGTTACCTCCTCTGCATTGTAGCTATATATGAACTGATTTTCATTCATTTTTTTGATTTATTGTATGGTGTTGACAGACTGAATATTTCCTCTCTGAGTACTTTTTCTATTTATTTGATTCTATATCTATAAAGAGAGTCTTTTTGAATAATTTCTTGATTTTTTTTTTTTTCTTTTCAGAAACGAGGAATTATGTCTAAAAGTGTGAAGAAACCATTCTCTGTATTGCACACTCCAAATCTGGCCAATCTGAAAACCTACAATACTTCTATGGAGAGGGAAATGGTTTCAGAGACCACCAATGTCCGACGGGCTTTGTTGAGTTCCAAATCAAAGGAAAATCGTCAGCCCTCCGTCAAGAAAACTTCACTTGCGATGACAAAATCACCTCCCAGAATTCAAAAAGACAAATCCGAGAACCAGAACCCAAGTAAGGAATTTGGAATCGCACCGTTTTCCAAACCTGCAAACCCGGACACCAAAATTAAGAGTAGTGTAAAGGAACTTTACCACGTCTCTCAACTTGGCACCAATAGTCCTGAAATAGTCTCTTGCGTTTCGTATGGAGACAGCCCTAAAGAGCATGACACCGAATATACAGTATCGGTCCAAGAACATACAATGGTTAATGAATATGAATACATTGAAACCAAGTTCTCTAAACAGGAACAAGTCACTACGCTCGATGCCGTGAAAGTCAACCAATGGAAAGCTTGCGAAGAGGCATGTCAGATAGAATCCCGAGACATCATGGCCGGCATGCAAATTTTTGATTACGCCCTGCGGAAAAAGCAGAAGCAATGCCACCAGGAATCTGTTGCTGCTTTGAGTCCTCGCAGAGAAACGTATTTGGTTAAGAAGAATGCGTCCCAACGTCGCAGGAGCTGGAGGAATCGGATCTCGTCTCCTTCGATTCGAGCCACGATTCCCGAAATGGTCAATGTCGTTCCAACATGTGGGTCTTCATTCGTGCCTAATGCTAATGTAGCGGCAAAGAGAGTTACGTCTACCACCAATGTTTCTGTGTCCAGTCCTGATTTCATGACAAGCTCACCAATTCAGAACTGCTCTCTTAGAAATGTAACTTTTCAATCAGATGAATCTAGCAAAAGTACGGGTTTGGTTTCAAGTTACAACGACTGCTCTGCGGTCTCTTCACACAGTTCCAGAGAGAGGCTCAAGGAACAGCCTGCTGTGATCGTAGACCAATCTGTTAAAATCGAGATATCCCCTAAATCTGATGATGGAATGTCTACTGATTCTCTAAATAGTAAAGACTCTTCAGCTTCATCTGTTGAGGCTCTATTAACAAGCAAATTGGATCCTGCCACAGAAAAAGCTATCAAAGCATCGGCCGGCTTGATGTATGACTTCCGCCAAGTCCAAGCCACACCTGCCCTACCAGAGAAGCCTAATCCTGAGCGGGGCCGAAGATCGACCCACGTTGTCAAGGAACCAAAAATAGTGTGTGGGCAAGGAAAACTGAAACAAAAACAGCTTTTTTCTACGGGTCTCGATTCCACTTCTAATCATGATGTCTCGTATGTACGACCCATCGATGAGATGAAAGAACTACCTGGACCCAAAAGGGCGCCATTAAGGCATGATGTCTCATATGCAAGACCCCTTGATGAAGCGAAGGATCTTCCAGCACCAAAGAAAACACAAGTTAAAACATCTTCTACTGTCAGGAACTCTGTGTCTTCCCGAGTTCGGGCTGCACAGAGAGCAGTGAGGATGACGAACCGTGAGCAACTTTCTCAATCGGTCCATGAACAGCTTTCCCGTTCTCAAAAGTTGGAATCCTCTGAGAAATCTAAAAGCAGTTATTTAACACGCTCTGCGCGCTCGACCGTGAGATCTGTGAAAAAAACTGGTGAGTTGATATTGTTTATTTTACTCACTACAAGCGTCCCACATTACACACAGGTGTTGGGGTCCAAGAAACTCAAAGACCATTATAACCAATCTGTGATAACTGGTTATCAATTTAGCTGTTTTTATTAAAACAATCTAGACTTGAATAACTAGATCTATCTATTTTGGGGCTAGATCTAACAATTGGGGGGGGTAGATCTAACAATTTGGGGGGGGCTAGATCTAACAATATTGGGGGCGGCTAGATCTAACAATTTTGGGGGGGCGGCTGGATCTAACTATTTTGGGGGGTCTAGATCTAACTAATTTTGGGGGGTCTAGATCTAACTAATTTTGGGGGGTCTAGATCTAACTAATTTTGGGGGGTCTAGATCTAACTAATTTTGGGGGGAGCTAGATCTAATTATTTTGGGGGTGCTAAATCTAATTATTTGGGGGGTGCTAAATCTAATTATTTGGGGGGCGCTAGATCTAAATATTTGGGGGGTGCCAGCTCTAACTATTTTTTGGGGGGTCTACATCTAACTATTTTTTTTTGGTCTAGATCTAACAATTTTTTGGGGTGCTAGATCTAACAATTTTTGGGGGGGTTAGATCTTACAATTTTGGGGGTCTAGATCTAACAATTTGGGGGGGGCTACATCTATCTATTTTTTGGGGGGCTAGATCTAACTATTTTGGGGGGTGGCTAGAAAATTGATATTCAATGCATGAGGGGCAGGCTGAAAAATGTCTTATAGAGATGTATGAATGCATCTAAAGATTTTTTTTGAATTGAGAAAAACATCAGTTTTATTCGTGAAAATCCAGAGATGCTTATATTTGTTTTCTGTTCTGCAACTAAAATAGCAGCTGCAGTGGTAGTGATGTAGACGCAAACACACTGAGTAGCTGTTAGAGTGCACAGATGCTCACAAGCTTTGTATTACCCCCTTCCTCTCTTTGTTAGCTTTAGCATGATAGAAACCAACAAACAAAGAAACCATTCAACAGACTAAAAAGTAACATGGGATTTTATATTATAAGATTTGTACCCCCTTCATTTGCAGAAATCAACCTCCGTGAATTGCTTATGCAGAATGAGAAATTGTTAATCACATTAAATTATTATTGCCAATAAATGCCTGTTTCTTTGCTAATGGTTTACCTAAAGCTGTGTTATGTGTCAATATGTTCACAGTTTTTGAAAAGTTAATAAGTTAATGCAGGATATTGTTAACCTAAATTCTTGTATTCATTGTGAGTGAAAATAATTGATCTAGTAGAAGTCATATAATCAACAACCAGTGAATGTACACACAGAACGCAGAACAATGAATTTGTGTTTGTGATTCTGCGTTACCCACTCTTTTTTTTTTTTTCTTTTTTGGTTTTGTTCTAGGATAGACTGACAGCTTGCAAATTACAATATTAATTTTTTTCATTCTATCTTATTTTATTTCAAATGATTTTTCAGAGATTACAAAATCAGCAGTAAAGTCTTATTATTCCCCAAAGAAATGTGGAGTTGCTCAAAGCCGCCTTGTTTTAGGCAAAAGAGAAAAAACAGGTGAGAGGTGTTACGTTCATTTAAAAACAATTGTTTTTATACCTGTGTCTTGATGTTTCACCAACCAATGGTTCGGTGAAAGCATATTTTTTTTTTTCTTCCAAGTTTTACTAATTTTTTCAGCATGTTTATTGGCTCAAATATCTATTTTAAAAATAACAAAAAAACCCAGAATATCCTGCCTACGAAACATCTGTTGGCTAACCGTCAGTTTTTGGAAAAAAGATCTTTTTTTTTTTTTTTTTCTATTTATTCTAAGAAAACCATCAACCAGATTAGTAAACATTGATTGGCCATTTATCATCATGCGTAAAGGGTGCACCAGTGGAGCTAGAGGGCTGAAAATAATAACATTTACTCCTATGTCTAGAAATCACTTTAAGAAAAAAAATCCTTCTCCCTTGGTTTTATGGGGGTGTCGATTTACGATGTAAGTTTATGCTAAATTGATCCCTTAGAATGTGTTGAAAATTCAGACTTTTTGTTGATCACTGCGTAACTAAAAGCGAGAGAAGTAATATATTCATTGATCACCCCCTTTTTCGAAATTTTTTCATCATCCGTCAATGAGGCATGCTGCCAAAAGATGTTGGTCATGTAATGATTTCTATTGAGTGCCTTTTCTTCTTTTTTGTATTTCTTCTTCTTTCTCTTTTTCTTCTTCTTTCTCTTTTTCTTCTTCTTTCTCTTTTTCTTCTTTTACTGCCTTTTCTTCTTTTTCTTTTTCTGCCTTTTCTTCTTTTTCTACTTTTTCTTCTTTTTCTGCCTTTTCTTCTTTTTCTGCCTTTTCTTCTTTTTCTATCTTTTCTTCTTTTTCTGCCTTTTCTGCCTTTTCTTCTTTTTCTTTTTTGTCCTCTTTTTTTCTTCATCTTCTTTTTAAAAAATCTTATTTTCTTTCTTCTCCACCCCCAGTGATTCCAAAGCATCCAATGCCATTTGCCAGCAAGAACATCTACTATGATGACAGGTGGATGCAAAAACAGGAATGGAGTTTCACCCATTGGTTCAACTTTATTCTGACACCCGTCGAAGATTACAAATTGAGGAACTGTCCAAGAGGTATGGTCACACCCGGAATCTCTCTTTATTCTATGAATAACATGACAGACTATCGAATCACTGTAGCCCTACAAATGTCTTGACCAATCAGCCAAGTGGGCTACAGATTCTTCCGTCTCTTAGTCCCTGTTTCTATCTATATGTGTGTGGGTATCTCCAGGTGCTCCTGGTAAAATTTGGGGGACTACAATCCTGAAAATTTGCATGAGGATAACACTAGTGCTTTTTGGGGTGTCTATGGTCATTTTGGGTCAACAATGCTCAAATTTTATACTGGTATTTTTTTAGATAATTTTAGATGAAACAGCTATTTTTTTTTTTTTTTTTTTAAAGATAATTTCAGATAATTTTTCAGATGGTAAATATGCAGACTATAGTGATTCATTTATCCAAGATCTGGATATTTCACGTTTTTCTTGGTAGATTACAATTTCAACCTAATGTTTCAGTCATTTTTATAGTTTGAATGAAATTTTACTGAATTGAAAAATTCTAGAGCAAATACACCTGCTGTATGAAGAAGACAAGCCAGAAATAGAAGCTCATTGTGACCTGTTGAATATTATTGACTGGTGCAATACCCGTTGAGAATGATGATTATTTATGTATGGATCAGCTCTTCTTTCTATCGAGGATCAGAGTATCTATTCATTCTGTCTAGGATCAAAGTGTTGCTCCAGAGAAATCTGCTTATTGTGATAATTTAATGACCGTAGATAACAATCATCATCATCATCATCATCAGTCTTTTAACATCTGTCGTTGGACATAGACCTTCCCCAGGATTCACCACAATTCTCTATCATGGGTGTCACAGAGCCAGTATTTCTTGAATTTGTCTAGTTCATCTCTCCATCTTGTGTTCTGTCGGCCACAGTTTCACATATGATCTCCGGGGATCCATGTTGTGAGTTGTGATGTCTATCGGTTGTCTGCCATTCTTGCAACATGGCTTGCCCATTGCCATTTGAGTTTTCTAATAGATGTTCTTTAAGATGTCTCGGACTCCCATTTTCTTCCTGATATACTGTGCTGTCTTTTGATCTCTCCATGTAAGGTTGAGCATAATTCTCCCATGTGCGCGTTGCATGCTTCTCAGTTTGCAGGTCTGTCTCTTGGTTAGGTTCCATGTTTCAGCTCCATAAGTGACTATCGGGAGAATGCATTGGTTGTATACTCTTCTTTTTAGGATAATTGGGATTATTGAAAGTTGAGCTTGCTCTGCCGAAGGCTTGCCATCCTAGAGTGATTCTTCACTTGAAAACAATAACTGGCTAATAAAATGAAGTGTTTGGAAATGACTGATTTTGATAACTGTAACTGTTTAACATTATCCATGATTATAATAAACAGCTACTTCTCTATATCAGTAGTTCTGTTAAACACGAAACAAACTTTTGTTTTTGTTTTTTTTTTTCTATTTTTCTGTTGCAAGATATAAGTCTCTATTTTGTCATCAATGTTGTGAATCATTTCAACGTATTTATAAGAGGATAATGTTTTGAAATTAGTGAAGTTCTTTAATCTGGGTTTACAGTCGACTTTGTGACATAAGCTCGAAAAAAATATCTTCCCTCTCTGATATCATGACTACGATTGAAAAGTATACACTTTTTTAGTTCAATATAGATATAGATTGTCCACCATTCTTGCAACATGGCTAGCCAACAGCCATTTGAGATTTTTAATGAATTCTATGACGTCCCTGATTCTTGTCTTTTCCTAGATGTACTGTGCTGTCTTGTGGTCTCTCCATGTGAGGTTTAGCATAACGGCAAATATCTGATAGATGAACTAAGATCAATAATGATTTGGATTAAAATAAAAGCCAGTTTTACTTCGCTTGGACCAATAAGTTAAATTATCATTTTTTTTCTTCTTTTCTCTTTCTTTCTTTTTTCTTTTTTTATTTTCTTATTTCTTTGCTTATGTCTTTTTTTTCTTTCACTTTTCTTTGTTAATGTCTTTTTTCGTTCTTTTTGCTCATTCAGTGGATGCTGGTTCTTTGGTCTTCAACTGCAAACAAGATTACCATTTGGCTCCAAGCAAGGAGGTTCTCAGCTTTGAAGCTTACGCTGCCCGCCGAAGACTGAATCGGTTACGAAAGCTGGCCTGTCAAATGTTCCAATCTGCCGACATTGTTAAAGTTGTGCGTAGGGTTGAAGTGGAGATTGACAGTCAGCGTCTGGTGGTCAGGAAGGATAGGCCCATCCATGCCGACATAGGCCTGAAGCAGAACATCCTGAATTGGATCCTTTCTTACAATCCACTCTGGCTAAGGATTGGTCTTGAGGTGAGATTCTTGAATTTTTTTTAACCCTTTGACTTCTCCTTGAGATGATGTAAAGTGGAGCATCTTGGGTATATCAGAAGTTCAGTGAAGCAAAAAACAAAACGTTTTTTTCCTATTTGTTTTTCAGTTGCATTGGCAAGGTATAAATCGCATTTTGACGTGTTTATAAGTGGATAATGTTTTGTAATTAGTGACGTTCTTCATTGTCTTTTTCTGAGCGATAGCTTGGGTTTACGTTCGACTTCATGATATAAGCTTGAAAAAAAATCTTCCAACTATGACACCACAACAACGATTGAAAATTATACACATTTTTAGATTTTTTTTCTTTCCATTTTATCTATGCAATCTGTTATAACCCACTTCTGGCTTGCTAGGCCCGTGGAAGTTTCACCAGAACCCTGTAACTGTTCATGTTCCCTACTTAGTCCGTTGCCAGGGGTTGCACTTTCCTGGTCTGAATTCAGTCACCAGTCTACTAGACTAGATGCCAACCAAGGCTGGAGAGCCCAGTCTGCCTTGCTATTTACCCATAGCTGAGAGGGAGAAGAGATTGATTCATCCCTTTTCCATGGGCATTAGTATAAATCAAAAACCTTCTTTCTGAGCCACATTTGAACTAGGTTCTCTGATTCCATTTTCTATGTTGCCAACCATTAGGCCACCTGCATCTCTGTCACATTTTGAAATACTTAATGTCCAAAGCAGAAAAAAATTTTGGTGTGAGCAAAGCTTACCTGCGTATTTGAATTGAAATGTTTTTTTTATTATATGCAAATATACCTTTGCTGTCAAATGATGGCAGGTATAGAATATACTGATATACACATTGCATTTCATGCACGTATATAATAAAGATTTGTATTGCAGTGAGCTTTAAGAATAGCGTTCTTCTGACCACAAACAAATTTATTTATCTTTTAAATTCTCTACCTTTCAGTGTTCTTCAAATTCAGCAGTTTCATTGTTGTATCTCATCATTGGAACATGAAATTTTATTTTATACATAAGTTACCTAAATTATATTCATCTGTGTAAGTTGGCAAAAACAAAGATATATCCCACAACATCAGTTACGTGAATTATATACAATGTCACTATGTCAGTTATATTTGTTTTGTTACGTTTCCCCATGCCAGTTACATGCCATAATTCTATTTTACTGTGTCAGTTACTCAGTGTTATACATCAGCTACATTCCTTAGCAAGACAGATCTGTAATTTGGTAATCATTGTCTCCACAAATTCATTCTTTCTCATTCTATAACTGGTTTCAAAGCAACATTCAAAACTAATTTATCAGAAATTAACATCTTATTTTCTCTAGGGGTAATATTTTTAAATCACCATTTCTCCTCTGGGTTGTTGCCTATTCCTTAGGGATGTTCCTCTGTCATGTATGTGAGAGGATGCGCACGTGCCTTCAGAACCAAATTCAAGGCTCCAAAAGAAAACTGACATTTGAAAAGGCTGAAGGATACATGGCTAAAATATTGTGAAAAATAGCTAACTTGAACAAAAACAGCCTGAATGAAAAATCAAGTCAAACAAAATTCAGACAAGAATTAACTCTTCTCAAAATTATAGCCAGTGGCTCCTGTACATAAAATGAACTATAATTGGAGAAATCTCTGTGTATGCACTGAGGTTCCTCGATTACTGGCCATTGTACAAAGTTGACATTCTCCAGAGTCAGCATACAAAGCAGTACCATGTCTAGTTTGGGGTAGTTCTGATCAGTGCTTCTCAAAAAAATTTAGTGAAAATAAATTAAAAAAAGATTATAGATCTTTCTTCATAGTTTTTATGAATTACCTCCCTTGACTACCATATGGACAACATGGAGAAGAAGTAACCAAAATAATTTGAAACCAAACTTTTTTAAGACAGACAGGAAATTATTTTACATGATAATTATGGGAGGCTGCTCCATACACCATAATATCTGGTCCCTTTCAAACATGCACCTTTGGAACCAGTACTTCCCATGTTACTTCAAAAATGGAAATAAGCATTCGAAAAGGTTAGTTCTTACAGTAAATGATGACCTATCACATAAAATATTTGTTGAAAAACTCCTTTTAAGTTATTTGCTTTTTTCTTGTTTTCTAGATGGTATATGGTGAAGTGCTTTTGATTGAATCCAATACTGATATCCTTGGTTTGTCTAAATTCATCATCACCCGTTTGGTTGGAAATCCTGACATTGCTTCGCAGTTTGCTCACCCTTCTGTACCCCATCTTTACAGAGAAGGTAAGTTGTCATCAGAAGGATGATATACTTTTAATATTAAAACCGTTTCTGGACTGAATTTATTTCTAGAATTCACCAGTTTTAAGATGACTTCAGATTGACTTCAATTTGACTTCAATTTGACTTCAATTTGACTCCAGATTGACTTCAATTTGACTTCAATTTGACTCCAGATTGACTTCAATTTGACTTCAATTTGACTCCAGATTGACTTCAATTTGACTCCAGATTGACTTCAATTTGACTCCAGATTGACTTCAATTTGACTCCAGGTTGACTTCAATTTGACTCCAGGTTGACTTCAATTTGACTCCAGGTTGACTTCAATTTGACTCCAGGTTGACTTCAATTTGACTCCAGGTTGACTTCAATTTGACTCCAGGTTGACTTCAATTTGAGATTTATTTAAACAAGTCCAACCTTGTAACATTCGTTATTGGACGTTGACCTTCCTCAAGATTTGCTAGATCTCTTTATTGCAGATGTTGCAGCCCCAATATCTCCTGAACCTATCACGCTATGTTATTTTCTACCAGCTACAGTTCTGCATATAATCTCTTGTGACCCTTGTTGTGAATCATAATGTCCAGCAATTGTCTAACATTCCTGCAACATGGCCTGCCCATTTGAGTCTTCTAATGAATTCTATATCTCTGGCCTCTGTTTTTTCTCTAATACACTGTGCTGTCTTGTTTCTCATCATGATCCTTTCTTGGGTGTGTTGTATGTTTCTTCATTTAAGAGCCAATCTTTTTGATAGATTCCCTGTTTCAGCCCCGTGGTTGAATTTCAGGAGAATACATTGGTTGTTGACCCTTCTTTTGGGATCTTCTGGTTCTTGAATATTGAGCTTGCTCTACTAAAAACCTGCCAACCTTAGGTGATTCTTTGTTTGTTCTTTCAAGAATTTTGTGGAGATTTCTTGTCTCAGCCAGATATAGTGGTCTACTTTCTTTAGCTCTGTGGTTTTGATTTATATTGTTGTCTTTGTTCCCAATATATATATGTTGCACCTGATATTGGTTTTACTGAAGACCTACTTTCTCACTTTTTATTGATTTTAATCTCAGTAGCATTATTTGACCTTTTTGGTCCTAACAATACTTCTAAGTACCAAATGTTATAAACCTCTATAGATATTTTTATATCCGTCTTATCCTACTGTTTTTGTTCCAGTAACGTAGTATGTTAGTTATTCTATCTGGTGATAAAATGGTGTTTTTAGTCACTAATGAAAGACTGGTTATTTAGTATAGTGTTAACTCTCATGAGTGAAGAAAATTGGTTGAATGTTGTTCTTAGTACTACTTATGTAGTAAAACTCAAGTTAAGACATTGATTAATTTTTTCATATGTTCTGTAGGTGTTCAAGATTATATTCCTTTGTTTTTTATTTTTTTTGTATAATTTTGAATGATTAAAACCAGGATTTATTGAGTGGACTTATAAGTAATATCAAGACTGAAAGGTCTCACTATGTGGAAAAAAGCTTAAAAAAACTTTATGCTTATTTCTTGCCTAAAAATGAGCTTGAAAATTTCTTGACATATTTTTTTTTTAAAAATTAGGGTATGGACAATAGTTGAATGCAGAGGTGTGGCTTAGGGGGTGAGGGTCTATTTCAAAACGTACCCTGGACCCCCAATTGAGTGGAGGGGGTCCAGAAAGCTTATAAATAGTAGTTCATCTTCTGACATTATACAATAACAAATCTTATTAGATGCTGGAGAGTAGCAATTTTTTTATTCAATGTTTGTTGTCCTTACATGATCTGTTAACTAAAAGTTGAAAAAAATATAATTATGAATAATTTCAAAAATTGAAAGTTCAAGACTGGAAGGATTAAAGTCATTATAAATTCTTTTTCGGAAAAAATGACAAGAGAAAATACTGTATATTTTGGCCGATAAGAGAACACTTGAAGCAATCAAAGAACACAGACCACTCCCCCAAAATGCGGTCTTCCTATAGTGACTGAACAGTGAGCTAAAACCATGAAATTAAACTGAAATTGGGGCCTCATCTTATCTGAAGGTCACTTTATCCATTGAAATACACAGTAATTATGAAGATTAAATCCTATGGCTTACAACTACTATACACTACTATAAGCCATTGATAGGGTTAACGTTTATCTTATCAATATCATCCGAGGTTCTTTGGAAAAAAAAAATGACTGAACCCGTTTGTGGAAGAGTCTATTCTTCCAAATGAAAGATATTTCTATCAGCAAAATTGCTACCTTTCAAGTGGAAGAGTCCATTGTTATGGATAGAGAAACCAAACAGAAAGGTACACAGTTCTGTGAAAAAAAAAAATTGAATTTCTATGAGAAAAAATTAGAAAAGAAACTACTAAATTTATTTCAGTGGAAGAGTCCATTGTTTCAAATGGTGTGCGGGAAATATTTTTATTGGCAAAACTGTTACCTTTATGTGAAAGAATCCATGGTGATTGACAGAAAGAAAAAAGTCATACTATTGATTATATTAGTAGATTTTTCATAATCTTGAAAGGTCAGTGTCGGTATATATACAGCTATAAAAAAAAGAATTCTGGATTGCTATGTCCAAGTGATATAAACTGAAAAACTAAAGTTTCTCCATTTTTTGCAGGTTACCAAACAGCTTTGGCAAAACATACTCTGAAGAAATTCTTGATTTTGGTTTATTTCCTGGATTATGCCAAACGGCATCGACTTATTGAACATGACCCGTGTCTTTTCTGCAAAGACTCAGAAATCAAGGTGGGTTGTGATGTCTGCTGTTTTTAAAGAAAAAAAATTTTCTCTGGTTTGAGATTATTTTAAAAAAGATAACCCCTTGATGAAAGGGTTCTCTAACTATTTCTCCCAGTGTACTTGTTTATCTTGGTCTCGTCCGGCAATGTTGGTGTACCCCTTGTGAAGGATATAGTATAAGATGTATGGATGCCATAGAACAGACAATAGATATGCAATATTTGAATTGTTTCAGTTCATCTCTCATCAATACAACTCTTGCCAATACGTTATCTTATAGAAACCATCTTTCTTTTGTGTGAACTGGAAATGCCTCTTCCTTGGCCTTCAATCATTGACCTGAAAAATGTAGTCTCCTCGTGTTCAGAGGACTAGATTTGACATAATTCAAACCTTCCAAACCCCATAAATTCTCTTGTTCCTAGCTGTACACATACTTTGAAAAAACTGTTCTGTGTTTTTTATAGTTTACTCTTAAATCTTTGTTTTTGATCTTCATGAATCTAGAGCAATGTTAAATCAACATACAGAAACTCCAAAAGTCGTACTAGAAAGTATGTTTTTAATTAAAAAGTATTAACATATCCATCAGAAATTAACTTAATAATGAAATTAAAAGCTTGTCTTTTATTCCTTACTAAAACTTCAGTTTGCAATGTTTTTATCATACTTTACTGCATTCATGGTGTGCCATATTCTGAAAAAACAAAACTTCTTTTAATTTCATTATTGCACTCACTTCTGATGAATGTGTTATCTAATGATAATTTTTAACGAAAATTTTAAAAATGCTTGTGGAACCTTTGTATGACTTTTGGAGTCTCTCTATGCTGATGTGATGCCCCCATACTTCTAGTTAAGAATCTATAGTCACGTGGTTGGAACGACTGTGTCTGAACTGTTGTGAATCCATAAGACTTGGAGTGTACCAAGGAATTGTTTTGAAGACTGAATATCAGCATGTATGTCTAACTGCCAAGTTGTGGGTGTTGTATTTGGAATAGCGTGTGAGTAATTTGAAGGCTATTCTCTGACACTGAAAATCACATGACTGACATACTATTTGAGACACCAAAAACACATGGGGTTTGTTCCATGTGTGCTTTCTGAAGTAAGGAGAATTACAAGATAGATCATCATGACTACTATGTTGTAAAAAGACCATTGAGTAACTGTGCATATGTGAGATGCTTCGACATCGGTGAACTGAAATGTGCAACGTTAGTACATAGATTGGTCATGGTGGAAAAATGGTCAAGTTTGGATTGGCCGGGACACTGGCAAAACGATATCAATCCTGGAGAAGAGGAGAGAGAGAGAGTAAGTAATCGGCTAGATTCACTGGAGCAAATGAGCAATTGAACATGTGTATCCAGGGCTTTTATAGGGAGGTGTCGTCAAAAGGGATGTTTTAGATATCTAGCTAAAAGAAGGGTTTTGTATCAAATTCTTAACTAAAAGTATGGTGGGGGGCACACCAGTATAGAGAGGCTCAAAAAGTCATACAAAGGCTCTAAAACACTGGTTTATGTAGATCAAAGCAAAGATTACCATTTATTCTTTTCAGAATGGTATAAATTGACTCATTTATTAAACAACTTTTGAATTTTAGCCAGACCAAAAAATATTCAGGCATCTTATTACATTTTAGTTTCTTTTTATTGCAACTATACAGACCGTAAGTCTACAGTGCGTAAACAGAGACTTGAACTCTTGTTCCTTTTGCTTCAGGGAGGCTCGGTTTTTCCTACCAGCTACTCTCACTGATTGAGCTCTGAGGACCTGTTAAGATTAACAAAAGATCAAATCTAATCTTTAAATCTACCCTGGGACACCGCCCTCTCTTGGTGCCATTAGTAACAGCAATATTATCTTGATTTTGAAAAAAAATTTTTTTAATTTATTTTTATTGATAAGCTGAAGCTTTGTGGTTCTAAATATTTTTTTTCATTTTCCCTAGGCAAGCCGTGATTTTCTGCTGAATATTTCCCGAGATTTCCTAAGTGGAGAAGGTGATGTAACTCGTCATTTGTCCTACCTTGGATATGTGGTCAGTTACGTCCAAACACCGTTGGATGAATTTGATTATGCAGTCACCAATTTAGCCACGGATCTGCGTGATGGTGTGCGCTTGACGTAAGTTTTGGTAGATTTTATCAGATATTGCGAATAATATTTGAGAAAGCCTTGTTGCTTGGATGATTTTTTTTTTCATTTCAATGTGACTCCATGTTATATTCCCAACAAAATCTTTCATTGATATAAATTCTAAGCATCATTGTCTCAAGTCACTGATTGCAATTTCAAGATCTGTTCTGAAGCTGAAAAAATTTTCGTTTTTAATTATTTATTAAACAACCATAGCCACTAAAGGCGGTGAAGGGTTCTATTCTCATTTTTTCTAATATTTGCATGTGTTTATGAGCTCCAGTCTTCCTGGCCATACCATTTTGTCTAGACTTGAAAATTGGCATAAGTACTCTACTAGATCCCTTTTTTAAAATGTTTTTTTTTTTTTTTCTTCTTTTTTTTTGTCAAAAGTGGTGGAGGGGCTTATTTTGACGGATTTATTATCAGCATCCAGATTCTTTACTCTATTTTAGAGGTTTTCCAGTGGAAAACGCCAATGATGTCTTCTAAAGAATTAATTCTGGCCGTATTTATTCTTTGATGGATTTTTTTTTACATGACTTCAAATTTTGACACTACAGTTGTTCAATTATAGACTATGATGACGACTTCATTTCATTTTTTCATTTCAAAATTCTAATCTATTTGTTTTCAGTAATCATTTAAAAAAAAAATATATTTATAATAGAAGATTAAGTGAATGATCAAACTCTTTGACTAGGCAATAAAAATAATTTTCCTTTTTCTTTTCCATTTAGACGTGTTGTAGAAGTTCTGACTGGTAAATGGGGCTTGACCAAATGTCTGAGGGCTCCGGCAATAAGCCGTCTGCAGAAGATTCACAACCTTGAAAAAGTGTTGAAAGCTTTGAGTGACCATGGAATGAGTTTGGATTTGGAGAAAGGTGAGTAACAAACCAAAAACTTTCAAAATACTCACTTCCTAAAGAGGTTAGTGCTGATCCCTGGATACTCAGGGATTATCAATTCTGAGAAAAATTTGTCGCAAGGATTCATTTCTGGATCAATAGTGGAATTACTATGTGACAAAAGAGACAAATGTCTCTCTCTTATTTTAGAATATTACTGTTGAATATTCATTGATTTGTTCTCAAAATTTCATCAACTTTTGCACGTTCTGTTCAAGTATGCAAACTGACAATTTAAAAGATAACAACATAATTGCAAAAAAGGTAAAAGTACAATCAGATTTTAATTGAAAAGTGTTTTTCTTGTGAAGTACCTCTGGCATTTAAATAAAATGAAGAGATTTTGATGAGAGACTGCAAAGAATAATTAACTCCTATGACTGCTGCAATATCATTGCTTTTTTTTTTTTTTAAAGGGGATACAAGTTACATTACAAATTACAGATTTTAGATATTTTATTCTCTTTTTCTTCAGGTAAAATCTGTGCCAAAGACATTGTTGATGGACACCGTGAAAAAACATTAACACTTCTCTGGCGAATTGTCACAGGATTTCAAGTAAGTTTGAGTAATCTTGTGAAACTACTTATACCATATTTCCTGGCATCGTGGAAACATCTCATTTCTGACTAACAATATTTCGAAAACAAACTATTGAAAGAAAATAGTAACCTTCAGTCAGTTGGTGAGACTCCTTTCTTGGGATGAAAAAATAGCATCAGTCTTTTTTTACGGATAGTATCTAGACAACAGATTATATATTATAAAACAAGAACCTTAAGTTCAACAATGCTTCCACTATCTGAGGTGATAGTAGTAGTAGTCGTAGCAGCAGGAGGGGGAAGAAGACCAGGTAGTCTTCTTTGGGTCAAGTATTTTCCATACTGCGATATGAAAATATTCTAAAAGTATTATTTTTTATAATACAGACCTTGGACATTCTGTTCTGACCTCATTAGTAGCTGGTAAAAGATATTAATCACAATAGTGTTCTTTTGACATCACGCCTCTTTCTTCTTTCCTATTTCCGTTGTTTAATATAAGTGGAAACAACCGACTGGCTGAAAAGTGTTGAATAGAGATGTGTGGACACTTCTAAAATCTTATGCCATACAGTTTAACAGCTCGGATCTAGCTGATGAGATATCTTGCATGAAATTTCTTTGTCCTTGAGTGGCTGAAAAAAATATTTAATTCACTGATATAAGATATTGAAAGCTTCTATAACTACTCAGGATCTATAGAGAATAATGTAATTTAATTTTCCTGCCTTCATAACAACTCTAGTTCTAAATATTGTTACAATTTGGTGATGTCAAAACCTACTGGTGGTAAATGTGATCTAGACAACACAGTAAACATCCTGGTGTAGCTGGTGTGCCCATGAAGAAACAGTGTCCATATACTTCTGAAAGAACTTTGGGATACTTGTGCAAGTTTTGTGTCCTCTTACTCCTGTAGTGATCGGAGAAAATTAGTGGTTAGTTTTGAAGGTAAAGGAAGCTATGATTTTTCTGGAGTGGCTGATGAGATATCTTACCAATATGACAGGAAGGTATATAGGAACTTTGAGGTGGGGAGTGACATTTTTTTAGTGAAGTTTTTAAAAAGAAAAATTCCGGTCCCAAGTGTTTGAAGAATTCCTTTTAACATGTTAAGATTCTGCCACTTCCAATTGTTTTCAAAATAATTGTGAACTACTGCTTCAATTGAAGGGGAGGTAATCCACAGATCCTATTGATAGTTACCTCCATTTTACATGCCAATTGTTCAAGATGACCCATGTTTCTGTATATCATGAAACATCATGAAAACATCCAATTTGGATGTCCTTCAACCCCTTCGAGTCTCCTGGGACATGTATATCCTAGGGTTTCTATGACTGCTCAGATTTATGTGTGTATATATATATATATATATATATATATATATATAATATATATATATATCTCCCATACTTATTTATTTATTAAGGTGATTAATTAGCACCTTAATAAATTAGTCTTTTTCAAAGGTTAATTTTGAGCTGGGAGCTTGAACATAATCTGGGTATCACAGGGGTGGTAATCCTTTTTGAGAGCACTTTGGCAATAATCTTCCAGAAAAACTCCCTCATTTTTATGAGTTATTTTATGGGGAAAAAAAATAAAATGTTTGGAAGCATTCTTGAAGTCTAATTGAGGTGACAACTGATAATTTAAAGGTTGCCTATTTCAAAAAACCTGGAATAAAAAAACATTCTCAATCATATCTTTCACGTTCATAGCAAAATGTTTTCACATTCCACCGTGCGCACAATTGCTGTAGGTTCGCCACCCCTGGGCTATCCTATATTAGAAAATATTTGGCCTTCATTAATTTCGTCACTACTGAATCTTAGAAAATCAATTTTGTTAGTAGGGAATCTTATAAAATCAATTTTGTTACTACTCAATTTTATTACTGAAAAATGAAAATTTAACACCATATTTTGAAACAAATACAGTGGATTGTCTGAATCAAAAAAAATTTTCAATTTCATTTATTTGTAACTTCCCTCAGGTGGACATTCTTTTGGATTATAAAGAACTGGAAGATGAAATTGCATGTCTCAATCGGAGCTTGAAGAGAAAAATAGAAATCTGGAAGTCTGCAGGTGTTAAAAGTATTTTTGGTAAATATTTCTCCCTTTCTTTTACTTATCATATCCTCATTCTAGTCTAGCTTCTTTTTTTTTTCTTTCTTTTCTATCCTTATTGAATCACCGTAGCCATGATCCCCAACCGGACCAAACGACAAAAAACACAGGCTAAATATTTCCCTCTTTTCACCATATTCATTTCAATACTCCTGGTGACATATTTTGGCATAGAGCCTTGAAAATCTATATGTATAGTCTGATAGTCACCTTCTAAGAACTGTTTTTTTCTATTTTTAAAATTGAAAGAAAATTTTTTATTCATTCCCGCTTTTTTTATAAAGGGTGCTTGATTTCCAATAATAGTTGGAACAATAGAGTTCATGATTGAATTTTAATGTCCTACTAGTTCTGTTACAACTGTTTCATTGAAACTGACAACTCCAGTTGATTAGCACCTTTGATTGTGCCAATTCATATATTGCTCTATGTAACCTTGTATCACTGTCCGAAGACTTTTGATGAGATAAGTGGGTTAGTAGAGTTTTTGGTGGCAGAAGAGAAACAAGATATTACAAAGTTGTGGGTATTGTGAGATTGATAAAGTAACTTGGCAACAGTGATTCATTTTTTGGCAGAGGGGCAATGTTTCTAATGATTTTATTATTAATTCTTTGTAGAATTGAACAGTCGCCGAAGTTCTGTGGATCTGAACAAATTTGAGAATTCCAAACATGGTCTTCTATTTGCCTGGTGCCAAGCTGTCTGCGCTCATTATGGCTTGAAGGTAATTTATTCCTTTCTTTCTGGTTTGTGTTCTTTCCAGAACAATTTTTTTTCCCCTGCGTACATCTCTTCTCAATTTATACGTGAAATTCCAATACAATTAGATTAGTGAGATTACATAAAAGCAAATGTCTATTGGAGTTTATTCTACCCTAGTAAATGCCTGTTGCTGTGCTTACCATATACATAATTCTGTGTCTGTGTCAGTACGTCTGCACAGTAATTTGAAAGATTAATGCAAAGTATTGTTAACTAAAATTGTATTCATTTTAGGTAGAAAAAAAATTGATATGTCGGCAGCATTAGACATACAGTAGTTGTAGTTGTATTATCAGCAGCCAGTGAACAATCACATGTATTCACAGGGCAGAAGAACCAATTTTGTGTGTTCATATTACCTCCTTCTTGTTCATATCACAGACAGATGCCTTGTAATAAATTATAATAAAGATTGATGTAATAAGGAGTTATGTCCCTTTGATCATTTAGACTCAAGTGTTACTCTTTGGGCGCTTATTACTTTTCAGCCCAAAATTTGATTTGTTCCAACAAATCTTTTTTCTGTCACCCTGAGTGACATTGATTATCTTAATCAAATTAAAACTATGGTATTATTTTTTTTGTCTTGATGGGGGGAGGCGCTCAAATTCGGGAAAGTGGTCCCAGTTGTAAATTGTTAAGAGTCTCACTTAGTCACTTGATGTTTAAAATGGCTCACCAAAGTTGTGTGCCGTTTTCAAAATCTAATGAACAAGCGAGTTGAAAATTCCTGGAAGAAAAACAAAAGTTGATTCATGAATTATATCATTATTGCTTTGGATAAATTAAATTATTCATAGTTTCAGGAAGAATTAATGAGTAATAAATCTTGTATTACTGACAACACCTGGTGTAACATTAAAAAGTGACCTTTTGAAACCAGTCAAATTTCGGTCCACTAAAGGTAACCACTGCCAATCCTCATTTAATTTTGCTTATGTGTCTTGCTTTTTAGATTGAGAACTTCACTGTGTCTTTCTCTGATGGCCGTGTATTATGTTACTTGATCCACCATTATTACCCTGGCCTGTTGCCTCGGTCTGAAATAAGACAGAAAACCACCGTGACATACATCAACGAATGCGAAAGTCAACAACAAGACAGTGACAATAGCTTCGAATGCATAGCATCCAGTCTTCGCTGTAGTCCACGTAAGTTCACCACCATTTTTTCTTTAACGCTCTGAGTAGTTGTATAACACTGCCGTCTTAGTCTTATTGGTTATGTTGAGAAAGAAGACCAAAATATCAGACATTAGGATTAAGTGAAATAAAATGGCTAAAAACCTTTTAGTATCTTTTGTGAATTCTTCCAGAATGAAAATACAGTTATCCTTTGTCATTTTCGGTTGTTATGGACACCAGGGGACCGCAAACGTGCTAAATTCACAAATTATTTTTGCTGTTCCTCAGCTGTTTCGGTTCCCCAAACCATAAATTGTGTACCATAAACCTTATGATAAACAAAAAATTTGCCATTCCTAAATTGGAAATAAATATGTACAGTAAAGCATACAATAAGAATTTCAAAACACTACTTCATTTTTTTCTGGTGACAAACCCTTTAATTATGGTGGAATCAACATTTGTTTTAGTGAAAAGCGCAAACACAATCTTAATCTGATCAGAAATCCTCTGTGAATATGCAAAAGAATTTTTTCTTCTTTCCATGACTAACTTTATGCTATTTTCTTGCAGTTATAACCAAAATTAAACTTTCGAAGAAGATAGTTGATTATTGCATTTTAAAAGAGCATTAGAAAAGTATGTGGTAGATGCTTGCAAATTTTTATATGCAGTTAATTAATGAATTCCATGAATTAAAAAAAAAAAGTATAGTGCAGTGATTATTAATAATTTTATGTCCTTTTTATGCTGCTATTTACATTCATCTTAACACCTTTGTTGCATTTTAAAAACAAATTCACTGTTTGAGGAAAGCCGCAATAAAATAAAAATATCAAGATGGAGGTAAAGAGTTGCATGAACTTGAAAAAATTGTTAGATTTACTATAGTTCATCTAATAAAAAAAATGAATAAATTTGTTTACAGTACAGTGAATTGGGCAAAAATTTCAATGTCTAAAATACCGTTCAACTAACTGGTTGGTTAGTGTAAACATTAGGTTTTCAACCTGGTTTATATTGTCGACAAAAATAATTTTTAGTTGAAAATTTTCTACAATCTCTCATCTTAATAGCATGAAAGTTATCACGAGGCATGGTTTCCTAAACTTTTTACCTTTTGGTTATACCATACTTTTCCATGATGCAGTTCTACACTGTATACTGCAAAACTCAAAAAAAATATTGCCATAAAATTATTCAAGACTGGTCTCACAATGAAGATCCCCAGAGATCAGGTGCGAGGCTGTGGACGACAGAAAGTAAGATGGTGTGATGAGCTAGTTATGTTCAGGATGTGCTGGCTCCGCGATGCCCATGATAGAGAGGTCTGGCAAATCTTAGGGGAGGTTTATGTCCAACGACAAACACATACAGACCAATGAAAGTGAGCCATAAATGGAAAACCCACGAATCGCAAGGGATGACTGTACTCGACCAGCATTATATTAGTAGGAAAGATCAGATTGTTACAGATAGAATGTTGTTTTGTTTTTTTAATAGTCAGATGAAGGATGATATAAACATTAAAAAAACAATAAACATTGAATCGGGGGGGAGGAAGCAATTACATTAGTAGATTTTTTACTTTCAACATTATTCTCTGATGTAAAAAAAAAGACAAACTTCATGTGTAAAACTCTGTACATTTTTTTTCCTGCTTTCTATGTTTTGACCTAACATCTCCATTTCCAAAACAGTTCTCCTAAAATTGTGACTGATTTTTTTCTGTAATGGTGGCATATAGTAACTTGGAAGAGAAATGTCTGAGCTTGTACAGTACTCAACCATTTATCCGGCTTCCAGAAAACCAGAATTACCAGCTATTTTTGTATGTGATCAGTCGATATAGTAGTTCTCTGTTCAGCAGCTCCTTTGAAGTGGATTAATTTATATATCTTATGAACTTCTTTACTTTTCTTGTTAACTTTTAATCTATTTTTCATCTTGAAATATATGTTTTAAGAATTCCAAGTGAATTAATTAACAAACCTTGCTTTAAGAGCTTATCAATTGGTATCGATCAAATGCAATTTCGTTCTTTAGTTTTCATTATTAAGCCTTTGTCAAGAAACTTAGATAATCTTCCGTCCCAAGCTAGCAGAATAAATTGTCTATGACTGTATAAACCATCTTCAAATGTAGAAAATGGTCTAGAATGTCTCCAAATGATTAAATTTAATACTTAATTTGTTTCTTGAAATCCGTTTTTTACTAGGCACTGGAAAACCAAAAATCTATCAAGAACTTCTGGCTAATGAAGCTGAAAATTTTAAATTGATTGCAGTAAAAGTAAGTTATTTTGCAGTTTCTTTTCATTATAAAGATTTTGGTTTTGGGTTTCTGATAGACAGAAATGATTTATAATATGATAGAATGTATAAAAAAAATTTTTCTTTTTCTCCCCCAGGTCAGTCAGATTGGAGGTGTACCCACAATGTTACGCCACTCTGACATGTCAAACACGATTCCTGATGAGAAGGTTGTCATCACTTATGTTACGTATCTGGCCATTCGTCTCCTGGAAATCAGACATGAATCCCGAGCTGCCATTATCATTCAGTTAGCTTGGCGCAAATACCAACTCCGAAAAAAACAACGCTTATTAAAGGTGAATACTTGAATGGCCTCTCTTCAGTCATTTATTTTTTTCCAAATTAAATCTCTATTTTTAAACTTTGTCTCGACAGTTGAACTCCTTCATATCATTGCTGTTACCCCAAGGTTCTGGCTGAGCCATTCTACAGCCTTCTATAACTTTGAGAAAAATCATCAACCCATTAACTGTGGAAGGTGGAAAATGTAATAGTTACCCATTGCAAGGTAAAAGCCCTTGTCCATTGCGAAGCAAAGGCCCTTGTCCATTGTGAGGCAAAGCCTTGACTCACAGGTAGAATGGCAAATGTGGTAATTACAGTCATCTGCTGCTGATGGGTTAATATTTCAAGCTTTGTTTGGACAATTGAATTCTTTTGGGCTGTTGTTGTTCTTACTATAATGTTTCAGATGATCCATTTTAAAGCCTTCTCCAGGTATATAATTTGTATAGAGAGAAAGGCATGCCCCTTTACTCTTACAAATTATATACCTGAAGGAAGTTGTACAATACATCTGCTGAAATGTTGTGGTAAGGACAGCAACAACCTTAAGGAGTCCAATAGTCCGAAGAAAGCTTAGGATGTTGATAACTCTGCTCAAAGTTATAGACAGTATATTGACATCTTTCTCATTTTATATCTTGTCTTTTATCGGTCCCTGTAAGATACAGGGAGCAACTAGAAGCGAACGAGAATATAATTTGGATAAGCTTTTATACAGAGATTTACTGGGATTAATTAATTTCAATTTCTCATTAATATCTCTACATTTGCTGCTGTGTTTATCAAATATTCTTGTCAAATTTTTGAAATTGTGTACAATGAAATGGATGCAGCCAATGTCTTCATTTTGATTGTCTTTCACCTGGACTTGATTCTTTGTTCGACCATGAAAAAGAGTTTTGCAGTCATTTCTGTTTTAATAGTTGAAAAAATCATTTTTGTTCCATCTTCATTTTGGTAACATTTGTTCTATCTTGGTCTTGGTACCGTTTCGTCCCATCTTGGTCTTGGCAAAGTTTGTTGTTGGTAATAAATGACATCTTAGCTTTGCTTGTAGTTGCTTATTTTTGCATTCCTTAACAAGAAGCAAAGGGAATGTAATTTGAAAAAAAACCTCATACAGATGTTTGTGATGATCAAAGAATTTTTGGATCAGGTTTGGGTTTCTTTATAGTAATAAATGATATCTTTGCTTTGTTTCTTGTTCTTGTATTTTGTTCAGACCCATTGTTAATTTCTCTTTGTTTAATTATTTCTTGAAATTCAATTTTGAAAAATTTTTTTTCATTATAGCTCAAAGGTAAAAGCCACACACCCATTCCGAATAATGCCGAGATCCTTCAGCAAGAAACTCACACTCCTGATCAAAGCTCTCCGCTGAGGCAGCAGACCCCCACCAGCATCAAAACTGCTATTATACCATTATCAGAGAATTCAGGCGACCGTCACTCGGGGCGCTCTATCAATGATTATAGCCCAATAAGGCCTGTTGATATGGAACCTTTGCCAGCTGGCTCCAAAAAGGGGAAAATCTTGGACACTATTTTGGAGAGTTCTACTGTTGAAAGTTGTATAAACCATAGGCGTGGTTCTGAGGAATTGACTGGACCCTTCTTGGTTGTTGATCATAAGGACATCTCTCTTGACCCTAAGATTGATGATAAAGAGGCCGGTGATGACGCTAATGTCTCTCAAAAATTGAACAAGACCGTGAATCTATCGGATGGTATAATTAGAGGTGATGAGAAAATGGCTAACCTACAGACTCCTTCTCAAGCCGGAGACGCTCCACTGAATAGGCCGTCTGGAGATGTTTCCGCCAAAAGACCAACCGATTATTTGATGCATAATTTGGGACGCTCAAGCAATGATTACAGCCCGATCAAGCCTGTTGATTGGGAACCTTTATCTTTGACCTCCAAAAAGGGAAAATTTTTAGACACTATTCTGGAGAGTTCTACAGTTGAAGGTTGTATTAGTCATAGGCGTGGTTCCCAAGAATCAATCGGACCCTTCTTGGCTGATAAAGACATCTCTCTTAGCCATAAGATTGATAATAATATAGAGGCAGATAACAATAGAGGTATCTCTTCAAAACTGAACAAGACAATGGATCTGTCAGATGGTATGGTTAGAGGTCATGAACGATCAGCGAACATACAGACTCCTTCACAAGCTGGAGATGCTCCTCTGAATAGGCCATGTAGTGATCTTTCTGCTAAAAGGACAACAGATAATTTGACCGATTCCAGAAGAGCCTCTTCACAACTGAATAAAACCATGGACCTGAAGGACGGAAGTCTCCTGTCAAAGTCCGATTTACCTAAAGCCAGTCCTGACTTGTGCAATGAGACATTCGACAGTGACAGATCTGCCCGGCCATCTGAGCTTCCTAACATAGTCAACAAGATCGGCATTAACCAGACCTTCGATGGGGAAACTTGTCTTCAAAAATCTGATTTGCAATCGAATCTCCCAATCATCGAGTCTAAGCAGATACAAAATGAAACCTTTGACAAAATCTGCCTGCAGGGATCTGCCCTGAACTCTACTCAGTCTAATGGTAAACAGGGTAGCCATAATGAAACCTTTGACAACGAGTCTTATCCTCCCCACGGATCTGAATTGTTGACAACAGTCAAACCTGATGATAATCAAGGGAATAAAACCTTTGATAGTAAACTGTCTGGGCAGGAACTGCAAAATGTTCTTCCTAGTATTGACGATAATGCGATTCAGGAGGATGAAATGATTGTTTCTGGCTCCCAGAAATCGAATGATCCTATCATAGACGTAGATCGAGTCGATGTTAATGGATCTTTTGACAGTGAACTTCAAGAACCAATTGTAGAAATGAGTAGCGCTGAATCTGAACCAAAACAGCACCAAACTAACAAATCACTTTATGAAGAGAACGCCCAGAAAAATGAATTTCTGTGTGAGGTTGATGGAGAATACGATGCTCCAGAACAACCGCATTTCCAGAATGAGGCGATGGTTTCAAATAAACGTCAATCTTCTGGCTGTGAAGAGTCACCTGAACGACTTGTACTGAATCAAACTGTTGAACTCGATGACAATTCTCCAGGATGTATTTCCAACGGGCCTGCTCTTATGGCAAGATCGTTTGACCAATCACAACAAAATACGAGCAGTGGTCAACCTAAGCCATCAGAGACAGATGGACATATTGTAGACTCCCATGAAGAAGATCACAGAATTGATGATTCAGATCCAAATAAAACTACTGAATATAAATCTGAAGAAGCAGCAGAGTCTCTTGGAGATGAAGATGTTTTGAATGATTCCTATGTGTGTCAATTCCATAATGAGTCGGTAAGCTTCTGTAAACTGAATAAAACTACCGGAGAGGACGACATCTTGAATGATTCCTATATATGCCAACTCCAGAATGAGTCTGTAAGCTTCTGTAAACTGAATAAAACTGCAGAGCTTGAAAAATCATATCATGGTTCCACTCCTAAAATCCTGCAAAACTCTGAAGATGGCAGCCATGTTGGAAAATGCTTGAGATCGCCTTGTACTGATGATTCACTTAAAAAGAGTTTGACTGGTGCTGAGGGTGAGATTAAATGTGATGGGGCTATCTCCTCTGAGATCCAGCTGCAGCAGTCGGGTCTCGGAGAGAGTGATGAGGAATGGATCGAGGAGGAATTCATCCTGAAGATGTCTCGGGCTCGGACAAAAGAAATGATCGCTGACAGAGAAAGCCCTGATCCTTCAGTCAGACAGAAGGTAGGTTGTTTTGAAATTACATATCTTGTACATTTTGGTTTCAGGACCCACTTGAAGAGAAAAAACCCAAACCTGCATGAAAGTGAATAATTTTATCAAATCTTTTCTTTATTAAGAATAATGATTGGGGAAAATTCTGATTATAAAAATTATTTCAAAGAGTTTTTTAAACAATTGAACTTTTTCTTATGTGTTGAAACAATGTTTAGTCCGATCCATTTTATGGACTTCTTCGGGTGTACCTTATGAATGATGGTGGTGCACAGAAATGTTTCTCTCCAATGGTAGCAACACTTATAACATAGGATTTGAAGATTATCCTTCCTTTTCTGGGTCTGGAATTCCATACCTGAAGAAGGCTGTAGAATGGATCAGCTGGAAAGTTAACAGTTTCAATTGTCAAAAAAAAACTGAATATTAATGATCTTTCTCAAATCTACGGACATCAAAAATTATTTGTGTACACTATAGAACCAGAGATATTTCTGAAAAATGATTATGAGAAAAGTTGTTTGCAGTTATCAAAAAATATTGTAACAACTATTTTGAAGGAAAACGTCTCAAAATGCTGAAAAAAATATTCATTGAAGGTATTTTTGGTAGATTTTTTTCTGTGTTGTTGCAAGTCAAATTGAAGTTTTCTTTTGGGAGGACTTTTCTCTAATTATTATTTTTGTCCAAGTCTGAAGCTGACAATTCTCACCCAATTCAGGGGAGTGAACTCTTCACAGTTTGTCTGTTTGGGCCTGATTAACCAAACAGTGAAATAAAATTAGCATTTCCCTGCAGTGATTTGAAATCATGACCAAGTGATTGATAGGCAACTCTCTTATCAACTTGGCCAAACTGACAAGACTTGCATGCCTTTGAAAATTTATTTTAAAAACATGTTAAGGCAAATAAGCCCTTAGGTATTTTCAAGACAAATTTTCTAATAAATAAAAATATTTATACTAAAAAATGAAAAATATATTTTTTATAATTTTCATTTATCATAGATACAATATAAAAGTTGCAGTAATCATCTCCAGTCTGAATAGAAGTTGGGGTGGGGTTATAACCTGCAGCAATTAGGCTTGTTTTGAATACTTTGAATCCGGTTGATTGAATCTGAAGATATCAAACCCCGTAAATACGAGGAGCCAACAATAATCATCTATCTTAAATAGAAGTTAGTTTTATGTTATACACTGTAGTGTTATTTGTAAAACAGTGAATAATTCATTTACTAAGATTGACTAATTTCCTTTCATTTTATTTGTTGAAATATTGTAGATCGTTATTTATTTTTTGTGACTATTTATCTTCATCGTAAATATTGCTGCTTTTGATTGCAACTAAACTCTGGCTGGTTTCCCTTCAGGAATGTATAATAAATTAGCAGGATGGATCGGATTAGAGAATAAGTCAAAGGTCAGGGAAACCAGTTTCGGTTCAGTCGTCATAAAAAGCAATTGAAATTAAGGTAACCTACAACACGAAAAAGATCCATCAAAAACACCTCTGATAAATAATTTTTTCTACATGTTGAGACATTTTTCCCCAAAATACTTTTTTACAATTGTAGCAAAAAATTTATAATTATATGATTAACAAATTTGGCACTGGCCCGCAATAGTGTGGCACCTAGTTAGCATCAAACTCGCTGTGTGAAGCTAGCTTGTTAACTAGAACTCTGTGGAAGCATCTAGATAAGGGATTATTCATAATTTTTTTCTTAGAATTTATTTCAACTTATTTCTGTTGCTTTTTATAGCAACTTCCAGATCTCCATTCTATGATTGTTAGACAATCAATACAGACTGGACATGAAAGATAAGCCTTTGGCAAGATCTGGACTGGAGTCTTTCTTTAACAGTACCTTACCGATTAGGCCCTTAAGTTCAAACCAGCATGTGTCCTTCAATTGATGTATAGCTATTTTTACTTCTCCATATGCCATACACCACCATCTTGATTGTTTACACTTTTTACACTTGTAGTATTAGATATAATCAACTTTCTTAATCAAGCATTGTTAATTATTTGTTTCTTTTACTAGTCTTCTTTTCTGATTTCTGTTGCAGGTTTTTTTGACTTGATCATAGAATGACGTTTTATTTATATAATTGTCAAAACTAATCGAGATCTAAACTTGCTTTTGTTTCGTAGAATACCACGGCAGACAAAGCTGCGCATCTGATCCAAAATGCATTCCGTAGATACGCAGCCAGAAGACGCTATCTTCGCCTCAAGAATTCAGCCATTGCAATTCAGCGATGGTACAGGTGTAGACGGGAGATCAGGAAAGCTCGGGAAAATTACGAAAGTCTCAAAGCAGCGACTGTGGTAATTCAGTCAACTGTGAGGGCCTACCAGGAAAGGAAGAGGTTCCTGCAAAAGAAGAAATGTATTCTCTCCCTGCAACAGAGACGCAGAGCTCTTGTGGCCATGAGATGTTCGAGAAGTGAATATCTTGCTAAAATGGTGGCTACCAGAACGATACAAAGATGGTATCGGGCGGTGGCAGAGACGAGGAAGGCAAAGGAAGAATTTGAGAAGACCAGAAATGCCGTTGTGAAAATCCAGTCTTTGGTGCGAATGAAGAACCGGCAGCGAGAGTTTTTGCAAAAGAAAGATGCGACGATTTGTATTCAAAAATGGTATCAGTCTCTGAGGATGATGCAAGAAGCTAAAGAGAATTATGCCAAAGTAAGAAAAGCCACTCTCCAGATCCAGGCTTTGTTCCGAGCACACAAGCAACGGAAACGGTTCATGTTGGAGAGGGAGAGTGTTCTTCGGATTCAAAAGTCTTTCCGTATGTTCTCTGCCAGACAGCGTTACCTAGATTACAAAAATTCTGCCATCACCATTCAGCAATGGTATCGGTGCCAAAGAGAGATGAAGAAAGCCCAGCAGAATTATCAGCATATCAAGGCGGCAACTTTGGTTATACAGTCTGCTGTTCGTACTCATCTAACAAGAAAAAGATTTCTGACGATGAAGCGATGCCTCATCTCATTGCAGCAAAGAAGGAGAGGTCTCGTACTCATGAGGAGCACAAGGACTGAGTATCTAGCTAAGAGAGCAGCCATTGAAACCATCCAGAAATGGTACCGTGCTGTTACCAAGATGCGAAAGGCTAAAGAAGACTTTCAAAATACCAGAAAAGTCGTCATCAAAATTCAGTCCCTCGTACGACAGAGAAGTAAACAGAGAGAATTTTTGAGAAGGAAAAATGCCGCTCTCTGCATTCAGAATTGGTTCTGGGCTGTTCTACTCATGAAAGAACAAAGGCATAGATACGTTTCTCTTAGGAATGCAACCATCCAGATCCAGGCTTCTTTCCGCTGCCACCGACAACGAAAAGTGTACTTGATGCAGCGGGAGAGTGCTTTGAAAATTCAGAGTAATTTCCGGAAGTTTTCAGCTCAGAAACGCTACCTTTGCTACAGGAATTCAGCCATTACGATCCAACGGTGGTTCAGGAGCACGATAGAGACGAGAAAAACCCGCAAAAATTTTCTGTCTCTCAGAGCGGCTACATTGGTTATTCAATCAAACGTGAAGGCCTACCAGGAGAGGAAAAGGTTTCTACGAAAAAAGAAATGTGTCGTCTCCCTGCAGCAGAGACGCAGGGCCGTTGTGGCGATGAGAACTGCACGAACAGAATACTTAGCTAAAAGGTGTGTAACTAAAACCATCCAGAGATGGTATCGTGCTGTTAAGGAAATGCAGAAAGTCCGAGGCGACTTTGTGAAGACCAGAAATGCTGTCGTCAAAATCCAGTCTCTTGTACGTATGAGGAGCCGACAGAAACTATTCCTCAAAAAAAAGGAGGCGGCTATTCGCATCCAGAAGTGGTACCAGTCTGTTCGGATAATGCAAGAAGCAAGAGACAGTTATGTTTCAGTAAGGCAAGCAGCTATCCAGATCCAGGCTTTGTTCCGAGCATACCACCAACGGAAACAGTTTCTATTGCAGAAAGAAAGCGCCCTCAAGATTCAGCACTGGTATCGTGGTATTTGCAGGATGAAACTAGCTAGAACCCAGTTCCTCCTTATGAAGTCCTCGGCCATTAAAATTCAACAGGCATACAAAGCCTACTACTTGATGCGAACAGAGAGAACAGATTATCTCCACATGAGATCGTCTATCGTGAAACTCCAATCCCAGATGCGAATGGTGTTAGCCCGTAGACAGTTCCTTAAACAAAAGCGTAGTGCCATTATTATCCAGAGATGGTATTGTTCAGTGAAACTGATGGTTGAAGAAAAGAACATTTATCGGTCAAAGAGGTTGGCTGCCATTAAACTTCAGTCAACATTCAGAAGTTATTTACAGAGAAAGATTTATTTGGAGGAGAGGAAGTGCATTATTTCTGCCCAATCCGTTGTTCGGATGTGGATTACAAGACGCAGATGGATGGCCCTGAGAAGTGCTGCAATCATAATACAGAGAAACTACCGAAGCAAACTAGCTCTACGGTGAGTATATCGAATCTATTTATACATGTCTATACAAGGTTTATATCAACAAAAAATGTAGCCTATCTATAGGGCATTTGTCATCTTAGTCCCCCGCTTTCAAATTACTCCCTTTGAGGTCTCTCACACTTATCCGAGTGTCCCTTGCATCTTTTTAAAATGGTCTGCAAAGTCCTTTTTCGGGATCATCATCAGCTGCCTTGATGCTTTCCCCTTAATCTCGTCCACGGTCTGGATTCTCTTTAGAGAAAGTCAAAGATGTAACTGGGCAACCATAATGTGCATGCATGATCAGACACTCTCCCATGGGGTTACTCGGATGGCTATAAAACATCATTGAGTGAACTTGTATAGTGTCTGACCTTTGCATACACAATGACCAAGCCTCTCCGTTCTTCACGTTTTGGGCTGCATCACCCAGGATTATCAGCCCCCACCCCCACAAACTCAAACACACTCCAGACTTGGCTCCTTGACTTTCTTCTTTTGTGCAGAGAGGAAAATTTGGATCAAGGTTTGTTAAGTGGAAAATTTTTTACAATACAAACTTATAAGAGGGTAGAAAATTATACACCCTGACTTCTGTGTTAGAACGGGTCTAGAGTGTATTTCAAAGGAGATGGAGGAAACTAAGTCCTTAGGTTAGCTTTTTTTTCATGATTGAATTCCGCCAAACTTTGTACTTGTCTGTATGTTGTGTACATCTATCTACTTACCTATATACTTTTTGGATAGAAAGTTGATATTTACATACATACCATTTCAAAATTTTATTGATGTTAAAGATAAAGGTTCGTAAAAATAATTTCGTACAATAAAGTTTTGATTTTGGTAATATGAGCATTTCTTTTATTTATTTCTTGAATTTTTCTAACTTATATATCTGTTTTCTTTTCTCTCTTAGACGTCTAAGAGAAACTATTATGAAGCGTCAGGAAGCAGCCATTTGCATTCAGTTGTGGTTCAGACAGAAACTCGTTTCATGGGTAAGTACAATGAACATTAATTTCCCACATATGTCTACAGATATAAGAATTTTTAGTACAAATAACATGGCTAATATACTTATATTTGTCTATAAGAGCTCTGAATATCTGAGATAAAGAATTATCATAATTGTACTACAATGAAAATTTCTGATCTAAATAACTAATGTATCAGGTTAGACTTCTTGACTCACCCTCATAGGTTTACAAACGATGATTTGAGCCTCTAATTTTCTGGGGTTAAGATTGCCAAGTAACTTGTCCTTGCAAATGATTTTCACTTTTTTCTTACTGAAATTTTTTTTTGTTTTTTTTCTTCCAGCGTCAAAAAGGTTTACTGAAGATCGATTGTGACTGTTGTTCTGCGGCTTCCTTAATGAAAACTAAGGTTTGGGAATCATTTATATTTATTCAATTTTTAAAGATATTTTGGAAAAAAACTTTGTATGACAATAGACTGTTGTCTTGTATATTTGCTTTTATAATAAAGTTATGAATGAAGAATGAATAATCGAACAACCATAGCCACCAAAGATGGCACAGGGTTCAATCCCTTTTTTCTCTGTGTGTGTCTTTGTGTGTCTCAGTAATCCTGGTTATACTATTTTGTCAACAGACTTGAAAATTGGCATCAGTACTCCACTAGACCCCTTCTAAAGAAGCTTTTGACAGGTTTATTAATAACGTGTAGATATTTTGGTTTTCTTGACTCGATTTTAGATGTTTTCTAGTGGGGAAACGCCAGTGATGTCATAGATAGAATTTATTCTGACCATATTTATTCTTTGATGGATTTTTACGCTACGGTTGTTCAGTTATTGACTGTGATGGCAAGTCATTCAAAATCTTGAAAACTAATTACTTTACTTACTGAGGTCTATTTGTATATGGATTTTTTTTCTATTTAAAATCTTCAACTAATACTCTCGGTGACATGGGGAGGTGGAGATGATGGTCGAATTATTTCGTCCATCCATTTTAAAAATTTTTATTCTCGTTTATTTCACCTTCTCAATTTTATAGTAGTCCACCTCTGACTCACTAGGCCTCTTGAAGCTTCACCAGAGCCTCATCAACTGTACAGTAATTGAACACATTGCCTACGCACTCCGTTGCCAATTTATCACATCACTGGATGAGAGGATGAACTAACTTTCCTGGTTTGGATCCAGTTGTCCACCTCCTAGACTGTTTGCCAATCGAGGCTAAAGAGCCCAGTCTACCCTGTTCTCTACCAATAGCTGGGAAATGAAGTGATGGATTCGTGCTTCTCCTAAGTGATCACGAACTGGCTCAGCTGAATTTTGAAAAAGCTTGGTTCGCCTGTTCCATTTCTAGCAGACTATTACATGTGTAGAGAGATTGATTCTCAATGGGCACTCCACACTTATGGCCTTGTACCAGACTAAGTCAAGTAAATGCCCTATAAAATATATTTTACTATGTATTATTATTCGGAAATTGAAATTCTTTTGTTTTTACTTTGAAATACTTTTCAGAAATATGCTGATATTTGGTTGGAGAGAACCCGTAGGAGGAAGTTGAATGCGGTTTGTCTTCTACAGAAGTACTGGCGTAAATGGTTCCAATATCGGAAGTCTGCAGCCACTACGATCCAGAGTATTGTTCGTGGTTGGTTAGTGAGACGAAGGCTGGCTCAACAGAAATCTGCTGCAATTGTAATTCAGGTGAGAATCTATGGCTCAACACAATTCTTGTCTTCTATTGTCATCTGCAAATCAAGGGAGGATAAAAGGGTTTGTTTGTTTTTTGAATGTTGTTCCCTGGTTAAATAATGGGTTCCATTCTGACTAAACTAAATGGTCGATTAACGAAGGCCTAGTTTTAGGACTTGAAAATCCAACTTTCACCTCCGTTTTTCTCAATCTTTTCCAATTCAATTTGTTTAAGATCTTTGCTAATAAGGTAATAAGTTGGTTGCAGTTCCTAAGAACGGCAGAATTTTTTAGTCAAGACAGATTCAAATAGATTAATGGTGTTTGTAAGGAATTAAGTGACCTGAATAAAGGAGGAAAAAAAAAAAAAAAACTGAATGTATTGTGGTTAAAGGGAGATGAACAGCGTTTTTAACAAAGAAAGGAAGCTGCCATCTTTTGCAACCAGAAACTAACAGACAAAGGAAAAGTAGACAAAAGAGTGACAGGCTTATATATATATATATATAAATATATATAACGCTCCCCTATTCAGGGTTGAGCACTCTTTAAGTGAGGTAACTCATTCATTGTAAGCTTATGCAATGCTCTTCCATAGGAATAGAGCTCTCTGGTGGATGGGGAATATATGCTAAATAAATATATTGTTTAAATTCAACCTTACTGACTGTCCAGTTCCGTGGAGCAGTGGTAGGATATCGGCTTCTGGGTCTGAAGTGAAGGTTTCATTCCTACCTCGTGTTACTGGATGGGATAATGGATAGTCTCTAGCCACACTGGAGAGTTGTAATACAACAAAGCAGCTGTCTATGGATGACACAATAATATATATATATATATATATATATATATATATTTATATTTATATTACATTATATATATATTATATATATATATATATATATATATTATATTATATATTATATTATATATTACATTACATATTACATTACATATATATATATATATATATAACTAAAGTTCTAGAAAAACACGAAGACATGTGGATCAACAAACTTAAAACCCTATATCCTAATGGATTAAATACTAAACTGAACAACCCTCACCACACAGAACACTAATACACACAACTCCTACCATTAATATCCTCACACCCACATCTAAGACACATTCAATAATGGAAGCTTCAAAGTCACCTAGACCCATAGGAAAAACTTCACCTTCGCCTGTTATAACCCCTGTCCAAATTATATATATTTATATATATATTATATTATATATATATTTTATATATATATATATATAAAATAAGATAAACATTCTGAGTACTTTTAAAGATTTATCTAGCACTAAAATTCATGCTCAGGAATAGAACGAAGGTAAAGGTCTTTTCTCTTTTTTTTTTTTTTGTAGAAATCTCTGCGATGTTGGCATGCAAGGACAACTTTCAAGAAGACAAAGCAAGCTACTTATCTTTTGCAACCTGTTATTCGAGGCTGGTTGGTGAGAAATCAATTAAAGAAAAGAAATCGTGCAGCAACTGCTATCCAGGTAAAAATTTAAAAAAAAAGATGTTTGATCTTGATATTTTAACTCTAAATACATTGAAATCGAATCACCGTAGCCCCATAAATGAGCTGCTGCCTGACCAACCAAGTGGGCCTAAGATTCTTCCCTCTTTGTTCGTCTGTATGTGTTTCTCCGAGTGCTCATGGTCACATTTTTGGGGTTGCAACCTTGAGAATTTATATGAATACACTACTGGGCACCATCTAAAAATTTTTCTTTTTTCTCCAAAAAAGTGTTGTTTTTTGTTTTTTTTAATGTTTACTGTCATTTCAGGACCAGCAATACTCAAATCTTGTATATTTTTTTAAAGATAATATTAGATAGGAAATTTTTTAAAATTTTTATATTTTTCTAATTTTGATTCAAAGATTATTTTTTATAGATAATTTTTGATAATTATTTTGTAGTACATGCACAGGCTACAGTGATTCCTTCATGCGAGGTACAGATATTTATCTGAAAACTCATTTTAGTGTTTAGTCTATTTAACATATGGTTTCTAGAATTGTTCCTTGTTTTGAAACCTAACTCTTATCCCTGAGAAATTACCCTCGGCTTAATATCTGCAGAAAATTGATCTGGTTAAGTGGAGTTAGCCTGTATATACTTAACAGAACCACTTTATAAAATTTACTCGTTTGATGTGACTGGTTTAGTTGTTAACAGCGCAGACAATGGAATCAGCAATCCAAGTTCAAACTCTGGTCAGGGCTGCTCATGTTCAATTCATAGTAATGCCCTTGGGAAAGGCATGAAGCCCCCCCCCAACCTACCATGGCAGATTGGACTCTCTAGTCTATGAGAAAGACAACCCTGATCCCAAACCAGGGAGTGGAGTCCTCTTAAGGCAATTTTACATCCAATTTGATGTCCTCCTGCAAGGCCGAGAGAGGGATTCTGACGTCTGAGCATCTAAGGATCTCCATATGCTTACTCCAGGCATGTGCCTAGGAGAGAACGTTCCATTTTCTATCAGGAAAGAATAGAAGCCATTCACTTATTTGATAGACAAGGTTCTACCCAAATTTTTCAGGAAATTTGACCACGAAAAAAAAAAAATGATCTTATTTCAAGAAATAAAATGGTGAATTTTTCTTGTCGAATCTCTAACATTGGTCCATGCTTGAATTTTCAGAGTTTGTGGAGGGGCTATAAAATCCGTAGCTCAACCAAACATCATCCTGTGACGACCTTAAGGAAGCGTTTGGTGGATGTGACCAAAAAGGCCACAGATGACAAGAAGTTGAGCAATCGATTTGCTTTAGGCTTTGACCACCTAATGAAGTACAAGCAACTCTCCGAGGTGCTCCAAGCCTTGGTAAATCTAGGTGAGTATTGTAGTGCCATTCAATCGAAAAGAAATTTTTTGGCGGGCCTCAAAGAAGGTAACATCGACCCATGAAAGTTAAATGAAAAAAATTGAAAGAAAACTTAGAAAAAAAAAAAAAAAGTTGAAATATTTTATGCATTCATTTATCAACACGTCTGATTATACATACATCTTCCTAAGAGCTTTAAACCCAGCAACCGGACCAAAAATGATTGTTATATCAAAAATGAAACCAAAAATAGTGTCTGAAATGCAATATCATTTTTAGGGCTGCTAATTATTTTAGCTCCCCCAAATATAAATTACCAGAATTGATCTAAGGAGATAAATCTTGGTAAGTAACGTGTTCACTGCTTAAGCACAGAACAAGGTTAGTACACAATTAGTTGGATTAATAACAAAACACGGAAATAAGAACAAACAAAGAGGTTAACGATAGTGCTAAGTTTTAATTCAGGAGTGAATTCGAATAAATGAGGACTGGAGTTTCTGCCAACACAGATATTTGGAGGGATCTACCAGGATAAGGATGGAGAGAAAGGACTCTCATTGAGTGAATGTGAGATAATCAGTAGAATGTTCGTCAGTTTGATCATCCTAGTTGTAGCCACTATGAAGTTATCTTTAGACGTGCGACCTAACTACAATGAAAATGCTTAACTTAGATAGGATGTGTTCTTTAAAACGAAAGAAGAATGGATTACTTTTTATACGTGATGATGTTAACTATCCTAACTAAATTGAGAGAGAAGAGAATTAGCTTACCTTGAGGCCATCAGAACACGGAGAGAAAGAGAGAGATAGTTTGCTGCCACAGTTTAAATACAGTAAGGATAATGATCAGTTATCTTATTGGTAGGTCAGTTTGACATCAAAGAGGAAGCGACAAGGAATTTACCATTTCTATAGAGATGTAGGGGATAGCAAGTAGATCCCTGCCAAGGGCAGATAACCCCGTATATGTATGATTTTCTTTTGTCGGAAAAGGTGGACACTACACATTTTATCAGGAAAAAATTATAAAAGGTTATTCAGTGTTTGGAATGCAAATTTGTTTGAGATGCTGAACTCAACAGTACCCAAAACCCAATTTGAAATTCTAGGTTTTTTTTTCTAATTAATTTTTTTCAATTAATTTTTTTTCCTTTATTTCAGAGGTTGCTTGTCGTCTTTCTCCTGTGTGCTGTGTTCAGTTAGCTGAGGGTAATGCTGCCCCTGTCATATTCACCATCATTCGAGGCTGTAATCGAAGTGTCCCTCACATGGAACTCATCAAATATTGTATACAGATCCTCCTCAACTTGGCAAAGGTAAGAATTTACAGAGTGCACGCTCGAGCGTGAATTATATAAATGATCATTTCCTGTTAACGTCACTTGTGATGTCATTGAGTATGAGGAATGAGCCATCCCGCTGTTTAGGGTCCCAAATTATCCTAATTGTTGTTTTAGGGGGCACTCAGTATTTTATTATAACTTAGCAGATATCAAATCAACTTTTAAAAAAGTGTAGAAAAAATCCTCAACTAAACAGGTCTGGTTTGTCATTCCATAGAAACCATCATATGACCTACTCCTTTTGGCAGCATACCATGTGGGGGTCAGTCAATTGAAAATCGAAAAGAAAAAAAAGGGGAGATCAATGAATAAGTAACTTCTTGCGCCTTTAGTTGGATCACTAAAAATACACCTGGGTGCAAACTCAGGACAGTTTTGGTTGACGGTTTCTAACCCAATCTACTATTTTAAGGTATGTTTATCTTATATGTTTGGGAGCATAGTTACTTGGAAGGAAAAAAAATTCAGTTTTGAAATCTGATGTGTTTCATTCCGAAATTGTTAATAAAGATACAAATAGCTGTAAAAAAAATTATTGTTACTGTCAAGAAAAGAGTCTCAAATGTATTTCTGTTAGATTTGATATCTGCTCAGTTTTTTGTAATTTCCTCACAACAACTGAATATTTTGGATGCTAAACTGTAAGATCAACAAGGAACATTTAGAAAAGCTTGTTGTAGTCGCCCGTCTGAATGTTTGTCGTTTCTTTCTTTCAGTATGCGCCTACAATCGAAGCCGTGTATGATTCTCGTCCTGACGCCATTGATATTATTCTCAACGTTCTGATGGTGTTCAGAGAGAAAGGTTTAATCTTCTCCAAGTCCTGCATTCTGCTTGGTGTCATTGCCCTTGATATGCATGAAAAGGTAGGTCTGGAACCTCTTGTCTCTTTGATGTATATAAATAGAAGCAGCAGATTCGATTGTCTACCTCTGTCAACAAAGTTGGATACTGGTCATGAATTTCAATGTTTTGAGGAAGGGTTAACGATAAGGAATAATTACAGCAGTTCCTTAAATATATATGGTTTTGGTTAGTGTAGGCTGAGATATCGCTGTCCAGATTAATGCAACTAAGTTTAAGCTGAAAAAAAAAAATTTAATTCTAAAACTTCGAATTGTGTGGAAAATTAAATCCCGCTGTTCAAGGTATACTTATAGTTATATTGTGGAGTGGATTCAGGAATTTCTTTTTTGATTTTGTTCACATCGCAAGATAGGACAATTTTTCCAAATCGAGTGCGGACACGGGTCAAGTGTAGAGATGAATCGAGGTGCTAAGGGATGTCTCTGATGAATAATTATTTCAAGACTTTTTTTTTTACAGCACAGTTTGACCTCCGTAACCTAATTGAATGGTTTCTAGGGACAATGGCGTTGGCAGAGGTATACGCTCTCCGGGTGCTTTTAAGTTGGTTCAGTGGATCTCTAGTGTCTGGTCTCCATTGTGTAATTCTAAAATCAGAAATTCAGTCTTATTTTCTTGATGAATATTTGATTGAAAATGATTGACTAATCTGGACTTGACTGAATTAAACTAAGGCTTTTTTGCATTGAGTATCGATATTTCTCTTCCCTTTTGGAATCTTTTATTTCAATGATGATAAACCAAGTTAGGCTGTTTGGGAGATCAGTTATTAACCATCATTCTATCTTTTCTTATGGTTCGTACATCTGCAGAAGGCAACACAATGAAGTGGGATAACACAAAGAATGAGTTCAGTAGTTCCAACAACTTGTAAAATCCTGACTTTCCCAATCTATTAAAAGTATATAAACTATGTCTATAGTTTTGGGAAGGGTCTATAACATTCAATTGTTGTTTGTCTCAACAAGGAAAGGAAAATCCAACGTTATGAGCTTAAAATTTTTTTTTTTCAATGGTAGCCATCCCCCACTAGGACATTTGGATAGTACACCTGAAGAAGGCCATAGAATGGATCATCCAAAATGCCGTGTTAACAGCACAAACAAGGCAAAGTTCAATCATGCAAAAAACTCTTATTAAAGTAAATTGACTGAGTTCTTATCTGAATTTTGTTAGACGGGGTGTATGAATCATTATGTATAAAATGGTCGGATTATTTTCCTTGTCTTTGTATTTGTTCATTCACGAAGTTTCAGACGTTCACACTCCTTCCTTCATTGGGTGTCGTTGATTCTAGAATGTGGAATCACTTCTTGGACCGCATCTTCGTATTGGACCCAAGTAATCACCAAACCTAATCAAGCAATCAAAGGGAAGTAACTCTGACGAGTAACGAAACAACATCGTTTGGGAATACATATCAAGAAAAAAAAAGATGTGACATGTCAAGTCCAAAACTAATATGCATTCTAGAAAGTGATTCGATATTCTCGAACGAAGGCCCCCCCAACGAAGGTCATAGGGTACAGGGCCAAAATATATGAATATTGATGAGGATAATAGTCCAACCATATCATACACAATAAGTAAATTGATCACTCTTGTTTTAGTTATATATTGGAAGACATTTTGAAATTTTGTTGCAAGACCTTTTTAAGATTTTACTTTCCACCTTCAGTTGGCAGTTTCATAGGCAAAGTATTCAATTAAAACAGAAACAAACTGATTTTATTCTTTTTTTTAAAATTTTTTTATTCTCTGATTTTTAGGGCCAACTTGACGAATTATTATCAAAACCTCAGTTCAAAGAAAAGATTCTGTCTTTGTACAAACTCACTGAGCGTAAATACAAGCGTGAAGAGACCCGGGTGACAACGCGGGCCCGTATGGTGGCAGTGAAGGATTCTGCAGTGTTCAGTGAGTTCTGTATGACGTCGGAAAGGGCCAAAATTGGGCCAGATTGGTTGTTGGGAAAGAAGATTCTACGAGAGATCGAGGAACCCCTAAAAGCTATGACCTACCTGCTCCATTGCCTGAACCTTCAGACTGAAGTCCAGCAGAACACTCACAAAAAAACACGGGCAAGCAAGTGGTAATAAAAGTCTGCTGATTCATCATTTCTCCCAAAGACAGAGACAGTGATGTAGTGCTAAAAAAAATAATGAGGGAACATAGGGCTGTCTGCTCTAGCAAGCGTAGCGATCCGGTGAGCGAAGCAATCCTCCACAGCTTGATGACTTCCAGAAGTTCATTTTAGTGGTACCTTAATTCAATATATATATGTATATATATATATATATATATATGTATATATATATATATATATATATATATATAATACATTATTTTGGGCTGATTTAAGGGCTCAAACAAATAAATTAGAATGAAGAATTTTAGTACGTAGCTAGTGGGGGTACAATGTTCCTCCTCCCTTAAAAAGTAAGGGAATGCTGTTCCCCATAGCATTACACCGAACTGGACAGGGGCCTCTGAAGAAAAAAAAAGGCGGCCATTTAAAAATTTTAAATTTCAGTAATATGCATTCTTTTTTTTTTTCATGAGCGCCAAGATTTTGTGCACTTAATGATTTTGAAAGCCAATAACTTGTGTCAGTTTGTGTATCACTGAAATTGACATGAAAGCACAACTGCAAATTTAAACAACATCATTTTGGCAGCAATCAGTCGCCTGCAATGTCAGGACAAACTTTTTGCTTGGTGAATGAAGTTGCCTACAGGGTGTTAAAGGTTAAAGAAATGTTTGGCGATCTTCCAGGTCGAAATTCTGAATTTCACGATCATGTCATGATATTCCTTTACCTTCTGCCAACCATCAACTGGTGGTCCCTTTCTGTACATATTTGCCCCAGGATCTCGCATAAGATATTCTCATTTCCCCGGATCATGTAATTCATTATCTACCATCATTCTTTTGATATTTGTTTTTTTATCTTATTTTGAATGTTGAAAATAAAGACAATCTTTTTTTTTTTTTTTTGCTAAGATTAATTATTACCCGTGAAAGAATGGAGATATTTTTGAATTTTTAAGATTTTTTTTTCCCCCTGAAAAGTAAACTGCATGAATGAGAGACCACAACTTCTAAGCTGCAAGAAATGTAAATAAATGTTTACATTTCATCAATTTCACCAGAGATTCAATTTTTTTTAAAAACTGACTAAACTCATTCAAGTAGAAGAGTCCATTGTTACAAATGATGAGTAGGAGATTTTTATCAGCAAAATTGTTACCTTAAGATGGAAGAGTCCATTTTTTACAGACAGGAAAAACAGAAAAATCATACTATTCATTACAATAAATAGATAAGGCTTTGATGAATTTCTTTGAGTTTTGTAGATATTATAGAAGGTTATTTGGACTGTGTATTTGCAAATATTGTTGGGGTTCTCCTGTTTTGACTAGTAAATCTCTGAATTTTATTTATCTACAGATATGGGAGTTCTTAACAAACATCAATTCAAAAAAAGATTATTATATTATATATTATAATTGTTGAATTTTCGCACCACTACTGACTGGTGGCTTTCACTCAAGATCAAGTGATAGCATGTCTCTTCAGGTCTCTAAATATTCAGCTGATTCTAGTAGTGCTGTCATCTAGAGATGGTCTTGGTTCTCTCTCAGATTTCTAGTTCTTCCGATCTCCTTGCTCGTCTCTTTGAGACGATTCCAATGGTTCCAACCATGATGGTTATTACTGTTGGCCTTGTGGTGTTATTACTTGCAATTTTTTTCACACCATTCACCTGGTTGGTATTGCCAAAGACCAGATATTATTATTCACATATTTGTATGTTCCAACCAAATGTTTTGTGGTCACTCAATCTTAACCTCAAATCTCCATCATCTTTACAAATCCCAGCGTCCTTTTTTTCGGTATCCTTGCAGACTCCAGCAATGCTGTGGTTTGGATAGTTCTAACTCTTCCTCGAATTTCCAACCAAATTTTTTTTTGACTTGGTGTTTTGGACCTGGTTCCAGAATTGCTTTCCCTTCAGAAAGTTACCAACATATTTGTTAAAATCTCTTTATTGATTGATGAAGGCAGGTACAGCCATGTAGCTCAGCAGATGACACAGACAAATGAAAGGGTCTGAAGTCGAGTTGTTGGGTTGGTGAGGCACATTGAAACATTAAGAGAAGGAGAATGTGCGTCAAAAACTTTTTTTTCTTCATTGATGGAGACCATTTCTATAATCATTCTGTTGTGAAGTTGTTTATCATTTCATTCTTCACAGAATCTTTTGTGCCCCTTGCACACACGTGCATATGACTTACATTCCTTCCTATGAACTTCGGTTAACATATGAAAAGATTCAGTAGCCCCTTTGTTCAATTTCTCCAAAAATGTCGAATTGATGCTTTGCTCAATTTTCGAACTAACTAATTCTATATGTCAGGAAAACATGTCTACTTTAAACAATGTTTAATGGGTTGTTTGTTTGCCCATTGGTTAATATATGGCTTGACTCGACATGAGCCACACCCAGTTATTTGATAGCCATGCCTTGTATTATTAAATCCTATTTATTGAATTCATCAACTGCTTGAAACTGCTCCTAGATGAATGGAGAAAAAAAATAATGAAACACTTTTGTGAATTGGAGAAAATTTTTTAAAAAATTTACTCGAGTGTCAAACTTTAATTAGAAGTTATTTCCCCCGTTATTGCCGATCAAATTATTTTGAATGAATTCAAGAATTGATGGTTTGAAAGTTTATTGGTCAAGTTTATCTTGTTAAGATTTTTTGAATTTTTATTTTTAATCCCAGCCTTGGTTGGGGATACTCATTATCACGATACAGATTGAGAACCCCTCATCCATAACTCCAAAAACCAAAAGGTTACTAAATTCAAAACTTTAAAAAAATAAAAAAATAATGTTACAAGCAGAAAATTCAATACCTGATCTCACTGTAGTATGATTCAAAGATGAAGTGGCCAATTTCCAAGGTATTCAACTCATTCTGACCACAGCAAAAGCTTGGTTATCTTAATGTAACCCGTTAGAAACATAAGACTATACTTACATAACAAATGGCGAAAGACAAAATTAAGTCCCAATCAAAACAAATAGTCACCATCAGACCTACATGAATTAATCACGGTACTTTTTGCTTATTCTCTCATCTGTACACATCGTGAAAAGTCAGAAAAGTTTGCAGATACCTGTATGAGAAACTGCAATAAAGAGAAAGTGTTTGTTTACCTTCAGAATAGATTTAAGCTATTGGAGAAACTTGACAGATATGTGTGATATTTGAAAATCTGATACACTTTTGGTCATAAGCTTTTTGGAGAAGGGATATTCCACCTGACTCATCAGAAAAAGTTGGGTTTTTTTTAACCTCTCCTCCTGAGGTCATTCCAGTAATAATGAAAATACGTGCCCCCTACTATCCAAAAATGAACACAGAATGATCAAATTCAGCTTCTCTCTTTTTCGATTTCGTCAAGAGTACTTCATCAACAGACAACAAAAAAATCTCCATGTCATTAAATAAGTAATCTGCCAGCACCCATCTCCTCTCTCAGCATCTATCACTCTATTTATTATTCTTAATTATGTCAAAAAGCTGTAGCTTACTATCATCTAAATCCAGGATAATCTCTATACACTAGTTTGACTTGGTGGTTGGGTTATGTTTTAAGGTTTTTTCCACATTGGCTTATTGTAATATACCTTTTTAAAGGAACTCTTCAGGTTGGAGGTTAGAATGATGAGCAGAAATCATATATGCAGTATGAATCGTTTACGAGTGTATTTGGAGGATTACCGCTCACTGCAACTTGTCCGACCCAAACAACTGTCCATTATCGAACTCTAGTTAACAGTCTCCTAGTCATAATACCAGTCTATTGAATGCAATGATATTTGAAGTTTTTTTTTCCTCACAATTAAATATCTGTCTTATATACAGGCATATATGTTAATTGTTGGCTCCCTTAAAGAACTTATAGAGATACCATTACTTTATAATGAATGCACGGTCCAAATTCCTTCATAAAATATCTAACAATTCACAATTCTATAAATAACAATCTTCTTCATTCACTCAGGTTATTAGCAAAAATTTCCTGTTGTACATATTTTTCATTTTTGTTGCAACCATCACGACTTTTATTTTTCTCTTCGTGTCCAATGAGACTAACAATTTCCTATTCATATTTCTTATGAGGTAACAATAGCGCAAACTTATAACAAATTTAACCCTTTCAAGACTAACATATGAAGGTGCTTAATACTTGAATTTAACTATCCCAGTAGACTTATAAAAGAAATCTGCGGGATATTCGTACATATTGATTGGCTCCTGGTGAATTTAAAAACATTTTTTTTTTTTTTCCCCAATCCAAGTTTGGTATACTCATTATCATATCATCATCAAAAAGAAAAATTTTTTTATCGTCATAGAAACCACTAGATATACAGGGTGTCCCAAAAGAAACGTCCAATTAGCTCCTATCAGCTGTTCTATTCTCTAACAATTAGTAACAATGATCTAAAATGGAACAAATATTTCATTACTAACACACCCTACTATTTTACAGATTGATGCAATAAGTTACTGAGAATAGCACCGTTTGATGTAATATGTTCGAAGAAACTGCCTAGATAAAGATAAGCTCCAGAACGGGCGTTACTTTTGGAACATCCCTGTATGTGTATCTGGAGTCTTGGAAGGTTTTCTTAATAAAATTGTTTGCTAACTCATAATTTGTCAATTCCCTACGAGCACTGTCGATGATCCGGTTATGTGTCGATCTCGAGTGTCTGGAAATATTTGCAGTGTGTCCTGATTGATATGAGCACAAGTGCACGTTGAGTGATGCCTGAGTGTGAGTGCAATTTGGATGGGAATAAGTGTTGGACTCGGCTGAGTGACTCTTTTGATGTGCAAGGAAAAAAAAAATAACGGATTCATTGCTTTTATTCCAATATTGTCTTCTTGTCTGCAAATCAGTCTGTATCTGACACTTTTTTGTCCTTGTTTTCATTTCATTCTGATATTTTCATTGAAATAAATACAATTCAAATCTTGTATTTCTTCTGTTGTGATTGACTAACTCGACAAGAGTTGCTATTAATTTGTCCGACATCTTGGCCTCCATGTTGTAATAAGGTAAGTTTTGTATCAGGTTGTTAAACATGAAATGTTTTCTTTCACATCGAAGTGAATAATATGGAAAGTTAACTAATGTTTAGGTATGTTTTGCAGAATCCATGTTAATAGATGTTTTACTGTACAGCTTAGCGAAATTCATTTTCCTGAATCTGTTAAGGCCGATGCCAAATTCGCCACAACTCCAGAGCCAACATGAAAAACCTGATAGTTTGATGAAGTCAATCTGTCATAAAATAAATTATCTCACTTTGTAGTACATACTATAACTAGAAAAATACTAATTATTGTATCTCAATAAATTGTTTTAATTCCTCAGTTTATAAAAAAAAATATGTCCTGTAAACATAACCCCGTTGCACTAATTATAGAAATCAAGCAGTGATTTTAGAAATAAAAAGGAACATTAAAGAATGCTTTCAAATTCTCTTTCTTTGTTTTTGGGTGATTTGCAAAGCAGTAACATGATGAGTAAGCAAAGTGACTAGGCAGCCAATGGAATTGCAACACAATCAGCATCGGGCTAAACATATTTGGGGGAAAATGATAAGGGCTCCTTATATCTCTGTCTCTTAAAAAAACACTCCCAATGGTGTATGACTGCTAGTGACGAAGTCCTGAGACCTTCTGCATGTGAGACAGATGTACTAACCATTATAACTGAGCGGGCCTAACAGGGATATGATTTGTTAATATTGGATGATTTTGAGCCCTTAACGGCAATCCTGCTCAAGCTGCTGATAATGGCAAGAAAGCCTTTGGAGTGAACACTTCTATAGTGCAAACTGTTCAACGTTGGTTCAGTATGCTCAAGAGTAGAAATATGGATACCAATTTTGAACTTTTGGAGAGGCCTTAACCTGTCCTTAATGAATTATTGGTAACAGTTCAAACACTCTCTGGGTACTTTAGGACTTTAACAGCAACCGTATTACACCATCTCAAGGTCATAGGAAAGGTTGAATAGTTGCAAAAATGGGTCCTTTATGATATGCTCCATGACAGTATCCTATCCAACACCACTGAGCTGATCGTGTTTGAGCTTAGACAATTGGGATATGAAGTCTTGCAGCATCCTATAGATTATCTGTTGGTAATTATTGTGAGTTCAATCCTCACTGGGCACCCTACACTTTGGTCTTCAGGAGTCAGCAAACTATTAGCCCAATTGGCCAAATCTAGTCCACACTCTGAGAGATATGAGGTTAAATACAAAATTTTTTAATCCATTTTTAGTTAGCAGATGACAAAAGTCAGTATGGCAATGGGCAGGCCATGCTGCAAGAATGACAGCCAACCGATGGACATCACAACTCACAACATGGATCCCCAGAGATCACATGCAAAACCGAGGCCAACAGAATACAAGGTGGAGAGATGAACTAGACAAATTTCGAAAATACTAGCTCTGCGATGCCCACGATTGAGAGGTGTGGCGAGTCATGGGGAAAGTTTATGTCCAACGACAGACGTTAAAAGACATTGATGATGATGATGATGATTGGAAAAATAAAGCTTCCTTCCGTTTTTCACAGCAAATTTGATCTTGGGGTTGTTCCTGTTGACCTATGTATCTTTCTCATCAGAGCTGATAGTTGGTGTTTAAATATAACCCAGTGTAATACATTACAGTCCGCTCAGATAGTGTAATGGTTAGCACATCTGCCTCCCATGCAGAAGGTCCTGGGTTCAATTCCCAGGTATGAGTGAAGAGCATGGAAAACTCTTCATTAGGACAATTTCCCTGTCCACTCAGCAGCTAATTGAGTACACTCTAAGCCGTGTGATTAGGTGGCATCAAAACTTGCAGGTCTCGACCAGACTTGCAAGGATCACTAAGACTGATACATGGAACTGTAAACCGGGACTCTGTCACCGGTGGTTACACTGGGGGTGGTCATCTCTTAAGAGATGCTTTACCTTTACAGTGTGATATATTCAGTACATGAAATCAGAAGAATAATTTAATGCCATATTAATTTTTAATTTAATGTTCACACAAAGTGTGAACATTAAGTGGAATTCTTGGAAATACAGTCATTTCATAATAAAATATCCTATATATATATATATAATTGATTTCAACAATTAAGTGGATTTCGTTCAGATGAGGAAGAGTCAGTTTATCTATCAAGCTGATCATTCGGTGAAATTTCCTGGTTCAAAATGTCAGTTGTTGCAGGGTTAGTGTTTCCCAGGATGATTATTGTCTACTTCTTTGACTTTGGTAGGTGCTGATTGTGAATTTACACTGGAGCGGCAACCATTTTGAAACAAGATTCTTCACAATTGCCAAGATTCTTTGAATTAAGTTTTACTTTCCTCTAACTTCAACACATTTACTTTCACACAATCGAGAATGTACAACAGATAGAAATCTTCAGAGTGATCACAATAAGCGGCTTCCTATGTGAAACTGATTTTAAGCCTTACCCTGTTATAACATGATGTGGTCCACATTATCCCACAGGTGGATGGTGGACCCTAAGATACTAATCCAGATCCAAAGTAGCTACATTTAGCTCCAAGATAGCTAAATTGATTGCAGCACAGTTAAAACACGTTTGACTTTTTTAGGATCTCAACACCTGCGTTATAATGGGGAACCCCTATATTTACGAACATTTGATGATATAAAATAAAAAGTGTGGCAAGCATGTGATAGAGGCTGCCGAGCACAATGTTCTGTATAAATAAACTACCAAGGTGAGGACAATGGTCTGAAAAATCCATCCACATATATGATAATTAGCAATGTGTTTTTGTAAGTTTTCTAAGAGATGCAACTAACGTAGTAAAATAGAATTTTATATTCTGATGATGTGGTAAAATGCTGAATTTAAAGAGAAAAAAGTAAATAAAAAAATCTGTTCGTAATCAACAGAGCACTATTCTCCAAGTTCACTACAATTTAAATCTCCATTAACAATGTGTCAGGCAGATGCGTTAAGCCCTTAATACAAGTAAGTTGAGTTTCGACACAAGTTCATGGCTTTAATTCTGTAATAGCTTTCGTAAAACTCAACTAATTTCAGTAAAGTTTATGTCATCTTGAAGAGACATTTACAGTGAATAACCTTTTTTAAAATTACACCTACTCATGAAAATTGCTCTGAAAAATGCTAGATATAAATCTTCAGGGAATTTTTTCATTAAATTTGATATAACACAAGTAAAAACTATTGAAGTGAATTACACCAAACTTTCCATATGCAATTAATTCGGCCTCATGAATATCTTTTCTTTAAGAAAAAACAATTATTCCCAATTTGTGAACATTTACAAGAGTCTGAATGTTAGAAATGAGAAGGATTTTGAAAGTCAGACACAAAAGATATATATCCAAAAATAAGTTATTTCTAGAACATCTTCGTGGCACGGTCGGTTACTTTGTTAATTTTCTAATCGATAGATTGGTGGTTCGAATTCACCCATAAACTACTTCCTTTTTTTTTCCCCAAAACAATAGATGTTATAATTGAAGACGTCATATATTCATATTAATATTAAAGAAAACAGGACCAGTGAGAAAAATCCATACTTGAATGTGGTAATATAATTTTGAAACACCTTAAAAAAATATCATAACATAAAATAGATGAAAAAGTATCAATACATTGATACAATTTTATCTAATTTAACCAAGTTCAGTTGCGCGTGAGGACATAAGCTATTTTGTGTCACTGAATTTATATTTTTTCAGCAATTTCATATTAACATATTCTTGTTCAGTGTTTAGATTTTTACAATTTTATTATCACATTGGATTTTTTTTCTTCACTGGTATGAAATGTTTATATCCATATATTTTATTTATGCTGTCATTCTTAACAGCACAGGTTAAATAGTCCATGTTTGAAACAGAAGACTTGACAATTGTATTTAAATAATAGAATTTATTTTCCAGAAACTTAATTACATACTTTAATCTCATCTTGTGAGGACTTTGTTTTTGCTCTCAACATATCTGGTTCTTCAGGAATTCTCTTTTTTTTGTTTTTTGTTTTACAGTGAAAAGAAAAGGAAAGAGGTTGGGAAGGGCAAGGTCAGGGAGAAGGTAGTTTTTACCTAGGTCCGTATTGCAGATAAACTTTTATTTGGAAAAAATTTAAACAGAAAACAGAATTATCGATTCGTTGAAATGATATAGAGAAATATTTGAGAAAAAACAAAAAAAACATAAAAGGGATATTTCAGCATGAATCACTCCCCGGCAAATGATACATTTCATCCACCTCCCCATGTAGGTGAAATATGACACAAGGTGGGGACCCGCACCACATGTGTGTGTGAATGGTTTCAGAAACTGTCCAGTTCCCTCAGCACTTCCCTTTCGGGACATCCCAGGGATTGACCTTCACTTTACCCTTTCAAGTGTAATTGAGAGGTGCAGCCAAGGAGGAGATCTCCTGGAACAAGACATTAAACTTCTCTTGTTTCAGGATCAAAAAGGCTCTGGCATCTGGGATTTTTCCTGACCCTACTCCTCCAAGTTGCAATGGGGAGGCGCTGCCTGGGGGAAGAACCCCCTGAAACTATACATTAAGCTTCTCCTGCTGCAGGTCGAGAAACAATAAAATCATAATTATTTACACATTGTCGTAGAGATTACAAATACATTGCCAGAAATGCGTCTTCTGAATGGGGTCACAGAGAGGAATTTTATAAGGCCGGTAAAGTTGTCCCCTCCCCTCTCCCATGTACAAAACCCTCGTCCTTTAGCCATCTATTTTCATCGTATTGACCGAGAAGGTTTGATACACGGCTACACCTAAGAGACTTTTAGGCCCTGCCTTGTCTCTCTGGGGCTATGGTGCTCTGCCCCAGCTACATCCTGCTCCTGAAGGCCCGGCTTCTGAGACCCACAAACAGACTGACTGATAAAATCAATCTCATTTCATTGAATCACTTGGGGAAAGAAAACGATCTTTAGGAACAAAACGTGAAAATTTCGATGAGAGCCAAATTAGTGGACATTGAATACACTGGAAAACCATTGATGTATTAAGTGTTAGAAGATTCCTTTAATTATGGGAGTAGGAAGTGGGTTCGGTCATGATTCCACAACTGAAAAAGAAATAATCTGATCTTTTGATTAAATTTTTCTTTTATTTTTTGCTCTCTATGTTGTACTAGAGCACATGTATGTGTATACGTCTACATATATGCGTGTGTGTGTGTGTGTGTGTGTGTGTGTATATATATATATATATATATATATATATATATATGTATGTATTGAGAAATGGATGTATGTGATCTGACAGAATGATTATAAATTGCATTATATTATATAGAAACTTATTTGAAATGATCTCCTGTCATTACTCAGTTAATATATCATTTGCCCTAGACAGCATAATAAATAATTGAACCTGCCACTCATAGTTATGCTCTTACCATTGAGCTAAACAGCCACTGGTAATGTAAAGACCCAAATAACCGCTTTCACACCAAATTCTCATCTTGTTTCAATGCTACAGTCATGTATTAAGAGAGATTCCTGTAGCAGCCCTATTTTCTCTAATTGTTTATTCTTTTTACTCCGTCTAGGGTGAGTGATATTAACCGTGTAATGACGGGAAATCATTTCAAATAAGTTTCTATATAATATAACGCAATTTATAATCGTACATTTATATTATATATATCTATATATAATCATGCAATTTATACATCAGTCATGACTTCGTAATTGACTTATGATAATATATATAAGAGTAAATACGTTTTATAGCTATACTAGCATAATGCCAGTCAAAAATAATGGGGTTATTTATGCATGGATCAGAACTAAGGAGCTTAAAGCTAATTTATTTTTAATTATTCAGGTATTCTAATTTAATGTTTTTAAAAATCTCAAGACAACATTAAATGTTCCTTTATGTCACTTACACAAAAATAAAACCTATTAAGTTTTGAATGTCCATTCTGTGACATATTCTTCATTAATATATCTCAACTGCCTATCTCATTTTGTTACTACTCTTGTGCATATTAGCTGTGTTAATCTATTTCACATGGACCATAACTATTAGGTTATTATAGGATTCAGAAAAAACAAATAAGACATACCAAGTTGCATATATGGCTTCTATATAGATAGATATACATTATTTATGTTCATATATATATATATATATATATATATATATATATATATATATATATATAGAGAGAGAGAGAGAGAGAGAGAGAGAGAGAGAGAGAGAGAGAGACAGAGAGAGAGAGGGAGAGAGAGGGAAAGAAAGAGAGGGGGAAAGAAAGAGAGGGGGAAAGAAAGAGAGTGAGAAAGAAAGAGAGTGAGAAAGAAAGAGAGTGAGAAAGAAAGAGAGAGAAAGAAAGAAAGAGAGAGAAAGAAAGAGAGAGAAAGAAAGAAAGAGAGAGAAAGAAAGAGAGAGAAAGAAAGAAAGAGAGAGAGAGAGAGAGAAAGAGAGAGAGAGAAAGAGAGAGAGAGGGAGAGAGAGGGAAAGAAAGAGAGGGGGGAAAGAAAGAGAGTGAGAAAGAAAGAGAGTGAGAAAGAAAGAGAGAGAAAGAAAGAAAGAGAGTGAGAAAGAAAGAAAGAGAGAGAAAGAAAGAGAGAGAAAGAAAGAAAGAGAGAGAGAGAGAGAGAAAGAGAGAAAGAGAGAGAGAAAGAAATAGATAGAGAAAAGAGAGATAGAGAAAAGAGAGAGAAAGAGATAGAAAGAAAGAGAGAGAGAAAGAGTCAATATTCCAGAGCCCAGATGTCATGTTCCTGAAACGTTAATTCAATGAATCGAGATCTGAATTAACTGACCAGATAACAATGTCAAGACACTGAGTGGGTGACATAAATTTCAGCTGGAAACTCAAGACAATATTCTACATTATCCCATTTTGAACAACAGGTGTTTTTGCATTTTTTTAAACTGGTAGATTTTAGCAACATACGTAGGAATCTTGTACACTGTTGTATTTTCCCCAACGCTGGGTCCCTACAAATGATTAAAAGTCTCAGTCTGAGATTCATGACATCATTGATGCAAGTAACTAATTTTAGTGAGAGGGGCTCAGCATTTTTCTTCAGATGTGATGATGTTCTTATTCCCCCCCGACTTTTGGGGGTGCACATCCAGTCTATGTTCTGAATACAAGAGGAAATATATATGGCTGCATTTTCATCTGAGATTCCCACATCGTTTTTTATAAATATATATATATATATATATATACATGTATGTATACATAGGAGGTCCTTTATTATAATCACTGACAATGAATTCAAAATTATTATTAAATTCTTTTTAACAAACTTACTTATAACAATGAATATAAATTGTTCCAGTTTTCACATCCCTTGCTTAATGTTATGTAAAATACCTTGTCTCAAAAAGTTGCATATATATATATATATATATATATATATATATATATATATATATATATATATATATGTTTAGTAGGGGGAAACGTCTTCATAGATGAAGTGTGCGACATTTAAAAAAAAATAGAGCTGCAATTATTATTATACTGATTGATACCCATGATAGACCTATTTCACGACCAAATGATCGTTAAGTGGGTTGGTGTTTGAATTTAAAAAAAAAACCCTAACCCACCTGATGATCATAGAGTTGTGAAACAGGTCTGTTATGGATATCCATCAATACTATAATATAACATAATATGATGATGGCTAGTATAATAATTATATATATATATATATATATATATATATATATATATATATATATATATGCTCACACACAAATTAGAGATTATATATTGCTGGGGACGTGCAATCAGCAAATAAGCGTTGATATAAAAATCCACGTTTTTCTAAAAAGAAATTTAAAAACCAAAAATAAAAACATACATAAAACTTATTTTTATCTTTTTTTTATTTATTTCATTTTTTTTCAAATTTAAAAATGCTTAAAATATTAAAAATAATGATATATAAACCATTACCCCCAGGGGCTTTAGTTGTTACTCCACCCAAAAATACTTTTAGGGAATTTCTTGATAAATGAATTGGATTACGTCAGATTTCAGTTGCCACACAATTTGCATATTTAAATAGGTGATTTAAGGTGCCCCTGGGGTTCAGTGGTTCAGGTAAATTAAAAATTTATTTGTTTGAATTTTCAAAATTTAAATTCAAATAAATAAAAATAAAATATTGGTGGGATTCCTAACATGTCTATATACACGTGTTTTATATTAATATATATTTTAACAATATAAATATCTACAGTATACATATTTATATGATATAAATATATAATATGCTCACATTTATTAGAAAGTGTAATATTTTTTTTTTTTGTTTATCTTAATAGGGTCCAGGAAATTGTTTGAAGATTATTTAATAAATAAAAATGTTTTATAAAAATCATTTTAAAAGCTTATAATTTCGATGATTTTAAAAAGCGGTAATTTTTTGGGAGGAGGTTTGGGAGGCTTATGTGTAAGATATTACTATATACAGTACCAGACCATTTATGAGGCTTCCAGAAAACCAGGCTTGTTTTGAATTGGGGCTCCATATTAGTTCACTCGGTCGAATTGTCTCCAGAGGAAAACTGGTGGATTAATTTTGATTAAACAGAACCTGTTTTTGAAGTGGATTAATTTATATGTTATAAACAGTTTCGTTTTTTTAAATATTTTTCTCCGTTCACTTTTCATCATATATTTTATATTCTATCTTTAAAAGATTTCGAATGGATTAATAAATATCAAAAAAGATCCAGCTTCAGAAACGTATTAATTTCGTTTTTCACTTTTCATTGTTTATTTTATATATTTCATTATTTTTAATATATATCTACAAATAAAATCCAGGTCATCTCTGGTACCATTTGTTGAATAAATGATCTGGTACTGTAATAAAATTTTGAGTGCACTTATAAACAAGATTTTAAAATAATGTCTCAGAAAGAATTAAAATAGAATTAGAACCTATGTGAATATCCTCAACATATTGAATAATATTCAAACAAAAATTTTTAGGGAGTGCAGAGAGGGTGGGAGTTGCGACTTAACCTTTTCGCTGCCATAAACAAGACGTTACGATAGTATGTCATTCCATCCAGAGCCACGGGCTGGAAAACTTGTTTTATAATACCAACTTTAGTTCAGACTATCTAATCACTTCTTCCAGTCTTTGCTGTTGACACATTTCGGATGTATCATTCAACAGCCTTCTTCAGGCGTAAAATGAATCGTCCAAAACAAAAATGGAAAGAAGAGAGTAGATAGTCCATATAGAAATTGGTTTGTTAATGACTTATCTCGAAGTTATAGACGATTCCTTTCATCATTGTATATCATTCAGTCTAGTGCCATGGATATGTCGATCTTTCGCAAGATGGTAATTTTTCCTCATGCAAGCAAAGAAAATTTGCATATTGACTTTGGTGATATGACACGTAACGAATGAAGATTTTCTATTTTCGTAAAATTTTTTCTAAGAAAAACATGGCACGAGACTTGCATTAAAAAATATCCCTGGCAGCAAAAAGATTAATTTGGAGTCGAGTGTCGAGTTATTAGCATTCCACGGTTTGTTTGGTCTCTTGATCTTGTTCTTGTTGTTGCTTCAGTGAAAAAAAAAAAGCAACATTTCAGGCGATCCATTCTAAATATTTCCCATATGGATTGTACAATTGAAGAAGGCCATAGAATGCATCACCCAAAATGTTGCTGTAACAGCAAAACCAATAAAAAGAATGAGTTTCGTGGACCGAACAATACTTAGAGCGATAACAATTGTGTGTTTCCTTCTGCAAAAAAAATAGATATTGGTCAAGTAAAAGAAAGGGAAAGTGGTTGATATTTTTTCTTTTGAACCTTGCAGTCCTCCTAGAAGGAAATCTAAAAATTCAATTTCAGGTGTTTTCAATCCATTACATCCTAAAACCACCTGGAAGTCTGTTAGTTTATAGAGAAAAATTTTTAAGTAATTTTATGAGGGGGGGGGATCTATTTATAATGTAACTATAATGATAAAGTAAGAACTTACTTTCTGCCATTTTCATTGAGATACGACTTCTGTTTATGAATTATCTCCCTTTTGGTTTGAAAAATGGCACAGAAATAAGAATTTAAAAAATTCCAGCATTGGTAAAAATTCAAATTTTGAAAATAATTTTTGGGGATAGAGTTGATGGCATCAAGAAGAAAACCAACCGGAAGGAAAATATAATTCATGTAAGCCTTATCTCAATGAAAATGGCAGAAAGTATTCTAATTTCATAATTATAGTAACATTGTAAATAGAACCTCCCTCATGAAACTTTTAAAAATTATTTTTCTAAAATCTAACGAACTTCCCGAACATTTTAGCTCTAATGGATGGAGAGCGCTTAAAATTGAAATTTAAAGAAAATCTTTTCTAGAAGAATTGTACGGTTGGAAAAAAACAAAAAAAACAAAAAAAACAAATCTTAACGGAAAAATGTAAGTAAAAATGTTTAAAAAAGCGAAGAATATCAGAGTATGAGAGCTTTTCTAATTTCCTTACGAGACGACGAGTGCCAAAAAATAAAAAAGAATGTTCTGCAGGTTTTTACAAACGGATATTCGTGTGGCTCAGAGTTTCATGAAAAAAAAAAAACGCATCATCTTATTGACATTCATTTTCTTACATTTGTTTTTTTTTTTTTTGTTTTTACAATTGTCCTTTAGGTTATACTAAGTCTGTGCGGAAAGTATCCAGTCATTTTCGATATCTCGAGAACCAGTCACGTGGCCTCAATGTAACTTAGTAACCAAACAGAGGGAACCTTACTGCGCATGCATTAACAGAAACGCTCCCATGGGGTTACTCAGTTGGCAGTGAGACGCCGTTGAGTTAGTCTGCATACTGTGTGATGGTCACAATTCATAACAACTGGACCTGCCTATTCTTCATACCGTGTGCAGGGCTTTTATTCAGAACAACGCTTCATCCAGGTCTGTCAGTACCCACTAAAGTCCAGATTAGGCTTCCTGCTCCTTCTGGCTTTTCCAAAAGAGATTCCAGACCGTGGACGAGATTAAGGAGAACTCAGTGAGGCAGCTAATGGCGATCCCAAGAGAGACACAGGGATAAGTTTGTGAGGTCTCAAGGGAAGTACTTTGAAAGGGGACAAAGGGGCCGTAAGTAGACTATTTTTTTTTCATTGATATCGAATGGTTGGACATCTTCCGAACAGACCTCGTATATATAGTAAAATGTTTTCCTCCAACTCTGATGACCAAATGACCACCAGTCCAAGGGTCATCTTTACCAAATTCAGGCACTAACGTTTCCAAAGGGCTATACCCGACTCTCTAACAAGGCTGCATCGTTGTTATCTTTAGCTTCACCCTCATTATTGGTCACCTCTGGGCAAGCCTTTTCTCCCATCGATCTCTCAATCGATTCAACAGTTTTCGCTAAAACAGCCAAGCTCCTGTCTTCAGTGTCATCGGTCGGTGTAATCACCGTTTCTGCGTCATTTTCTTCGCTACTCAGCCCGAGATATCCATTCATTTGAGTATTGAGTTGAGATTTGCCTTCGATTATTTCCGTTAATGTTCGATTCAATGTCTCCGAATCCATGAGTTCCCTCATTTCTTCATCGTCTCCACCGACACTCATGATACTCCCAATCATCGTGGCATTTTCCAGTATTGAGCCACTGGCCATTTTCAGCTGTAAAACCTGCAGAAAAACAAAATAAAATCAGTAATTAGATAATAACAGGTTTGTTTAGTCACTCAATAGAAACAGTCATGCGACTAATGTCTTTTAACAACATGCCGTGTTGGGAGCGATCAATTAAAAATAAAGAAAAAAAGGGGGGATCAATGAATAAGTTCTCTTGCCTTTTGTTGCATAGTGATAAGTAAAACGGTTTGATTTTTGAAAAAAATATAAGTGTGAAAACAAATTAAGGGAGTGATTTAGCAAAAACTTATATTGCAAACGGAAACATTCAAAACATACAAAAATGTTTTCTCAGCCCTCTAGCTCCTTTTGCACTGCCTGTATGCATGATACATAATACATACACAGCCAACAAGATCAATTTAAAAACTGAAAAAAATCTGTGTTGACAGTTTTGGTTGATTGTTTCTAATGATAATAGAATGTTGAGATAAAAAGCACCAGAAATAAGATCAAATAAAACTAGCATTGAGTGAGACAGATGTTGATCTTCAATATCTATGAATATTTGCAGTATGTCACAACTGATATATGAGTATTTGTATTTTTATTAGCTTGTTAGAACTGAAGTGGCTATCTATGTATTGGTCAGCACTAAGGAGCCTAAAACTGTTTTATTGGGCAATTTATTTTTAATAATTCAAGTATCCTTATTTCAAGTTTTTTTCAAAGTCTCAACTCAACTAAAGCTGTTTTGATGTTTGGTCAGACTAAGTCTTGAGTGTTTCTATAACGTAATCTTCATTGTTATGTCATAATAGGAAGATAAATTAACCAATGAGATCAATATGCAAACAAACAGAAAAGAGATTTGCATATATGCCAATTGTATATATATATATATATATATATATTCTAGGAAGCCTTACAGCTTTAAACTCTGAACACATTAAAAAACTTCCTCATTTTTGGTATCACTTCTGTCACTTATTTCCCAATATCCGTCGATGCAATTCATGTAATTTCCTTCCGTGTTTTTCCCATTTCATATATACTTTATTATAATGGTAAAGGCATAAATTGTCTTTTGGTGGGATTATCAGTTGTTTACCATGTAACCATTTTAGGGATTTTAAAAACAAAACAGTTATTTCAAGATAGCACTCCGGTAGTATTGATCAAACACCACCTCCCTTTCAGCTATGATTTTAATATATAGCTTATGTCATACATATAGTTTGTTATTCTATATGGTATTATCATAATTTATTGTACATGAATATTATTAGTACTACAAATCATTCAATTTTTTCAAACAGGGCTCACTTGGGTAGGTCATCTAAAAAACGCATTTAACGATGAAAGATCAGTAAGTATTACAACAGACGTGACTCGCTGTTTGTGTCACTTCTATTGAGTGTTCACCCTTGTGAATATTAAATCAGCTGTGTTAGTTTAAATCTCACACTGCATGCAAAACAACGTATGACATCATCTTCAAGAATACTTATTACACAGAAAAACTTCTTCGCGTTGATTATATATATATATATATTTATATATAAAAATAAATCAGTAAGTTTTAATAACTCACCTCTTCTTGAAGATCATGAATTTTATTCTCCAGGTCTTGAGCTCCACCTCTGGCTTGTAACTGTCCTGATGTTACCAATTCAGCTTTCTAAAATAAAAATTGTTTTGGCCAGTGAAAATAAAGTTGCATTAATTACAACAATACGCACGAGTGAGCAAGGTAGAATATAAGGGGTGCTACAGTAACACCCGATTTGTCCCTTAACAGATTTCCTCAGCTGGCATTGTAGAGCCATACTTCTTTGATAACCAGGTGAAGAAAATCATCCAAATCTTTTCTAAAATGCTTTGTGGCCACGGATAATTCATATTGATTGTTATTTTGAATAAGAGAGTGTCCCATTACATTGCAGTTGTATTGTGCAAGACAGGATTGATGGCAATTTGGGAGGTTACTGGCTTGAATGTCGTGACTCTATCAAATGACCAGTGAAATCACTTGACTTAACTCTAACCAAACAGGGTGTATGATGCAAAAACGGATGGTTTTGGTAAAAAAAAATTCCCGAGACTGAAACTTGGTGTTGCCGATTCAAAAAAAATATTTGTACTAGTTTGATAGCTAAAAAGTGCTAAATGATAAAAAAAATAGCCCCCAAAACCAAAAAGTTGTTAAAAAAGGTCAGAAAATGGACACAATGTTTAAGCAATAATTGAGTGATTTTCACACGGACAAATTTTTAATTTTCAAAAACAGAATTCTGTTGCAAGACGGTGATTTAACATCCATAAAAACCAGTCAAGAATAGAAAAGCACAACAGAAAAAAATGTTGCCATCATTGACATTGAAATTTGTCAGAATGTCTGCAGGTCAGTCATTTGCTGACTGATTGAATGCATAAAAATCGACGATAGTCAAATTGAACCTTATATGTAATGCCTCACGAATATCTGTGTTTATTAGACCCATATTTTGTTTAAGGCCTCAATAAAATAGTTTTTGGACAAATTGGGCCTTACCTTTCGGACACCCTGTATTTTGATAACTTTCCTTGCACAGACGCATCAGTTACAACCATTTTGAATTTGGCTATTTTAGAATGGCTAAAGGTGGCTATTTATTTTAAAAAATGGCCATAGATTTAAATTTCAGGTAATGAAATAACAGCAATAAATAATTGAGAAATTAGGAACACTATTCTTAAACCTACCTATCAATTAACCCTAAATCCTAAACCTAACTACATTTTTCTCATCAAGAATAACTTTATTTGAAAAATGGCAAAAATCTAGCCACTTTCAGCCATTTACAAAAGTCCAACTAAAAAATGGTGGTGCTTGATGTGTTAGTGCGGAGATCGCTAATTTCGATTCATGTAATTAGAAATACGTCCTCATCTTTTTTCACACTGTAGCATTTGTTATTCTCCTGCATTAAAGGCATTTTTAGCTATTTTCAACCATAATCTAGCCACCATTTCTATATAATTTACATGCTTGACGGTAGCCGAGAATGTCCTCGTTTTGAATGATTGGGAAAGTCCTCTTATTTGAATGTTCAAATATGGCAACCCTCTTCTTACATACCATGAAATACAATGCATGATATTCTTCAGTTGATTGTATCTACCTGAACTCCCCCGAGAACAGGATATCACACAAGGTTGTTTAATTAGCTTAGCTGGCTGAATAGAAGCCGTTGTTGGAGAAGAAAAACGTATATTCTTACCTGCACTTCAAGGTGAGCGATGTTTTGTTTCAATCCGGCAATAATTTGAGCGAATTCGGCTTCTTTAATCTTGAACATCATCTGGTCTTCTTTTCTCTGGAAATTCAATCAAAAATGAAATAAGACAAAATCAACCAAGCAGTCACAAATCTTTTAATTCAATGAATTTTGTTCATATGACTCGTAAATATATAAATACTAACATATACCTGTTAAAAAACAGGTGGCATGATCCTAACCCCATCCACTTACAACAAATAGAACTCCACCACCCAGGAGTTTTCCTCTCTCCATTTTCCCTATCATGCTTAAGATTTAAAATCATTCCAATGAAATGTTCTTGAATAAACACTGTGTCACCCAACTTGTAGTTTTCCTTATTTTCTATAAATTTTCACCATTATGTCAGATAAAACCAAACCATCCAATCATCATCATCATCATCATCAGTCTTTTAACATCTGTTGTTGGACATAGACCTTCCCCAGGATTTGCCACACTTCTCTATCATGGGCGTCACAGAGCCAGTACTTCCTGAACTTGTCTAGCTTGTCTCTCAATTTAAAATTCTGCCGCCTCGGTTGCGCATATGATCTTGGGGGATCCATGTAGTGAGTCGCGATGTCCATCAGTTGTCTGCCATTCTTGCAACACGGCCAGCCCACCGCCATTTGAGATTTTTTATGGATTCTATGATGTCTCTAACTCTTGTCTTTTCCGGGATCTACTGTGCTGTTTTGTGGTCTCTCCATGTGAGGCCCAGCATTATTCTTTCATGTGCATGTTGCATGGTTCTCAGCTTATGGGTCTGTCTCTTGGTTAAGTTCCATGTTTCAGCTCCATAAGTGACTATTAGGAGGATGCATTGGTTATACACCCTTCTTTTTAGGATTAATGGGATCTTGTTATTTTTGAAGGTTGAGCTAGCTCTGCCAAAGGCTTGCTATCCTAGTGTGATTCTTCGCTTGATTTCTTCTTCAATTGAGGGTCTCATGGAGATTCGTTGTCCTAGGTAGATGTAGTGGTCTACTTTCTCGAGTTCTGTGTCCTCGATTTCAATCTTAGTGTTTTTATCTCCAATGTGGTTGTTGCAAATGATCTTCGTCTTGCTGAAGTTCATGATAATTATATATGCTCGTTATGTGGATGTTAGGTGATACAACAGAATGTTAACGAGAATCACAATTAGAAGGTGAAGCGAAAAAATTTAAGAGAAAAGCAGGTGTTACATCTCAAATTTTTATTATCACCTGGGAATGTTTTGATGCATTTCAATGGTTGCCAGCCATCTTTTTCACAGAAAATTGTATGCTGTTTACAAGGTTTGATGAAAGAAACAGGGATATTTCACTATCGTATGTTGTTTGGTAGCATACAATCTTCTCAGCACCGCTGCAAGTTTCTCTGAAAAAGATGGCTGGTGACCATCAAAATGCATTGAAACATGCCCACATGATAATAAAAAATTTCAAGATATAACAGCTGCTTTTTTCTTAAAGTTTTTCTCTTTATCTTCCAATTGTTATTTTCACCAACATATGTATATACATGGTTTTGGCATTGCAAACAAAGAGTTTTGGGGAGAGTATTTCTCAGCAATGTGTATATATATATATATATATATATATATATATATATATTACTCACTTTTTATGCAATGAGAAGAAACATTGATGAAGTGTTTTAGACATTGTTGATTTCAGAAAAGTTTTCCTTTACATCCTTTCTTTTGTTACTTCTAGTAATAGATGTATTAGTCTTGAGTTGTTAGAATTTCTTATCTCTTATTTCTCGTTTTTCTATCTTATCCAAACGCAGTGGAAGTTGACCCTGCAGCAGCCGGGTTTTTCAATTACAGATTTCATTGAGATTGGGTCACTTTGACATCTGATCTACTAAACCCTATAATTGAAGATATGCATTTAGAATTCAAATTATAAATTTCTGTATCTGAAAACCGAATGCATGTCTATAATTATAGGGTCTAGTGGGTCAAATGTGACCCAATCTCAATAAAGTCCTTTTCCTATGAGGGTTAGTCTTGAAGTTTGGTGACGTGGGTGTCTGGACTTGGATTAAGGTTTGTAAAAATGGAACATGGACTCACTTATAATGCACTAGAAAAATGTCGACCTCAAGAGGGCGACTTAGCAATCACTAGGTTTTGATTTCAAATTATGGTAGGGAAATGTTAATTTCATATAAAGGTTTGGTTTAATGCAACGTGATAGTTAAACAGTGAAGAGATTACTCCCCAAAACATGGTGAGAATTGTTCTTGTTCTTGTTACAAGGGGGAAACAAAATCAACTCCAATTTTACTGGAAAAAAAAAAATATATATATATATATATGTATATATATTCATTTATATTTGCATTGCATGGATATGAGGTGATCCAACAGAATGTTGATGAAAATCACAATTGGGAGGTGAAGAGTAAATCAAGGGTTTCATCTTGAAAATTTTCATTATTGCATGGGCATGTTTTGATGCATTTTGATGGTTGCCAGCCATCTTTTTCAGAGAAACTTACAGCGGTGCAGAGATGATTGTATGCTGTTTACATGTCAGTGATCTGAGGAAAGAAATGGGGATATTTCTGTTTTGTGGGTTGTTTAGTAGCATACGATTTTCTCTCTGATTGGACCAGGAAAAACAAAAAAAGATTCTTACTTTTGATTCCAGATTGTCATTGGTTCGATCGAGTTCTTTGATGTTGATTCTGAGGTCCCTCTCCAGTTCTTCCCTGTCATGAAGTTGGGATCTGAGCAGTTTATTATCACTGTCCATCCGTTTGATTTGGTTGCTGCAGATTTGGTTCTTCAAGAAAGCAAAGGAAGAATGAAAAATCAAAGCAGAACAGCACGGGAAAATTTCATTTAAAAAAAGAAAAGACGAATGTTTTGAAATCAATCTTATTCTGGAGAAAGCTGCTTATTGAGGACAGGGTCTTCTAGATGACAATTACAAGCTAATTACATTAGGCATAGGATATGAAAATTTGAACAATTTACAATCTTTTTTCTTTTTTAAAGTATTATGGCATATAAGAAAATTTATTAAACATGTTTTGTGATTGTGGCTCCATTGGAAATTGAGTAGATAAACGAAATGGCTAAAAACGTAAAATAAATCTTAAATGTTTCTATAATAATAAAATAAATGATAATAGAAATAATAATAATACCTCATCTCAAAAATTCAGAGATACACAAATCTTAAATGCCATAACACTTTAATATTGTCAGATTTTTTTATCTAAATAATATATGTTCTTTGTTATAAATTCATTGTTATGCACAACTTTACATAAATTATTATGAAATTTTTATATGATTTCAAATTCATTTCAAATAAAGTCTTTGTGATCGTCTGATTTTGATAAGATTATCCGTGACTAATAAACAGCTTCCTCTGTATTGAGTTGATGCAAAAGTTCCCAGCACTAGCTTACTCTTCGGACTGAACAAACTATGACATAAGTTCCAAAGGAGAAAGGAAATCCCTGTTAATAGCTTGTGAAATGAGAACTAGAGTGACATCTCATCTAAGAAATTCAGATTCAAAGCAACATTTAAGGAAAGGCAAAATATGTCTTTGAAGATTTTTTGCTTGTTATTATCATTTACGTATCATTTATTATTCGTTTAATCCTGTTTGCCTTGGATGGGACTCAGTACCATTGGGTACGATGATCAGTCTTACTAATCTGAAAATACTTTTGCACTAAATCAAATCAACAGAAGAATAAAAACAGCACCAGAACCCCCCCCGACTTAGCCATTTTATGGCCATTTGAAGTAGCTAAAATGGCTAAACTTGCTCAAAATAGTGCTAAATGTTAGATTTCTGCGCTGCAAAAACAAGAAATGCGCTAAATTTAGAGCAAAAAGAGCTAAATTGGCAATAGTTCCTTTGATGAGTGCTTTGCCCTAAGAGAGACCCATCTTTTCCGATTCCGTCATCACTGTCCAGCGCCAAATGATATTGGCCTTCATTTCTTCCTCTTTCCCAGTTAGGGTCCATCTTCACACAACTTTAGATATTCTTCCTATGTGCATGACCAAACCCTCAGAACATACATTTTCTAATTTTCCAAGAGACATATTCCTACTGCCTGTTCTTGTATACAGTTCCTCATTAAAGATTTTGTTAGGCCAGTAAATACACATTGGCATAAAAGTTGAGAAGGGAATTATAAAACATTCATATATTTTTAGTTTCGTTTGTTAATTTTTTGAAAATTGTTTTCAACAATTGAAATATATAAACAAAAGGAATTCAATCAATCTATGTACAGAAAATCATTGCTTTCAAATTTCCACCATTTTGAACTTCACAAATTCTTGCTCTTTCAATAACTTCTGCATAAAATTTCTAATGCTATCATCTCCTCTGCACACGTATGTGATTTTCAGCATTTCAGACTGTACGTGGTATCCCTGTTCGGAGGTGAATACTAACGGAGCCCGATTCTCAAAATATGAAAACAAACAACGAATCATGGACTCAAATGGTAGTGTCTTGATGTTCAAATAACAAAAATATGCTCCTTGGGTTAATGTTAAAAGTATTCAAAATAAACTTTTATTATTCTAATTTGTTGCTTAGTGGTATGCTTTTTCCATGAATTCCCAAAGGTTCCTTAATATATCTGAGCACAGGGGAACATAATTTTTTTATGAAACAGAAAAGGCTATAATTGTTTTAAATCCCTTTAGTTTATTGCTCATGTGCGCACTTCTCCAAGATGAATTCCTAAGGGTTCCTTCATATATTTGAGAAGAGGGAAAAACAAAAAATATTGAAATAGAAAATTTTATGATTGTTTCAAATCCCTTTGTGACTTTTTTGCCACCCGATACTACAGATCTTCTCAATTATTTGTGCACCAATTCAATTACAGAATATTGTTTACAAGCTGTATAAGAAATTCTGAAGCTACAGAAATGAGATTGAGTTCTACATGGACTTACAACAGTAATCAACAGTCAGAATTTAAATCAAGGGTTCTTAACCAAAGGGGTATGTCCCCACTAAAGGGCGCGAGTCCACAGGAAAAAAAACTAAGAATTTCTCAAATTATTTTGGGCATTCTCTTGAGAGGTGTCTTCATGATATTCTGATGGACACAATACATTGAAAAAATTTCCTCCAGAGATTTGCAATACCCATCTAAAACAAATCATCCTGTTAAAATTAGAGGGGGTGCCAGGAGACAAGGTCAAGCAACTAAACAGGAGTGTGGTGGTGAAAAGCTTAAGAACCACTGATTCAAATCCTTGTCTCTCTGTTGGATATCACCCCTCACTCTCAGTTTGGATCAGCCCAAGAAGTTGTGTAAATACAGGAGCCATAAATAACTTGCGTAAAACAGTGAGATGGAAATTTTATTCCAAATCCTAGCAAAGCAGACAGTGTCCCCTTGAGGTGTGAAACTGGTGAATACAATTGACTGTGCGTCGTGGAGGGGGGGAAACACCGTTTATGTATTTAGTATTCAGCCTAGCTGCTGCAGGGTCAAACACCACTCCTATTTCCATTCTGACCGGCAATGATTTCTACAACTTTGGTATTGAATATATAATGAATAAATTCGTAGGCATATAATACTTGTCAGTTTAGCTCTGTTGGTAAGAGAGCCACCTACCAATCAGTTGATTGTGATTTCAAATCACGATAGGAAGATGCGTATTTTATAAATAGGTTTGGTTTAACGTGACAGGATGGGCAAATGCTGAACAGCCTTCTTGCCAAAATTAGGTGAGGGTTGTTCTTGTTGCTTTTGTTAAATGAGGAAAACAAATTCAGTCCTAGACTTGGACTCGATTTAGACAACATTAGAATGAACGGAAGTTTTGAGGTAATTATTTAATTATTATTACACATGATACAAGTTACATAATTTACCAATGATTTATACATATTTTCTTTAGAGATGGACATTTTAGGATTAGTTGAACTTTATAAAAAAATTGTCAGTAATAGATGCTTGCATCTATCAATTGCAGCAGTAACTGTCACTGACTGAATAATCAACGTAGGAGGGGCCCCACACCATCTTCACAAAGCATTCCCTCACACTCCTTCTATAGAAAAATTCTTGTATTTGAGGTCGTTTAAATGAAGAAGTTGAAGAACGAAAGAATGACATCATTGTTTTTCCAATGGGAAGTTAACACAGACATGTTTTTTTCTTTCAGTTCACAGTCTATATTTGAAAAAAGATTTCTTTATTTTCTGACTGTTCCAATAAGCTGCCTTTACGTCAAAAATAGATAATATTTTTTTATCAAATTAGGTAATATTTCAATGAAATATATGGAGAAGATTAAAGTAGATTTAATACATTAATGATATATTTCTAAGATTTTAGAGGTATCTGGAAAATTGAGATGTTTCTAGGTGTTTATTTTAATTTAATTTTAGATGTAAACTTGAAAATAAAGTTGGCTGCACAAGAAAAGAACTAACACATCTATGGTCTGACTTTCAGGCTTGTTGTTCTTGAAGTTAAGAGTACATCAAAATAAAATGGTTTTAAACTGGTTACTTACAAGTATAAGGTGTGTATGTGTTCTGCAAACCTCAGTTCATTTCTTTAAAAGATAGAATGTCATACTGATCTATGACTTGTCACTTTGCTGATGGTTATCATAAGTGCGCCACAAAAAGACTAGGCTGATGGCTACTACTGATATTATAAGTGTAGTAGACACGATAGAAAGGGTGACGGGAGAAAAGAAATTTAGATAGTTCAAAGAGAGGACAGAAAGAGAGAGGAGCTGATGGCTTCCAATGATACTATAAATCAGTCAGATGTGGCTATTATTATATATACAAGCTTATAAAAAATAATAGCATGTATGAAATATATGGATACTGGTTTCATTTAATATACGTTAATAATCGAAATTTGCATTGCAGGAGAATAACATTTCGTTAACCACCAATGTATTTTTAAAATTTTGTTTTCATTGCTTTTTAGAAAAATAAATTTTTCTTATTGTTCTTTAAATTCAGGATTTTTATAACATCATTGGAAAATGAATGAAATTTGTCTCATGTCAGTTACACAAAGGATTTCTTATATTACGTCAGTTACACAAAGGGTTTCTTATATGTTATGTCAGTTACATTCCTCAGTGTGCCAGGAGGCATCAGCAAATTGCTAATTATTATGTGAGTGGACGATTTTTCTGCAATTCCTGATTAGATAATCTTACCGAATAAGGCATGAAACCCTTGAAAAAGATGTTTTACGAGAAATGGATAATTTTTTGGTGTGTCTGCACATTTTAAGATCACAAAATCAGAAACGGGACTTGAAATTAAACTTAAGAGTATTTTTCTTTCGAAATTCTGTTGTCTACCTTAGATGAATTCTATTACTATATTAAGCTAGAAAACACTCTGAGAGCACGTACCTTTGCCAATTCCATACATTAAAAACTGAATGAAAATTGGTTCATTATCAACTATGATGCTGGAGAGGACACTGTGTTTCGATTTTCCATATTTCAAACTATTATCTTTTCTCAATATATGAAAAAATAAGTCCTGGAACCCTCCCCTAACTCAATCCATTCTTGCTTAACCCTTAGCTCACCCTTCCACAATATATAATTGAAACTTTTTCGTTGGCAGAGATACTGTCAAAAATATTAGGAAAACTATAATTCATATTTTAAATAATAAAAAAACAAACAAACCAAAAAACCTAATTTTTAGTCTAACTTGTCAATCATAAAATTCAGTAATATTCAAATAAAGAAATTATAAACAATGATATTCATCAAAATGAACAAATCATAAACAATGATATCTATGAAAAGGCATGAGCATTAAACGATCGATTTTAAGTAAAGCAGAAGCATAAGCTTTTTCTCTGCATGCAAAAAGCGATCTATGAGAGTCAGTGACAAAGTTACCTCCCTTGATAAACTGGAGTTATCTACTCATGTTACACATAAACTTTCTCTCAACAGTAATGATACAATATTATTTATTGTAGTGTGAAGAAAAGTACTCCTTTTGCATATCAGGCCACACAGCTTATAAGGATATTTACTCAATATCTCAGTCATAGACATTTGGGTTCGCGGTGGTGTAATAAACAACATAAATCTTTTCAAACTGAGTTACTTTTGCTGATAGCACAATCTACTCTGGAAATCCATTCCATAATCCTGACTTTTTGTTGCTAATAATGAATTTTCTGATATCTGATCTTCTATACCTACTGTATATGCATGGCCTCTCAGTCCCTTTTACTCCCTTTCGGTAAAAATACAATAAGAACTTCTAGTTCTATACCACGTATAATCTTGAACATTTCCATTAAGTCTCTATGCAGTAGTAACAGTAGAATTCTGGGATGAGGCCTTAGTGATGACCTCTTGGACCAGGTTCTGACATACATAGATCGCTTCGTATCTTGTTCTGTGATCCGCTGATATTGTATAGAGATCTACATCAGTCATAAATGATTCATTCCTGCTCCCACAGTCTGTCCAGGTGGTTTTTGAATGCGTTCAGGCTCTGTGTCTCCGCTATCATCTTCAGAAGATTGTTCCACTGATCAGAGACTCAGCACTTAGAAGATAATCTTCTGATATCTTTTTTGCGGCTTTCCTTGTATATATTGAACTTGTGACCTATAAATCTGTGACCTCGCAAGTAATCATATTAAATAGTCTTAGCCTACGGAGCCAAGTCATATATATATATATATATATATATATATATATATATATATATATATAATAATCAGCCATAATGTCCACTGCTGGCAAAAGGCCTTCACAATCTTATGTACAATTACCTTGTAAGTCTGCAAAAAACATTGTCTCATGTAATTACATAAAATATGCAAAATAAAGGAAGAGATCAGTCACTTAATTGAATCAAAAGATTTATATGAATAATTTTTCAAATTTATTAATTATTTTTGTAAATAGCTAAATTCATGGCTATCACAGATTCTTATCAGCCAAATTAAGAAAGAAATCAGCCATGTCTAACCGGAAAATGGCTGATTTGGCAACCCTAGAGTAATTCTTTGCAGTAAATGCCAAGCTGCATTGGTTCATAATTGCAGGCCTCTTCATCCGACTAGTTGGTTTCGAACATTTTGTTGATTATTTGACAATGCTTAATCGTCACATAATTCTTCTCTGGTTTAAGTATTAAGACTCTGTGAGATTTAATAAGTAATTCAATGATAACCAGAAGATTCCCATCCTGTGTAGAGCTCTGGAGATTCTTGTCAAATCTTGTGATGGTAACGATTTCTTGGGACAGTATAAGTAAACATACCTATAGTCAGAAAGAGCTGCTGCTATGGCTTGGCCTTTCTAGTGTCACATTATAACATGGATGTTTGGGTCCAAAGGGTGCCAGCTGCGTTATAACCAAGCGGTGATCAATTTAGCTATTTTGGAGCTAGATTAATATTTTGGTGTCCACCATCCAACCACCCACGTTATAATGCAAACCACACTATAATGAACCGTGATATATCTGGGGAGGCCAGTACAGAGGAATTTTGTGATGAATCACATTTGGATTGTGTACCCGTGAATCATAAAAATCGCACCAAATGGTAGGATTCCTAATCACAACTGACTATACAATCTCATTCGAAGGCCCCAAAGAGGGATTTTATCAGTTACTTCCTAGTACCTTTCCTTTCTCCATTTGCCATCCTGTTTTATCTACTGGGCCCCTTTTGGTCCCCAGACCCGATAAAAAATCCTCTCATTGATTAATTCTGCACATATCATGTATTTAAATCATTAGGACAGTTATAAACTTAAATTAAATAAATATTATATATGAATTGAACGGTTAAATGTGATACACATCAATATAAGTAATAAAGTTTATTATTAATAAACAAGAAATAGATATAAGTATTTTGATTAAGTAAATAAAATCCAGTCTATAGTTCTGAGAAGGATTAATGGCATTTAAAGTGTATCGCAGACGACTGAATTCCTTCCTGTGACAATGTATGGAAATACAGGCCTAACAAGGTAAGGAAAAGAAAACACCCAATTCTGATATTATAAACGATGCTACCACTGGAAAAAAAACAAACTTTTGTTAACCACCATCATGTTTGGATATTACACCTGAAGAAGGACGTAGAAAGGATTGGCTGAAACGTTCTGTTAACAACACAAACAGCAAGGAGGAGTTCAATTGTCAAAAGAAAAAAACCCTCTGAAATACATTACAGTACTTACGAAGATCATTGAAGGACTGCCGCTCAGTATGAGACAAATTGTAAGATTTTTTTTGCATTATACCATCAGGAAGGTCTAGGAAAAACAGACATGTCTTGACACTGTACACCATCACTGACATCTACACTATGCTTGAAAAATCATCACTAGAGGTAAATGTAAGCAAATTAGTTGAGGGATTTTACAAAATTGATGAAGCAGTAACAACCACTGCTGTATAAACAATTAGGAGATGCACTAAAAATGAGAGTTCTGGCATATTTGTTCAATAAATCCTACCCATGATATCATGGGTTACATAGTTTATATATAAAATATCTCAAGCAAATCATTTTAGGCTCGTAATGATGGAATCAACATCAATTTCAATCCATATCAGCTTCAAAATTTTATAGCAGTAAAAGTAATCCTTAACTTTATGCAAACAATTAAGATAAAATATAATAAACATTGATCATACCCTTATTTTCCATTTTCAAAATAAGCCTCTTGTGACAAATTAAGACATACAATTCAAGCAAAAATTTATATGAAAAAAAAAAGTACTTTTAAAGTATCTGTAAGTCAACCCATCGTGCTTATCCTCATATCTATTCATCTTTTTGTGCGTTAAGTCCTGCTTTGGGGTTGATAAAATTATCTCAATGTTTCAACGTAAAATGATGAAAACCCGCGGCATTCAATTCTGGGTTGGAGAAATCCCATCAACAATAAATTGTAGACCCTTCAGCAATGTAATCCAATCCTTAAAAGTGTTGAGAAATGTTTCAGCAGTTTGAGGAGTAAACACGCAAAGAGCTCAACAGATGTGAGAATCAGTGAATTGTAAGAACATGCTACAATGAGTGGAGTATAGATAATAAAAAAGTACTGAGTCTTGATTCAGAAAAGAAGTTTTAAAATTAAAAAAAATGAGGTGCGGAGATTTTTGCTGACAACTACAGAGAATCGTTATTATTCCATGACTACTTTTTACCATCATCCTCATCTCACCGGTTGCTTTTTATTGCAATCTTTTGATCAGACCGATAACCCTTTCAAGTTATTTAAGCTTCTGCTCCAAGTTGAAGTCCCAGACACTTACTAGATAAAGCAGGCAAGGCTAAAATGTGCTTCCCTTTGGCAAGGGGGATGTGGGTTTGAATCCCACCTGAGTCTTATTCTTTATTTTCCAAATACTGCTATTTGATTGATGCTGGTTGATAATCAGTCCCAGCAAAAAGTTGCCATCAAATAAAATTTAGATTAAGGTTAAAAGTTGTCATGAAATTTAAAAAATAATGATTTATAATACTTGATTTAATAATTAAAAAAAAACCCAGAAAAAAGAACTACAAAGTAGTTCATCAGATTTTACAAGAATGGACTTGGCACTTCTGTTACCTCTCGATTAATTGGGATGTTTGTTAGTGAGTACGATTGTAGCTCTTGAGACCTGGCCATTGACGCAGCATAGACAATGCCAGGAAACCCCTATGCAAACATATGCCCTACCCCTCGTCTTACCAGCTTAATTCATATACATCAATGGTTCCTAACCAGAGGGAGCATGCCCCCCTGGGGGTCGTCAGTAATTCCACAAGGGGGTGCTAGCCAGAAGAAAAATAGAAGGAATTTCATCAATTCAGGAATTCTCTTCACAAAAGTCTGCATAATATCATGATGAACATAATATATCAGTTTACCTTTAATTAGGTAATTTTTTAATTGCATTGTGCTTATAAAATATTATTTCCTTGTTTATGCTAGGGGTGCAAATTTGCATCCCTTGGGAGAATACTACAATCCATCTGCTCCATCTATTTACGATAATAAGGAAGTAGATGCCCATGCCAACAGCAATATTTTGCAAACTCAGGTCTTTATGGGAGACCAAAAAAGAAGAAATATGAGCCATGGCTATTAGATAACGAGACCAGGTTTTGTATGTGAAGACAGAGGATGAATGTTCTAATTCAGTCGTCTGCTCGAAAAGTTATCTCTGAAGAATAAAAATTCTAGAACTTGAAAATTATTTTTATTACTATATCAAACAAAGAAAATCATTGTCACATGCAGATGATTCATAGACCATAAGTTAGAAGTAGCAGCTAATTATGAAGAAGAAACTGGAACCTTCTAGGATCTTCAAACTTATCTCTGCGTTTTATTTTTGCTGATTTTATCTCTATGAACACTCATCATAGATAACCCACATAAAAGAGCATCAGAAATTGTGGATCTTAGCCAAGTTTTTATTCAAAGTGATAGAAGATCGTTTTACACCACATAATGTTGTTGGTAAGGTCAAGGCTAACAGCAAAGCCTTGAGAATAGCTGGAAACATAGCGTCATCCATTATATCAGCTATATCTTCCACGACCAAAGATTTTGAAGACCATACGTAAAATCAAATGAAAGATTAAGTTCCGAAATTTTAACTTCTCTACACTGATTCAATGCTTGTGACAATTAGCTTGAAATTATCTCGTTCATATTTCTTCATATTCAGGGGAAGGATCACCCTAATAATAGTGCAATTGGAAATAAAGAGTAGGCCTTTGCCAAACATATCCTCTTGAGGACCCCATCTGGAAAAATATCCTTTCGCAACCCCCATGGGAAAAATGGAAGCAGATGCCCATGCCAACAGCAATATTTTGCAAACTCAGGTCTTTACGGGAGACCAAAAAAGAAGAAATATGAGCCATGGCTATTAGATAACGAGACCAGGCTTTGTATGTGAAGACAGAGGATGAATGTTCTAACCGTGTCATATACATTGGCCAATGAGCAAGCAGAAACAATTTCTGAAAATTCAAATTGAGGCTTGCTTAATAGACTTTGAATTGACTATTTTCATAACACATCAGGAACACAAGTCTACCTCAAGCGATGAAGACACGAGAGAATTGAAACTATTGGGGATTGTTTATGCTTATCAAATGGTTAATGCATAACACGTGGTTTGTGAATGCACACAGTGGTTCAACTTATATAAACGCAGTCTTTTTATTCACTAGTCTCAACACATATGAAAGAAAGAACATTTTCCATCACAATAAATCTGAGAGTATGTTTTCATTACCATAGATTAAAAATATGAAGTTCTGCCTATGAACAGGTCTGGTAACTCACTCATTAGAAACTGTCACAAGACAGAAGTCTTTAAGCAGGATACCATGTTGGGGGTGATCAATCAAAAATTCGAAAAAAGGCTTATCAATGAATAAATTACTTCTCTTGCCTTTTGATGGATCACGAAGAAGTCTGAATTTTCAAAAAACAAGCAGCCGGGCACAAACTGGGAACCAATTCAGCATAAACTTGCGTTGCGAACATAAACGCCCCACCCCCCATAAAAAACTATTTAGGGGGTGATTTAAAAAAAAAAAAAAGAAGCATTCTTTGTTGACATAATAATGAGTAAATATTAAAATTTTTCTAGCTTCATTGGTGTGGCCTGTATGTGTTTTAAATAAATAGCCAGCCAGCTGGACTAACTTGAAAACTGAAGAAACCTATGTCATTATCACTCCAAAGGTTGTTTAGACTATTGAATTTAATCTTCATGTTGCTTTTCTTATTACCTTAGTTAGTGATAAAAGTGTTTTTTGGGAATAATGTAAATAGTAAGGCTTTAACTAGGATTCATGCTCGGTTATCACATAGGGGTCCATCGGGGGTAAGTGAAGTGAAACAGTGATTTCTGGAGCACTGGGAGCCCCGTGGGTAATTTTTATAATATGGCCAATTTTGGAGTTGTTTTGTAAAAGACGAAAAAACTGGAAATTGACAATATGTCATATTTCTGTGTACACCCCCATTCCCACTACTGCTCACAACATTTCAGCTAATCTATTCTACAGCCTTCATCATATTTTCAATCAGTAAGAAAAGAGATTTTTTTTTAACAAAAAAGAACAAAATTTTCTTGATTACAAAAAAAAAAAAAGACCAGTTACTGTTCACTTCTTAATGAAGCCTTTTCTCTATTTTACAAAAAAGAAGCCACTCGTTCCTTTTTTCAAGCAAAAAATTAAAGACCCAGCTTGTTTCCTTTCTTACAAAAGAAAGACCCATCACTCCTTTTTTTATAAACAAAAGGAAAAAAGACCCTTCTTATTCCATCTGTTATGAAAAAGAGATACTTTTCATACCTTTTTTAACAAAAAATTTAAAAACAAAACAAAAAGCTTGTTCGTTGAAAAAAACATTAATTGGAGTATGTTCATTCCTTTTTTTTCTTTTTTAACAAAACGAAGGAGAACCCTCTCTTTCTTAATGGATTGTACGCATAAGGAAGGCTGTAGAATGGATCCGCCAAGATATAGAAGCAACACCAAAAATTATCTCAATGTCCGAACAACTTTTGGAATCATGGACTTTTGCCTTTTCAAAAAAAAAAAATCCCATTACCAGTCATAAAATTAATAGGGAGTTAGTAAAATTTCTCGTGCCTGCATATGAAGGGATTGTAGGTAAAAATGGCACTGGAAAAAATGTCACAAGTGAAAAACAAGAAAAAAATGGCACATTTGATTAAAACACCAACAGTCTTAAAAGAACAAGAGAAGAAACTAAATTAATTGTTGATAAATATACATTCAAACCAATGAAATAACTAAGACTGATTATTTCTTTGAAATACTTATAATGCTAAAAGCACCGCATGTTAGGAAAGCTAGATACTTTAAACTAATGAACCGACTTACTAATTAACCAACTAAACAAACAAACCAAAGAAACATAACTACTAAAGCAAAAACAAGTCATGCCCGTAACAAACATTCAAAATAAAATACTAATTCCTAGTCTATACATTCATTGATTCGTATTCAGTTATCACACGTCACCATGAATAATCTGCATTTTTTTCTCAAAGTTTTGAGTGAAAAACTCTCGATGAACATTATCCAATTGTTATACTCAATTGTATACACAGGATAATGCATTTTTTTAATTAAAATTGAAGCTCAGTCGAGTGTGTGGATTACTTACAATAGCTGGTTATACATGGTGAAGTATGACATCAATTCGTTTAGATCATTACCGTCTTAATCAAATGTGCCATTTTCTTTCTGGTGCCATTTCACCAGGAACCGTACGAAGGAACAAGGCATACGAGGAGAACACACGAGGCAGGCACTAATCAATCTGGTGAATTTGAAACAGTACTCGGGCATTAGCGTCCTGGACAACGGTGTCCAGGTAATTGGTGTCCCTGGACATTTGAGTCTGTTTTTTTGTGTCCCGGACATTTGTCTCCCAATATATATACATTTTATATTAGATGTATTTTTTTCATCTTTATGTCTTTGTTTCCTGAATATTTCCGTACTAATGTATATTTTAGCAGATGAGATGACACTCGAAGCACATCAAAAAATGTTGTTGTCCTATAGACCAATGACTAAACAGTAAAGTAAAAACCATGGAATTCAGACTGAAATTGAAGTCTTGACTTATCTGCCAAAATATAAGGTATATTCCATATCAGATATATAACTTTACATATTTATGTAAATTTTTAATTAAAAAGATTTAGGCATTCTTTTCAAGTCGGAAATTATGAATTAAATTTTTAAGATAAATAAGAATTATACAAAAATCCCCCCCCTTTTTTTTACTAATAAAAATCCTTTTGATGATAAAAATTACATAAATATGTAAAATTATACCTAATATGAAACAGACAAATATTGGTACGGAAATGTTCAGGACACAATGATATAAAAATAAAAAACAATAGATCTGATATGAAATCTATATGTTAAACGTTTTTCAATTCTGTTCTCTTTCAATTATATCAATCCAATATGGCTACCTCCTTCATGGTCTCCTGATGATTTCATACTGGGACTACTTGTTTCCTAAAGTATTCCAATAAAGCTGATAATACTGCTGACAACGATTTACCAATTATGCATGAAGATATACTATTTACCGAGAAAGACAAATTAAAAAAAAACAAGGAAACATAAAAATTTAATGATGAATAGTGTTTAAACATGACATTTTCGACTCTCGAAGCACAACCACAATGATGAGAGTGAGTTGTCAATTACTCATTTTGTATTTTTTCATTTTTAAAAACTATATACTTCAATCTTTAATATATTTTCTTTTCAGTAGATTCTTTTCCGTTCTTGATTGTTTTTAATTCCAAAGATCTCGATAAATAGTATATCTTGACTGTTGTCAGTGAACTGTTGTTGATCAGTTGTCGTTGGTGAATCTTTTGCAACCCGGAACCGAAGAAACAGACGATTTGTTGATTTTCACAGAAACCACTCCAGCTGATAGCTTCACGCCAAATATTATACATTTGAATATTACATATTTTGGGATAGAAATGTCCGCGACATGAAAAAGAGGGAAAAAGATGCAAATGTCCAAGGATGCCAATGACTTGGACGTAAAGGTCCAAGGACACCTAATGGCCACGAATGCCCCAGTACAGACGAAAAGACACACGGCAGGCACTAATCAACCGGGTGAGTGTGTAAAAGATGAGAATACAGATGTGAAAAAGATGTGAATACTAAAAGCAGTTAGGAAAACAAAGACATTTAATATGTTAACATTAATTTATTTAAAAATAGTAGGTACAAATCATTACAGTTTTCATGTAAGATAGGAAAGAAAAGGGGACTGGGGGGAGGGGGAAACAAAATTAGGGATAAAACTCCATCTTTTTTTAGGGGCCCAGAAAATTAGGGCTGAGAATTTGGAAGTATATTTTTCACTAATCTAGAACGTAAACTAAAGAAAGAAGGGAAAAATAAAGAGAGAAAAAAGAAATTGAAACAAAAAAAATTTTAATTCAATTCAAAACTAAATCATAAAATTGAATATATAAATAAAGAAATAACAATAGTAATAATCATAATAACTGTACAGGTTTCCCCCGTGATAACGTGGCTTGTTATAGTGCAATTCGTGTTATAACATTGGGTATATGGTGGACCCCAAAATATTAATCTGGCTTCAAAATAGCTAGATTTAGGTCCAAAATAGCTAAATCGATCGCAGCTTGGTTATTACGTGGTTGGCTTTCTTGGATCCCAACCCATACGTTATAATGGGGGATGCCTGTAATAATAATAATAATAATGATAATAATAATAATTGTCACTTGATCCACAGTGAGAACCTCCAATCAAAACTGGGGTGAAAACTCTACGAATACAAATAAAGAATACCTTGACTCCATCAGAGAACTGGAAAACTATGAAATATGAAGGTGACATTACTCATCATGGTCGGAGTCCTTGGAATAGTCCCAAAGAGCCCAACAAAGAGCACGGAGAAACTAAGAATCCAAGGAAAGATTTAGACCATCTAGATGGACAGCACTGCTGAAAACAGCTAGAATACTGAAGAGAGTCCTGGAGTATTGAGGAGACTTGCTGTCACTTGATTTCCAGTAAAAGCCAGCAGTCACTACCGGCATGAAAATTCAACAAATACAAATAATAATAATAGTAGTAATACAGACCTCCCCAATTATACCATTCGTTATAGTGCACTTCACGATATAATGCAGGTGGATCGTGGACCCCAAACATTAACTTGGCTCCAAAATAGCTTGATTCAGCTCTAAAAATAGCAGCATCTGGCTAAATTGGAGTGAGCTGAGAATGGCTTAAGATAGCATGAAAATAGCTAGATTCAACTACAAAAATAGCTGCATCCGGCTGTTTAAGAGCTAGCTAAAATGCCAACTGGTTATCATGGCACAGTTATAACACAGTTCTTGGACCCGAACACCTGCATTATAATGGGGGACGCCTGTAATAATAATAATAGTAATAATAATTATAACGATAAATACTTTGAAATTATATCAAGTGATAAGAATTGATTTGTAATTGTGAAAAAAAAAAAGGCTTCATAGGTAAAACCTCGAAGCAATGGTCGATACTGACAATAACTCATATCGAAGAACCGTTGTGATAATAAAAATCTTTTTTGATAAAACACGGTCACTAATTCTTGTCTGAATTTTGTTAGACGGGATGTTTCAATCAGTGTATGTGGTTTGAGGTGGACTATTTTCCTCGTCGTTTTGTTTTTTTCACAATGTTTTGGCTGTGTAGCCTTCCCTGGGTGTCCGTTTGTTCTGGAATGTTAAAACTAGTTCCTGTGTGACACGCTTATCTCCTATCTTACTTGTCAAAGAGATACAATCCCCCATGACACAAATGCAGAAACTGAATGTAACATTTACAATAGGAGATACGCTGGCTTCACAGGGGCTAGTTTTAACATTCCAGAACAAACAGACATCCGAGAAAGACCAACGGGTACAAGGCCAAAATATTCAAAGAAAAAAAGGAAGAACAAAGATGAAGAAAATAGTCCGACTAAATGACATACAATGATATTCGCCGCAAACTAAATCATTTGAGAAAAAACGCCAGGAAAAATGACTATGATAATCAACTATCGGCTTCCCCCATTATAACACGGTTCGTTATAACGCAGATGGATAGTAGGTCCCAAAATATTAGCTTAATCAATAGTTACATCTAGCTATTTTGGAGCTAAATTCAGCTAAAATAGCTAGATATAATGACCAAATAGCTAAATTGGCAACTGGTTATCTGGGCTCAGTTAGAACATTAAAAACACTCATGTTATAACAGGGAACGCCAGTATTTCTAAACTTGACATATATCAACTAATTTTTATATTTACAGAGTCGATTTTAACATTTGCTTGACACGAGACAGCAGACAACTTCTATTTTTGTTGCTGTTAAAAAAAAGGGTAAGATGATTGGCAATTTCTTGTTTTGTGTTGGTAAAGTCAGAAAACTCCTTGTCATTTTTTTATAATCTATTTTTTCATAACATGAAGGATTGTGAACTGTTGCTATTAATTTTTGACTATCATTTTCCTTCATCTTAATTGTTTAGTTCAAGCCATTGATTGACGGCAGTGAGTAAATGGAGTGAATCAGAAATGAAGAATAATCTCTCGGTGAGATTCAAACTTGCATCCCTTTTGCCTACTGTAAAGGTAAAGCATCACATCTCTTAAAAGACAACCCCCAATGGAGTATTGAGGCCGGTGACGAAGTCCAGTTTCTGCAGCATTAGTGATCCTTGCAAGTCTCAAGTTGAGACCCGGACTTTATTCATCAAGTTTTTATAATCAGCCCCTTATCAGGATGCAAGTCCACTGAGGGGATACCTCCACCCAAATTGCACAGCTTAGAGTGTACTCAATTAGCAAAAGAATCTGCAGGAAAATTTGTCCCAATGAAGAGTTTTCTACTCTTTTCACTCATACCAGGAATCAAATCCTTCTGTGTGTGAGACAGACATGCTAACCATTACACTATCCAGGTGGACTAAGGAAGCCTGGTAAACACCCAGCTGCTCTTACCACCTGAGCTGCAAGAACTCTAGAGCTTTTCGGCACCATGTTTGTATTTATGTCTTTGTACAAGAAGTATCAGAGGAGTAACTATCTTTTATTATTGACTTTTATTACATGAAGTATTGTAGATCATTATTATAGATTTTTTATCATTTTATTTAATCTTAAACTTGTGATAAAAAAAAGCAACTGAAATATTAGGATAAACTCGACCTTGCTCTTTAACGGAAATATGTTACATCAAGGGGAAGCAACCAAGGTTAAATCGACTGCGGTCATTTGTTTTTACATTTTTTTGAATAACTGGAAACTGGATTTCTTCACTCGTTTAACTCTCAAATTCATACAAAGAAAATAGAATTTCAAATTCAAGGAGAAATAACTACTAATTAAAATTTTCTCCCTTTGACCATTTTGGTGAATTTTCAAATTATGAAAAAAAAGATTCATTTCACAAATCACTATTTTTTATGCTATCAAATGAAGAGTCCCTCTGCCGATTACTAATGGCTTATGAATTTAACCCTTTTGTGGCTGGATATACACATGTTAGAAATGAAAAAACAAAAACAATTCATATATTTTGCGGGTAAAGATACATGGAGAGTTCAAATTTTGTCATTATTTGATCAAAAATTTCGATTTAAGGGCAGACAAACCTGGGAGCCATATGGCCCTTCCAGCCATTCAGATTATGCAGTGTCAGATAAATGTTTTAAATTATATTCCTTCATTATAAGCCATATGGACCTTCCCGCCATGAATGGGTTGAGAGTTGAGATCAAAATCCATTATCTTGAGTGAGAGCATCTTGACTTGATTTTTTTGCGTATTTTCAAATTTTTACTTTCGGTTTTCATCGTTTAGTTTTTTTTTGTTTTTTGTAAAAATTTTAATTACGTGAAAATCAAGAGAAAAATATCTAGTTCCCAATCATCTGCAAAGTGGATGAATAAAAATAATCTAAAACTAAAAGCAATTCACCACTTTGATTACTTTCACTCGATGTTAGAAGTCGCAGATCTTCATTAATGAATAAGGAGTTATTTCACTTTTTTGACTTTATCGACACAAACCACAAGATTGCCAGGATGATTATTTGGATTCAAGAGAAGGAAAAAAAACATCTGAT